>PDUO01000019.1:316878-1025132 GCA_003008705.1 Pezicula radicicola
CTCCCCATTTTCTCCAAACCCCACATATCCCCTCCCCACAAAACCCTCAAACAGCACTCCCCCTCAAAATCTCACACCTCCTCCCATCCCACACAACCCCCCAGCCCACACTCGTACAAACCCTTCCAAGAACCTTACACATCAAGAAGACCTCCTCAGAAACCTCAATCCGTTCAAGCGGCAAACTATGATTACCAAGTAAAACACTGTTTGTAATCTTTCGTTGTTGAAAGATTGACATACTGCTGATATCTAAGAGTCGTAGTTTACTTGACGTGGTAGAGGATGTGTTTGGGAGTGGGATTGAATCGAGGAGCCGTCGGATTTTGCAGACTGCTACTGCTTGTTCCATGTGTGAGAGGACAGCGTCAGATTTCTCTGCTTGGGCGGAGTGCGCCGAGGTTGGAATTGGTGGTGAAAGTGTCGGGTCTTGGATTGATGTAGATAGATCACTAAGTGTGAGAGTTTGGGCTTGCGGTGGGATGAAGAGGGATTCTAGGTCTTCGAGACGTAGGTCGGTGCCAACGTGGAGTTCTTCGAGATGGGTTGAGAGTTTTTGGAGATGTGTTATGTGCTCTGGTGTCATGATTGAACGTTTGAGGTTTAGTGACTTTAGAGTCGAAGGTAGGTTTGGGAGGAGTCGGCTAAGGTCTTCCTCGCTGAAGGTTGCGTCTGCGTGTGCGGGTTTTGTCTCAGCGTTGAGGGAGATTAGGGAAGTTTTGAAGGAGGGGTGGGTGCTGATGGTATGAGCGACGGAACGGCCTGAGAGGAAGGGGCAATTGCTGATATTGATGTGAGTTAACTTTGCTGTCGATGATATGCTAGCAAGTGCTTCGTCGGTGATGTTTGTGCCTGATACATCGAGGTGTCCCAGCTTTGGCAATTGAGGAAGGAGATCTTCGAAGACATGACATGGTAGACTGCTGCAGCCATGTAGGTTCAGATGGGTGATGGAACTTGAGATCACGAGGCTTGTATCCGCATCCTCTTCGAAGATCGAGGCAAAGGCTTCGTTAAAGCTGACAGAGCTGCACGCTTGGAAGCTGAGTAGTTGCAAGTGAGGTAGGTCACACAAGAGCCTTCTCAAGGACACCTCGTCCAAATCGATTTCCGGAGGGGCAAGAAACCCTCGAAGCATTGGCGTAAGGCTCAAGCATTGTTCCAAGGTTTCTGCGGTAGGAATATGTTCCCCGGTAAGCTCTGAGAGGTCAAGACGTTGGACGTTCTTTCCTAAAGGTGGATATCTGGAGAGCTGGGCCAAGAATTTCTGGAATGTGGACGCTTTGGAGAACTTCACGTTGCGGTATACGAGTGGGATTGCTGTCTCGTGGAGCTTGTGGGAGGTGAGGAGGCAAGAGAGGAGATCATGTTGGATAGCGTCGTAGGGATGGGAGTCTTGCACTAAGGCCTCCGTTCCGAGACCTATAGCTTGTTAGGAAGAAGATTATTGGAAGACTTTAGGAAGACAGCATACGGAGAAGCTCTGTGGGAAGCTTTTCAATAGGTGCTTGCTCACTGGAGAGCTTGGCCTTCAATGAGTATGATAAGGTATCTTGCTGTTGCATGATTTGAGAAGGCATGATTGAACACAAGAAAAAATGTACTGTTTTCCAATTTAGACAAAGACGATTTTAGGATTGAGGAAGTATGATGAGAGTAGGTGCTTTAAAGATTGAAGTAAAAAGACTCGACTCCTCATATTCTTAAGCCCTCTTTATATACAAATGCAAAAACAACGCAAGAACACACGGAGAAGGCGCAACTGCCAAAAATGCCGTCAAGAGCCAACGGGAAGCACCCGTGGTCCAGTTCACCGCTAGGAATGAACAGGAATGAGGCATTCGGGCCAACATCGTGACTTCTTTCGATGCTGTTCTCGAAACAAAAGTATTGGATCGTGGAGTTTCTCTTACCCCCAGATTACCCCCTCAAAACTCATTTAGTGGCACAGTGCCACAAACGAAGACATGATGTCTTCCCATGCAACAAGCTACCGTGGCATCTAAGTGCATCTAATTACCCCCTCGAAACCAAGTGACTGGCTGGTTTCGCTCGCTTCTCTTGTCATTACCCCTTCGAAACTGCTTGAGAGCTGTCCGTCAAGGTCGAGAAGGATCTCTTGTTATGCGGTGCCCCTTAGCTGCCATGAGTTAAAACATGGCCAACATCGCCAACGAACCCAAGTTCCCCGCATTTTCGTCATGCTCCCTCCGCATTTGCCATAGCTCTTATAAATCGTGCCTCGTCGTGACTAAAACGATGCTCCTTGGCCTCGTCTCGTGATTTTCCGCAAGGGCCCAGTGTCTTTTAATAGTGAGGCACGAGATGGAAGAGGAAACAATTATTGAATGGTGTTACGTAACAGCACACTCGTGTCTCTTGGCTGGCGCCGCGCAGCCGAGAGTCAATAGGAGAAGGCCCCTGTAAACCTCCCTGGCCTATGGAAAAAAGATGACGAGCTACATCACGAATGTGAGAAATGTTTGCAAATATTTTTTTTGCGTCTCATGCGGAGTAAATCAATTTGGATTCATCCGGAATTATCAAACATAATATGGCGTGATAGTGTGCACCGGTGTTTCCCTTAAAATCATCTGGCTAGACGTGGCCCAATGCTTCTGCAAACAAATACGCAATACCCTTGAGAGATGGTATCTTGGTATATCAAACTCGAGGAGGAGTACAGAAGAGTGGTTTATACCTTGTATGCAGCTGAAGAGAACGGGACTAGAAGCTCAAATGGTATCTTTCCAGGTTGATCGAGCGAGTGAAAACGAAAGCAAAAAAGCGAGATATCAGAAAAAGTGATTTTCGAACACAAAAAATAAAACAGCAAACATCTCCAACCACCATAAAATAAAGCCGCCTCGTGAGTTTGTTATTCGTGTTGTACGAAAGATACCAGGTCCCCTTGGACTTGAGCAATGAGAAAGGAATAAGCCCTCAGACTAACGAATATGACAAGAAGCCATCCAAGGGTCAGAAGACATTCGAAATACCAACGAGAGAGGCCAGTTGGAACAATTGTCTGTAAAAGTATTGATCGTGTGCTTTCCTTTCACATCCCTAAATCTTTTCGCGAGTTGAAGTAGCTTCATCTCACTCATGCACAGCCTGCTTTGAACAGATGGAAAGCGTTCGTGACAGTAAGGAACGACAATTACGAGGCAACTGGATTCTTACTTCCTCCCTCATCAAAAAAGTGTTGAATATGCACCCCTTCAAAATATAATATTGCAATCCAGATATACTTCCCGTGACAGCTGAACATGAGCACCCTAATGCCTGCGTCCTTGTTGAGGTGAACCCCAACTCATATTTCCATTCGGAAACCCCATCTGCAGTAATATTAAGCTAAGCGTCTCTTACGTTTCTTTCGGGAGCCGATCCCGCCATTCTCAAGAACCAGTTCGCCCAGACTGTAATCACCAGTCATATTTCTGTAACTAGACCCAAATGACTGAGACGTCAGGTACTGTATCCTCGATCTCCCACCTTATACGAACCACATTGAATCCCTGCTCCCTGTTGTTCTGTATCGACAGTATTCGATGATCAAATCTCCCAAGTAAGCTGAGGAAGGTATGTTGGGTAATTCCCTCAATATTAGTAGCAATTCCTCAGCAGTCAGCTTGATTCGAGCAAAGTCGAATGTGCCACCTCCAAGGAATGATGAAGAGGTCTGTATTCCTGGTTTATACTCGTAGGGTATGCTGAGATCGGAGTCATTTGATTCCACTTCCATTTCGTCCTCAGGTATTCCTCAAATTACCACCCGTATTCAACCCAAGTGTCCTGTTTCCCCCCATCTCCATCTCCGATGCCAGCATCAACTTCCCCAACTCATTATTATATATCATCAACCTTCTCCTCGTCATCTCATCTGCCCCGGTAACTCAGCCAACTCCCCCTGAGCAGAAAGTTCATACGGATCCCTATATCCCACATCTTTATAGTGACTCCGTTGTTGCTTAAACGCAAATTGATGTTCAGGAGCCACAGTAGACAACTCGATCCTCGGATCCTTGTACTCATCCAATCTACTGCCACTAGTTAACATCTGAACCTGTTGCTTCAGCTTTTTGGTGGAGTCTCGTTGTCGATGTATTAGATATCCGAAAACTACCACGGCGATAACTCCTACAGTAGCACCAATTCCAATACCGGCTTTCGTAGTTGTTGCTAATCCTGAGGAAGAGGAGTCTGTATTTTGTTTTTGGGCTGCTGAGGTACTTGTAGATATAGGACTCGTTGGACTCGTTGCCAGCGTAGTCGGGCTGGTAGGTGTAGAGGGACTACTCGATGTTGCTGATGAAAAGGAAGAGGAAGAGGAACTTGTCGTCGTTGCTGAGTATCCAGGGCCAACAGCACCACCAATCGTCGTAGTATTTTCAAAATTCCCCAGAAAAAAGACTGCAGTATCGCGTTCGCAACAGTTTGTATCCCCACCAAATGCCGAACAACACCAATTGCCATTACCGCAATTCCACATGCCATTCGCTGCGTTCTCAGATAGATTTCCTAGGCCGAAAAACTTAGTCTTTGTCTTGAAGATGGAATGTTTATTATTTAGTCCATTTACCATTTCTACAGAATGACGGGCAATCAGGGGAGTCCCAAGTCTTATCCGTACAACTGCCCTCAAACTGTACCGGATCACCAGCGTTCAACGTGACCGAAGGGCTAGCAACGCAGAGAGAGATATTTGTACAAACTATCAACCCAATAAATTAGCACACACTCTACCATTTCTCAGCATCCGAATAGAATTGGAATCTCACCCCAGCCTGTCGCGCAACATGCACTCGCCACTTCATTAGGGTTACAAGGTGAATCACCTCGAAGGTCGCCCGACGGATCAAAGCATTTCGTTAGGACCGCCTCCACAGGCTGTATACTACTGATGAGAAGCGCAAAAAATAAATACAGGAGTACTGAAAAAGCGTGTCTCGAGACCGTAGCCTTGTGAACGTATCTTACTACCATTTCTTTCGCCATTCTCGCACGAAAGAGATCGGTGAGAGCAGCCTGGTTCAAGAGACAAGCAAAAGGAGAAGTGTATAAGAATGATACATCTTACCCGATCTACCTATCCTACCTTTATATAACCTGTATGACCTGCTTCAAATCGGATGTATACAGTGACTGTGCCACAAAAGGTTGGATTTTCTTTTTCATCATCCAGTGAAGTTTATGTTAAGTGCATGCTAGGCGCCCATGGTTCGTCCGAAAATGTAACGCTCCGAGCGCTTCGCGAAACGCCAGAAGTTCGATTGATCCACCGGGCCATGCAACGAACGGCCCGAGACTTCGCTTCTTCGGTCGGCTTCTTAAATCACCAAAAACAAAAAAGAGAAGCCCTAGACAAGTATCAAAAAGAGGAACGAAAAGGCACAAGGTTCAGGAAGCCAGAGATGTGCATTTCATAAGGTCTAGCTTCCCAGTCTAGAAACCACATTCTTACAAATTATAGCGATCACCATACGGTTATTCCCTACTCCCTTGCTCTCTGCACCTTCTCGAGAGAATATTATTGATCAGCCGACGAAGTATAGGATAGCAAAAAAGAAATACCAATAAAACTCTCTAAAAGTCTACACGAAACCGAAAATACCCTCCCCTCTCTATACTCAAACTCATTCAATTCTCACCACTACCACTCCCACCAGCCCCCGAAGCCGGACTGGGACCCTTAATCTTAACATACCTCAACCTCCCATCAACAGTCTGCCATTCCCCTTCCGCAGGTTCAAGACTGGAAACAGATGGATCAAAAGCATCGTGAATACCAATACCATGTTTCTCTAAATTAGTACGGAATGCTTTATCCCATGTACGTCGATTCTGTCTCATGTTTGCCATTTCTACTTGTATGGATCGAGGTTGTCTGAATGTGTCTTCTGTTCGTCCCCATACTGTGCTTACTATGGATTTTATGATTGATGTTAGTTTTTGGTTTTGGTGGGATTTTGGCCGTTTTTTTTGGAGTTGGGGGTTTGGTTTGAAGGGGGAGAGGGTATAATAGAGTAAGGGGGAAGGTATGGTACTGGGAAAATGAAGAGGAGATACGAACGGTGAATCTTCTGGTTTTCAAAAAGCCAGTAGTCGGAAGGAATAGCGGGATTAACAGCATCTTCTCTAGCATCCTCTTCTGTTTGAGTACCCTCTTCTTGAGTTGGAATATCCGGATACTTAGCAGCTTGAGCTGAATCAGTGACTTGTACATTATCCCAGACATCGACACCTTCAGACACGATGTCGACTTTTTTGTGTAGGAGCGTATCGGCTTCTCGACACTTGGTACATGTGTACCGATAAGTACCGGGTTTGTCGATCCATCGAAGGTAGCATAATACGTGGTGGAAGTGGTTACAATGTAATTTGACCATGGTTGTTCCGGGTTCCCAATCGTTTCCACAGGTTATACAAAGTTGCTCGAATTCTTTGCCTAGTACGTCCTGGTTTATGTCTTCTGTTGCGATTGGATGGATTGGGAATAGACCTGCCCAGATATTAGCTCGTCGAGATGGGGCATCTGCAGCCCGATATCCAAGAGTTGTTTCATCGTAATCGGCGAGTTCTTGCATGATCTGGTAGAATCTCTGAACATATACAGTCCAGCCAGATCTTTCGCTACCGGGTGTTGTGTCGACTAGCCAATAAAGCTGCTGCCTACGATACATTGGTTAGAATCGAGCATGTCTGATAATGGCAAGAACACTTACCACGGCCTTTTTTTGGCCCAATCTCGAAGCAAGAGGTAGTTTCTGCGGTTTCTGTTTGTGATGGCTATCTGCTCTAAGGTCGGTTCTATGACATCTTCGTATAATCTCTCGCTGACTGGTCGTTTAGGAAGGTCCCTAATGCGGTAATCCACTTCGCCTCTTTCGACTCTATCAAGGATGCCAGCCACAATCCATTCCTCGTCGTCAACAACGATACGCTTATTTTTCAAAAAGTCCTCAACATGTTCATTGTCCATCTTCCTCTCAAAATTATCTGCGCGTCTGAGGAGGACTTCCAATAGGAGGCCGAATTCTGATAACTTTCCGAAGTGCTATCACATTGTTAGCATTTCAATCTAAAATCAAATGCAGAATTTTTCATATTCTTTCTGTACCTCGTCATACAATCGTTGGAGAACTGTAGCTGTTGGCCAATTATAATTCGCTTTATCTTGGGGAGTGTTATTCTGTAGTTCAGGATCGTCGTCTCCATGTTCCTCGCTCAGCTTTTGTCTGTAGTCAAGGTACTCAGGAGTGTCCCCAAAACTGGCATTTATAAAGCCCATGGAGGCTTCTCTAACCTCGTCGTATATGGTTTTCAAAATTTCGAACTTAGGATGCTCGCTCTTTTGAGCTGTTTTGATAAGTTTGGCTTCGAGGTCAAGAAACCCCATCGACAGTATGAGAATTTGCTTGAGCTGTCGCACTCCAGGATCTGTATCTCCTACATTCAGCGAGCGATAGTGAAGCAAACGAATCCATGCCCTCTAGAGAGCTGTTAGATGCATTCATCAAATAAATTTGCATGTAAACCCTACATGCAATGCCCACGAAAGACGTAGGGCCTGTGATTCCAGATTGGAGCCATCAGGAAGAGGCTTGACATTAGTTTCCGGATTCGCTTTGTTCACGAAGCGCAACAGTCGACCAAGATGACGGGCGAGACTATACCAGTTCGAGATATTTCTCCAGACCGGAAAAGCATCCGTACCACCTGGAACCGGTTTACCACTTTTGACCACTCGACGTATCTCTTCAAGGTCGTATGGACCCTCTGTCACGCCCTCAAGATCTCCCTCGTAAAAAGAGGAGCAAGTGGTCCAGAATTCTTCGTCGTTGAACGAGGCAATGTCGAGGTACTTTTGAAATTGTTCTTCATCAACTTGACCTTGAAGAAATACGCCGAGGTCTTGGAGAACATAATTCTTAACTTTGTCTCGCCCTGCCATGTGTGAGTTCTTGAACATGTCATGTGGTAGATTTTCCTTGGTCCTCAACTTGCCCCGATGAAGACGTCGGTTTTTATTGACCGGGTTTCTAAACAGGAGGTTATCCTCTTCGTGTCCTGCATTAACTGTTGGTCTGTGGAGCTCGGCAAGCCTATTGCGGCGGGCAATGACCACTTCCTCGGCTTGTGTATGACGCCGGCGCTTTCGAGGCGCAGGCTGAGGTGCTGGCCGAGGTGCTGGTTGTCCTTGGTCTTGTGCTGCGAGGCCTTGGAGAAAATCATCTCGTTGAGCGTCTCGGGCATCTTGGGCGTCATTGTTGTTGTCCATTCTGTTTCTAACCCGACGGATAATTTCTTCTATTCGATCGCCATACTCCCCGTCATCGAAGTCGTCGTCATCATCGTCAAAGTCGTAAAGAAAATCGCCCCGGTCCTGAGGATCCTCATCCTCAGGGAGGTCGTCGAGGATGTCAATTGGATCATCAGCGTTTCCAGACATAGTGAGAAGTTGCGTGGCGTGAAAAGGCCTAGCAACAAGTAATGAAGAAAGTAGAGACCTGTGAGTCAAGATAATAGGGAAACAAATGAATGCCACTTAGGAGTGATCAGAAAGCAAGACAGAAAGAAGAAGTTCATGATGGCTAGCCAGCTGTGGACTTGCAAAACATCCAAGGGGAATAACATAGGTCGATCTTTGCATATGAAGAATGCAATACCGGCAACATATTTGGTATTGCCATCAAAATGAGGCTTGTTGACAGAGACAAGCGTGTCATTTTGGGGTACATACAACTTCGGAATGTGCAATCTCCGATCCTTGGAGAAGACAGCATATCCCACAGTGGCAAGCTCGAGATCTTTGTGCGATGAGCTTTCATCATTGTTAAAGCGTGTATATGAGCGTAGAGCCGACGTTGATCGAGATGAAGTTGAGTTGAAGTTGACGGTTGAGAAACAGAGTTCTGACAAGCGACAAGTTGACCGACAGGTCGGACGACTAAGGGAGGCTCTGATGGGGCCTTGGACGGCACTGGATGAGCTAATGCTAAATTGAGACTACTGTAGCGTAGCGGCGAACCATTTGCCATTCCCATTGCCGAAATTAGGTTAATTGCGTAATAGATATCCCGGAATTCCAGACCCAAAAGCCAAAAGGAACCAAACCTCGTCCTCGTACAGTAAGGCAGACATAACTCTCCCTCTCTGTGCAACAACCCCACGTCGCCTTTCCTTTCCTCCTTCTCAACCGACTTCACAAAAAGCAAAACACTCTGCTGTATGATTTGGCCTCACGGGCTTTTAAACCGGCGGGTGCGGCGTTTCTCCCACAATCCCAAGAAACGGGCATGAAGCGGTGTAGGACAGAACCACCCAGTCAACCCAGTGCACAGATCGTCCCAGAGTCCAGCAGCGGGGTTACTCTCCGGTACTCAATCGCTTATCAGGTCCCTTATCAGCGCCCTGCTTCTCTTTTTCTGGGCATGATAGGACACATCTCTGATATGGTGTGTTGTGTCCAACAGCTCCCTACATAAACGCTCCCAACAACTAGGGAAGTTCCCTTTCCCAAGATCCAAATCCTCCACGCTCGGGTCCCGCTCGGGTCCCGCTCCAGAGATCCCGAACCACAGGCATACCCCCGCAACGCCATTCCTGTCCTGTTCTGCCAGATTGGTTGGTTGCGAGAGATGGTCAGGGGTAGAAGACTTACTGTATCGTACTCGAGTAGCACACGGGCGAGTGAGGAGAATGAGAACACGGTGAAGTGGGGTAGTACTTCGAAAGACCCGGCCTCTAGTGCCATCACTCCCAAATCATGGTGGGGTTGCTTCAACTACTAACTAGGTATTCAAGAAAGAAGCCAAGCCAGACAGTCAGTCAACAGCGCAAATAATTCGCTCTTTCTCCACCAGCCCATAGCCCACACCTACAGTCCTTACTTATCTTTCGAACCTTCTACGAGACAAGACCCAGACTAAAACCCAGAACCACCCAAATCCAGAACCTAAAGTCACTTACAGTTAGGAGCTGGCCCTGGCCCTGGGATGAGCCGGGTTCAAGGTCTCGCTGAAGTCATCGGTTCCTTGCGCAAATAAGTATCCGCCCCCTCGCACTCGCTCAACTCTTAACTTGACCTCACCTCACCTCACCTCAGCTCTTGGCCTTGAAAGCCACTCTTTTGCTCTTAAGTCCTTTCGTTTCCCATTACTTAACCTTCGTGTTTTGCGCCCGCACATGGCGCCTCATGTATAGAACAACAGAACCATAAATGGACCAAAAGCAGTGGGATGCATCCCAAATGTCAGAAAGTAAAATGGAACCTCCCACGACGACCAGCTCGAGCTCCTCCACCAGATCTGCCCAGATCAAGACGATAGAAATAGAAGCCGATGTGAATAAATTCCTTCCCGAAGACCGATCAAGAATATTTCCAAACTTACGTTGCTGACGACGGCGTGTAGGATGAAGATATGCTGAGTGGAGAGTCCTCCGACGATGGGAGAGACGAGCATGGAGAGTATCCAAACGAATACCCCGAGTCCACGGCCTCTGCGAAATCTAGCATCTTCCGCTTTCGAGAAGAGAATGGCCGGACATATCATGCATATAAAGCTGGGAAATATATCCTCCCTAACGACGAAGTACAATATGTCCCCATATGCGCCCATACCTCAGCCATTATCATGACAGCTAACACCTTCAAGCCAGAGCAGAATAGACTAGGTCCATACGATTCTCCTTTCTCCATTGCTGTAGATCCTGCAGAACTTCTTGTAACGCTGTAAAAGATCTCCAGAGCCATCTGCTCTACCTCACCCTCGACCGAAGACTCACCCTCGCACCTCTCGAAAATGTAAAGAGAGCGCTGGATATTGGAACAGGCACTGGAATCTGGGCTATAAACTTTGGTTCGTTGATCTCTCCGCACTTTCATGTCCATACCACAACCTGCTTACTCATATCTCTCTCCTAGCGGACGACCATCCAGAGATAGAGGTACGTCGCAGCAAAGTCACAAGAAGGAATGATGATGCGAGGGTTTTGGAGAATAACGATGTGTCAAGATAGTAGCGATGGACCTTTCCCCAATCCAGCCTATCTTCGTCCCCACGAACCTAATCTTCGAAATTGACGATCTGGAAGAATCATGGACCTTTAGCCAGAAATTCGACTATATCCATGCGAGTATGATGTGTGGTTCGTTCCGCGACTGGCCTAAGTTCTACAAGCAGAGTTTCGAGTCAGTCTAGTCCCGCCCCCAAGCATCCTCAAGCAGGATATCAGAAAAACTATCGTCACGTTGGGAGATATGTTGCTAATATCCGTTTTACGCAGTAATTTGACGTCTGGGGGCTATTTAGAGATCCAAGATATATGTTTCGTTCTGAGCTGCGACGATGATACCCTTTCACCCACGAGCGCACTCTCCCGGTGGAGCGCCCTGATGATAGAAGGGGCCAAAAATCTCGGATTTCCACTCGACCCAAGTGTGCGCGCCAAAAAAGATATGAAAGAAGCTGGTTTCGTAGACCTAGTCCAGATTGAGTACAAGTGGCCACAGAATAAGTGGCCCAAAGATAAGAAATATAAAGAGCTGGGTATGTGGACGAAAGAGAATTTTACCATGGATGCGAACCTAGAGGGTATGACCATGGCATTACTTACCAGAGGCCTAGGTTGGACCCGTGAGGAGGTGGTTGTTCTTTGTGCCCATGCTAAGAAAGATATGAACAATACTGGTATTCATGCGTATTACCCTGTCTATGTGGTATATGGGAGGAAACCATAGATCCAGACATACCGGTATATCTCTTTAAACTTGGCGTAATTTTGGGTTGAGAAGGCGCAACAAGATACCAATTTGGGAGCCTATAATGACCCGAGAAAAACGATAATAGACGATTTGACTTCCTCTCATTTATCCCAAAGTGACTTGTTGAGGGTGAAGGTCTCTGAAGGGTTTGCCTCAACACGAGCAAGGTGCTCGCGAGAAAAGAATATTGTAGGTGGATGGCAGACCTCTGAGGTGTTTTGCTCTCCCCTCGGTCTTTGGCCTAGGCCTTGTTCTTTAGGGCCAATCTTCGCACTCTACAAAAGACTATTCGTGTTTTGTTTCTCCAACGGTTATGATGCAAATGCCAGTGCCACAAAAACATTTCCGTGTGCCCCTAGCCCGTTATCTTTGAGGTCTGCTCCTGACGTGAAGTGTAAATTGACCGTTCGGTAGCGCTTCGCACTGTACCTGGACGAGAGGAGTGCTGAGATTTAGGCATGGATTGAAGGATTAGAACTTCTCTCTGTAGAGCACATACAATTAGCTTATTCGCAAGAGTGTCATTGACGTTCCAATCCTGCTCTACCAGACTCCCCAATGCCCTGCTGCCTACCCAAGTACTTTTGAACCAATGCCTTGAGGTTGGCTGTATGCTTATATTGAGGCGTCTGAGGAGTTGTCAGACCGGACCAACCATCGAGCTTCTCAATAGTAAGATAGAGAGGAAATTGTTCGTCCGCCCAGGTTGCAGTCGTACAGAATGGCAATAAGTTGCGGCCGCATTCATCCAACGCAGTGTAGCCATTCTACAGCCAAATTTTCAAGTCCGTTTAACCTGAAGCGATTGACACACCTCTTTTGGTATTGGAATCATTGACTTCCCGCAGTACTTCGTACAATTTTGTTGCGATGGCATGTGTAAACGCGCTAGAATCTGTAGATGGAGGAGAATGACTAAAGACCTGGAAGAGACTGGCACGCTCTAAAAGGCTGACATACTGTCGGTGCATCCGAGGCTGTCTCAGTTAGATGGAGTAATAAGAGGAGTCGTGGTGACTAATAAAAAATACTAGTTAATAAGTAACATATGGAGGTACCGTGTATGAAAGCGAGGCGAGCCGCTGGCGCAGCTGGCGTCAAAGGGATGGGTGGGTGTGTAAGATTTTGACTTGGTCGGTGGGATTCTTATTCTGACAGCATATAAAGGAAAGGGAAGAGCCAGAGTTCAAATAAAAGTCATGCTTCTGGTGTTTTCGGTTTTTTTTTTTGGTGTTTTTGGGGTTTTTCCTTTGAAGGACGTTTATGAAGGTGGAAAAAGATTATTTTGACAGAGGACCTCTTTTGGTATTCATTCTATCTGCATTCAGTCCGTCACGTGTAGATGATGCACCTTCCTCTTCCGTACTCACGATGAACAGTTTTTGTTTGTTATTTTTGGGTACTTCCTCCACTGTACGCGCATTATTCAACCTTTTGCATTTACAAAGGATCAGTGTTGCATTTTCATGCATTGTCATCATCATTACCTTATTCTCGTCTTGTATTGAACCGTAAACACTTTTCTCTCCGGACTTCAGATCTCAAAGTCATCAGTATGGCAATTCTTCTTCAATTCTTTACGTACGACAGCACAATTACCTTCCTCTTCAGCATCTTCCGCTTTGACAGAGAAGGGTGCCATAGCGCCAGCTACAGCGTTTCTGGCAGTCGCTCTTCATTAGCATCGTTAGCATACCAGCGCTTGCCATTATCATCACTAACTTCTGGGAATGAGGGACATTAGTTTGAGGGAATAAAGGAGTACATACAGCACTCGGCCTATTCCCAGATGTGCCTCCCATATTTTGACCGCTGAGATGACTGTCTGTCATATAACGGGTAAGTAGCGTTGTTGGATCAAGAGCCAGAGTTGATGACTGCATCGTACCATGCTTGAATCTCCCGTCTTCTTCTAGGCTCAAGGCTCCTCAAATTATGGAAGAGTAGTGCTCAAAATGATCCCCAAATCATCATTGATAGGGCGTGGGCGTCGACAGGGCAGGAATTAGGCCAGTTTTCCAATGATGATGACCTCGCTTCCATCTCTTCTTCGGGTAGGTGCTGTAATTGGAAGCACAGCTAAGGCTTCTAGCGTGCTGCAGGCCCTGCGGTTAAGCTTCGTGGCGCTGGGGAACCTCCACGAACAAGCTTCTCCCAAGCCGATGTATTCAGGGTCCCAGGATCCCAGGAGATCTTGGTCCTGATCTTAGAAGGGAAAGTGGAGAAGACTTTATAATTTTATTTGAGTTTTGGGGATCCTTTAAATCTACTACACTTGAACAGCGCTAGTCTCCAACTCTTCAACACCTACAGCATTCTAGTTGTTCGTCACCCATAGTAAAAGGATACCCAGGCTATAATTCGCCCATGTAAGCTCACGTCAAAGCCGTTGGCGAAAGTGCGTTTGGAGGCGAAGCATGTCAGCCCTATGAATATCCCTCAATCGGTTGGCTGACAGTGATCTCCTTCCTGCAGCACTAAATTGCTAACAAGTAGGTCCATGCCAGAAGTAAATACCTATTCGTGCCTAGCTGGGATCCGCCGGAAAAGTGGCATAAGTAGCGCGTGTATTTTTGTTTGTGCTGAATTATGGTGAAATAAGTAACAAGCGATAAGCATTTGCTACCGTTTTGCTGTACAAAAAGGTACACCCTCTACTTCGAGTATAGTGCTCTTATGTTGAAAGCTTTTCAACCAGTCAAGTCCATTTCTACCATCCATGTCTCATCTTTCTTATCTCTATTCATCTGAGGCTCCTGCTTCCTTTTGTCTAGGGAGAGCAAAGAGGCAAGGGGGGGCTGGTGATGGGCTATTTGGGATAAGTATTGCCATATGTCAATCCTTCTAAGAGGATTCTTGAGAATAAGTATATATGAGGTACCTTCTCCGTCTCGGCTGCGTTCTGCATCTATTAGCTATTGCTCAGCATTCACTTTGTTCTCATCCTGTCAGTCACGATGGAGAGACCCGGCTATGCCAGACAGGACACCGATGCTGTCCTCGCCAACAAGAAGACTCATGGAGCGTCAACGGCTGTCGACCCCGCTCGGTCGCTCAACTCGAGCAACGAGAAGGTTGACGTCGGTGTGAACGCACCACCTATATATCATTTTAATGACGACCATGAGCACCGAGGCGACATTGGTCACCTCGATACAGCTGAAGACATTGTAACCACAGTTATTCACGTCGAAGATGACCCCACATTATCGCCCTGGACATTCCGCATGTTCTTCATTGGTATTCAAAACCTAGGTTCTGTCATCTTGCGTTGCATTCTAATTCGGATACAGGACTCGGTCTGTCAGCTTTCGGTTCAGTCCTACAAGAGATCTTCTACTTCAAGCCCCAGGTCATCTACGTTTCCGTCATGTTCTTGACTGTCCTCTCCTACGCTCTCGGCGAGTTCATGTCTCTCTTTATTCCAAGATGGGGACCTATCGGACGATTCCTCAAGCCTTTCCCATTTAACAGCAAGGAACACTCTGCCGCAGTCCTCATGGCTTCGGCCGCATCTGTCTCTGCTTTGTCCACCGAGACATTAGCTGTGCAGAAGCTCTTCTACGGAGGATACCCGAACCAAGCTGCTGGAGTTTTCATTACGTTGTCATCTCAACTCATCGGCTATGGTATTGCCGGTATGATGCGAGAGACTCTACTTTGGCCATCCAAGATGTTCTACCCTGCCAACCTTCCAGTATCTACTGTCTTAGAGACTCTGCACAGAGACAAGAACGAGACCAAGAAAAAGCTCAAGGTTTTCTGGATCATCTTCAGCGTTTTACTCGTTTGGGAGATTTTCCCGGAGGTACGTTTACATACGACACAAGATTATAAACATGACTAACGTTCTATAGTATATCTTCCCTCTCTTGATTGGTGTTTCGATCTTCTGTCTGGCCGATCAGAAAAACCTTATCTTCACCAATCTGTTCGGTGGAGCTCAGGGTAATGAAGGTCTTGGGTTTCTTTCCATCTCCTTCGACTGGAACTACATTGCAGGTTTCGGATCTCCTCTATGGATGCCGCTCCAGACGTTAGTCAACAGTTTCATTGGTTACATGGGTTGCACGATCATGTTTATGGGACTATACTATGCAAACGTCTGGAGATCTCAGGATTTCCCCTTCTTGTCCCAACTCCTCTTTGACACCGCCTCGAACTCCACCAACTTTGTCCAATATAACGTGTCTTTGATCTTCGACTCCAACTTCATCGTCAACCAGACTGCACTAGAGCACCAGGGAATTCCCTATTTGACCGGCAGCTACATTGGATATCTCATCACCTCCAATGCTGGTCTCACGGCTACATTTGTGCACATGCTTCTTTGGAACTACGACGAGATCAAGCTCGGTTGGTCATTCCTCAACAAGGAAAATCTGAAGAAGATTTTCACTCCATCAACCTACTTCTTCTGGAAGAAGACAGGGACTCGCAGCCCGGAAGAGAGACAAGCAATTCTTGACAACCCAACCATTGATCCTCACTACAAGGTTATGATTGACTACGACGAGACCCCTGATTCTTGGTATTTTGTTGTATTCGCTTCAAGCTTCATCGTCGCCATGGTTTGCCTTTACGTTATGAAGTCTACACTTCCATGGTGGGGATTAATCCTCGGTATCATTATGTTGACAGTCTTTATGTTGTTCTTCGGAGCCCAATACGCCATCACTGGGTTTGGGTTTAACTTACAACCCATCTTCCAGATGTTGGCAGGTTACATGTTCCCAGGTCGACCTTTAGCCAACATGTACTTCACAACCTATACGTATAACGCCATCGGCCAGGGCTGGTATCTCCTCCGAGACCTCAAGCTAGCTCAACAAACGAAGCTCTCCCCAAAAGCAGCCTTCACCACCCAAGTCATTGGATGTGTTGTTGGTGCTTGTCTCAACTACGCGATGATGATCAGTATCGTCAAAGAACAAGCAGAGATCCTGATCTCTATTGAAGGAACCTCAATCTGGTCGGGTGCCAACATCCAACAATTCAATACCCTCGCCATCGCCTGGTCCATCGCCCCCAAGATGTTCTCCATTGGATCCCGCTATCAATGGGTGACAATTGCCTACCTCATTGGCTTCCTCGCTCCTCTCCCCTTCTACGCTCTCAGCAAGATCTTCCCACGCATGCGCATCTGGTCGTATCTCAATTCTTCCATCATCCTCTGGTATATGGGCTATCTCTTTGTCGGAATCAACTCCTCGATCTCGTCCTACTATATCATAGGGGTATTTGGCCAGTACTACCTTCGAAAGTACCGTCCAAAATACTTCGTCAAGTGGAACTACCTTGTATCGGCTGCCATGGATGGAGGAACCCAAGTCATCATTTTCTTGTTGACTTTTGCTGTTTTTGGTGGATCTGGAACCAGTAGACCTTTTCCAACATGGGCTGGAAATCATGTTGATAATGTGGACTATTGTGCTTATAACGCTGCAAATGGTTAATGAACTGTACCTAGAGGAGACTAGATTTGATAGAGTCTTTGATGATGTATTCCTACTATGATATGATAATACATATCCAGCGGAACTTCTAGTATACAATTTGCTAGCGACTTGTTCACTCTGTACCTATTAAGATATCAATTAGAGGCCGTAGTATATATATCTATATAAATATAAATCATATGCACAACTATATCACAATTCTCAAGACAATTCTAGTATATTTTAACAAGATATTATAGATATAGGAAAATTTAGTAACTTGGTATATAACTTAGTAAAGGGTACACCTCAGTAGTCTTTTTTTGTGTATTTATACAGCTCCGACTAATTACCTAAACTTACCTACAAGACAAGTTTTTGATTTTAACACTGGTTGGTAGTAACATTCTTAATCATTCAACTATACTAACTCCTTTCTACTTCTTTTTCGCTTATTTAATTAGGGATAGATAGATACATAGCAAAATTTCAAATATACGAATATACAAAAATCATTATTAACAATCCATGATCGAATAACTGAAAAGAAAGAGTTGAAAGAAGGTAAAAAGTGTTTGGATTTGATTTGATTGAAAAGTGTTTTATTACTGGTGTAGTATTTGAAGGTAGTTCTTATTAGTTTAAATAATTGTATGGGATTTTTTGAAATGAATTGATTGTTGTGAGTTTGATTGGTATGTGGAATGTGAGGTAGCTTTTTGTACAGTACCTACAAGAGATTGTATACTTATATGTTAGTATATTGCTTATTATGTTGGGGATATCTATTATTAGAGTATGTGATTTGAGGAGATAATAGGGTTGGGGTTTCTACTATTTGATTGGGGTTTGGATAGGTTGATTTGGTTTTTGGTGATGGGGTGGAGGGCTGGGCTTATACTTTTTGGGAGAGGGGCTGTATTCTTATAGGGAGTATTTTTATATTTGTTGTGAGGGTATTGTATGATAGGGATTGGAAGAGTAAGTTGTAGTGGTTGGGGTTAAGGTTGGAATTGAGGGGGTTTGTTGGTTGGATTAAGGGAGATAGATGATGGTGGTGAGGATAGAAGAGGATAAGGACGACAAAGATAGTGAGGAGTGGAAGATGATGGTGCCGAGGCGGGTAGAAGAGCAAATTAGAAGCTTAGTTAGTAGAATTGTTCGTGTGATTATTTGTTACTTCCATGAACAGACAGTCTTTTGCTTCTTAAGGTACCTAGAATCACCTAATAGCCCCTATTCTCCTTCTCGGTTAGGGCTCGCCTGTTAACTCCAAGCGATAACCCAACCCCACAAACCTCTCAGCACATTCCCCTCGAAAAGAAACCCTGCCATTACTTCGTACTGCCACAATAGTATTATCTCCCTTTAAAAAACTCAAGCAAAAAAAATATCACAAAAAAATTAAAAGTTTCAAGCTCCCTAACCGGTTCGAACGATTGACCTGAAGATAGAATTGCTGTGAGGACACTGCAATCTTCCGCTCTACCCTGTTAACAGAGTTAGTATACGAGGTCTAATATATTCCAAATCAGTAGAGGATTTATGCTTACACTGAGCTAAAGGAGCTATTTGTGTTTGTTGTGTGTTGGTTTCAGATTTTCGTTATTTGAATTTGTGTTTGAGAGAAAGAGGAGAAGGAGGAAAGATGGGGGTGGGTTTAGTTTGGGTGAGGTGTCACAGGATGGGAAGATGCAAATGAGATGTTAGTTCTGGCTGGAGTAGGCTCGAAGTCCTTACTTCTTATATAGAGTTTAAAATATTTGTTATACCTATTATAATTTTATAAAGGCTTTTGAAGACTTTATTTATGTTAATAATTTAAAATTGAAATACTGTATTCATTGCTTTGGTAAGGCATTGTTCTAAATGGCTACCTAGGTATCTACAATCTACTAAGATATAAGAGATAGACTTAAGTAACTTACTTGATTTAGATTAACTCACAGCACCTAGATGGATTATCTTTTTTATGTTGATAAAGCTCTCATTAAAAATAATCACTTACAAAGCAGTTTGTATGTCTACAAGTCCTGTGCCTCAAGCTAGACAACCCACAAAAGCTACTCACTATTGACAATTCTATGTTCGATCCTGTGTACATTTCTTTTTCTTTGAGTTACCGTCAGGTGGGCTTAGATATGCCTAACGGTTATTACTTTAGGTAAGAAATAGAATATAGTTCACAAGTTAAAGGAGTACCATAAATATTCATTCAAGGCTTTGTAGTTGATACCTGTTGGGATACCATACAATTCACCCAAAGAGACTTAGTAGTCTCTTGATACCAATTATGTCTGGTGAAAGAGTGAGTTATTGGAGAGTTGAGAAGGAAAATAATAAAAACTCTATAAAAGTTTCAAGCTTCAAGATCAACCTATGTATAGCGCTTCATTTGCTTCAACAAAGCACTGATCCAGAAACTATAGAAATGTTACAGAGAAATAGAAGTATATGCCTGCTTTGATTAAGAGATGTGGCACATGTAGTCGGCTCAGGTAGCGGATTCATAATTTTTGTGTTGACTGGCAAAGAGGAAGGAATTCTCCTGTTGGATCTCATGCCGCGAAGATCCTGGTTGTTAAAGAGAAAGAAACGTGGGTCAATGTTGTTGGCAACAATATGAAAGGTAAAGATCAATATACTTTAGGATTATCGGGCTTGCATAGAAGGGAGCTTAAAACACCAAGGAAAATTGCAATGTCCTTTTCTGAGCAATGTACCGAACATAAGTATACACATAGCAAAAGACTCGAGTAACGCCTCAAAAGCACACGGGTACCTACGTAATAGTTCAGGGGTGTAAATTTCTCAGTGATAGTGGGTAGAATGGCAGCAAAGGGCAATTAAAGCCTGTGGAAGGAAGAGTTATGAGTGCTTGGAAGAGGAAATTCGCTCATAACATCAGCCCTACTCTCTTGTTTTCTATGTTTGTCTAGTTCTGCACAACAGACCGGGTCATTCGTTCTTCCTCAGAATAAGATGCCTTCCTCGGCAGAGGTCTGGTCATTCTGTGGGTATTCGGATCCTTTCCATGCACTTGTTGTTCGCGCGTTGCAAGATGTTGGGAGTAGGCTGGGAATCTGTGCCCTTTTAAGATAACAGAAACCAGCTCAAGTAGCTCAAGTCTTTCGATTTACTGTCTTGCGAATCTGCGGCCTGTCTTTCAGCGCCTTGTCTTCCACGAAGAGTGCACAGAGAGTGCATACTCACCCAATAGAAGCAGATCTCAGTGATTGTTGAAATGGATGGTGATTATACCATTTCTAAGGCTCATGGCTCTCTTTTGACTCCAAGGCAATGCAGCCAGATATGATATCCTAATCCCAATCATCATCGTCTTCCACATTCGCCTGCCTCGTGCTCCCCCTTATGCCACCCTTTTCTCTACTCTCTTCCTCCGCATCTTCCTTGTCTCTCCTCCTCTTTTGTACTCTCATATCATTATCCTTTAATGCCCCGATATCAATCAGTAGCTCGTCAATCTCCTTCATGCTAACCCGGACTCCTCCTATCGTCATCAGCGTAACAATCTGCTTCACAATGTCGCCCTTGTTATAAATTAATATCGTCGGACAGTTTTTGTCAGGATAACCTTCGATGGCCATATCTCCTTTAATTTCGCAGAACTTGATCTCTCCATATTCCCTTGCGGCCGTTCTCCATAATTCCGTCAAAACTCTGCTCTCAACATTGGTGCCTAAACTGCTTGTGAGGTTTACCAACACTGGCCCATTCTTACTCGCCTCCGTGACCTCGCGGACAAAGTCTGGTTTGGAAATAGGATAAACGCTGCCGTGTAGTGATTTCTTGCTGAGGGATGCGAGTTCTTGTACACGCTGCTGCCGGTATTTCTCTAGGAAGGCATCATCTTCAAGATCTTCTAGCTCGTCTAGCTCATCTAAATCCTTTCCTTCTAATCGATTCTCGTGCGCAAGTCGTCGACCTTCAAGAATGGCTTCTTCAATCAGGGGCGTTGGGGATGGTGGTTTCTCGGGGATGATGCCTTTGCTGCGGAGGATGTCATTCCTAGACGCTGTTAGATGTTTTTCTTGGAGGTCAAATAGGGAAGGAAATCACCATTCTGTATCTGCGTTTGGATCATCTATTGGAACACTAATGCGCTCTTCCATAGGAGGAGGAGCTGCCATCGTTGAGTGATGTTTCTGGACTGTCGACGTACCCCTCGTTCCCCTCCAGGTACGCAAACGAGGCGATAAGGTGTTTTGACTGATAAACATTTCAGGCTCGATTTTTGCCAACCTAATCACGTGACTGACAAATTAGATTTCTCGCTTAAGTCGAGGTTCGCGCACTATGGCTCAATTTTGTTCCCCTCTCTTTCCGAATCTCGACGCTTTATCATCGACAACGACTGACACTCGCTCTCTACGTCTAAAATACCACAACTAATCGACGAAAGACCCGTCAGTCACACCATATCGATACCAAACTCGATCGCAAATCGTCAAGATGGTAAGGAATCCCCTTCACCCCTTCGAGAGACGGAACAGTGCCGGCGAAGGCAAAAAATTCCATTCTGGCACACGACACCTTTGCTACAACACGACGAGAGATGGAAAAGACTTCGGAATGAGAGCAGAATCTGCGGCGATGAGACTGAAGACGATGGAGGCGCATTGAGAGCTTAGACGCTTTATTTTGGATCTTGGAGGACAAACGCTAATATGGTGCTGCCTGTTTAGGTTCTCGCCGTCGACCTTCTCAACCCAACCCCAGCAGCTGAGGCTCGCAGACACAAGCTCAAGGTACGAATTCTAAATCATCTGGCATCCTGTACAAATCAATGAAAATGCGGTATCTGACTGTACACGCCACAGAACCTCGTTCCAGCCCCTAGATCCTTCTTCATGGATGTCAAGTGCCCTGGCTGCTTTACCATTACCACCGTCTTCTCCCACGCACAAACCGTCGTTATCTGCGCCGGCTGCTCAACTGTTCTCTGCCAACCAACAGGAGGCAAGGCACGTTTGACCGAGGGCTGCTCGTTCCGAAGAAAGTAGACATGTCGTCTCGCTACTTTCCTTCCTTCGTCTGCGATTTCGGGTTTACGTTCATGATTGAAGAGTTTTAGACGGCCTCTCTTCTCCTCGCAAAGCATACATTTGAGACGGATAGAAGATGGACTAGCCAAAATTCCTCAGTACCAGCAAAAGGGCGTTTGGGATCCGGATATCTTGCATCAAATCAAATTTTCTTCTTTCGTTTAGGGTGGCGGATGATGTGTCTCGATATGCGCAAAACTGCATAAGGTTGGCTGGAAATGGCTCTTCACATGAGTGTTTAGACGATCTACTGTAGTGGATCGATCGGGATACGAGGACGTGGGAAGCTTATTGAGGATTGCATACCCGGCAGTAGTGGATATGGGATTTGTGCATTACTGAAAATAAGGGCTTGACCACAAACCACTGCCAAATGCTTTTGATGTGATGTGATGAACTTATGAGATGATGCAGAAATCTTACGGTTGCTTCCCTGGTAACGAATTCTCCATGCCCAAAGTTATATTCTATTGCACTGTGTTTCTACATCTGTTCCCATTCGATTGGTGGGTTCTAGATACCAATCATGACCCCTAGAATGCCGCTCTGTGATTAATGGCACCAGCAGGAGACGACTTCTTCAACCTCCAAGAAAAAGCAATAGATGTCTAATAAGCTAACCAGAAGAAGGAAAGAACCTGAGACTACAGTGCTTTTGAACCTCAATTCCGGAGTAATTGGTCTGTGCCCCAGGAATATCTCCCAGAATGCGATGTTGCATATTCATTCCCAACTTTCTGCACCTGGCAAGCCTGTTTGCAAATTCACTCGACGCCAAATTTCGCGCAAATTTCGCGTTTTCCAAGTCCTCCGCCAACCCCCTCTTTGTCCTTCCAATATTCCACTTCCACGTCACTCCATCCAAGCTTTACCCCATAAACCACCCCGCCAGCTTCATAAATCGATATCCCCTCATTCTTCAATCCACCTAACATCTTGCATAATTCGAAGCGATCTCTTTTAAGGCACAACCCCTCAACGCACGAGCACGCGGAGGCCACGTGCGCCTCTCCCCAAAGTAGGTCACTTGCGACAACAACCTCAATTGTACATACTTCTTCCCTCCTTTGAAATCTTCCCAAACAAAATAATGTCCACCCACCAAGCCAAAAAGCCCTATGCCGGCCCTGGCTCCGTTCACCAAGCCAGCATAACCAACTACTTCACACCCAGCTCCTCACACTCCGGCACACGCTCCCCCTCAAAAGATACCAACGCCCTCCCACCAAACGAACTTCCCTTCCATATCCAATCCAATCTCCTGTCCGTCGGCATGCGAATCCGGAAATCCGTACCCGAAGGCTACAAGACGGGGGATTCATGTGGTGCTTTCTCACTGTTCTCAGATCAAACTCCTGCTCCCACTACAAGGCATGGTATCGGACAACGAAGCTCGTCTACTCCTGCTCTGGGCCGTATGGCCGGTAGACCTAGGTCTGGAGCTAGGGAATTGACTCCTTTTTGTGGAATCATGAAGGTTGGTGGGATGGCACAGCAATCCTTTGGTGATGAGTATGAGGATGATGTCCCGTTCTTTAGCTCGCAGGAGAGTAATACTTCTTCTGTGGCTAGTTTTGGGGATGGAGGTGCTGCGGCGAATAAGCGCCGATTTTCTGAGGAGGAGGATGAGGAAGATGAGGAGGGTCCGGTGGAGATGCAGTTTGTGATGGGTCGGAGGGTTATTGCTGTTCCGAGACGGAAGAGGGCTGCTAAGGCGGGTGCTATGGGAAACCATGAGGGTCAGGAGAACCAACATGATGGGATGATGGATTTTGGGGAGGCGCCGTTTTTGGATTATGGGATTTTGGGGGAGGTTGAAATGAGTGATGCTTGAGAGGGAACACGAATGTTGGTCAAATTGACCTCTGCTGGTCACACTGACCTCTGTTGATGGAATGGGATTGTATCATGCGGGGATAATTTGGCTTTGGTACAGATGGGCATGGAGTTTGGATAACGGATGATACTTTACCTTCTGTTGTACCTTTTTGTATAACTTCTGCGAGCTGGGCTGAACTTCAGCGGGGCGTTATGGACGGCTGTTTCTTGGGGCCATAAGGGCTGTTGTACCACTACTTGCAATTTGAGATTTGAATCCGTCCCCATTTCCATTTTGCTTTGCACTTTCTACTTAAAATGCTTCGGGTTTCAATGGAGGTACCTAGTCCCTGAAAATCCATACCAGGCTGTTACATTTTGATAGTAAAATTGTCTTCATCTGACGCGGTGTATAAACCTTGTGAGAAGAAAGATATTATAAACATGTGAAAGCTTAAGACTACCATACTTAAGTCTTGTCTTGCCTCGCTCCTTCAACCATCTAAAGAATGAAGCCGTCCTTGGACTCTACTTTCTACCAGTGGAAAGATCTAAAATGTACTCTGCGCATTAATTATCCTTCCATCCTTCGTATTCTCACGTGGAATGAATAGATGAGGTTCATATCCTGTATATATTAGAGGTAGGTCCCTCCCTGACCCCTTTAAGTGCTGTTGAGAAAACTGCTTGTGATATTTGATGGGGCCATGATAGTGATTGATTAGTCGAGATTGTGAATGGGTTTCTTTTACTTGCTGTTTTTAGTGATTGGAAGTATGGAAGCCTTCCGAGAGGTAGATAGTCAGGGTTAAATCACGGAGTACAACATCAGCATCTCAGCTGTTTCTAGGTTTTCTGTACGGCTTGCGATCTATAGGGCTATGATTCGCATGCTGGAAACGAACCCTCTTGTTAAAGGTGTATTCTGCCTACTCGTACTACTGAGGATGAATAAACGTTAAATTTAACGTGGCACCACCCAATAATTAACGCTTATATACGGAGATATCCGTAGTACGAGTAGATAGGCATCGGTAGATCATGTTATCACAATGATTTGACTATATCGCTAAAGCTCTAAGGTAGCACAGTAGAAATCTTATCTTCGCTGCAGTCTGAATGAGATTGTTCAATTGGGGATTTGAAAAGGCCAAGGTTCGGAATAAATCCTATTTTACCGATGAGTGAACGAATACAGAAAGCGTTGTAACTAAACAGAAAGGCTAAAAGAAAGGTAAAGTTGACTTGCTTCTGACAGAAATTTCGTTTGAATAAACTGTCAACTCATAAAGAACAAGACTTGGGAGGAAAGTTATAGTCTTCTAATAATGATATCATGTAAAAACTCAGAGTCGCTAACAAACGGGAGCTGCTTCAGCGAAAACTTAAGATGCGACTTTGCTGAAGTTTAGGCGGTTTAGGCGGTTTAGGCGGTTCACGCGCGTACAGTACGGCAATTGAGCAAACTTCAAATGCCGTCAAGAGGTTCTGTCTCTTGGACTCTTCGACGTTCAATGGCAGGCATCATAAGAAACTCAATTGATTGAAGAGGCCATGGTAGCAAATAGGAACAAAGATGATTGTCAGAAAACGGTTCACCAGGTTGTAGCATAGAGACACGCTAATGTATGGGGATACAGTATTCGTAACCCACAAACAATCCTGTCGAAACCGACAAAATGCGAAAGTATGTGATACCGTCCCACAGTTTTAGGGCAATGCGGAGGTCCGAAGTTACGAGTTAGGATACAAGTACATCAACAAGCTCATCCCAAGTAGGGCATAACTATATCAGCGTCCAACGTCATTTTAAGGCAATGCCATCTTGCTATTGAAACCGAAGAGATGGTTCTGTCTATCGGATCGCCCAATGACCCTCATATCTGGAAATTGTTGAGAATCATCCCTAAAAATAAAATGATCTCAACATCGTGTGGACTGCAGTATCTCAGCCCTAGCGTGCCTAGGTACCTTGCGGTAGTGTTGAAACAGAGGCTCACTCACCACTTCTGGTGCTTCATCGTCTAGCCAGGTATGTGGCCGTCGACAAGACTCTTACCGGTTCGTTGGCACGTTTGGCCTTCCCCCCCAAGTCCGCAGTGATCCGAATACAAGGAGTCCCCGACTACGAGAGGATATTAGGGTGCTATGATCCTGTCCAGAGTCGAAGAACAGATAGATATAAGACATTTCTCCATGATCTCCGTAGCCCCGAGAACTGCTTGCATATATGCAGTTTCGCGGCACCATTTGTATGCGAGAACCTTAAAGGAGAAACAGAAGACAGAAATGCTCGCAATGGCTCACCGTGCCCACAACTCACCAAAAGACCCTCGAACTTCCTTGGAGCTGATTGTATCGTATATGCTAGTCCAGGTACACGGGCGCTTGAGAGTACTGTAATTATTGGAGGTGACGTGTGGGGTTGGCATTGTCCTTGTCCCTGACAGCGTATGAGGGTGCTATGAGGACGGTGCGAGGGTGCATCGGTGATCCTCAAGGACCCCAACCTTCCTTCTCGAAGCGAGTGAGTTTCCTGGCCCGTACGAAGGTACAGGACCAGTTCTAGATCTGTGCCTTCCGTTATTATTATCATTACTGTTTTGACATACATCACAAGGCCATTCTTAGCATGCCATGCCAGTTCCATTGTTGTTCTAAGTATAATCCCTACATAAATCAAGATGTGTCGTCGCACCGGAGAAGTTGGGTGAAATGCCTGATTCTGATTTGAGATGGGACTGAGCTGAGCTAGGTTGGGTTGAGGCTTGAGCATAAGATTGATTAAGGCCTGGCCTGGATACTCTAAAGAACAAGGATCCGGGGCGCTGCACGCTTTGCACTTTCCATCTGTAGCATCACCGCTCTCTCGCCCTCCTCAACGCTCATCCTCCGTACAAATATTAGACTTCGACAACACCTCTCAGCCCTCTCTCAACGACTCTCCATAGCCTCAAGTCTGTTGTGCAATATCTGTGTCATCATCATCTCTTTAATAACCTTCTAGAATCCCCGCGTATTCTACCCTCGCGCGCTATGGATTACCCGTACTCCTTCCAGACAGCCCCTCAACCATATCAGTTCCTGGGGCTCCCTCCGACCCCATCCCACACGAATTCTGCACACTCGGACGACTTCAGTAATGGTTCGCCGCCAGTCAGTTTTCATTCTCCTGCATCATATACTCCCCTAATCCCACGGCAGGACCAGTATGAGCAGTTTCAACAGTTCGAGTTTGGCTTTAATAACCACACGCATAATCAAAACCACAACCACAACCACAATGTCATTCAGCAGCCTGTCAAACCTCCGACTCCTCAGTCACATCACAAGCCCTCTATCTCGGGAATGAATGCAAATCTACACCAAAATCAACCCTATGATCACAGCAGTCAAGACGCGAATGATGACGGCCGACAGCAGCGGGGCGGAAGCAATAGCGACGACGATGAGAATATGACACCTGCGCAGTCTCGGCGAAAGGCGCAGAATCGCGCAGCGTAAGCTCTTCTCCCAATATTCAAATTACGCAAAAAATAAATCCTAACTTAGCCCTTAAATAGACAACGAGCCTTCCGAGAGCGCAAAGAGCGCCATGTCAAAGACCTCGAGGCCAAACTTGCGGCCCTCACCTCCTCATCTACGAATCTATCCACAGAAAACGAACTTCTGCGCCAACAACTCCAAAAAGCCTCAACAGAAAATGAGATCTTGCGCGCAACATCTGGACACCAACATAACTCGGCTTCCCCTCCGCCTTCAACCGGCCCTATGCACTATTCGCCGAAAGACTTCTATACCGATGTTTTGGAACCACATGATAATAAGACAATCTCCCACCGCGTTAGTAAGGGAGAATCTGGAGAGAGGCTCCTAGCTGCAGGCGCGACTTGGGATTACATCATCAACAGTGAACAGTATAAGCGCGGACTCGTTGATGTAGGGGATGTCAGCGAACGCTTGAAGACGAGAGCGAGGTGTGACGGTCAAGGTCCCGTTTTCGAAGAGCGAGTTATTCGTGAGGCTATCGAACAGAGTGTTGCTAGTGGCAATGATGAATTGCTCTGAGTAAGAGATTTCAAGAAAAAAAAATATGACGGCCAAGACTTATGGAGCATTCATCAGCGGAGTGAAAGGAAATCGTCCAATACTTTCAAAGAGTGGACTTTCGGAACGGTGTTTAATGGGGGAAATATCCAGTCCTCGATATATGAATTGGGGATGTGCAGTCTAGGTATTGTAGGCGTTCTTCTTGGTACCTGTTCCCTTTTATGGAAAACATGGTGTGGTTGGTTTTTTATCTTATGCAGTGATAAATATCTATCACCTGGTATTTCAAGGCTATTTAATGAGTCGAGCACCAACATAACATTCGAAGTACTGAATACCAAAAATTTATTCTTCCTTCTCTATATATTTTCCATTATACTCTACTCGAGTCAAAACAAAAAAAGGTAGTTGAGAGTTCTAGGTTTAAGGGTTCTATGAAAGAAGCTGTAGTTCAGGTCATTTAGACTTTTGATCATAGGTACCAAGCTTTGCAGTGCATAGCTACTACTTTACAAGTGTCAACGCATCTAAGCATCTTCCTCTACAATAGCGTAACAAGTACGCGCACTATACACAGAAGGGTCAAAAGGACATAAGTGTCACAAGTCCCAAATCCATTTTATTCTTTTACTTTACTCAATCTACCTTAGTCTCATAGGCCTTAACCGTAGTTAAGCTCCGGCCCTTGAACAGTAATCTAATTTTCACATGTAAGCCTTGTCTTATATAGCTTAGTGTGTGATCAGACGGTGGACGCATTGAGAAAAAGGTCCCTAGGTCTATTTCTTTTTCCTTTGGTGCTTCTTTGGTGCTTTTGGTTTTTCTCCTCGGTCACCGAGGAACTTTGAGATGGGTTAGTGGAGTGGACAAGGGGGGTTGTGTTTGTGTTGGAAATACTCTGTGGAGATTGTATTATTTGTATATTCGTTTTATTGTTGGTGATGGCTTGTTGCTTTCTTGGGGATGAGGAGAGGTTGTTGAGTAGGGTTAGGGTCTATAATTTGAGGAGGTGTGTGAGTTTGTGTTTTAAGTAGGTATGTATGGTCTTGTATTTATTGTATTGTATAAGGTAGAATTTTTGTATGGGTTTTGGTGGAATGGTGGAAGAGAGAGAGTCTTAGTTTGATGATGTTGATGATGTTGAATAGTGGTTATGTTGTTGGTTGTGGTGTGTTTTTGTGGGGGGTTAGATTTTGGCGTAGATAAGCTTGTTAGAAGGAGGGCTGGATTGAAAGGTAGGGTTTATAGATAGGGTTAAAAGTAAGAGATGGACCGTTTGCGTATGGGTTTGTAAGTTATCTGTAAGTTGTCTGGGCTGTATTTGATTTTAAGTGATGGTTAGTGGTGTAGGCGGTATGCGATCTGTTGTTTTTTAAGAATATCTTGAGCTTGTTTGATATTTTTATCCGAAGAGGAAAGCTAAGCTTTAAATTGAATACTTAAGTCACTATTTACCTGAAAGTAAGTTACTCAAATATTTAAATGCCTTAATCTAAGTCCGTTGTCCAAATCAAGTCACTTAGTGAGATCAAACTAGCCAGACTAGCTAGACACCGGTGTCCAATTCCGTGGAACTTGTTACAGTTCATAGTGAAAGCAAGGTTCTTGAATATCTACAAGATCGCTGTACTATGAGGTCAAAATAATAGCTAAACACAATCTTTTACTAATTTCCCTTGGACTGACAACTCTGCGCAAAATCAACTTAGTTTTCATGCTGTAGCAGCCAGTGCCTATGAATTCTCTCCATCTGACTCAGCCCCAGTGGTAACAAGAATATCCTCGCCAAAAATATTCCAATTCTGAGGATCAGTGTCCTGTCTCAGAATCTCGGTGTAATTAGTCCACGGTTGAGCTGGCTCCAAGTCCAAATTGGCGAGGAATTTCCTCTGCTTTCCGGGTTTCTTGGCCGTCTTCTTATACTCTGTTGTAAACTTTTTACACATGCCCTAATGATACTTGTAACCAGGACCAATAGGCATAAATGGTAACTCAGACTTTCGGATTTTATAGGCATCGGTGCCTTTCTTGCCCATCGCTTTGCAGAACCACATGTTGGCTTCGAGTTCATTCATCCCGATTGCTTTATCGAGTATGGCATCGCACTTTTCGTCTTTCTCTAGCATATTTATGCGGTTTTTGAAGATTACTTTGAGATTGTCAAGGCCTAAGCCACCGTTCCATTGACGAGCCCACGACATTTCTATTTGGCAGAGTGTTGCATATCGTCTAAAGGCGGATATCTTTTTGATACCTATCTCGCGTGTTAATCAAATATAATATGAGAAGGAAATGGCGGATCTACCTTTGGGAATACCAATTTAAACGACTTCCACATTTTCCCGCCATGCTTCTCACTTTCAGAAATTTCGCTATTATTAGAACCCTTCTTAATCCAGATAGAATCAGAGAAAGCCCTCGTATTATTTGATCTGAAATCACCACAACTAAATGGAAACTCTTCTGACTTCTTCGCCTTCTTCTCCAAGAAGTTAGTGACCTTGTTAACTTTAGACTAGCATACCGGAACTGCTGCACTAGACTTCTCCACTTGATCCGGTCGTAGATTTGGTGCAAACTGCATAAAGTCTAAGACGTTATGATACTTCCAATATCCTTCCAAAGAATTATCGAATAATTTGTCTGAGCCAAGATGATACTTCTTTAACTTTTTTAGACCGAGTGCTTTTTGTTCTTTGGTGAACTTTTTGACTTGTTGCCACATTGAGATCTGGCAAACTGTTCCTTTGCCATAGAGATCATTGTCTGGAGTTCCCGGGTAACATTTCGAGAGTCGCGGCTCGCTGACTCTAAAATGTGGTCGAGGAGCCAGGGGCAATATTCTTCGATGTTGGGAGCTTGTTCGCATTTAATGAAGGTTTTGCTTGCTGCTAGTGATACACTAATAAGCGCATCAATGTATCTATTTGTCCATTCCCTAATTACACAATTCAGTAAATCAACTTGACTTCTTCATTCTGTCTTTGAACTTACCGTTCATATGTCATTGCACGTTGTCTCATCTGAGGGCCCGAAGGTCTCCAATATCCTTGTTGAAACCACCTCGTAAGTGTAAAGTTCCTGAACTGCTCACTCCCTTTCAAAATTCTATCAAATATCAAATTTTGCATGTTGAGGTTATCAAAACGTCCATCAGTAAACTTATTAGTGGTGAAAAGCATTAACTGAGAGATTCTATCAGCGTTCTCATCTGGTCTTCCTGCTCCATCACACATGCTGTCTTCGAAAGCTACTGCCAACTGATTCTCATTTCCTGGAGGCGGTGCTTTCTTCTCCTTTGCAGAGGACATGCCAATGCCGAATGCTACCATATGTCGCATAATCGATAAAGCTATGTCGATATATTTTGCGTTTTGATTTTCGGGTTGTACTACTGGTCTTGAAGGTGGTGTTGCATTAGGTAGTTCAGATAGTTTGTACATAGATGGTAAGGGAACAGCTGCTAGAGATCCCATTGTTGCTGTCTTAATTGGTGTAACTGCTCTTTCAACCATGAACATGAACAATGCTTTGATTATTGGTTCGATAAATGCTGGCGCATTTCCTTGTGCTGAGCCTAAAAGTCCCTTGAGAAATATGAGTTCTTTCTGTGGATGTAATTGAGAGAAAGAATAGATACATACATACAAAGAGTGTATTAGTATGCATGGAGATCAGACTTTGCGAGCGCATCTTAAAATAAGCACGACGAGTCTCTTCAACAATATTATCTCTATCTTTTCCACGGTGTACATCTTCTAAGTGCTCATAAATCTCCTTACAGCTTGGCTCTGGACGACAACCACCTTTCGCGTTCGAACATTCATAAGATTGACCATTCCAGAATTGTCTTGCAAATAGTGTCACTTCACCAAATGCCATACGTTCAGTATTATTCTCCATACTTTCACGCCAACTCGCATACCACTCTGGAAATCGTGATTGATGGACGCTTGTTTCGTTGCTGTACTCAAACATACTCCAGGTGCATGGATGCCCTTCTTTTTTAACCTGCCATGTAAAACCAGGGGGAAACTATTCGGACTCAATTAGCGATTATCTGCCTAGGCACAGCTTTTAGGGATGCAAAAATCTGGCTGTGAACATATGTAGAAGTGCTTACAAGCATGGTTAAATTATCAAGTACCTCGACAACAGGAGGTTCGATTACCATAGGTGCCGTCATTGCAACTGCTGCTGAAGAGACAGGGAAATGTTGACTGAAAAACATGATAGCATGGCAGTCGATAATGGCCATGTGAAATTCGAGGCAAACATCCTCATAATCGAGGCTGCTTGCCTTAATAATGGGGTTATGATATTTCCGCAGAGTTGTCGGACCAGTTTGGAAGGTGATGTTAGGGAGTGACTCGATTATTTTATAATATTTACTAATGTGAAAGTACTAATGTTAGTGTTAAGATCTACAGAGAATATCAGAACGGCGTGTCAAGTATTCATTATAATGAGTAAGCTGTACTGAGATAAGTGGTCCACTAGGTGCGAAGCATACTCTAGTATTATATTCATCGTCTAACAGACTTTCAATCTGTGGACGAACTTGATGACGAACTTGATATTAATCAACGTTGCTTCATCACTTAAAGTATGAGGGCTTAAAAAGTATAAAACTCCACGTCTTAAGATTCCCAGTCTAGAACCGGTTGTGTGAGTGGCCATTGTAGAATCCAGCAACAACGTAGGGCAGACAGCTGATTTAAATACCCCAAAATATGTTGAGATCAACGCGTTCATTTACACATTAATCCCAAAAAATTTGGTTTGGCATTCCTTCCCTTGGTCCCCAGTGAGCTCGCTTAGCAGCGTCGCGAAGAGATTCTTAAAAGACTTAATGTTTTACTTCTTAGCCTTTCAACAATGCTTCCTAAACAAAGTCATTATTCAAACACAGGTTTTAAGAATTCTATATTTTATATATTAAGTATAGATTTAAGACCTAGAGGTATTATAGCTTAAAAATATAAGGTTTATATAACCTCTTATAGGTTTTACTAAGGGATATTTAGTCCTTTAACCTTAGGTTCTTAAGTAGAACTAATTAAACCTATAGAATAATTTAGTATACCTACTACTAGATTAGTAGGAATTATATAGTATATACTCTCTTAATTTATTAGAAGTACTTTAAGCTTTTAAAGTTATAATTCATAAAATATAAGTTTTTAAAAGTTAAAAACTATAAAAATTATAATAAAATTATAATAGACTAAACCACTTATTTTCTCTCTATCTAAAAGAGCTTATATAAAGCTAAATCTTTCGTCTCTAGATAAATAGCCTTATAGCTTTCGATTAAGATTAAGCCTATTAGTAAGGGATTATATAGGCTGGGCATTTTGTTGTTTTATAGAGGGTAGGAATATGAAAAACGCGTCGCGATAGTATATATGGGGCGTATACAAAGACTTTTGCGATGAGATTTTATATTATTTTATGCTGAGATATTTGCGAGTTGGTCGAATATTTAGTTGTACTACGGGACTTTCGCCTCGCACGGATGTTGTGTATGCACATGAGTCTAGCCACAGACAGAGATAGCCGCAAATGAGTGTCGGCTTGTCGAAAAGGACGCCCGGCTGTGTATTCCTGGTCATTAGTCGCCATCCGTGGTCCGTTTTCTCACCTCATTAGGACATGGTCTACTACGTCTAACTTCAGGAACCGGCTGCTGATCATCCTTGCTTGTCTGATGTGGAAGCCCGGTATTGAGTCTTGGAGTTTCTGCAGTCGACTGCAAGTTGGTGCCGGCGGCTTGAGGAGAGACCAAAGCTCCAAATCGACTACTGTACCTGTTCTCAGATATCTGTCGAAGCGTTTCATCCGTCATCGAGCCGATCAATTGTGCTGATTTACCTTTCGACAAAGCTTTTTTGACATCAAAAAGGTCCGCCAAAGTCGTTACCACTACTTGATCGCTGTCGCCATCCGCAACAACTTCCCCAATCTTGTATATCTTCCGATAAGACACCTGGCTAGAGGCACTTTTGCACATCTCTAGGCACTGTTTCAAAGTATCTATCTCCTCTTGCAACCGTGATCGCTCTTGGTCGCTTCCAGGAAGCTGACCCACGGTCAAGGAGTCGAGGCGTTCTCGAAGGCGGCCAATGGATTCGGCGAGGCTATCTCGATTGCCGTCCAAAACTTGACGTGTGAGCAGCTGCGCCTCGAACTGGTTCTGATCATTGTCTGGTACAGCATTCGAAGACGTCTCGGGTGCTAGTGCCGGTTCTCGTTTCGTCAAAGAATCGATATAAGAACTCGCGTCTTCACAAATGCGAAGGCATTGCTCAGTCACTGCTCTCTCGTCCCTCAGGTCTACACTCGTGTCTGAAGTATTTGTGCTTTCCGTTGTGTACAAGGCCATCTTCTCGTCAACACGCTGCAGATGCATCTCGAGATTGTATGCAGTGTCCTTAATCATTTCACTATATTCTTCAAGAACTTTGTGAGAAACCTTGGATGTATGCCTAGACAGAAAGGTTAGGCAAATTACGAGTCGACAGAGTGGGCGACTAACATAGTGATTGTGCCTAGACCGACCGAGATCGTCGATTTATATCCTGCCAGAGCATCCATGAATTCATTGATATCGCCTCTCATGAATTCCATCTTTGCCCAGTCTCGAAAGCCCGTCTTTGATTTGCTGGTGAATTCCTTCATAGACTTCTCGAATTCGCGGCATAGTTGGCTGCATCGATCAACAGGACTCACAAGAAGTGCGAAAGTCGATGTCTCGACATCGATAACTTCATGCAGCGAGTCCAAGATGCAAACAAGGTCCCCGAGATCCCCATGTAGCCTATTTAAAGTCTTATCGCGACCTTTGAAGCGTCGAACAGTCTCATGGAGCGACCTTGTTGACTGAATGGCAGCTGTAAGCACAGCTAGCACAGAGGCAGTGATGCTCAAAGGATCCGCCATTCTGAGAGCTAGTGACGAAATTTCCACTCACGGGTTTGTACGTTGCAGTGAGAATGCGAGAGACATTACAACCGCCGCGAGGCAGTGTCGATTTCAAATACCAGCCAGCAACTATTTGATCCTGGCCGTTGCGAAAACTCCTGATTGGCGGAAGTTAGCGCCTTGGGTGCCCGCCCCTCAGAAGTCAAAAGGCAAGAAGCCGATGAAATAGGCTCGTATCCCCCTGTTGGTCTCAGGAATACGCACTTTCTAGGCGAGAATTCTGAAAAGTGCGCAGTTATGACACCCCAAAGCAGTCATGGCGACAAGGGGGGGAATACAAATTTATTTCACCCTACGGAGGTACAGTACCCCCCCGGCCGGAGTATTCCTTGTCGGTATGTGTTTTACAACGCTTGGCAAAGCTCAACTTATTTAGGTTCTAAAACATAGCTGCTTTAGAAGCTATCTGAGGGGTAGATAGCCTACGATTACAGGCTATGTGCCCTATAATTATAGTAGTTAGAAAATAATATAAGTAGAAAAAATTAAGTATTATAGAGTATTATTAAAAAATTTATAGTACTATATAGCCTATAATTATAGGGTGTATAGCCTGTAGTTATAGGAGATGCAGCCTGTAGCTATAGGTATGTACCTACTTGTAATTATAGGGCTTACAAGTAGTCTATATAAGCGTAGATAGTAAGGTCGAAGAAACAGCGATAGATTCGGGTAAGACCCACACCTCTGACAAGGAATACTCCGGCCCGGGGGGGTACTGTAGCTATAGATAAGGCGGGGCACGGCCTCTTCCTCCGTAGCGATGATTCTCCTTTCAAATAGAACAATAAAACAACCATTTGTAAGTTATGATATTAGATATACTAGGCAGTAGTTACTAGTTTTGCATTTTAGATGTACTATACATAGGAGGCCTAAAATAAATAAAAAGCAAATAAAAGAACATCTCCCCTCGTTAATTATTCAGCCACTACGTGACTTTTTCTGTATTGTCAACGGCCGTTTAACCGATAGAACTTGAAAATTTTAGTTCGTCTTTTCATTCACTCAATCCTGTCCTCGGGATCTTGGCAAGCAAATTACTTCTGATTTATATCACTTAGCAGCTCGCCTTCCAACATTGGCTCTAAGTCCCAGCGGATCTCGCGTTATTCAGCTGCTTCTGCTGCTTCCGATGCTTCCATATCTTAAACCCGACCCCAAAAATCAGGCCAAGCACACTGCAAGTTACGGACACGGCCACGCCTATTATTCCGGCAGAGCTTAGACTTGAGCTAGGCTGCGTGCTGCTACTAGATGGCGTCGATGTGACTGGGGATTCCGAACTTTCGCCTCCACCTACTCCGGTTGTGCCTCCAGTTGTCGTTGTTGTCGGCGTCGGTATCGTTGTTGATGTTGCATCAATGGCCCTGGTTTGAACTTGAATTGGATATACGGCCTGCCAGGAAGCTCCGAACCCTGACTGCAATGTCCACGATGATGTGGAGAGAGTCTTTTGGTTGAAAATGTTGTCGACAACGATAACACTAGTTGGAGTCGAGAGCTGACTTTGGCAGTACTGAAAGAAGCCGCCAACTGTATTCGGACAGCCGTAGTCTGCACAATCGTCAGAGCAGGCACAAATGGAGTGCTGTCTTGAAAGCTAAAAACTCGAAGTAGACTAGACTTACTGGTCGGACAACAGAAAGCAATGGTCTCCCCAGGAGCCGAACTCAATGTTGTTGGCGGCGGTGGACCATCACAGGAGCGATATTGGGACGGGCATACACCAGGGGAGTAATAGCTAGTCATTCACGCCCACGCCTCGGTATAGAAATTTCCAGACGGGCAACAGGTCTTCGCTGCACAGCCTTGGGTCATCTGAGACCAGGGCATACCCAGGCCGGGTGTATTGAAGTTCCACAGACTTTCAAGGCAATCACTAGGAAATGCAGTCGTCGGGAGTGGGCCTAGATTTGTGGAGGTCGTCCATGAGGGAATATAAATCAGATCTGTACCAACGGTGATGGTTGTCATTCTGCCTTTTTTCTATGAGGTGGGTTTAGACGCAGAACTTGAGGTCAAGCTTTAACGACATGCAGCTCAGCTGGCGCGGGATCTCTTATTCCACTAATTTGCAAAAGGCAACCGCTAACTGAATTAAATTCGCCGTCCAAAAACCTAGCAACGAGCGAAAGGTGACTAACTTAGCCAAATCAGGATGGTTCTGGACAGTGCACTCAAAACTTCATTGGCTTGAAACTAAAAAGCTAGTCCCTAAGATCGAGAGCCGGCTAGACCAATGAATGCAAGGAGATACAGATGGAGGCGCGGAGGTTAAAGCGGTAGAATAGCCGCCCTTTGTCCTTCCTTAATACTAATACTAATACTAATATTTCGTGGAATTATTGATTTAATTATTAGTACCTTACATCTATACTATTTAATTTAATTATTTGCGCCTTATATTAATTTAAGCAGGGCTCACTTAATTAAAATTGAAGGCAGAGCATTAGTGCTATACAAAAAGCAGGTAGAAAGGCTTCAAAGGCCGTAAAACGGAAAGCTTCTAACTCTATAAATCATAAAGAAAATAAAGAAACTAGGGAAGAAACTAAGGGAGATAAGCTATAGAATAAGGGAGAGATAGAATAATTATTATAAGACGTCAAATATATATGTTTATATCTATCAAACCAGCTTAGCCAATTCGAGAATTGGCGAATGCGTCGTCATAGTTCAGATACTACAAGGTAGCTTACTATCCCCTAGTGCGTTAAATGCTATCTGCATGGACCAATAGGACGTGCACAACAAAATACGTACTAATTTTGGTGCTAAATTCTGAAGGTGTCGAATCCCTGTAATCGCTGTTACTTTAGTGCAATACCTTCTGAGGTTTATCTTTACAATCCTATTAATATCAAGTACACAGTAGTTTGGCGGGAAAGAAAACTTCTAAAATGGTGCTTTCTAGTTTTGAACAAGGGTGTGAAGAAAATTATGTGATCCTCTTCTGAAATGAGTTTGATAGAATGAATAAATCAAGTTGCTAGTTACAAGCAACTTCCAGTCTGTAGTCAAGTCAAGTCAAGTCCAGTCTTTCAATTATAGTAATTATCCGACACAAACTATAAACTTTGCTATTCAACCCCATTTCCTCTTCCCAACTTTTCAACATTCCCAAACCCTCCCCCTCCCAAGACACTAACATCTCTGCACAGCACATGCTCACGATGCCCGCTCCATATCTTTTGTTCCTTCGGATCAAATCTATTTGACAGTAACAGTAGCATCAAACTGCAAAGCAGTAGATTCCTGCCCAGCAATAGCAACATCCTGCTTAATATTATTATCCAACTTCTTCTGCTCGGCAGCCTGTTCAGCAGTAGTATCAGCTCCCTGGGCTTCCTCGATCTGAAGTCTCAACATGGTAGCCGTGAGTTTGAGGATCTTGTTCTTTATCTTGCCAGCCTATTCCCATAATTAAAATTAGTTTCTAATCTTTCATTCAAAGAATTGTAAAGAGTTAAGGAAGGGGACTAGGAAGGGGACTAGGAAGGAAGAAATTTGTACCTGAAGAGCATCGGCCTCTGCACCAGAAGCTGCCTCGATAGCTGTATTAAATGCCTCCTTCTCGGCATCATTGCAAACTCCATTTACATCATCCAAGAATTGGATATCGGATTCATCGGCTGCAGCGAGGTTGTTGAGATCCAAAGCTGAAAGCTTATCAAGTGCTTCTTGTTGACCGTTTCCAGCTACTCCTCCCGAGATAGAGAGGTCGTTGTAGGTTGTGGTGGTGAAGGAGCCGCGTTTGGCGAGGTGGTTGGATGGGTTATTGGTTGGAGCTGCAATGCTGAGGGCTGCGAAAGCGGTGGTGAGGAGGATGGTGAACTTCATGTTGACGGGTTGGAAGGGTTGGTTTGGATTGAATGAATGAATGTGATGGTCTAGAGTGATAGTTGGTTGAACAGCGCAGCTATAATTTAATGAAGGATACAAGGAATGTAAAACAGCACAGCTGTTATTATTGTGTAAAGTGTAGTAGTGTAGAAGTGAAAGTGAAGTGAATGGACTGAAGAAAAAAAAGTAATAATGGAAGACATAACGCCTCTTCTTATACAATAACAAAACCCATATACCCACCCATCCGCATTCAAAAAGATCAGATGATAATCGAAAGTCAAAGAGTCGACCCAAGGCAAGGCCGTTGACGGGAAACCCGTAACTTGCATCTCCTTGGCTGTTACTGCTAAATGTTGTTGGCGTCTGTCATGGGTGATAAGCGAGAATCCTGGAGAATCTTGGAAGTGGCCTGAAGGGGTCGCCGAGAGATTTTGTCGACATTCAGAGATAATAAAGGATGGGTTTGCTTATGCAATGTGGTTAGGATTGCGGCTAAGAGGTCTTGGTATTTGAATTCATTTGGGATGTCTACTATAGTGTGCTTGAAGTAAGCAATTTTTCGATCTAGTATACTTTTCGCTTTGCAGTTAAGCTCTTATTTCATATATCAAAGGCTGAAAGACAAAACTACGGATCCAAACCTTATAAAATATCATCTATTACACATTTATTTTTCTTTTAAGTTAGAATGAATCTCTGGATATGTACAAACGGCATGATGTCGGCCTCCGGCAACAAGATATGCAAAGCCGTGTCACCAAAACCACAATTACCTCCTTCTCAAGTCGTCACAAACTGCAGCGGAAGAACAGACATCATGACTTGGCAACTTGGCCAAAATCAAACACCGGGGAAGGAAAATATCATTCCATCAAAATAACTCCCAATAACCCTCAAAAGTCACATGATCCCGTATTTCAGACAAAATGTTGGCATCTTGGCCTCCTTGGCTCGTCTCAAGTCTGGCACGTTGTTGATCTTGGCAACGGGGCATTATTGGAAGGCTTTTCTATGGCGTTATGTGGATATAAGCTTGTTTTCTCAAATTCTCTTGGGATGGTATACTTCAAACGATTATTGTTTTTTCTTTTTTGCTCTCGTCTCGACTTTCTAGTGTGTGCTGGCTGGGTCGAGAGAGCTCACATGATTGATCGTCTTTTATGGTACCAAGTGGTAAAGTATTGCCGGTATCCATGTGCCAAGTATGAAATCCAGACTTTTGATGAGCTTTCTAACAATTTGCTCTAAGTCTCTTCCGAAGGCGGCTTGCTGTCTGCTCTTAATGGCTCGCTTCACTCTGTTCAATTAAGGGGAACTTCAGGGACTTAAGCGAGAGTGATGGCCTGTATTCACGGAGTATCAGCGGTTATACAGGAATTGACAGTCTCATTCTCATCATTATTATACACGACCATTAAGATTTTATTTTCATAATATGCTTTTGAAATGGTTTCTCCCAACACGAAGACTCGGATTTTCTGATAAACAAAGCAGTCATTCAGGTATTTAACATCGCGCGATTCGATGCTCGAAAGAGGAATAAAATCTCCACGATCCCGCCGACCAGCTCTAAAAATGCTCGCACTGTCCTTCTATCAAGTCTTGGTAGCTTTGGCCACCGGTTCGTCATGTGTCAATACGAAGTACTCCCGGCAGCTCGTTTAGTAGAGGGTCTCAAATCATAGCTCCTTCCATTGCCACTACTCTTCTCCACTTCCTCTAAAATCGTGAGTGGAAGAAACTTGGGATCATTGTCTCCAATTACTTCATCAAGATTTATATTCGCAATATTCAAGTTGATCTAGGTAAGAAATGCTTCGCAACCCGATGCACGTTCCCAATCCAGTCCTGAGTGATGGCGGTGCTCAATGTCAAAGATTTCTCGGCCTGATCCATCCTTATCATACGAGAAATGATTATTGGTAAGCATAACAGTTTTGTCGCTGACGCTTTGTCTGTCAACACAGATCATGTTGTCAACTCCAGTCTCCTTGGAGATCTTGAGCATGTCTATTTCGGTTCTATCTATCTTTTTGTTCCACGGAACCCAGCAGAATGCCTTCTTTTCGTCCATATTGCCAGATTCTAAAAGGATTGCGGTAAATGTTCCAAGTCCCTCTCTTACGACTGCCTCGTCTTCTGGCGATAATTTAACGAGAAAGAAGACTGCTCGAGTTCGTTCGGACATGATTTCGTCTGGCTCCCATGGCTTAGCATCCTTGTTGTAAATGTATCCATCTGGATCCACAAGTTGCTCTACCTCTCGTTCCATTAGAGCTATGCCATCGAAATCGACCTTTCTTTTTTGGAGGTTGCACATTTTTGTCCATGTACGATCTAACAGGTTGGCTGGAGACTTCTGAATTGATACGAAAATGTTGTTGGGACGGCGGTTAGCGTGTAGTATGTCATAGTCCGAGACGTGGTGTGGTTTCTTCTGGGCATTTAAGGAAACCTTGGAGACTAATGGACCTGGTCTTTCCCATGGCTTGTCAAAAGTGACGGTATTGAAGAGTCAGTAAAGGTCAGCCCTGGTTCCCTCATGCGCACCAGTCCGTTCAATGGTAGATCTAGACTTTAACATCAGGATTCTCGCAATCTGCACCAATCATCTTTTCCACCGAGTCTTCTGGACTTATGTGTGGGGTGAGTGATAGAAGAACTATCTTCTCAGGGTGACCTCTATATTCGATTATATTTCAGAGATAGCGCGTGGACTTTTGTCATTCTCCACCCATTCTTCATCCTTGATGCTGCTAAATGGAGGCAAGAAGAAATTTCGAAGGATCAAGCTCCTAGACTTATTGTTGAATATTTTTGACATAGAGAGGTTGTTTATACTGCAATAAGCCAAAGTCAGAGCTGCTCGTTGCGCAGGCATTCGACAAATCGACAGCTTTTCCTGGTATTTCGATGACCATTGTGCAACAACGACAGCTCTGTCTTTAATTGTCTTTCCATCCAAAAAGATAATACAGGCATGTTCTTTTCCTTTGGCCTCGCTAACCAGCCTGTAGATATCTGTGTTTGTACCCTCCTCTGTTCTTGTCCATGGGACATGCTCCAGGCTCGGAAGCTGCATGTCGGGTTTCTCTTTCCATGATGGGTCATCAGTTGTCAAAGCCTCTTTGATTGCAGCTTCATGTTCTGTTACTAATTCAATGAGGGAAATGACCAGGATGCTGCCGTCTTTGGCCGATGGCAAGCTAGGCAGCCGCAACTCTCGCGACCGAGTAGCCATTTTGAATGATTGTCAACAAGCTAGAAAGATCAAATGGAATAGATGTTATCCATGAGTTTTTCAAAGTAGCTCCTAGTTTCCCAAGGCACCATGGAGAAGAGGCATCTTGTCAGCACTTTATACCTGGCGACGAATGATGGGGCCTGCCTGCATTACCTTGCATAATAAGGGTGCCAATACTTCGTACTTCTAGGTATATCCCTTTGTGTGTCTTACGGCCCACTTCCTATTTCCCGGGACGTGCACAGTAAAATCCACATATTTTTTGGTGGTAGAATTCTCGGGGCGCCGAATCCCTGTCTAGAGGGCCGTAAGACACGCAAAGGGATAATACTTGGGCTATTTGTCCATAAACTTATGATATTTGGCACAGGTTGTGTAACCTATTCGCATTTGCCGCGTTGAGCTCACCGCCTGTTGAGCTACCCGAAAGTCGACCCTTGCATCAAATATACTTTTCTACAGTATCCCCTCAATTTCGATGTTCGCACATAACAAAGCTTCAAACTATTCAAGAAATGTACCATCTATTCATTTGATATAGCCAACTAACCAGACAAACAAACAGCAGAGCCGCAGTTAAATTTCTACTGTCCAATTGCCCAACTCCCAGCATGGCACAGATGCCGCGCATGCCTCAGAATGCGGCAGAGTTCGAAGCATGGCAGCGCCAAATGGATGCTATGGAAGGACAGCTTCCCGATTTTAACATGGACAATATCAATTTTGCTGATCCTTCATCATTCTTTGACCAGCTGAAACTTCCCAAACCAAAATCGATGCCAACCCCAGCAAATGCCAGACAGGAAGCAAGAGAAAGAGCATCCGAAGTTGCAGCCCACTGGAAGACACTGCACGGTATTCTTGAGAGACACGAAGATGTATTAAGAAAGCGTTGGTTGAAGAAGTCCAACAAGCAACGCAGAACAATTCTGCTCACTGCCTGGCCCAGTATGCCTCTGAGCCACCGTCCAGACTATGAGGCTTTCCGAAAGGAGAAACCAGAGCAGCGGTCTCAGGGAACCCGATTCAAGGAAGCGTACACATGGCCATATATTAATATCGAAGATTTGACCCGCAACAAAACCTTATTACTCTTTCTCAATTCTCGAGGGCGCCATCAGCCAGCCATGTTTGCACACGCAGATTTCGAAGCCGTACATCTAGGCCATGTTAGCGGCGCAATTATGCCCCCCTTTCTGAATGAATACACAATGTTTTTAGATGAGAAGACTTACGGAAAATTGGTTTCATGGGATGATGATGATGACGCTTTCGAGATGATGATATCAGGACGAGGCTTTCAACCCGGGCAAGGCCTGATGATCCTTGAGATTCAGCAAAGAATTCTTGCCTTTCTAGTCAAATGTTGCGAGATTATTCTTCACGACTTTGCAGAAGCCGGTTCGTTACTCGACGATAAAATCCCAATCAAGGAGGAACCCACCCCTGTTGCCGCCGATCCTGAGAGCTGGCCTACTATGGCAATTGCTACGGAGGCTCCATATCGCCTACCCGCAAACTTGGATTTTGTTCGACTTCAATTGGTAATTGCTGCCAAGCGCGAAGCCGCTGAAGATCACATATACACCCTGCGAGAGGACCCAGGCTACTTCGCCGACGTTTTGGGAGATCGGAGCGAACATCGAGCCGAGAGAATTCGTGATACTTTGGGCAAGCTACACCCAGTTGGACCAGACAATCCTTTGTTCTGGGAACTAGTCCTTTCGAGTGTTGTGTCTAACGCATACGTTTCCTTCATGGTCTGGAATCTCATAGGTCAACAGCTGACCCAGCTATCTAACCTGAAGGAGAAGTTCAGTAATGAAATTTCACCGCAAAAAGCATTGCCTAAAGAATACATGAATGCTCTGCTAGTTTTTCAGAAATTGTAAGCCTTCCTGAAACCTCTTCAAAGTTGATGAATTCATGCTATTACTCGTGGCACGCCAGCTTGAAGGACTGAAAACAAATTCTGTTACATACTGTGAATTTTCGGTGTCTAGTTCTAACCTATCTACTTAAGTTCTATGATAATTTTTTTAAGTATATAAGGGCAGAGGATAGAGACGGGCTATCATCTAAAGCCAATGTAGTTGTATATTACCCTTAGCGACCTGCAAGTGATCTCGCTGGATATCATCTCTTGAGGTGGCTTGCCGTGAGGCTTTTGCTGTTTATCAACTTTTAAGAAGTCGGCTGATGTTGTTCCATAGACTTGACAGATCGAGCTTAGAACCTATTCGATTACTTAAGTGGGAATTCCCGCCGTCACCTCCGGAACGATCGAAGTACGCCCGTCTTCCTTCCAGTTCTCCTACTTCAATAAGCTTGAAATTGATAAGCAAGGATACCCAAAGCGACCTTGAGTGGCTCTTAACAACGCTATTTAATGAAGATCAGAGGTTCCTTTTTGGCCTTCCAGGACTCATAGATGAGCTTGAATACTGTATCCAAAACGATCCCACCGAAAAGCAAAAAATATCCGGCTGGATAGCGAGTGTTTTGGCGGACCTTGGTGTCATAGCATGGCTGAGACATGAATTGGACATTTACCAACCATGGGCGGCTGGAATGGATCATGCATATGGAGAAAGAAGCAAAGAAATAGATGCCGAAGTGGCCAGACTCACTGCTCCAATCTCAGTGACCTTCCAAAGCATTGGTGGTGAAATGATCTCTGCGACAAAGTTTGGAATGCTCACTGATGGAAGGTTTGCATATCCCTCAGACAAAAGGCGGACCAGGCAGAATGTTGAGCAGATGAGACGAGCGGAACAAAACCTAGACATGTTCTGGGAGAAGTTTGAAGGACGTTTCAAAGCTAAGACTGGGAAGAGTCTTGATAACATGTTGGGTCATCGCATCTCCGGTCTTCGTCAATTAGAGAGGACTCCTGAATGGGTGGAGCCGATTAAAGCCACAAAGACCAAAAACGAGACGGGAGAAAGCCTGTCAGAACCTTTCTCTCAACTTGGTGTACACAACGAAGACCGCTTCAAACCTCAAGTCTCTTCACCAAAACCGAAGCCCAAAACCAGAGGCGCACCCATACTCCTAGAACCTGCCACCACAGCAGAAGAACCAGAGCCACAGCCCGATAAACAACCAACCCTCAAAGTGGACAAACGTGCGTTAAAAGTCTTCACGGCTCTTTTCCACAATCCCAAAAACCCCGATCAACCAGGTGAGATCGCCTGGAAAGACTTCCTCTGGGCCATGGCCTCAACTGGATTTGCACCCGAGAAGCTATACGGCTCGATTTGGCAATTCTCACCGACTACTCTTGATGTAGAGAGGAGCATTCAATTCCATGAACCGCATCCGCATAGCAAGATCCCCTTTCGAAATGCGAGGAGGATTGGACGAAGGTTAGCTAGGGCTTATGGATGGCGTGGGGATATGTTTACGTTGGCATAAATGATCTAAGTAATTCACTTAATCTAAGTTGCACTCAACTTGAGTTGTTCGCCCAACTAAAGCTCATGCAGCTATGATAAATGCCTCAAAGCAACAAAAGTCGAGACCGAAATTTTAGCACACTTAGCTTAAGTTACTCAATTTATACTGAAATAAAAAAAGGAGGATTCCCATTCAGCATCATCTCTTTTGAACATCAACTTGATGTGCACATATGAACCGAGTTGAGTGTACTCTATATCAGCATACCGCTTCGCTCTGACCATGGACAAGTTGTCCAAAAATAAAAACTCAATCTACACAGCACTACAGCAAGATTTATCCTAAAAAAAAAACTACTTCAAATTCTTGCGTTGTTGAACATTGAGTGAGAGATATTGATTAGCATAGTATCAGCTGAGCGATTAACTCCCCTAATATACCTAGAAAAGAGAGTCCAAATTTTTTTTTCGAACTTAAATGACTAAACTGTATGGTTCCAAACCCGTACAATTGTCTTCTGCCTGAATTGCATTCAGTGGATACAGAATACACGATCCGGACTGCCGAATATGTTTTAAGTACTTTTAACGTCATAATTTCTTCATCTGCACCACTGTTGTCTCTCTTTATGAGAAAATCGAGGGGCAAATCTCACCTCGCTTATCAAGCGATCTTTAGACCCCGGAGGCTATCTCCTTCATCAACCTACGGATGAAGTTGTACTTCAACATGACTGGTTTCTCTCTTTCCAAAGGAAACTACTGGTATATCTCTGTAAGTGCTTACGGAGCGAGAGAAGTATTTGTAGTCGGTAGTAAGTCGGGATCTAGGCTTTATGTATGCCGAATCTTTGGTGAGGTAAAAATTAGGTGCGAATACGTCAATACGTCATGGTATTTTTTCCATTTTTTCACATTCCCATGGTGAGGGGCATGGGAATCTTTTAAGTACAAAGAGCCTTGAACATCATCCACATTGAAGTGAGAGGCTTGTTTTATACTTATTATTTTCAAGTGAAATCGAAATCAATTACTATTAGGGTATTTTTGTATCGCAAATATGACGGACAAGATTACCCCTCCAGGTATTACCACCACTGTAGCAAACCAGGCTGTGTGAAGGAGAGATTACAACTCGCCAAGGAGACGATCGGTTGTGATGTTATCAATTTGGAGGAGACCGATGATGTTGTAGCCAAGATCTATGAGTTGGAGCCTGAAGGTGTGGATTGTGGTATCGATGCTGCTGCTTTTAGATATACAAAGAGTATATTTACACACCGTGCGAAATCCCTAACGTAGCACTGCGAGACTTGCAACTCCTACTTCGTAAAGTCATGGACTCATGGGTATCGGAAACTTTGGGGAAGATTGCTTGTAGTCACGTGTTTGACTAGGATGATGGTACACGCGACAACAAATGGAACGCGACTGACCTCACCAACCACCGTCATCCCACAGTTGAGCAACTCCCAAAACTCCAATCATGGACGAAGAACCCACGCTGCCAGCTCCAGTCCGGGGAAGCTCAATTGGGAGAATATTAGATGAGTACGAAGGGAATCCAGCAAAAAAACGCGTCCGATACAGCTCTCCAGTCCCCGCCTTCTCCAGCGACCCCCCGCTGTTCTCAAGCGATGATGACCCTTCAGTCGAAAATTATACCAAGAAACGACAGAAAAAAACATATCGAGGGCCCTGGTATCGTCAGCAGCTGGCATCTGACCCAGAATCTGAGTCGAATGATAAGCAACCAACAAAAGGGAAGAGGAAGCTGGAGAGGCAGTTTGATAGTGGTGTGTGGTTGGGTAGTGAAGGGACAGAACCAGATGATATTTTTGAGGACGATTTGGCGGTTATTGGGGTCAATGACGAGAAGTCCGGTTCCTTGTCTCCAGGGCTACACGTTGCTCTGGGTGGTATGCGACGCCTTCTACACGGGTCACCAGATGAGTTGGCAGACTCAGCTGGATCCAGCCACCTGGCGCGGGGAATAGGAAGCCTGTCACGACCCGACAAAATACCTGAGGAGCTTGCAAGGGAGGTAATTCATGATTGTTTAGAGCATAGTAAGGAGACCATCAACTTATCGTATGTCCATATCTCCTAATTTCTAAGTGTTGCGCGATTCCGCAGGAAAAGGCTAATTGACGAGAAATAATAGGTCCCAGCAGCTAACCAGCCTTTCAAACGAGACGATCGAGCCCTTATCAACTTTCACCTGTACTCAAAGAATTGGGAGCGTAAGGTTCGAATCGCTTGTGCCCAATCTAGAGCTCTATCTTGGTTCAAACTTCCTCACAACGTTGCCTGGAGCGATGTTCGATCTCGATCGTTTGACTGTTCTTAGTCTTCGTGGAAACCAACTCCAGGAACTTCCTCCAGGGATTGGAAAGTTACACAACCTCAAGGAACTAAACATATCTCAGAACGGGTTAAATTTTCTCCCATATGAGATCTTAGAATTGGTATCAGATGCCGGCAACCTGACGAACTTTCAGATACATCCAAATCCGTTTTGGGAGCCATTGAAACCGCATGACGATACGAGGGAGAACAGCCAACGCACTTTAAAAGGAGAACGTCATATTTCTCTACCTGGGTCTTCCCATAGTTTAGGCAGTCAGAGGTCGTCTTCAAAGTGGCAGCTCTCTTTCAAATTTCGAACACAAACCAGATTTAGAGACCTCAGTGGCAATAAGCTCGTCAAGGGCCCCGTTTTCCCTCTGGATACACCGCAAGAACTATCACTACTTCCAGCATCAGCGTCACGCATACCAGTATCTGGAACAGAACTTCCGGTTGCCAATGCAGATGACATCCCGGCTCCTCCACCTCCACGAGGCGCATATTTGTCCCGTGCACCATCACTTCTTGAAGTTGCTTTAAATGCAGTCTCCAAAACGCGGATGTTTTCATACATTGACGACTTTCTACCTGAAGATACACCGGAGCACATCCTCAACCTACTCGCCAAAGCCACAACAAGCAAGGAAACTGGAGGTAGCCAGTGTACTATCTGTAGACGAGATTTCATCATTGCTCGCACAGAATGGGTTGAGTGGTGGGAAATAGCCAAGGAACAGGGTAATAAGGGTACAGCTAGTGCAGCGAGCCCACTCAGACAAATGGAGAATACAAGAGATAGTTCCGAGAGTATGGTACCGTTGATTAGGAGAGGTTGTAGTTGGCTTTGTGTGCCTGGGAAGGAGGAGATGATGGTAGAGGAGCTCGATGATACTGCTGAAGATGAAGAACGCGGCATGGATTTAGACTAGGGAGGAAAGAGGACGTAATGAACGGTCTTGTATTCCTGTCTATGTTGAAAATAGGGGAAAGACGGAGTTACATTCAGAGATGGAGTTTGATGGATTTTGGTTGTGTTATATTATGGTCATCGGTTTAGCGTTTGCTGGTTTGTACTGTATTAAGGTAGCGATTTGGTATGTTTGAAACAGAACGGATTTGTCCTAGCCTATATATTAACCTAGCTTGAGCTAGGTATTGATTTCAGTTTGATTTCAAATCCTTAATTAGCACCATATGTGTAGATTATTCCACCTTTGCTCCTGAGCTCTGGTGCATCTGATTGCCTGTGGAAATCTACGGATCCCAGAATAGATATAATATCCTCTGTGGGATATGGCACTGCTACTTGATTTAATGCGAACTTGTAAAATGGGACTCGCTTATAGAATAAAGTAAGGTCTAAAGGGGGTATATATACGTATAAAATAGGGGTAAATTACGTGTATGCATAACCCACCTAATTTGCGGCTGACACTTAAATATAGCTACTTTACTTAAAGCGATGTCTTTAATACTACTTGCTATTACAGGGGGGGAGAGAGATAGTTCGTAGGTTAGCGGTTTAGTGGTATATTTGTATAGTGGTTTAGAGGTTTAGAGGTCGCTCGCTAAAACTTTCCTTTTCTGGTTTATTATGTAGGTCATGTGGGATTGGGAGGGGAGGGGAATAGGAGAGAGTTATAAAGGAGATACTAGACTCGTAGTTAGTAGGTATATAAGGAAAGGACAAACCTAAGGGAACAGGTATTAATGTAATATTTACAAGTATTGTACATTATGACTAAAGACTAAGTCATTAGAATAATCAAAGAAAATTCTGGAAAAGCACCACTGAGTACTTATACCACTCTAAACATCAAAATCCAAACTGAACAAAAGAAAAACCAAAACCAATCTATATCCAATCAAACCAAGAAATAATCTCTCTCTGTTGTCTCATTTCATCATCACTCATCTGACTATATTCCCCATTTCAATCTCCCAATCACTACCTGATAAATCCAACACCCAACTCACAACCCACTATCAATCTGATCCACAACATCAACCGAAGTATAAGCCGCCCAATCCCTACAAGTCTGCGCCAAAACCTGAGGAACGGGTCCCTTAGCAGCAATATCCTTGGGTCTCTCAAGAATATTAGCATACAAGCCAGCAGAAACATGCCAAGCAATATGACAATGGAAAGGCCAAACTCCAGGATTATCAGCATTGATTTGCCAAACGATATGACCGTTTGGACGTAGGAGTTGTACGTCTCGACGTTGTGGGTTTGATGGTCGAGTGATGCTTGTTCCGTCCCAGTCGCCGGTTCCTTCGTGTAGGATTTGCATGTTGTGTCCGTGAAGATGCATTGGGTGGGATACTGGTGTTTTGTTGTTTACTACTACTCGGATGGTGTTGTTGGAACCGAAGTTCTTGACGTTCCATTCGGGTTGGTAGGTGTAGTTGTTGAGTGCTGCGAGTAGGAGGATCGGCGCGTTGTAGTCGCCTCGGAAACTTGTGTTGTCTAATGTCCAGAGGAAATGGCCGGTTGAGTTGACGAAGAAGTTGACTTCCATGGTTTTGGTCACGGAGGGGGCGGAGCTTGGTGTAATGGAGTAGGAGGGAACTGTGAGGGAGAGGTCATCGTTGGCACAAGTTCCTGGGTCTGGGACGTTCCAGGCGGTGGAGGTGGGTGGCTTGGTTGTGTCGGCTTTGTCGTAGTAGATTGCTGCGAGTGCGTTGCCTTGGTTGGTTATGGAGCAGATGGTACTGATGTTGGAGCGCATCCAGAAGGCTGAGGTCGCGGTGCCGACATTGGCTGTTACAAGAACGTCGGAGCGTTGGCCAATACCCAGGGTTACTACTGTTGTGTTGTAGGGTTTGACAGGCACGAAGTCATTGGCGATGACGGTCATGGTGTGTCCATCAATACTAAAACGTTGCAGACCTTCTGCTCCTGCGTTGATCAATCTAAGACGATGTGTCTTGCCAGTTGTGAACTTGAACTTAGAGATGCCGGCATTATTTGTACACTTAGTGGTGTCACCAGCGGCAACAGTAGAGCAGTCGAAGTTCATCTTTCCATTGATGAGGTTGTTGTCTGACGCTGGAGCTGGGTTGCCTCCTGCTCCAACAACTCCGACAACTTCCTTGACAATTTGAAAGTATTCCTTGTGGTAATAATCTGGGAAGATGGTTAGAACGAAGAAGGCACATTGGAAGTGGATGATATCATACCAGTAAGGAAGACTGGTCCTAGATCAATATCGTATTTTGCATTGCTTGGACCGTGGATGATCATGGGACCCAAGAGTCCACCAGCGTATTGAGCAGAATAATGAGAGTGGTACCAGGAAGTGCCATAGAGGTCAGCTTTGAATTGGTAGGTAAATGTGGATCCCGGAGCGATTGGGCATTGCGAGACAGCAGGCACGCCATCATACCATGGAGTTGCCTTTTGCAAAAGTCCATGCCAATGGAATGAAGTTCCTTCTTCAGGGCCTGTGATATTATTGTGAACGGTAACTTGTATGGTATCTCCGAAATTTGCCTCGAGGAGGGGCCCTGGATATTGATTATTGATTAAAATGACGGATTTCTGGTAGCCATCTGGAGCAATGATTCCTCGGCTGACAGTGAAGTCGTAAGATCGAATGACGCCAGTGTTTGGAGCGCTAGTGTATGGGTTACTCCCAGCTGCGGTGAGGGTACTCCAAGGAAATCCATTAGGTAGAGGGTTGTTGGTGAGAAATTGAGGGAGAATCGGGGCTTGTAGAGTTCCCCAGAGAGAGTTGCTTTAGAAAAGAGTTAGCTACAAGTATTCAAAGTTGGTGGTAAAGACCTTTAAGCATAAAATACGTTGGGAGTGGGTTATGTGCTGGAGCTTACCCATTGGTTTGTTGTTGTGATAATGCGCCGATTAAACTAGGAACGCCGCCAACCAACGAGGTAATTATGTTGAGGAGACCCATGATGAATTTAGAGAACGAAACAATGGAAAAAGAGTAGGAAAGAAAAGTCAAGAGCCACTAAGCTTGATGATGAGCAAGAAAGAGAATAATCGAGCAGGAAGAAGTGCTTTATATAAAAGTTCACCTCTGATAACGCTTGCTATCTCTCCCCAACTGAGTGAGCGTGATGAGCATAGACCACATGAACCACAATTACCATGATCATCAAGATAATAAGAGAACCGACGCCATGGCTATCAGTCGCCTCGTGTTGAACCAATCCCCAAAGACCCGTGCAAAGGCCTGTATCCTACCTCTGGCTTCCACAATTAGCACCAGATCCTCTAAGCTGGTACTATTTTGCTAGCCAACACAACAATGCAGTCTCGTGTGAGAGATGGCAAAAGTTAGTGTGCTTGTGGATGAAGTTTAAAAAAGCTTCCTGAGCAGAAATGAATGGAAGCACCATGCACGGTTCCTGTCGATCAAGGCGAGGCTCATCCCAAGGAAGCTTACTTCGTATATACATACATCGACAGGGACTAGGGAAGATCTGCATCCAGCATTGCATTGACCTATCATGCACAGGCCTTATCCACGCGACGCCAAGTTCAGACGGCAGCAAGATGCACCACTTGGTACTACTTAGTGATTATGATTATTTCTGTATCAAGCAGACACAGTACCATTATTACCGTACTGACTTGCTTTATATTACCATACGTCAAATGCATGGCCTTCCACTGGACTTACTGTACTTACTGTACTGTATAGCCGCACAGCGTCAAAAATATTTCCGACCAAGATTCGGAGCCAAGTATAATGTGGTGCCTATTTATGGGCGCGCTCTGTGCGTTAAACGAGGAACTATCCTCTTCTAGTCACTTTGGGACGAAAGCTCCAACCCGTTTTGACTCTCTCAAGCGACACTGCAGTCGCATGAGCATTGCACGCCTCAAGCAAAATAGGTAGAGCGCAAACAAATTAGACCATTCGTTGGTCTTCAAATACGGGACGGGTTTTCAAAAAGCCTTCGTATGTAGCCTTGCTAAGCCGTTCACAGCAGAAAGAAAACGATGGGATACGGGAGGCTTAGCGGCGTTCAAGATTCAACGTCAGGAGCGGACAAAACAACGGGTGTATGAGGTATTGGATGAAAAGCCCTCCATAAATACGTGAAAAGCTAGTTCGTGGCATTATTCCACCAGAAAAGTATTATCATGGATGCAAATCTGTGTGGTTGCATTCTGCACTGCCTGTGCCTGGCAACTGGGTAAGCGTTTTGGCAATGTTGAGATACTTCTGGTAAACTACTCATCCTAATCGAGGGTTAGGCGCTGGCTATGGCGCCATATGTGCCGTATTTGGAGGATTTTAGTACTGGTGAAAATCCGCCAGTTTATTTGGACCGAGTGCGGCTTGAAAGTCTAAATGTATAGTCAGTGCCCACCGTGCAGCGTTTCAAGTTTTGGACTTACAAGTAGAGCTAATATTTGATGTTCGTAGAGCATGTCAGGTCGCCGCAAGCGCTGCGACTACTGTTGTTTATGTCGTATTCCACAACATCCGAGTAAGAATTTAAGATCGACTGCCCCAAAGAAGCATTTGAGAGAACGGCACGAGTAAACCACCAGCAGCCATTAGACGCAAAAGGGGCAAAGAGCGTGATATCCCTAGAAATGCTCAGATATGGTGCAGCCACGACCTATTTTCTTTGGGAAGCATGCCCCTGTTCTACTTTGATGCTCAGATAACCCACTGAAAGGATATTTCAAGTTTGGATTCCGTGTGGCGTGAGTTCACGCAGCAGGAATGGATGGCAATTCAGCTTCATACAGTTTAATCAAACTCGAGGCTTTGGCTTGCAGGCATGAGCTCTGAATGCACACAAAAGTGCGATTCAGTTTGGCCTTCGTGGCTGCGTAGGAGTCCATGCTTATATACGCCAAACTCTCGGGACGGCAGTCTTAAGATTTCAACCGACCTCCACGCGCTTTGCTTAGACTGTACCATTGTAGTTTTGATAGCAGGGTTCTGTTGACCATAGAGACTAGCAGTGACATTCACTTAGATGCTCACTTTCTGAATTCAACACTCACACAGCGGGCTAGAAAGCAATTCGAAACTGTAGGTGGCTTGTTATGTCGGGATTTCAGTATTAATATAGGTTGGGAGGGCCGACATAGAATTCGGCGACAGTAACAGTATGGCATTGTTGAGGGTGTTCATTCCGAACATCTGGGTCGGAGTATTTTTCAACGGTAAGCCCGCATTGTTTTGCTTGGATCGGGTGCCCGTAGCTTGCTTTGGTGGATAACTCGTCTACCATGGGTACGGGAAGCATGAGGTGCATTCCTTGGGATCGGAGCAGAAGATTAGCTAAACTAATAAGAGCAAATCAAGGTCAGCCACCTCTCATGATATGGCTTGGCGCATCTTGCCTTCACTGACCGATGGCTTCCTATGACAGGTTTAAGTAGTACATGTGTAGGTCAACGCCATCTCACATCGATTGTAAAAATTATAGATAATCTGCGAGAACCTGTAAATCCGATGGCATGAAACCTCAATGTCGGGAATATTCCATCCCACGAGCATCGGAAGAAAAAGAATTCTCCGACCTGGCTTCAAGTTGAACTAGCATGCATGTAACTATTGACGTTTCGCATAGGTAGGAATGTGCTGGTCCATACTTGCTAAGTGATGCCATACTGGGGCGTCAGGTGTATATGACTGACGACGGCGAGATAGGATACGCTAAAAACTGCCCGTAGGATGCAGCGTTAGCTGTGTTCTACAGATGCTGATGGAATAGTCTTCTATAGTAAATGGCAATCCTCGAGGAGGCGAGCAATTATAACTTCACCACGATATTTGGAACCTCGTAAAAGCTCTAACTTGGTAGGGCAAGGTCTGTATAGGAACGAGTCTCCTATCAATTGTTTCAATTTTATGGTCGAGTTTGGTTCCTGCAGCATTCATACCTTGTCGTGATACATGAGAACAGATAATGACGATAGCAAATTGAGGCCTGGAAGTCGAACTGCAAGAGGCCAGCCGGCAGAAGATCTTTGTCACTTCTAGCGGGGACGTCAGCAAAGACAATGCAATCTGATAGGGAATCACACGTATTCTCAACGCTAAGCCCGTGGCAATTTAGATTCCAGCAGCTCGAGTACTTCTTTGTATCAAAAGGTACTATGTTCACCTCAGGCATCTGCGGCAAATTCTTATCAAGCTCAAAACAAGGCCCTAGTCATTTCTCATAAGTTAGGCTCAGAATACATCCACTGTCCTAGAAATTCAGTAGTCACATCAAGGTTCCCAATGATCGGATATGTTTGAAATGGTGTTGATACAGGTCGAAATTCCTCAAAGTGCAAGGGGGCCGCTGGTATAGTCCCCTGGTATATTTCAACAAGCCTTTCCGACAGAGCCTTTCCTTCTCATACAGAGCTCGAAATTCGTAGAGCTTAAAATTCTTGTACAATTATGTAACGCCTGTCTCCAAAGTAGGAAATCGCCATGATTCTTGGGTGTATCCCTTCTCGTCTCATTCCTTGCTCATGATTGTCGGTATGGTTGTCTCGACATAACCAATGGTCGTCTTCGAGAACGCGCGAAGGCCTCGGCGGCTAGTTGGGAAGTGGTGTCAGATCGGATGGTGCTTCCTATGGACATAAAGAAGCTGTTCGCAGACTCGTTAGCATACAACTCAAGACCACATAGTAATGCAGATATTTTAGCATACCCAAATGTCGCTCCCGAACCAAGCATGTATTGTCCAAGTGTTCTCATCACCCCGTTGGGTCCAGCACCGTAACGCATGATGTTTACAGAACCTGTGATGATTGTGAGTACAAGGTGGAAGTAGAGGACATTGTGCAGCGTACCAAAGATGAAACCAATGATTATCCCGACAGCTGCAATTCTATTTTAGTACATGGTGTAGTGTTGTTGTTAATCCGACTTACTGCCACCCATCATAGCTCCCATCTTGACTGTTTCTTTGATCAGCGCATGCTCTTCTCGCGAACAGATTTGGGCAATTCCATGGAAACATACACTTGTCAAGAGTGGACTGACCACCCATCGGAGGCCCAGCTACTACAGGCATGTTGAGAGGTATCAAAGGAGGTTTGCGAAAGTAGAGAGATACTTTTGGTGAATAAGGCGCATCAGTGATGAGGCTTGCCAGGCCACCGCAAAATCTCAAGTGGATCCGAAGACTAATTTGGCCGCCCCGAGAATGCGGAGTTACAATCACTCACGTGCTACCATATTTCAATACTATCACGTGCGTAGTGCAACACCCCCATCTCTATGTGCAAGAAGGACATTTTTATGAAGGCACGATAAATTTACAACTGTTTTTGCTTGTTCCTAAGCCTTGAATGTGCAGGCTGTGTCGACGTGTTTTCCACTGGATGGGCTTTGAGCTGTCTCGTGCTTCTAATCATCCGCGCACCTATGCTATGATTGGCTCGCCAGTTTCTCATCTCACGACTTCATACGATAGCCCAGTACAGTCTCAAAAAGAAGCCATCAAAGCCCAAAGGCACATTTGCAATTGCCCTGACTGCTCCACCTCTTGGAACCACTTCAATGTGAGTATCTCAATGATATCCCCGCTTTCCCGACTTCTTACAGGTCCGCCGTGATGTCACAGTCGCCCTTTAGGGGTTCCTTTGAAGCGCCACCGAATGGGACTTCAATCGCTGACAATCTTCAACAACGTAGTGCGACAAACCTGTCCTTCGTTTGTGAGGCTCGAAGTGTATTCTGCCATATGCAACAATATTCGACGCAGAATTGCAAGATCTGTGTTGATAACTGCTTGATGGGGTAAGGGGGACGAAACACATTACACGATTTGGCAGCGCCGCTACTACCCACGGCCATCCTTAGACCACCAACTATCTAGAGAAAAAACCCTACCGAAGTCCTACAGATGACGGCTGTAGCGAATCCGCCGAGTTTTCAACAGATCAACCGGTCAGCATGGGGCTCTAGCCAAGGAGGTATGAATGCCGACTCAGACGTTGCCCGAATGTTCATGCCACGCAAGAGCGCGCAACGCTCTAACTCGTCTTCATCAATAGCCTCTAGTTCATCCTCATCCTCGACAACCACGATTGCACAGTCTGTTCCACAAACCAATGGCGTATCGATGCCCGTGACCGGTGATTTAAGCGCATGGGGGACGCAAGGTGCAGCAAAGAGAAAACCACAAAGAGCTGGACCGTGGCCTACGAGCAAAGCAGAGGCAATGTCAGGGGTATCGACAGCTCGACCACAATCAATCCTGACTCCAAATGGCACTTCTGCTGCATCATCCATGTCATCCATACACCAACCTGCTCCTATGGTTCCTTCACAACATCTACAAAATCCTGGTACGCAACAGACAAACGGCAACCGTGGTGCTGCGCAGCCTGTTGGAGAAGGAAATCCAGTTCTTTATCTGCTGTCCATGAATGGAACTTTTGAAAGGAAGACGATATCAGTGCCATACTACCCTGACAGTATCCGCATCGGGCGCCAGACAAACGTAAAGACTCTTCCCACACCTACGAATGGATTCTTCGATTCAAAGGTGCTTTCACGTCAACATGCAGAGATATGGGCGGATAGAAATGGAAAAGTCTGGATTCGAGATGTCAAATCTTCAAACGGCACCTTTGTGAACGGCGCTCGCCTTTCACCAGAGAACCGCGACTCAGAGCCTCACGAACTTCAGTCGCAGGACCACCTCGAGCTTGGTATTGACATTGTCAGCGAAGATCAGAAGACGGTCGTGCATCACAAGGTTGCAGCGAAGGTGGAGCATGCGGGCTTTTTGGGAACAACTAACAACGTCCTGGACATGAACTTTGGAGATCTCGATCCTGCAAATGGAACAATGATGCTGCCCTCTCAGAGTGGTATGCCATTTAGGGGGAGATCTGGAAGTCAAGGATCAGTACAGAGCAACGGACGAATTATACCTGCGGGAAGTTTGGCTGGTAGCCAGATGACTGGCATGAGCCAACCAAGGCCGATGAACTTTTGGCTAACACCTGTGACAACTGAGCAGATTGTTAAGAGGCTTACGGTAAGCCTCATGAACTGTACTGAGACTCAAATGCTAACTATAAAACAGCACGAAATGAGGACTGCGCGACTCCAGACAAGTGACCTGGGACGAACAGATGGATTTATTGCTAGTATTTTGTCCAAAGACGAGATCAAAGCGAACGACAAGCCAGCTGCTGTAGATCCTGTCAAACCTCCACAGTTAAACGGCACTTCTCTGCCTTTTCGAGTCGATCCAAAACCACGATTTTCCGATCCTCCAGCACCGCCTCCTCAGCAACCTCTTCCTGAAAAGCCCGACTCGGCGCGCTCCCAAGCAGCGACTGATCCATCTTCTCCCGCTTCACTCAAACGATCAAACACAGAGCGCCCTCGATCGGTACACAATGGGTCCCCTCAACGCCAGGAACCGACGAGCCAAATTATAACATTGGTTGAGGCTTTAGCATCCGCAAAGAAAGAACTAGACTCGCAAAGTGCACGAATGCGCGACTTAGAAGAAATGCTTCAGAAGGAGCGGCAAGCAAGGGAAACTGCTGAGGAGACAGCACGAAAATTTGAATTGCAGACTTCAGATCTCAAGACAAATGGGCATGCTAAAGGAGGTGTAGTGACTTCTGTGCTAGAGGAGGCCTTCGAACCGCCATCGGAAATCTTAGAGACCCCTGGAGAGCAACAAAATGGGAACCCAATAGATGCTCAGGCTATGAGCGATTCGGCTTCATTACTGGAAAAGCAGTTGGAGGCAATGATGGTAGATATGGAGCAGATGAAGCAGCAGATGGAGACATTTAAGACACGAGCTGAGACTGCAGAGGCAGAAAGGGATGAAGACCGGAAAACCCTGGCAGAAATGGTACAAAAGATTCGGTTAGAAGAGACCACTAGACGGTCAACGTCAACAGAACGTGGACCATCACCATCCACGGACGGTATACAGAACCACGAGTCTGGTAGCGAGGCACTTCTTGGCCCGCTATTGCAGAAGAGCGACCTGTCCAATGGAGCGGCCATTGGTTCGGCTGGTGGGAGGCCAGCAACAGGTACCTTCGCAAGACCTCCAGGTGGTCCGGATCCTTTGATGTACCAGTCGGCTCCGTATGCTTCAATGTTAGGGGTTGTTCTCATAGGGATGGGTCTCATGGCGTACTTAAATGGTTGGCAATCACCAAAAGTGGACCGATAGGGGATGTTTTCCCTCGATTTGTAATATGGAAAGCGACAACGCGACACGACATGGTCAGCGAGACCACAAACACATTGACTCTTATTTTCCTTTGTCATATTGTCAAGGCGTTTACCACGGGCATTGGCTGTACAAACTGGTGGGTTGGTTTGGGGCAGCATATATGACGACGACCAAGGGTTCTTCTGGTCATCCTTCATTATTTGGTTTTTCTACAACTGTTCTTCTGTTTCGTTTCTATGGTGACGAGGAAATGAAAGGTTGCATTGGGTTCTTGTATTGCCAGATCAATGGGGTTTCTGCTTGAGTGCGCTTGAGATGACGAATACGTTCTTGTCAATACTCACCCTTTTTAATTGAATCGAGGGACTCGATGACTCTACCACATTACTCATTTACAGTGTCTCATTTGTTAACTTGAAAGTTGGATGCCCGCCTCACATCGGGTTGGCGAAGATGCTGGAGTTTCGAGTGTCGAGTATTGCCATCGCAATTCCTCGTTTGTGCCAGTCGTATCACTAACACACGAAGGAAAATCATTTTTGTATTATATAGATTGCCATGACTGTTTTTCAAGTTTCATTCACTGCTGTGTACATTTCTTGTGAGCCCTGGCTCTTCTACTCGTGTCTTTCTCCGACTAGGTAGGTCTATGTAGGTAGGTAGGCATTTATCAAAGGCAGGTAGGCACAGATGATTAGCCTATTCCTATATTACTCTTACTGTTATTATCGATTGTTAGTCAGTTAGCTTTTATGGCTCCGAGAATCGTGAGAATTAGGTTCTAGATACTCTGTTCTGGTGTGATCTGTTGAGGGTAATGTATGCAAGGAACAATATTTGGGTCTTTACTTGAATGTTGTTTACTGTGCTATGTTTTGGTTTTGCTTTCTTCCACTTTGTACTTGTATGCTCAGGGGTTTTAAATGTTGGGTATTAATTATCTACTTGTGCTAATTTATATATTTTGTTTAATAATGGCTGGAGCATGTGCTAACATTATTGCTCTTTCACGTTACATTGCTAACTACAACAAGAACCATATACCTCAGCATGCGGACCGGTCCGAATTTTTAAGCTTTTCCCTGAGATTTATGCTTACTTCTTTGTGATCACGACCAAAAGAGCTTCCTGCGGTATCAGACGCGTAAGCATTACCGGAGGCTTCTGCACTTTCAAATCATAATAATACATTGTCTCGCTTCATTCTTTTTGCTCTTTTTTGAGAACTCAAAGTATCTAACCACTACGAAGCAAGTCGAAATCAAGGGCTAAGTCCTAGCAAAATGCCATATATACTTGTTGACTATTCTTTTGTACACCATGCCCACCACTGTAGAGGTTTGAGAATTACAGAACCTGGAGGTGTCTTATACTTACAGAGAGAGCTCAGAATGGATATTCTAATGTGCCCCTTTTACTTGTGTGGAGTTGGGCTTTAGGAAAGAAACGGGAGATAGCGACTTCATTTATTTATTGGGTCGTCACTTGATGTAGTTGGAAGCGAGACCCATATATATTTAAAAACGGCTTACCACCAAGCAATCATTTGATCCTACGCTATAAGATATTAAGGAGACCCTGGTATTTGTAGGTCGCCGAGAACATTGTACAGGTCCCCGGCTCTTAGAGAACAATGACATTGGATCTCCGAGTAGTTACTGACTCAAGCTAATTGAATCGCTGTAAACGTCAACGTCTACCTCAAAAAAATCAACCGAAAAAAAAGAGAAGATTACTGCAAGCTTGTAACATCCTTATGCTTATTCTCTTGTCCTCGTGCTTACGATGTGCATATATCATTTGATTCGTTGAAGTTAAGCCAATAATTTTATTGACAGAGATCTCAGATCTGGGGTTACAGTACACTAGCCATTGGCAGCGCATATGTAATTATAACTCGCTCTATTGAGAATAATCGAGATCGAACCTTCGGCAAGATACTTCCGTACACATGTATACACATGGAGTGATGGTCGTAGCTCTCAACTTTGAGGCTGTACTTTAAAATATTGACTCGCGGCTCCAACAATTACAATGCATGTAGGATTTACCAACTTCTCGGAGTGACTTCCGAATAGTGCTTTGGTTGTTGTCGCCCCTGTTCGAATTCATATTGAAGAATATATTAAAATCAATAATACGACCAGACCAGCTCATTCGCTTCACTAAGTTATCTCTTGGTACTTCCTCCTTTTCAACATTTACAAACTTCTGGCCAATCAAAGCCATTGTAATTGTTAAATCAAATGTGGCGAAGGAGGCCCTGAAAACAGGACTCTGCCTTGCTGGGTCGCAGTAACAATCTGGTCAGGGCAGCCTCCGCTAGATCCTATCGATGGCGGAACTCTATTCATCTAGCAACCCCTCCTAAACTATAGAAGTCTAAGTTGATAGCAGCTTCTAATGCTTTCTGTAGGGTGACAATATCCATCGGTATCCTTCTAGATGACCCGGTAGTGTGGCGCGAGTGGGGTGCTGGGTAGACGCTAGCACCCTTTTTGGCAGCTCAATCTCACTCCGTCAATGCCAAATGCCGGTTCCGGGCCGATGATTAATTCTCCCCCCCCCCCAAGGCGGGCGGGCTTCCTCTCTATCGATTGTGATGCTTGTCACTTGCTGCAAGCCCTCAAAGTGACTGACTGACTTGCTGTATGGTAGGCGACCACACCAGCCACTTCGACCGACGACTTCCTATAATCTATCCTCCCAACTTCAATGTTGTCGACCCTTATAGGCGTTGTGTTATATGTAACACATCGCACTCACCGCACTGCGAATGCTTTTCAACGCCATCAATGGGAACGACGAGCCCGACATGTCACAAGTCGTACCGCCTTCCTCTTCGTATCATCCCCCACGTGTAGGCGAGGGGGAGTTGACCTTTTCGCTCGCTGATGGCTTCCTACCTGTCACTTACGATGTAAATGGCACCTACACTGAGAACTGGCTGCAATCACCCTCCGCTGGTACGTCGTGGTCGTTCCAGCCTGAAAGTGCCTACGGGAGTGATACTTTCGTACCCCCTCCCAGACACAATCCGCAACAGCAACAGTCACAGCAGCAACAGCAACTGAGGGAAGAGCCTATCTTATATACTCAGCCAGCTCGCCAACAATATCCTCAATATGAGCAGTACGACCCGGGGCCAAGCGTGTTCGTAGCGAGAAATCAACACCCTCGCGCTTCATCCAGCGATCAAGGCACTTCATCGCACGGGAACAATTACCAGTTCCAGACACCGGTCACCCAACAACGCCATCCTTCGTTTCAGACAATCCCATCACCTCCACTGACGCAAACTCAAAATCTTTCTCATAATCAATATGATCAGCCGGATACTCAATCAATCAATGCCTCAGCGTGGGCAACACCTTATTCGACTGACTATGAAGAGAGTGTACCAGGTACTCGGATGCCCTCTCACACATCACCGCCACAAGCGACCTTCAAGCAGATCTTGCCGCAGTTCGTAGATGAAAGTAAAAATCTATATGCCACTGGGACAAAACGGACAGAGCTACCAACCCCCGAGCCAGCGAAGAAGAGGTCTCGTTTGATCACCCCAGAACCCGACATCAATGAGTTTGTTGTAGTATTCGAAACTGCCCCAGTATGTATTTTATCGTTCTTAAATTTCCTCTCTCTTATGGGCAGCATCCTCTAACTCCACTTGCAGGGCGCTTTAGCAAATGTCAAACGCCGGCGGAAGCTGGATGCACCTGTAAGGAAAGCTGCTAAGGAGGTGCGGAAAGCCGGTGCATGTCATCAATGTCGGTTTCGAAGAAGAACCGTAAGTGAACCTCACTCCATATCTTGTTTTGCATACACTGACTGTACATCTCGAAGTGCTCTACCGGCACGCCATGTGGTTCATGTCTAAAGAATGGAAATGGCTTACATGAGATCAAATGTCAGCGGGAAAGCCCCTTTGTCGGGAAGATGATGCATCAATGTAAGAGATTATATCTAGTTGTTCAAGTCAGTTCTTACTAATTCTACCTAGATTTTGAGCACTCTTCAAAAAGGCGTGTTGTGTCATTTAACTTGAGAGCAGGGCAACTAAATCCGGGAGCCGATGCAATAAAGCATACGGTAACCATTGACGGTGTCGGTCGACTTTCACACCCCGTGGATATACCAGCCCTGAGCCAACTCTTTGGGAGCTTCAGTCTTGATGAGAAGGATGCAATAAAGCAGACTAAGGAGTTAAAACTAGCCGAGGCCGCTGATAAGGAAATTGACGCTGAGTCCGTTTTAATACTCGAGGATGGATTTGCAGTGGCTCTGGAACAATGGGCGATAGAGTACTCGTCCAAATTCGTGCATGCTGCAGGTCCAGAATTTTATTCAACAACAATGGCTCAGATTCTTGGCACTGTCTACGTAAAAAAGGGTCTACCCGAGGTATGGCTATAATCCAATGTTCCATTGTTTTGTCACCTACTGATATTAAAACAGTCTGAATTAGTTGCTGCAATGCTTCGAATGGCGTCATTGGCATTCGTTCTCCGTGCAGGTGTTAAATATAGTTGCAAGGGCTCAACGCAATGCCAATTCCGAACGGTACAAGCAACAGTCGACACTATACTCTTCCAAAGGTTACGGCTCGCCGAGAAAGATCTCTTTCAAATGCTACAAAGGCTTATCTTTCGGTCTGCCGGGTCCTTGAGCCGCGACCAGATATACCCAGTTGCTTTAGTACTTTGGCAGCTACTACGAATCTTGAGTATTGCATCAAGTCATTTATTGAATATCTCGCAACGATTTCAATCGTCTGGTAATGACTCTGTATCCCATCTCATCAGAAGGCGTGAAGCTAACAATCTCAATAGCAGCTTCCAAGCCAGCAGATTACCAACTCTTCGGCCTCAAACTCGTCATATCGACACACCTCGCACTTTTTCGATCTAGTAATCCACTCCTCCTTGATATGAACGACAAGTTTAACCAGGACCTATTACAAAACGATGAGGAACTTATCAAGCTCGCGGTAGAGATGAGAAAAGTAGTTGTAAATTTTAAGAACAAAGGATTTCCCGAGATGAAGGGCAGTATTGCTTATCGCAAGGACATATTTGAGCAATTTCGGCAGGTGTATAGTGGAAAGTAACATGGGGACTTTGGATATGGCGTGTTTTGTTAGCGGCTCATTTGTATAAGTACCTATGAATGTATTATTTTCATGACAGCCAACCAATTGGCTGGATTGGTTGAGTAGTGGTCTTCTTGTCTGTAATTGGGGGTGATTGTTGCATTGGTAAGACTTCCTACTCCCTCTTCCAAATAGCGCTACCATACACTAACCTGGCAGAAAGCCCTGGTTAATGAGACACGGAATAGTCTTCAGGTCGACCTCCTTGGTTGAGCCTAATGATTTAAATGTAGTCACAAATTAGCAACTATTATTCCTCAAGTGAGGTTGATTAATGCCCAAGAGAATAGCGGCACAACACAGCCTCGGAAATAGGAGCCAATCAGTGATTGATGCCCCGAAGTGGCAGTGTTTGCCCCGAGTCCTCGATCGCATACCATCTTTAAGGCCGCAGTGATTGGCATTAGGCACCAAATAATCGGCTTGCAGCTGTATTTCCTACAGGCTGAATTTGATCTTTTGTTTTGAGGGCGTCAGTAGTATTTTTCGTGTTACGACATGGTTCTTTAAGAGATAAGGGCAAATGGCCAGATGACACCCATGCTCTACATGCGTTGGGGCATAGAGCTATTCGTGCTTCACGTTGAAGCAGTGCCTTCCGACGGTGCGCTCCAAAGTGCCCTCCAGCAGCTCTTTCATCAAAGCGAGGGCGACAAAGTTTTTACGCCAGTGTTTGTTTAGTGACACAGTAAGGGCAACTACTCCCATGGGTGCCTCAATTCGAACGATTTAATTACGAAAAGTTTTTCTCGGGATATCACATGTGCATCTCAAACGTGAAGTATATTAAATCCATATTCATTTTTTGACAAGTGAGGCAAATGTTGGGCATACTATCTAGTTCAACTGTCTACACGTAATTTGAGGCCTCCTTTCTATGCTGGCGCAATTCCATGCATACATTAGCCTTTCTGCCTACTTTCGAGGGCACCCTAAGAACTCACCGTCATATAATTTACAAGTTTGTGTATTACTACTGTTTACTATTACCCTTCCCGGATAATAACAGAAGACTGCAAGTTATTTAATTTTTTAAAATGCTGGAGTTGACTAGCGGTGTCGTTTACTATTTTCTGAGGAGGTTGGAGGTCTTGTAAGTTCGTAAGATATTCCGTGACCCATATCTCATTAGATTTACAATCCGGTTCCTGCAGCAAATCAACCTTCGCTGATTTATTCTTATGTTTTTATTCCCATGAACCTCGGTCTTCCAAATTCTTTTTGAGTCGATGCTTAACTTAGTTATGGGCATTTCTTTTCCTTGAAATGTGGGTTTATCTTTCGAGGTGGATTTTATTGCCGTATGGCCTTGTCGACCAGGAAAAAGTGGCATTGCCTACAACAGTAATACAATGGGGCAAATATAAGCATCTATGCGACATGGGATGATGTTGAGGACCCTTACAAGCCTTGCTGTTGGGATCCTAGGGCTTGCAGATTTGACGCAATGTTGCCAGGCTCTCAAACGAATCTCACAGGCGGACAATTCTGCAGGCCAAGTGAACGCTAGACCATATCCTGCTCGTAAGCTTCGTGCGCGAGCGTTATGGACGAATACGTCCTAGCGTCTTAGTTAATCATTGCTTCGTAGCCTATAATTCTGGTGATGGGTCGCCGAGGGTACAGACCTAACATTTAGCCGACTACAGGAACAAAGATTATTATAGGTGGGTAGCGAGGGGAATATGCTTATGTGTACAACACAGCATTATCCATCTATCATCAATACCAAGGCCCACGGTGCCCTCAATTTTAGGCCAGCAGGCTGGTGAGGCAGACTCATATCGTTTCGGAGGCCGCCTTCTCGCTTCTCCTTGATTGGTCAATACCATGATCGCTAACCGGCGAGGCCTCCTCAAATTGAACTACAATACTTTGGCAATGTTATTTTCAAATGAATCTCATGATGTGAGAATGATAATTGGCTTGTAAAGAAGAGGGCGGCCTCACTGCCTTTGTTTTTTGGTGGCGATGACATGATGAGGGCGACTGTGATAAATTAAAGGGCGGTACTCGTACGTCTGTGCTGGTCGCCCTTGCCCTGCTTTGTGTTGGTAGATCATCTAAGTTGATGTTGGGGGGAGGCCTCTTGATCCAAAGGGTATATAAGGAAGGGATTGGGATTGGGAAATGCTTCTTCTTCTTCTTCTTCATTGATATCGATTTTTTCCCTGAACTTTGAGAACTTGAAGTCTTTTTGCTCGCTTGACTTTCTTGTCCTCCACTGCTTCATTATAAGTCTAGTAAGTATTATAACGTCCCATTTCACATCACTCAAGCTGATTTATCAGTACAGTATCAAGTCAAAAATATTTGCGACCTTTATACCCGTTTACACTCCTATCGTACTTAAGGCATTCATCTGTTCGGTTTCTCGACCTTTTGTCTCCTTGGGATTTCTAGTCACCAGCATACAAATTCAAAACCAGACACAAGTACTATTCCACAGATCTCAACATCGATCACCCTTTATTCATCCATCCATTTATCTCCACTTCAAAAGACTCCCCATCGCCCTGCATTTCCCGCCCCTTCCCGCCCTCGCCCTCGACTATCGCCCTTCCTTGTATTCTTTGGACTTCCTCAATCACCACCTCTATCAAATACACCTCGCAACACATTGCCTATCCAAACTACGCCCGCCATCTACAAGATATCTCTATATAAAATACTCTCTCTTCTACTTAACTTCTCTCTCCGTGCACCCATTTTCTGTAACGACAACAACAACAATAATGTCGTCTTCCAATAAAAATTCAACAAATTCCAAACCGAAGCCAAAGCCGAAGCCTCAACCTGACGATCCTGGTATGCTTACTCATTTTTTTTATCCTCATTCCTACTCAGTTTTCCTTTTCTTATCTTTTTTGTTCTGGGGGAGTGAGGGCTGGGGCTGATTTGCCTGGTGTATGTAGGCTATGGAAGATGAGGTTTGTGATGGGGTGTTGTGATTCATATGAGATGGGTGGATGAGGGTGTGAAGGAGGTGTCTTAGGAGTTGTCTTGGGAGTTTGTGGGAGAGATGGGGTGCTTGGTTGGGAGTGTGCTGTTGTTTGATGGGATGGGGATGGGAATGGGAATGGGAATGGGATGTGGGTTGGTGTGGGTGGGATTAGGGTGTTATGTTGATCTGGCTTTTCCTATAGAAACTTGTCTTTGGTCTATTTACTCGTGTTAAAATTCCAATAAGTGAAGTATAGTGAACTTCTTTTTGGTTTTTTCAAGTCAAGTCAGGTTACGTAAAACAATGTAAAAAGTAAATTACCTAACTTCGGTTTCAAATAAGCCACTCAAACTAAAGCAGTTCAAGAATTCTTCCTATATGGTCGTTGAACCTTTGTAAACTAGTAGGGGGACCACATTATAAAGAAATACTGGATGACTCTGGTTTTCTGGTCTTTGTATGGCTAAGAATATTGGCTAGGTACTGTACAAACAAAAGGCTAGGTAATATGGCTATTAGGCTGGCTACAGCATGTTCGCTGTTTTGGATAGCTTAACTTTTTTCTTCTAACTCCTTGTCAGTACTATCTGTTCAATAATCAGTCTTAGAGGTAGTTGCAGTATCCACAGCAATTCATATATACTACCAACTTAAGTTGGTAGAGTTAGCCTTTAAATATATAGATCCATACACACTAACTCCTCACACTAGCAGAATCAGCATTTCTACAACCCTCAGTATATGGGTTCCAGGCATCGTTTGAAAACTGTTCGTAAGGAATAACTCTAAGTGCTTCTGAGAAGCCTATAAAATCTCTGAGCAAACTTCTATTATCTTGACTTGAGATGTCTTATGGCTAGATTTCTGATGAAATTTGTAAAGGTAAACAAGTACGTAGGATTCAAACTTATAACTCCTCAATCATTTAAGTTAGTATCTTGTCAAATTGGCAGTATTCGGGGAGGGGTATGGTATATGTCTACTGGGAGCCGCTTCACAAGGATAACAAGTCTACTCCGTAGTGTCTAAGGTTGAAAAGCTATGACCGAGTGATGTTTCTGGAAGTCCCTTCCAAACTACACGAGTTTCCTTGATATCACACTTCTTAGCGACTTAGTGCTAGTGATTAATTTTCGAGGATCCAGTTGCTGTATTGAGCGGCGTATCTTAGTTGACTTAAATAACCCACTTCGCCTCAGTAGCTGACATAAGATGATTTATACACTTGAATTCTGTTATGTTATCTGACTTTTACTTTTTGTATGTAGATACGGGTTTATGCCTAGCAGCCCTTCTAGAGCAGCCAAAGTGATGAATATCGAAATTATATAGTTTCACACGGACCAGCTATGTTGATGGTATTTCTGGTAAGCAATTTAGAAGTCCCATTCGCTACGTCACTGATCGTCCACATGGGTCATTTAAACTAGGCGACTCGGATGATTTAATGTGGGAACGGGAGATATCTCCCATGCCAATGATCCAAAAGAAATTTGGGCATGCTAATCACTTGAACACGAGAGCCCTTCGTGCTAGGCTTGGATGCTGGAAGTAGCAGAATATGAAAAGTCTTGGAAGAATTTTGTCTTGATCTGCAAGCAACTCCTTGGGCAGCCAGCGTATTCCAAACTCATCGGCCTCTAGCACCCGGCAGCCGGATCTACAAATCTCATCATCAGATTTGAGCCCAATGCCAAGATGTGGACACTACAGTAAGTATGCGAAGTCTAGACATGGGAAAAAAGAAGCTACGGCACGCAGTGGCCCTACACAGCCATTCAACCGTTGAGCCAATTACAACGATTTTAAATTATTTAAGGAGATAACCATGTGAAAGTGGTGACATGAGAGCTTATTTTAACTTCTGAAGCATCATCGGTCTTTAACTTTAACCGACTGATTGTGTTTGGTTCGCCTACAGCGACAATTGTGTGGCAGGTTGAAAGATAACGTGCCGACTTGAAACATTGGTTGAAAGGTGAACATGAACAGTGAGTGGGTTTGATGTACAGCATCTGTTGGAGAAATATTTATGTCCGAAATTCCCGACGCTGGCTGATGAGCCTAGATGTTGCAGAGTACTAGTGCATGGCGTGTGGAGGGCATATTCCATGCTATCTGAGTTGTGAATTGCGAGTTGCGAGTTGCCAGGAGTGTGCAAAAGTGCTAGGTGGACGGCATGACACGTGACTAGACGACAATAATGATCGCCCGGAGCGAGAGCTTAACCTTAATTACACCTCACTTCGACAACACTATCTATTAATCCTGAAACCCTTCTGGAATCAATAATCTAGCAGCAGTCCCAGGATCTACCGGCAAGCATAGACACTTTGCAAGCAATCGCCTCATTCTCGTTGCAAATCTCTGGGCCTTGAAGTTTGTCCAATTACGTCCATTACTTTGCTCCAAGAGCTCCGGTATTGATACATCTATCTTTGTATCTTCAACATCTTTTGCATGAGCAGTCCGGCAACGACCGGACCCCAGCAGATATCCAATGTCTCTATATTCGAGTTGAGCATTTCGACGTCTCAACAATTCAACGCCGATCCGCCAGACCATTGAGAGTCTCATACTCCGCCATTCAGAATGGGGTCTCGACGCAATCGCTGCATCGCATCTCAGCGTACAAAGCTACCCGCTCCTTGTTACGACCTATATGTGCTCTTGTTGATTGATCATACAACGCTTTCGTCTTCAACGCTATGGATATGATAGCATATCATTACCCTTGGGCCTGGGGATCTGAAAGAATCCGATGTGAAGAAAGTCTGCTTAAGAAACGACTGACAGATCAAAGCCGCCTTGGCTAACCAGAAAGTTTGGATATTGAACAATGCAAGGTGTCTAGAGCTTGCAGAGTCAACAAAAGAACTTCGGGTGAAATTTCCGCACCCATGTCGACATTGCGGTGTTCCGTTATGGGCCTGAAACGAAGACCTGTGCCCTGGGCTTTGAATTGTATGGTGCGCTAGAGCTACTTCTTGTGGAGCACAATAACGGTAGACGGATAAGCACAAGCACCCATCGTTGAGTTATCGTTAAAATTATTGAAATTTATCGATCAGTAACACAAGCACACCCTCTGAGGGTATTGAATATAAGCAACGCAGCCACTAGAACCTTTTCACCGCCGTAATCGATGCATTTCCGATGGTATCATCTAGCTCGATCTTGCTTTCAGTTGTTTGCTAGATTTCGCAAGATGCTAACCAAGAGCCTTGATCGATTACTCTTCGTCCTCTTCGTCCGCTTCCGATGCCCCCGGCATCACCATCATTACATACTGCCCATCGAGTTGTGTTAGACCAGAAACCACTATTCTGCTCTCTTGGACTTGGATAGCTTGTTGATCCTTGCCAAGTGGCGCATATGCCTCAGCCGTGGCATTTAGTGCACGCTTTCCTACTGTGAGCACGTTTGAAGCTTTTGAATTATTTCCGTTAAGTGCCGCGAGCATTGCTGTGTTGACTGAGACAGAAAGTCAGCTACTCCGTATTGTTTCTTCTTCAGGTCTACTCACAAGGGACTCGCATCTGCGAAACCACTTTTACGTTGGAATCGGAGGTGTTCACCACCCACGCGAAAGAGTTCAATGATTTCATGCTTGCCGGGAGGGTTTCTGGCTGAATTCCCTGGATGATGTCGACGTTCATCTTCAACTCCGTGTCGGCTTGGGTGGAGAATCGTAACCCATCTACAAATTCGGCTTCTTGTATTCCCGGCCCTCCTGTCATGTTCACTGTGCGGGTGGCCCCTTGCCCGTACTGCACAAAGATATTAGTTGTATCCAGAGACTTTCTTCCCAGGAGCATAAATTCTCCATCAAGACTGGTCATCTTGATTATTCTTGTATTATTCTCAGACACGTGGACATTTCTTGTTGCATCATTAATTACCCAGCTTTTCTTATCAGCCGCAAGTGTTCCAACATAAGTATTAGACTGGTCAATACCCATGGTGGCTAGCATGTTTGGGTCGTAGGGTATCTCGATCTTTGCAATAAGGTCATTAGCCGTCTCGTTCATCTTGATGATGTATGAAAAGTTTTGTAGTGCCACGAAAGACTCTCCGGTAGTTCCCGACACGAATTGCGCAGCAAGTGGCTGTTTGTTTTGCTGTACTGTCAGTGTCCGATTCGTCGGCGAGAATAAATCAAGAGCCAAGCCGTCCTGAAAGTCCTGATCCGTCCTTTCCATCTTTTATGCGTGAGCGGCTCCGCGATTCAAAATTCGGGGCAACCAACTACTTACTGCGCCAAGTATTTGCACTGTATCTCCGAAATTTGGTAAAGTTTCCGTCTCATTCTGGGCTACCACTATTTGGCATTGGATTAAAAGCGTAATAAACAGTGGCGAACAAAAGGCTCCAGGCCCTCTTAGACGGAAAATCATGTTGATGCTCGACGGAAGATGATGATGATTGGGTACGCTGGGATTGTAGATATTAGATAGAGGTGGGGCGTTAATCTTCCATGGTTTGCGAGCCTTTCTCCATATATAAGAAGATCCCAATTGCTTGAGGATAGAGGGGAAGCACTGCCCCGAGAAAAAGCATTGGCATCTGGTTTCTTTGAGCGGAGGTGTCTGTGTACTTGAGCTTGTTTAGCGCAGTCTTGAGAAAGCAGAGGGCGCGATTCTGGTCAGCGCCAAGTCCAGTGACATCTCGCCAGACACCAAGATCGAGACAAGACCAAAACACCAGTGACATTCTCTCTCGGATTCATCTTTATAGACCAGAGCGCAGACAACCCGAGAAATTACCCAACGCGCTCATGCTGCTAGATTTTGGGATCCAGAGGCATATGTACCGTATGCCAAAGGGTTATATGACAAACTGATTAAACAAGATCATTGATTTTGAACCTGTATCTCAATTTTCCATCTTCTGGTCGAATCAGGAATAAGGGTCACTCTATATTATAGCTGTTTTCTTGCATTTGTGAATTTATAGAGTTTGAAGTCTCAAAGTATGGCGCCCCAATGCTTGACTGCGACTCGTCATCTAACAAGTGAGATATACTCTCAGCCTCGCTCGCATAGGATTGGCATCGACTGAACCTGTATGGCGGGCGCGCGATATCAGACCCAAACCGCTTTCTGTGAACTGCCGAATCATTCAAATACTAAGTTTAGTGGAGTTGTTCTTTTTAGAAGGATCGGTACCGTGGAATGATGGTTTCGAGAATGCCTGTAGTTCATACAATAGGTAGATCGCTTGCGGAAGTATCCGACAGGTTTCGTTTCAAGTGATTTTGCGCGCGAAAGGATGATCTCTTGTATGTCACTGGAAGAGTTTCTATCAATGCGCATTCAACAAGCTTTCCACTTCCTGTCCGTCAGAATGTCACTAGGAAGGTAGCTATCTGGATATCCGTCTTGGCACACAAATAGGGGAGGCAAGCATTATTTGGACACGCACATTATTTTATAAGCGATTGTTTCGGTCAGACCTGGATGGATTGCCAAGCGTTTCCGAAATTGTCATCAACGTGTGTGTCTTAACTCTAGACTGGTCGTGAACATCAATGGTTGTTGATCTGACCCACAGTGAAGTTACTCTCAGCCCAATCCAACAAGCTTGGCCACCGTCAAGATAGGTCTTCGTATTTGTCTCATTGGATAGAGCATCAGAAGTTTGATGGAGTTTTACTTGTGCTAAGAGATTAGATGTCACCTTATTTTCTCCATTGGATAGATAAGCCTACGTACTTCCTTCTACTTCCTTCATAGTCGGAATGTCCTTATTGTGAAGTTCCGGAGCACTCACGAATGTCATTAATTGTGGAACGTATTGATCATTTCTATTAATATCTTGCCTTCTTTTCTGGTAGCTGGCTGTCACTGTGGTTCATATGTATCAGAGTCATAACACTTTGGTTTGGTCAGTAATTGGAAGTGAAAATCTTCACGGGTCGATCTCTACACACGGGTCGATCTCTACACACGAGCCGGCAGCGCATTTCATGTTTAGATAAAGTAGACGGCCCGTCCCTGAACGCCCAAAAACCCTCTTTGGATTTTCAATAAATCCTTTTGCAAGGGCCATCGAGTCTTTGATTTTTATCAGAAAATAATTACACTAGCTGCAATGGACCAGCCTAAATTTCCTTCTTCGACTTATCAGCCTACCGAGTCATGGAGAAGTAACATACAGCCACGGCCTAAGACTATTGGCGGTCTCCAACATGCTCACACGACTTCGACTAGTAGTGAACCGGAGCCTAAGACCGATAGTAACATGGCCGATTACTCCCCACCCCATCGCGCGGCTACGTTTTCAGAGAAGGATGAGGAGCCTGGCCAACGAGATATTAAGGCACTATCTGGAGGATGGGTTCTGGCGAGAAGGTCTCGAATTCCTTCCAGAGCATGGAACCGAGAGAGCATTCAGATTTTTGCCGACTTCCAAGACTTTGAAAGTCCCCGTGGGAGTCGCTCCCAAAGAGTTGCAGAGCGTGATGATAATGATGACGACAACGACGACTTCGAGTCGAACAGAGCAACACGAGCCTCTTTTCCCCGCCAGCGTAGCAGCTCATCAGCTTCAAGCACGAGTAGCATTAACTCTATTCAGAAAGCGCTTCCAGAACCACCTTACCATATCTTCACACTAGCTAAGAAGAAACAGCTTGTCTATATCGTCAGTTTAGCAGGATTATTCTCGCCACTTTCCAGCAACATCTACTTCCCTGCTCTGGGTCAAATAGCAATAGTAAATTCGGATCTCACCCTTCCAAAGCCAGTCTTGCTGATTTAATATAGGACCTAAAAGTCAGCCTCTCTTTGGTCAGTCTTACAATCACGGTATATATGATTGTACAGGGTATTGCGCCTTCTTTTTGGGGACCCTTTTCAGACACGATAGGTCGGCGGCCCGTCTTTGTTGGCACATTTTTGGTTTATCTTGCAGCAAATGTTGGCTTGGCATTTAGCAATAGCTTTGCAGCTCTGATGGTTTTCCGAGGCATTCAGGCTGCTGGTAGTGCTGCGACCATCTCTATTGGTATGTCACTAACGCTCCAGGCTATTCTACTGTGCTAACAAGCTTAGGCGCTGGTGTTATCGGTGATATTACGACTGCTCGCGAACGTGGAGGATTGATTGGTGTATTTGGCGGAAGTAAGTCTTCCAGGTCTGAAACATCTAATACATTGCTAACACGAAGAAGTTCGGATGATGGGACAGTCAGTTGGTCCAGTTTTTGGCGGTATTATTACGCAGTACCTCGGCTTCCGAGCTATCTTCTGGTTTCTCTTCGGCCTCGGAGCTCTCACACTCCTTCTCATAATTCTCCTCCTTCCCGAGACTCTGCGCAGTATCGCAGGGAATGGAACCATACGACTTACTGGCTTCCAGCGCCCACTCATCTATTCCTTTAGTGATCAACCCCAAGCCTTGAAGGAACCTGAAACGGATACTCCAAAACGCAAGGTCACATTCAATAGTATCGTCGCACCACTAAAGTTTCTCTTTGAAAAAGACGTTTTCATTACCTTGTTCTTCGGAAGTATCATATACACAGTCTGGAGCATGGTAACATCTAGCACAACAGCCCTCTTTCAAACCCGTTTCGGACTAAACGATCTCCAAATCGGTCTCGTCTTCCTACCTAACGGAGCAGGTTGCGTAGCTGGATCCTACCTAACAGGTTATCTAATGGACTACGACTACAAAACCATAGAAAAGCAATACAAAAAAGCAAACAACATACCCAAAGACGTCAAACTAGACAAGAAAACGGCAGCAGGTTTTCCCATCGAGAAATCCCGTCTCCGAAATATCTGGTGGATTATTCTTCTTTTCGTTATCACTACTGCTTTCTATGGATTTTCCATTAACCTGAATATTATCGCTATACCACTTATTCTTCAATTCTTCATCGCTTATACAGCCACTGCCGTTTTCTCTCTGAATAGTGCTCTAGTTATCGATCTCTTCCCTGAAGCTTCTGCATCTGCTACCGCAGTCAACAATCTCATGCGTTGTTTAGTTGGAGCATTGGGTGTAGCGGTCGTACAACCGATCATTGATGCTCTCGGTGCTGGATTTACATTCTTTATGTTTGCGCTTGTCACAGGTGGTTTATCGCCGCTATTGGTTGTGGAGTGGTATTATGGAGAAAAGTGGAGGGTGGCGAGGACGGAGAGGTTGAGGATTGAGAAGGAGAGGAAGGAAGTAGAGGAGTTGAGGAGGGTTGCTGCGGAGAAACTTGATGGTGTTGGTGGTGGGATGGAGAAAGTTTAAGTTGGGTGGTGAGAGTGATGAATAACTAGTTAGTTTATGTTTTTCTTTGATATTTGGGTTTCTGGAGTTGTGGTTGGTGAAATTTTACTGATGATCAATGTAGCGTGTACGATGTGTTAGGATGTGTTATAGAACTGGGGAACTTCTGAGCAAACCTGTCATACTGTGTATGAAACAGGAGGGAGATAGAGGCATACAGCGTACTTGACTGATTTTTTTTGTTTTTGTTTTGGTGCGGGCATCTAATTACCTATAGATTAGACTCGAAGGCGTTTTGTTATTAAACTATGTACGAATAGTCAGTTGTCTTTCTCCTAGGTCTGGTTCTAAATTATTTATATACACTTCCTTGATGAGATTGTTCCTTATTCTGATCACTAGGATTTTTGGATTTTTTGAAAGCACACTTTATTGCTTCTTGTGTTATTACTGTCTTTCTGATTAAACTCTCTTTGGTTGTTGCTATTGGTATTGTGAGCTTTTGAATTTATTTGAGTTTGGGGTCTTGGGATGCGTATCTTGCTGTTTGTGGAGCTCCGATCTATCAAAAACTCTAGTAAGTCATTCCTCCTAATTGCTATTGCATTTCAGTTTACTATTTCTTAGCTTACAAATCTTTTAGCCTGCAATACTGGATGTGGTAATTGGCCTCTAGCAAGCCTCCCCTACCTCCCGAACAAGGCAAACACTGTGCCAATCAACTGAGTCAACCTAGGCTTAACTAGTTCAACCGAAGGAAATCAGGAAGGGGCGACCTTCTACTGCATAAGTTCTGCTGAGCTTAGTGCGAAGCCAATCACTACTCATTTCACAGCTATGTTGGTAAGCCAAGTCAGGTATCATCCAAAGGCAAAGTCCAGTGATACAACTCATAAGGAGACTCCACGTCAAGGGACTACTAGTGGGAAGTCCATCGAGATCTCAACCAGGAACGGCCCTAAACAACTCCCAGTCTCATCGTTCACAAAGACCACCTTTAAATTGGACAAGAAGAAGGGAGTCAAAGTTCCAGACGATATCGCCGACTATGTTTGGAACGCTCATCAGACCGTCTCTAAGAAGGACCTCGTACAATGGTGTACAAAACTCGAGACAGGCCAAGGAAATAAAGCCAAGAACGAACTTCGTTTGAGATTATTAAATTGATGACAACAAGTAGAAAGTGAACAATTCATACTTTTATTCTATTATCCTACAATTTTTTCTCCTCGCAGGCTCTGCGTTTGGCGATCTATTTTCCGCGGCGAGATGACTTTCGTTTGCCGGTATAGTACTTTGGTGGGTTCTTCGGCGGAAGACAAATTGCTGGACAGACATACTACTACTTCCTTGATTCTATAGACTTTCTTCGCCGTACTTACAGGCTTTAGCTTAATAAATTAGAAAAAAAGAGCCAAAGTTAAGTTAGAATATTCTAAGCCTTAAGTTAATTATTAAAAGATAATACTAATTTTAATGATAGTAGATAAACTAGAGTTTTACTTACTACTTTAATAGTTACCATAGACTTTCCCTCCAAATTTTGTCTCAATCTTGCATATATTTGGATGATTTGTATCCGAGACTTGACATAGATTGTTGAATGCCTTGGCTAATTATTTTCGAAGTTTGCTCTCTTCCTAAGGGGTATGTGTGTAGACACTCGTTCACGAATAGAATCCTAGCACTTGTTATTGTTATTATCCGGTCGCTTTCTTAGCCTAAAGTTTCTAGACATCTTGGTCTGCCTTTGTAAAATCCTTCGTAGTTAATCTACGTTTATTTTCTACCTCCTTATTATTGGCAAAGTTCTGTCTCTGCCTTTAGAGCCTCACCTAATGATGCCCGACACTAGCGGTCTGCATGCGCAGTTGCTGCTTTCTCAGCACTTTTTGGTATGACAGCAGAATTCTTGCTTAAGACTAGACTCCTTGAGAGTTGCACTTACTTAGGATGATTGACACGATGGACAGAAGGATGGCTCGTCTGTGAAGTGGTGCATATCCTGTGTTGATAGGAATCTTCTGTGTGATTAAGTGTAGTGTAAGCTATTATTGTTGACAGCAGTACGGAGGTTCTGGCCAAAAGTCGTGAGAATTTAGCGCACACGCCCTATAATGCTCTATAACCTCCGGCTACGGGCGCTTTGGCCTGGATCTAATAAAATACAGGGCATAGGCCCCTATAACTAGTGCATATCACTTAATAAAGTGAAGCCTAAGGCTACGAAAATAGAGCCTATAAGCGAGTCGGTTACAGGCTTATGCCCTGTAGCTTCTAGAAGTAGGGTCTAAAGGGTATTATAGGGCGCGTGCCCTATATTCTTACGGCTTTCGGCCGGAACCTCCGTATCCCTTAGTCCGTTACTTTCCACAAGCTTGGGCCGATGATAGGACGTGCCCTTCGCGAGGCTCGCCTCTTCAGCCGAAACCTTGAATCTGGTGTGAGGTTTGTGCTTTTTAAACGTGGTGCCCAATCCCTGACCAAAGTGGAAAGTAATAGACTAAGGGATATTTATTAGCAACAAAATCAATTAAATATAACCTACAAGAGAAGTATATTTTCTTAGAGTCCTTTGAAGCTGAATGTTGGCGTGTATCTAGCAACCGTTATTAAAAGGACTAATATAAATGGTTTTGCGAGAACTCATTTGTATTGGTTTTGTTGCGATCCTATTTAAATGTAATTAGCTCTTATTAAGACTGCAGGCATTGTTTTATTTGAATAATCTCATGTTTTAATAGTGCCAAAGACTGCTATTGAACTTGAAACTAAATGAAGCAGTAGGGCCGTTGCCCTTTTTGATAGGCTGATGACCTGTGACTATGAGCCGTACAGGAACTGCGTTGCATTAATACTTACGTGTATTTAGAAAACATAGACATTTTCGTTTTACACATATGAGGAACTATATAAGTCTTTTATAAGGAACTCCTTTTGCGCTTTCATATGAAGTGAGTTGAACTTAAGAGAAAATCTTACCTCAACTGGAAAAGGGTTCGACTGATCTATTTTCATTGTTCACCAAATCAAGTCTTGAGCATAAATCGTTATTCATATTCATGTAAATAAGGAAAAAACAAAAATAGCACATCAAGTCTAAAGATAGTTCTAGTCGCAGGCAGGTAACATGCATCAATGAAATTCTAATGCCCAACTTCTTGTACGCCGAATGCTCTTATCGCCACTCTCAACTTTTGTTCCTTAGGCCTGGCAAGTGAGGTCACCAGTGACCTGGTCAAAGCTACACTTATCACTTCTGTATCGGTAAGAAAGCTGCAAGATAATTAGCCTGGTTCCAAATACACCCAAATTTATTGTTTCTTACATTGATAAAACCTCCTTCAGAGTCTGTATAGAATTGGTTCCCTCCAGTCATATACATACAGTCATAACTGAAAAACATCAGTCAGCACACCTGAAAGTGAACAAAGTTGGAGCTATTAGACGATTACTTACTCAGTATTCAAGACACCTGAGGTTAGTTTCGCAGAAACTTTGCCATCAATTCCAGTTGAGTCTTGGACTCTGTATCCTTTATTATAGCAAATAGTTGCAAAGTACTTGGATGGATCTGGGTTATTGTTCCACATATCAAGGGTAGTAGCTTGTGTGAAAGACTCTCTTGCCTATATGCAAACATTAGCTCCATTCCAAAACTATACTTGAAAGATATTTTTGTTCTTACATTGGTCCAATTGGCCAGATTCTTGATCTGTTCAACTGCGTAATCGACAGCTACGGTCGTTGCTTCGGTTAAGGCTGCCGTGCCAACTGTAGCTAAGATGGCGAGAATGATCTCTCGCTTCTCGATTTCTCCACGCTTCTCCGTGGTGGTGTCGGTTCCTGCTACTAATGTCCCATCGGCGGACTGGGAAGGATTAGTTTTCTGTTTCAATTGCGCGAGAAGATGAGGTGGTTGTACCTTGGTACCACTGAAGTGCACTTCCACTGAATCAGGGACGGCGCGGGCTTTTTGTGGAATAGTGGCAGCACTTGCAACTGCAGAGAGCATGAAAATAGTGGCGGTTGAGAAACGCATATTGGAGGTTTTTTGGATTATAAAGATTTTTTGGAATTGAAAAGTAGATGGTGAAGAACGAAGGATAATTTCGTGAGTGAATGAGTGTTGTTGGTTGAAAGAATGTGTTTGTTGTGTAGAAAAGAGAGTGAAGCTGATGATGTTGTTGATGAGGTTTTCAAAGTTATGAAGTTACCTTTATATACTTCCTTAATCACTCCATGATAACTCAGTTGGCTCACTTGAACATGACTTGATCAACAGCATTAGCCATTTCCCAAGTCTAACCAGTTCTTCCCTTCCTATTCCTTGGTGCCAAGTGTAGGAATATGCTTATAATAGCAGCATGAAGCCATCCGAATAAACACATCGAGATCCTTTTACGAGCTATAGAACATCACATAATAGCCAAGCTCAGTAGCAAGCAGATACTGACATTCCAACCCATTCCCCGCGATCCTTCCTTTGTTTCAAATATATAACATCAAAAAGCCAAGTTCTTAAGTCTAAATGTTCTAGAATGCTTCGCCTCAATACTGGGGATAATGAAAAACTTGGCATATCCACATGCTTTTGACATTTCCTATTTGGAACATCTCTTCCCACAATCGGGCTTTCGGTACAAAGGCGGAAATTGTAGCTTGATGCCAAGCACCTAAACGGGCGATGACAGAAGCTATGTCGTGCTTGGCGGCATCTAACAATCGTAAGATCTCCTCGTTTATCTAGGATGCTTAAGATCGAGGGAAATGAGCTGCCACGAACACGGGATTTTATTTTGACGAACCAATAGTATTTTCTGACTCAAAAGCGTTAATGATCGTTTGCATAAATTGATCTTCAATTTGGCGAGATTGCCCCTGAAGGTTTTCATCTTATCGACTCTCCTTGGCGCGGATCGGTTCGTAGGGCTAAGATGAAATTTAGTTAGGGCTTTATTGCGGCATATCGGCTGGTAGTTAGTTTAACGCTGGGAAGGATTTTCGGTTTTGCAATTCACTTCTGAACGGTCGGTTAAAAGTGCCTTGACTTATTTTCCCATCTCCCCCTTTTCCTCGCTAAGCATCACCAATCTCGATAGCCGACTAATGCTTAAACCGCAGACGGAAAAGCCCAAATTTATCACTAAGAGCAAAGCAAAAGATATCTCTTCATCCACTTTACATCCTTCCAATTTAGATCCTCCATGAAATACTTTTAAGCACGAATGGCATTAAAGCCATAAACTTGGCTTAAGAGTGTAACTTGGAAAGTGAGCTATGCCACGATCGATTTATAGCTCAACCAAGGAAGAAATCTATCAAACATTTTAATTTTTACCTCTCCCATGATGTCCTACCTCATTGGTATCTATTCCTCCATTTCCAACCTTAGAAGTCTCCTTTTGACATCACATTATTTTTCACTCGACATACATATAATCAAATAAATCAATGCCTCATACATACGACCATAGACTGAGGAGAACTGGGCATCCCGTCCGCTCTGCCATACATAAGCCTCAGATCGGTAGATTAGTAGTTGGGTGGGTGACCACCAGCGAATACCTGCTGTTGTATGTTTTTATTTTATTTTTGAGCTTATTTCTATAAATTTGGTTAGGCTATACTGCTAGAACTTCTTTTTTTGTTAGATTGCTCAACCACAAGTCTGACGGTTGAAGTAGTATAGTCTACAGACTTTGTAACTGTCTGTACTAATTCCTTTTTTAAGACCTTACGCGTAACAAAAGCTAAGGGGGCAAACAGGATGGTGGCTAGTGTAGTGCTAAGAAAGATTTGAAGTAGTATTAGGCTTTTAGTGTATTAGATTCCGTACTCAAGAACTTTGCTAACGCTTTTAATAATATTATACTACTATTTCACGCATATTTATATTTACGTTTAAATGTATATCTACGGTAGGATATCACAACTAGAGCAAGGTTACGTTTTTGTATAGTTGATGTACCAAGAATTAGCATCTAACCTAAGTAGGAAATTTTTTGTCTTCTATTAGTACAGGCTATTAGAGCTTGAATGGTGCCTATCATTGAATTAGGTAATAGAGGTCACGAATTTTATAATAGCGGTAGTACAGTACTACTAGCAATTCTAGTGTTGAACTACTCTCAACACTCCTCTAGTTTCTTCTCGTGTGATATTTATAGATAGTAAAATTTCCTCTGCAAAATGTACACGCTGATATTGCACTACATGAAATAGTCTGAAATAATATTTCCTCGAATAATTGTAACTCACTTAACGACGTCTCTTAAACTTATATCTGCCTGAATTTTATTCAAATGACTTCTCATTTTATCTAACAAGCTAGTCTTACAATTAGGCCACTATACTATACAGCTAAATCCTAACTGACGCTACTCATTCTATCGGATACTCATGTAGTTAGAGCAATAAATCCACCAATCTTACCAACGAAATTCTTCCATGCACGATCTGTATCTATGACGAACTACATGACCTATTAGAAAGGTATACGACCTATAGCAACACTAGGTCACAAGCGGTAGACTTGGACATCACTCAAATGGACAGTAATAGGCGGAATGGCTATATTGATTTGACTACTCTATGACAGGTAACCACAAGACTCACTGTATAGAGTACCGGGTAATAGTTCCTCCTGGCCCGACTCGGATATGACCTAGAACCATTACTTGTGGCATTACCTGTCCACTTTTCTAACATAATCTATTAAATAATTTTACTCTACACTAATTTAAAAACTTCCAAAATGCAAATAGAAGAGATAATAGCACTTCAAGTAACTTCTACAAAAGGTTTAGCTTTAACATTAAATAACCCGCTTTAATAACCGCTTTACTTGTCCTTATACAAGAAGTGATCTACCCGCAGCACACTCACTTCAAAACTTCAAAACCACCACAAACTTTAACTTGACTAGTACTTCGCCTATAACAAACCGCAAATATAGCATCTCCATCCCCCAAAACCTAGCAATCTATAAAACAAACCAACCTCACCCTGGACATAAGCATATACTCGTCACGCGTATAAAATCGTTCCCTATGAAAGTCTATATAGAAAATTCTAGGAGGTAAGTAAAAGTTGTAAATTTAAGACTATACGAAGTAGGAAGCACTGTATCCCCTCCACCGAATATTGGCTAACGCTTGCGCTATAGGGACGTGCATGTAATTTAAGGCTAACATTATCAGAAAGTGAACTAGGGTTCCTAACAGTACCCCGGATCTCCCAAGAGAAAGGAAAGTGAGGATTCGGTAGAGTACTAACTAAAGGTCGATCTGTCGATCTGCCGATCCTCCCGGTGCTCTAACGTAAATCTTAACAGTATACGATACCTCGTACCTCATTCAGGATAGAGTTAAGCTGACATTCAAAGTGATACCATATCTTACATCTTTGTAGCACCCTAATCAGGTACTAGTTTCTTTACGTGCATTCAGCATTGTACTTACTAAGTCCTCGCTAACTTCATTCTCGCACCAGTCGCAAAGATTCAAAAATTCAAAGTTTAGCAATATTACTGCTTACCATGCCAAGAATTTCGAAAGAGGGTTTTTTTTTGTCTCAATTATGCTGTATTCAGTACTGTGTAAGTGCAATATGAAGTTCTAGAACATATTCTATTCATCTGAGAAGAAAGAAAAAAGGACAATTCTATTACAAGAAATATCCTCGCTTACAGTACGTAAACCTAGAGATTCATCTCCATCATACAATTTTAACCCCCTCCCCCCCAAAAGTCTCAGTACCAATACAGATACAAACACACAAAATCCCAACCTCATGAAATTTTCGGCCGTTATAAAAAAAATGGTATATATACACCCATTAAAGCACATGCGCCAACTGTGGCAGGCAATCAGTTGACAGCAGCAGACCTTCTGAAATGTATATTGTACAGGTAAAAAAAATGGTCATAAAATTGCCGAGACCACGCTGGTAACTAACCATCTCCATCTTTCCTTTGGAGAACCTAACAAAATTGCGGGTTTACGTGTGTTTAATTTTTTCCAGGACAAGCGTTCTCGCGATTTGCTTTTGGGGGATATGCAGTTGTTGACATGTTCATAGCTGTCGCTGCTGATCTCCAGAGTGTTTCTGCGGACGGGAGAACATTCTTGCATCTGTATTTTGTCATTAGTATTAGACTTTTGACTGGGATTTATTTGTAGACGTTAGGTAACGATGCTTACCGATTGGAATTTATTCTTGCAACGGCTTTCACCGCAACATTCAGACTTCCTGGTTTGTCTACAACATTCCCTAGTCTTCAGAATCATAGTCAGCAAGTGTACCCTCAGATTCAAACTAGAATGCAACAAAAATTGTGGGGGGAGGGGGGGCTTGGTGACTCTTGAAGTTTCGTAGAATAAGAAATATGCTCAACGGGATTGTACATACTGTACCAATACATCTCCAAACACCTGGTCGAGTACTCCAGCGGCGGCCTGGCCTGCTGGGTCTAAACCAGGTATGGCTCCCAAATATTTATTATTCACTGGCTCGTCTTGCGCGAAGGCAAGGGCCTTGCTTGCTGCAGACTGCAGAGGTTTACCGAGAGGAAGGGTTAGAGCAACATTGAGGAACTTGTTGACTGTATCGACGTCTTGGATCCAGTTGCTAACACTCTGCTGGACAGTGGTCGCCTTGACTCTTACAGGCGCGGGACTAAAGACGTTGTTGGAAGCGGTGGTATCAGACTTGAGAATATGGGCGCCCTCGTAGGTAGCAAGTGGGATACAGTGTGAAATGGTGAGTAGAAAGTATATGCCGATTATTTCGAAGATGCTGCGCCTCATGATGGTGTTCCCTAGTTCAACAGAGCTGTAATGAGTGACATTTAGATTATATTTAGACCAGCTATCGATTCAGAATGGGGCTCATTGGTATAAGAAGGAAACTGGGAATCTAGCAGTCTTCAATTTTGGGTTAGAGTATACAATCATTGTATTATAGCCAAGTCATACGCTCTCAATGAAGGTGCGCATGCGACATCTTTGCGAGAGTATCGGATATCTGATGTGAATACTTGAATTTGGCTCTTGAAGAGGGCACTCATGCGATTCTTTCTCACGAAAAGATCAGATGACGCCTGGAGAAGCTCAGAAGAGTGGAGGAAGTGTAAGCGGGCGATTGGTGTTGATGCTAAAACTTGCACAGAAGATTTAATGCAAATGGCCCGCAAACTTTCTGACCAACTAGATCAATGAAAATATGGCAACCAAGCTTAAATGTTCGTTTCAAATTTCTAAATTGGTTTCACTTCCACCAACAAATACTGGCAGTGATGAAATTGCACAAATTTCACAATTTTGTATGGATACAGCGGAGCTGAAACAGGATTGTTGTTGAAGTAACCCAGACACACCTGCTGCGTTGAATTTCAACTTTGGGTTCTTTTCTTCGTAGCAAGCTGCTTGCCAAATTCTGAAGAACAGTGGCACACCGAGGACTGTATAGTACTGTAAACTTGGAGTTACAGATCTTTCTGAACGTGAGGACACTTGAACCAATAGTTCTAGAACGGAATAGCGGAAGAGACGGCATACTCGCATGGAGACCAAAGTATTGGAATAGTTGTTCGCCTTAACTGTACGGAATTTCAATTTTTACCTAGCCCCAGAAAGGTCGAGGGTGTATCTGACAACGTTTCAGGCGTCCATTTCCGGCAAGCAGTGTGTGAACTTTCCGAAAAGCGAGATAGGTGTGACAGGCAGTCATAGCGGCATGGAAACGCCGGAGAACAGTTCGCTGGTGCGTTTACCACGTGCTTGCCATGTGCATCACCCCGCAATCGTGTTCGTACTCGTCTCATTTAGATCGTCTCTCTACACTGGGATTACGCCAGACCCGTACTCAGGTAGACCTTTGTTCTTTCCGAGCTGGAGCTGGATCCAAAAGCCACCATCGTTCAAAGTCGCATATGCAGCGTGTGTCCATAATTCGATCACTCGAGAAAGTCGCGGATTGAATTGCGTAGGATTCTTGACCGTGCGGTTTTTTGATTCGAAAACGCCATCAGGACGCGATTTGTTCTTGGGGGGTGTGCCTGTCTGGGGCGACTGTCGTACAAGCCTGTGCCATCGAGACTTACAGGCGAAGCTCGCTCTTCCCTTCGGTTGATTGAATAGAGATGCGATTGATGGTTTTGTACGGTACGTACTTTTGTGCTTTGCACAGCACTCAAAATCCATGGTTCGTACGCTCAGCTTGGCTGTGGGTCGGATCGACAAGCTAACGACATTTGGGTTTGGTGTGGCACTAGGAGATTATAGAGTAGGTAGGTTGATCCAACGACATCCTCGACTTCACCTCTACAGCATCACGACTCTCAATCTGCTTGCAACCGCTGCATTCCACGTAGCCGCTGAGCTGTTTTTAACACCCGTCCATGACTGAGGATATTGTCTTAGAACGGACTTGGGATATCTGATGAGGGTACCTGTATTGCAAGGGCTATACTGTGTTATCATTGCACTTGAGAGGCCATAGAGCCATGGGAACAGTCTTGTCATGACGGGTGCCTATTTCAAAACGTGGAAGACTGCTAGTATTTTATCCGACATCCAACACTTAGTTGTGAATGGAGTTTTTACCGAGACTGGTCTCGAAGGAAGCGGGGGTGGGGAGCTGTCCAACATTTCCCGTTGTTATGTTAAGTTTACATTGGACAATAGGTCTCCTGCGGCCTACATGTGACCTCATTTATGGGTTTTGCAGTGCTATAAATAATACGACTGCAACATGGACTACTTCATTCCAGGAGTACCAACGGCGCATTTGAATGTGACTGCTGCCTGAAGCGTGACAGCTGGATCTTCACACTTCACGCATAACTCAGGTTCAAGCGGGGTATCAAATTCTATGACCCTACCATGCTGTAGATAAGACTTGCACATTCCCCTCGGCCTTGCGCCTTCATCTCAGATATCACCTTTACTTCTACGCTAAGGTGATCTAAATTTTGGCTGCGAAACAACTATGGGTGAAGAATCGTAAGTCTCAAATCTAGGTCTTGGTGGCCTTTTCTGATGGTTTTTTTTGATCAGGGCTTTTACTAGGCCGCTGGTCATGCCACTAATTCCGAAGCCTTTCAAAACGCTTTCGATCTCTGAAGGACCGATCCGGGAACAGCGACCTTTTGCACGAAATGGCATATTCTTTCCTAATACTAACGCCGCGGAATACAGAGATCAGCTGAGCAAGACTGAAAAGGTCGACATTGACAAGCGAGCATGCAGATTCCATAAACATTCAGTAGAAAACATAGATTTCCAACCGTCCGAAGCATCTTGGGAGGCAGACATCAGAAGCGATGTTTTTGGGAAAATTCGGGACGATACAAAACTAAGGATGTGTGAACTCTATTCACCATACCCCTAATCACGACACGTTGCTGAAATTAACTTCTTTATGTAGTGACAAAAGACCTTACAACTTTACAGACGTAGACAAAGATGGCAACTGGACAATCCAGAAGCGAATCCCCGACGCAACCATGGGCCTGAGCACTTGTGGTGAGAATCCTAGTGGGATGGCTTATCACCAATCTCTGTCCCATCTTCGAATTTATAACCAAATGCATAGTGGGAAATGCGGCTTGATAGTAGATGGCATATGGGGCGAGGCAGACATCATCTTCCCATGGGGCGTTTACGAAGCCAAAAAACAGTCGAGGTATTACGAAGAGGCAAAGTCCCAAATTTACCCTGCCGTCAAGACTTATCTAGCCATGCTCGACAATCTAGCACGAGATCCAAATGACGTTAGCAAGTACCAATCAGAAGAGAGCCAAAATTATCAGATATTTTGCTTCACTTCCACTGGTCCTTACTGGTGCATTGATGCAGCCTGGCGTAAGCGTTCAGACATGGGCGTAAGATATCTCCCAGTTTTTGAAACACACCCAGCTGATATGTTCTTTATGCAGTACCTAGAAACAGTATGGGAAGGTAAAGTTCTCGACACCTCGAGTGCCTTGGAATTAATAAGCATCGTGGACCAGATTCACCACTTCGCGGTCACCCAGCACCGCGACTTTGTCATCAAGCATCTGGGCCCATGGCACAAGCGCTACGAAGAACTGAGTGCGAAGCAAATGAGATATCGGTGTGATCCGGCAGCGTGGTGGGTATTTAAAGAGACAGTAAAAGCAAATATGAGGGACAGAGCTAGGTTGAAGAGAAAGACTAACATTTACAAAGGACAGCTGACAAGTGTTGACCAAGCACAGCGTGATGTTTCTGTCAGCTTGAGAGCAGCGAATGCGAGGTCGGGAGTGTCCAAAACATCTGCTCCTTCTAGCTTGCTGTTCGCAGAGAGTCTACGAAGACATTTGGGAGCCTCGGTGCGGCAGAAGCCTAACACTACTTGAACTTACTAGCAAATACGCTTGGGTGTTAAAACTCTAGGAAATCCTGGGAATGGATTTCTTATTTGGAGAAGTGCTGAGGACTAGGACAATTAATTTCTACTGTTGAAGGGGGAATTCTTGAACATGATCCAGAATATTTCAGATCTGGCAAGCTAGTACTCGTTCAAGGGTGCCTTAAGGTCACGTGCAATATTCTTTTTGGGCGCTTAGTAGTTACCGTACTATAGCCTCGTTCCTTGCTGATATTTTTCTTTCATCTTTTCTACCTTTTTAAGCCTCGGCAGCTCTTAGAGAATATCTGTAGACAAAGGGAGGCTGGAAAGAACTCGTCGGAATTTAGTCAGGTGATAGTCATGTGCGTTCATTTCCCGACAGACGGGACGGGAACTAGACTCGACGCTGCGAATTCTTACACCTCACTTCCTCCTTTCCAATAACTTTGCATCATCGCGCTGCACGCATGTCTTCAGAGTTACACGACCATACTAAGCTTCTCCCATGAAAATCGAATCCCTGCAAATCTGCGCGGAGGCGCCAACAGGGGAAGATCAGATTAACGTGCTGTTTCCAACCAATTGCCGAGCAGCATGCGAACACCTGGGCGCGTGGACGGAGATGCATCTGATAACTACATGAGATCAATAATAGCCTCGAGACCCCTCTTCTTTTGATAATGTTATTTTCTGCAAGAGCTACGGACCTGCCTACTCGAGTACGAGCACGCTGCTGTCCTTGTCTGAAGGTGCCGCCGACATTTCCGTCGCGCGTTTAAGCACCTTTTTTTTAAGCACATGCCGAGAGGCCTGAGAGTTGAGTGGCTCTTGGTCCCCAGATGAGCCCATCCCCCGTCGTCAACACCATCTTTCTCGCTATTTCCCTTGTAAAGCTGCACTTCTCCATATTCACCGTACCTCCAGCGTTAGCCTCTCTCGTTCTAGCTCGCCCTTGCACTTTGTCCTCCATCCATAAGATGGCTCCTTCCCACACACGTTCTTCAATCCCATCTTGCAATGCAGTGGATGCACAGAACGTTCCCCACCATTCATCTATCTTTTCTCTTGATTGACAGTGGTATCTTTTACTGTATGACGTGTTGTGCCGTCCTCGTCATTATCCCCTCTAACATACATTACCAAGTATGAAAGCAGTTGAAGTCCGCCTTGTCTCGCAAAGGTAGCAATTGCTCTCGTGGTACCGCAGCACCGCTTCAATTGTTGCTTCTAGCCCTTCTCGCCAATGTTTTCTACCTTATTGCTACCGCTGCTGGTGGTTGCTGCGAACGCGCAGACCACAGATTTAACACAATATGTGCTAACTGATGTAAGTTGCTCGCGTGACCTCTCTGAAGTTTTTTCTGCTGATGAAATTTGACTGCAGACCGGAGATGCAAATGGGGGGAATACATTTCCTGGAGTGAGCGAGCCATTTGGCTTCGTTAAGCTCGGTCCAGATCTCTACACTGGGTCAGACTCCTACTCTGGGTACCAACCGACTGGTAACTTTACGGGCTTTTCCATGATGCATGAGAGTGGGACTGGAGGCGCTCCAAAATATGGAGTCGTTTCTCAGATGCCAGTGCTGGGCAACATCTCGAATCCACTTCTCGATTTGAATGACACAAGAGCTGCTGCGGACATTACCTCAGTAGGCTACTACAAATCTTTCCTAGGCTCAGGAATCACCGTGGAGCTCGGAGCAACTAGTCGCGCAGGCCAGTATGAGTACACCTTTCCCACTGGTAAACAAGCCAATGTTGTTGTAGTATGTAGCATAGTCTTTCATAATCATAATATTATTACTGATGCCACACTTAGGACGTCTCCCATGTTTTATCTTCATACCGAGGACAAGGACTGCAGCAACAATTTTCTGGGGGCAATATCACTGTGCTTGCTGATGGTCATTACGAAGGCTCTGGGGTCTATAATAACGGGTGGAACAGAGCTCCAAACTGGAGGATCTATTTCTGCGGCTATTTTGACACCCCAGCGGAGTCGTTCAAGACTTTCGTTGGTACCAATTTGTTGGGGAATACTTTGGCCAGTTATGATACTACACCATCCGTCAATTCATCCACCAGACTTGGAGCTGTGTTCACTTTCACGAATACATCCGTGGTCTCAAGGGTCGGTGTTTCATGGATTTCTTCAGCACAAGCCTGTAGCAATGTGGAAAGCCAAATTCCCGCAGATACAAGCTTAGCAACCCTCACTAGCAACACTAAGGAGGTGTGGAACACGGAGGTCCTCTCCAAAATTACTACTACTGAGACAAATGTCACCAATCTCCAATTACTCTATAGTTCGTTGTACTTCATGCACTTGCTTCCTTCCAACCGCACAGGTGAGAATCCAGGGTGGACCTCGTCGGAACCATATTACGACGATACTTTTACCTTTTGGGATCTTTTTAGATGCACCACGGCTTTGCTCCATATCCTCCAACCCACTACATATGAAGAGTACATCAGATCACTTATTGATATCTACCGCCATGATGGCTGGATGCCGGACGCGAGATCCTCAAATTTCAACGGTGCAACTCAAGGTGGCTCCAATGCCGACAATGTTCTTGCAGATGCCTACGTAAAAGGTGTCCGCGGTGCTATAAATTGGCAGGACGGATATGCAGCGATGGTACAGGATGCTGAGGTTACACCTCCCAACAATAACGATCCTCGAGATCCTACTGGCTCAACAGCTCAAGGAAGAGGTGCTCTTCCAGATTGGCTTAAATATGGCTACATTACCCCAACATTTGGAAGATCGGTCTCTCGTGCAGTGGAGTACTCGGTTAACGATTTTGCTTTGTATCAAGTAGCATCTGGACTCGGAAATGAAGCAGATGCTACAAAGTATCTGAATCGATCTCGAAACTGGAGGAACCACTGGAATCCAGATGCAACATCTCTAGGCTTCAGTGGGTTTGTAGTGCCACGGAATACATTAGGGTTTATTGCGCAGGATCCGATAACCTGTGGTGGTTGTTATTGGGGTAACTACTACTACGAGGGTCTTCCATGGGAATACAGTTTTAATGTAAGTATCATTCCTAGGTGTTATTGAGAATGGAAAATTAACATCCTACAGGCTCACCACGATATTAACACACTAATCAAATATTCTAATGGTTCGTCTACTTTTGTCTCACGTCTTAACACCATGTTCCTTGGAGGTGCTAATACCGGCGGATCGGGCTCTTCTGCATTCAACTACACAATTTACAACCCTGGGAATGAACCATCCTTTACTACTCCTTACCTCTACAACTTTGTCGGCCGCCAAGATCTCAGCGTCTACTACAGCCGCTATTCAGCAAAATCCTACTACGCTCCTACCCCTGCTGGTCTGCCTGGGAACAGCGATGCAGGCGCAATGGAATCATGGCTCCTGTGGTCTATGCTAGGCCTCTACCCAATAACCGGACAAACCACATTTCTAATCGGATCCCCATGGTTTGCACATACCATCTCTTTAGGCGACGGAAAGACACTAGCAGTAACGATTGATAATGGAAGTGAAAGTAGTTATTATGTACAGAGTTTGACGGTGAATGGTAACGCTTGGAATCAAAGCTGGGTTACTTGGGATGATATCTTTGCTAATGGCGGGACTATGCATTTTGTTATGGGAACCGAGCCAGCACGGTGGGATACTGGACCTGCTCCGCCTAGTCCTGCTACTGAGAGTACTTGATTCTCTTTATGGCAAAGAAATTGTGGATACGGTTAATAGGCTGTGACTTGAATGCTCGCAGGCGGATGTTAATTAGTAATGAAAGAAAGAAATTAATTGGGCTAAGTGAATCACAATTACTACCCAAGTTCAAATTGTGGTCGGATACTAAATATCTATAATCTTGAGTCAACCCCCCAGGATTATTCGTACAAGAGAGCTTTGTCCTCTGCAATCCCTGGTATCTACAAATCTTCTTAACAGGAGTTTCTGAACCGCTAAATTATGAATTTCTTTGCCGAATCGTGAATTACTTACCTACGTAAGCTGAGTACAGTGAGTAGATTACTCAAGTCAAGTGAGTTACCTAGAAGGTAAGTTACCCAAATCGAGTGATTGACTTTTGTTCAACCCTACCAAAAAGTCCGTATTTCTTCCACTTAGCTCGCTTAATGCACTATTGCGTCTTACAGTCGAGGTCATTTCTTGGCACAGCTATGCAAATTCATCTTGTCGTGTAAGTAACATTTCAGTCATATATGAGGATTTGTAGAATCAAATTGTTTAATGGTATATGATTTTATATTTATTTCTAGGATAGAGCATGCTTGATTTCTCTGGACAACATTTCAATATACTCCCTCGCCTGAGACAGTGCTATGAAGAAAGTCAGTAAAATCCGAATCTCAATTCAAAGGAAGGAGAGAGAAGGGGGGGAAACATACCATCATCCATATGCATAAAAGGATGTGGAACACCCTCAAACCTCTTAACTGTAACCTCATTCCCATTCTCCACCAACCTCCTCGCATACGCCTCCCCCTCATCTCTCAAAGGATCACAACCAGCCGTATAAATAACCGTCTTACCTAACCCCTTAAAACTCGGCGCACTCATCAAATCCGCAAACCAACCTACATCTTTCATCTGTTTCTTTCTTTCTTCTTCATCTTTACTTAAACTACTCCATTTCAAAATATCAAACCATTTTAGGCGTGCCCAGTTTAATGTTGGTGCGAATTCCATCTCTTGCATGCTCTTATATGGACTCTCTGATGCGCTGGAATATTTACTTAGATCGTCGATTGTTGGTGTTCCTACTGCTGTTAATCGGAGCGGTATTTTTGCGTCTCGTGCTAGATGGGATAGTGCTAATGCTATGGTACCACCTGCTGATACTCCGCCGATTGAAATTCGAGATGCGTCGATGTTGAATTTTGCGGCTCCGGTGGGGGATGCTATGTATTGAAGTGCCGCAAAGGAATCGAGGATTCCAGTTGGGAAAACGTGTTCGGGTACTAGTCTGTATGCTACGTCTATTACTGCAACGTTTGCTTTTGAGACAATGTGTTTGCATATATGTGATTCTGTGTCCAGATCCCCCAGACCCCAACCTAATATCTATCCATCAGTTTTCTTGTTTTCAATTCATTTCCGAGTTCCAAATTCCGAATTTATTCTATGGCAGCTCTGAAGAAAATATCGAAAGGAGAGACGTACCTCCACCGTGATAATCAATATGTACAGGCCAAGGTCCAGGACCAGCTGGTTCATACATCCTCACTGCTATCTCAGCCCCTCCATGCCCTGGTATCGTCGTCTCCCATTGTCGGGCTGCATCTGGAGCTGCGGCTGTGCCGTAGGAGTAGAGGACCGAGTATTTTGTGCGGAGGAAGGCTAGGTCGATTGGCGCGTTGGGGATGGGTGCTACGTGGGTGTTGTAGAGGGCGATGAAGGCTGGGTCGAGGGAGGAGAGAACGGAGGGGTGGATTGGGTTTAGTGCTTCGTGATGTTCCGTCATGGTTGTTGCTTGATGTTGCTTTTGCTCGTGCTCGCTGTGTGAGGAGGTTGAGAGTGAGGGGAGAGGATGGGTTGGATCAGTTGGGATGAAAGTGAGGACTTCTTGAAGAAAAGAGAGAAGCTTGGAAGTATTGTTAAGATGTGCCTACCTTAAAATCCTCAGCTTCTCGTGGCTAACTGCAACGTCTGGTAAGTTGTTGCACTGTTGACTGCGTGCACTTAAGCTGTGCTCAGGGTCGGCCACTTACCGTGGGAGGAAGTGGGGGATGAATGAAGTTATCGGCAAATGGGTTGACGATAAGAATGCGACGGGTGCATGAAGCCCTGAACGGCCGCAATGTCAGCACTAAAATGATCGCCTACAGGGGCTATGCGACGGCAACATCATCGGCTTTCTAGGCTTTTTCTTATCAGTAACTTCCCCAGTATTCAATTCCGTCGTTTAGTTTGAGATTCAGAATTTCCATGAGGTAAGATGTAGGATCAAGTGGAATATGGCTATAGGCCTGTTTGTGGGGAGATTCTTGAGTCGAAAGAGGGCTTGAAGTCATGTCTAGGAAGTCCGAACCTGATTCCATTATTCTCCCTCTATTTCTCTCCTGCAAGACCTCAGAATGCCAGCTATCACTGAATCAGCGACTATTCTGGTAACAGGCGCAAATGGCTTCATAGCCGCTCACTGCGTTGCCCATCTCCTCTCTCACAACTTTAAAGTCATAGGCACCGTCCACACCGAAGAAAAAGCCGAATCCGTCCTCTCCTCACACTCAAATCACCCCAATCTCTCCCTAAAGATTGTACCCGACGTCACAGTATCTAATTGCTTCAATGAAGCCATAAAAGGATGTACTGCAGTTCTTCATCTCGCAGCTCCTTTCGGCTACGCTTATAAAGACTTCGAGAAAGAGCTCCTTTTGCCGTCTATAAATGGAACGCTGGCTGTCTGCGAGCAGCAACTCAGGAACAGGGAGTGCGGAGAGTAGTGTTGACAAGTAGCTTTGCCAGTGTCTATGATGCAAGTAAAGGACTTGATCCAGAGAAAACATATACAGAAGCAGACTGGTGTCCACTCACATACGCGGATGGCGTCAACGCATCAGCAACTCCCATTGCCTACCGTGCAAGTAAAGTCCTTGCGGAAAAGACAGCCTGGGACTTTATACGAGAAAAGAAGCCACAATGGGATCTCGTGACTCTTTGTCCAGGCATGGTATTTGGATCATTGGTACCTGGTACTATTAGGTCTTTGGTAGATTTGAATACCAGTAATGGGATTGTGTGGAGTCTGGTAGACGCCGAGAAGGTACCTGATACTAAGGGTCCTATCTGGACGGATGTATGTGCTCTTGCTGCTGCGCATACCAATGCACTTATTACACCTGCGGCTTCTAATGAACGATTTCTTGTCACGAATGGGAGTACGATTTACAGGAATTGGCAGATATCTTACATGATTCCGACGAAATTAGCGAGGATCTAAAGAGGAGGATACCGCGTGGAGAACCGGGGAAAAGGTTGGCTGGAAGTCATTATAAGGTTGATAGTGGGAAGTATGAGAGGGTTTTGGGTGGGGAGAATGTTAGTTTGGAAGGAACAGTTGTTGGTCTGGTGAAGCAGCTTGTTGGGATGGAAGGAGCGAGTAAGTTGTAGATAGACGCTTGTATTGGCCATACTAAGTGACCATTCTTCATTATTAACCCACCTGAGGATGCAAAGGGGAGAAGCTAGAACCTCTTACGCCAACTTACTGCAATCAAAACGCAAAGTGTGAAAATTGTGAAAGGACTGGCGAAGATCCAGGTCGACAAATACACAATACCAAATCCCATATCTTGGCGATGATTCAGACCGTCGATACAAAGTAATTGTTATTAAAACTAGGGAAGGTGAAATTACGGCTTCGAGTGCTCCGAGGATTATTCGAACGGCTAGCTAAAGAACCGAAAGAATTACAGGCTGCTGTGCATGCTACTGTTATACTCCAGAGTATTACATTAATACCTAGAACGAGAGAAACTGGGAATCTTTGTAAGAGGATTCCTTGCGGGAGTTCGGCGAGGGCGAAGGCTAGGAAGAAGGACGTTGCTAGCTAGGAGAATTGGTTGGATTTTAGGTGGGTGGCTTTTGCTAGACCCATTACGTTTGCGTACTAAATATTTTCGCATGTAAGGTTTTCTTGTTTTTTGGGGGCGTTTAGGGGATGTTGGAATAAATGGGCTTTATTTCTGCTGACGAACTTACATTTATCATGACTTTATCAAGGAATTGCATTAGGTAGCAGAAAAACATCAGAGATACGATTCGATAGTCTATTCGTCGTACTAACGCCGTTTCATTTATGCTGTATACTGTGCCTAGAGAATCAGATCTTGGATCTTTCTCGACTGCCATTTCCGTAGCGGATGTCCTATCGTTTTTCTTCTTGGTCGAAGCCATCGTTGTTTGCTGGTCTTCGAAAACTGCCTCGAAGTAGAGAAATTGTAAGACTTTCCAGCGTGTGTACAGTAAATGATGAGAAAGGTCTACTACTGAAGGGTTCGGTATATGTATGCTGTATCAAATCCCACTGGCTCGATTTGGGAGCAAATCCGACTGAATTGGGTTTAGCGAAGCGACGCATCTTGCCATTGTCTAGATTCTGAATATCTTAGGGAAGGGCAAGTGTTCAGGCTAGAACTTTTGAGATCTTGGAAAACGGTAGGATAGGAAATCATTCTAAGCTTCATATCTTACAGAATTAATCGCAGATAAGAGCTTTGTCTAGAAGAAGTGCCTTGATGCGCACTGGTTCCGGATGCGACGGTCGCATAAGCGAGTTCAGGGGCAGTGGGGAAAGATACCGAAGAGTGGGAGGCTGGAAGCTGTTGAATCAATAGCTTCTAGCTACCTTATCATACGATTGATTAGTTAGCCTTTTGTGTATCACCGCAGAGAGACATCTATCAAAGCGACGGGAAAAAGTTGGCGCTGCGGAAAGTCGTAAGTGATCTCATGATAGTAGTGAGATCAAGTCTATTCGGATTTTAAGTAAAACGCTGCTTCATAGGAACACTTCTATTAAAATATCTATGATCTTGTCATTTATATTCTGTTTCCAATCGAATATTCAGTTCTACTTAACGACCCAATATCCACCTCTCCTATCACTTCATATCAAACCCAACCTCTCAAAATGCCCAGCGCAATCACAATACCCTTCAAGTCGCTTAACATCGTCATAATCGGATTAGGACTAGGCGGACTCTCAGCAGCAATCGCCCTCCGAAGACAAGGCCACAAAGTAACAGTCTACGAGCGCTATGATTTCGCGAATGAAGTCGGCGCTTCCTTATCAGTAGCTTCCAATGGATCTCGGTTTCTTGAGAAGTGGAAAGTTGATATTCCGGCTGTGAAACCGGTTGTGCTTGAGAGGTTGGTTATGCATGATTGGAGTTCTGGGGAGGTAAAGGGGGAGTATCCTTTAGGTGATTATAAGGCTAGATTTGGTACTGTATGTTAGAGCCTTACTCTTTTTTCTTGTTTGTGATGAGTGTAGAGAGAGATTTACTAATTGTGAATGTATTATTATAGGAGTATTTCAATTTTCATAGAATTGATATGCATAATGTTTTGTTGGATACTGTACGTGCTGAATCAAGTTTAGAGATGGGTCCACAGGGACAGATTATGGTCAATCACAAGGCCATCGACGTCTCGCCTGAAAAGGGTACCATCAAGTTTGAGAATGGGAATACCGCAACGGCTGATCTAATTATTGCTGCGGATGGAATTAGAGTAAGTTCAGTTCAACATAGAGCGATATTGGCACTACTATATGTAGACTAAGCGATGGGTTATTTGTGAGGCAAAGTACCCATCCATTGGTCTTCAATAATGTGGGGTTTTCGTTAAGTTAGCTTGACTAATATAAGCTGGGTGAATAAGTATATGCCCAAGCTCTATATATTCCACAAGACAAGACAAAGAAAGAAGCAATGATAACAAGACAAAAGTCAATAACTCGCACCAACATCGGCATCAATCCCTCAGTAGAAAGCAGTACATCCTGCTGCTACCGGTGCATAATCCCCTCCTCAAAACTCCACAGCCTCGGCCTCTCAGAATTCATAACCAATAGCGGAATCGAATTCTGGGGCGGTTTCGGCATCAACAAAATCGTCATGTCAGCCTGTCACAACGGCGAAACAGTATCCTGCTACTGTTTATTCCCGGCCGCATACAACGGACTCTCAAAAGATGGATGGAACATCTCAGCAACACCTCAAGAACTAGCAGATACCTATACCGATTTAGGTCCAAGGGTACGAAAGTTATTTTTGAATGCTGAGGATATCAAAATGTGGAGACTTTATATTCATGAACCTTATCCTTATTGGCATAAAGGAGTTGTTGGACTTTTAGGCGATGCTGTACATCCTATGTTACCAGATCAGTCTCAGGGTTTCTGTATGGCGCTTGAAGATGCTGGGGCTCTTGGTTATATATATTCTGAGGAGTTTCGGGGTGTTTGGGAGGAGATGTTGGGAGGGGCTTGGTGTTGTATGAGAGAGTTAGGAAGGAGAGGGCTAGTAGGGTTCAGGCTGCTAGTGCGAGGGCTAGGACGGATTTGAGTGAGAGGATTGGTTGGAGTAGTAGTAGTGATCGGCCTGGGAAGTTGACAATTGAGGAGGTTTGTGGCTATGATATGTTGGCGCATATTAGGGAGATTGTCGCTAAGGAATTCTCATGAGCTTTTTGGGTGGGGAGTTCAAGTACTAAGTTCAAGTACTAGATTAGAAGTAGCTGTTATTACTTGTTGTACGCTTATTTTGAGTTCCTAAAATTGATTTCACAATTGAGGGTACTAATCCCACACCTTAAGAGTTAGTTCACCTATCTTCCATCCTTTCTCCAAGCCCTTTAGTGGCTATGTACAACTCTCTCTTACTCTGAACTCCAACTTGTTGTATAAAATTTTTACAGCAAAAATCCTTGGACCAGTTCTTGTCCTATGTATATATACCTCAAAAGGCAAGGGTAATAAGAACCGAAGTAACTGAGCGTAGATATTTGTCCAGTGGAAGTAAATGGTGCATTTTAACGTTTATCAACCTAAAATTGCCTACACGTGTAAAACCAACAAGCAGTGCATCAATCCATTAATAAAAAATCAGAATGCCTCGATTCATTATACCTTCTCCGCTCTCCTCGCAAGAACAGCACTATCCTTATTCAAATTCGCAAAATCATGAGCATCAAAACAAGCCTGCCGACTCATCAAAACAGCCCAAGGAGTTCTTTCCCTCAACTCCTTCTCATAACTCAGAAGAGCATGTTGCTGTGTAACCTCATTCTTACTTGTCCATGACTCTAAAAGAAGATCATGTAGATGTTTTGCATCAGTGATACCATGATTTGCCGCTTCTCCTCGATCTATAAGTTTCTTAATTAGTAAAGTTGGTTGATTCTTGGAAAGAAAGAATGGACATACACATGGTCATAGCATGAGCAGCATCTCCTATCAAAGTAACCTTCCCATCATATCCAGGCCATTCTAAACAAGGCCAATCCGCCAATTTAACCTCAATAACCTCAGTCTCAGGCGTAATATCCATGAAAGCTTTTCTCAACCTCGGCTCAAACCCTTCTGTTAAGTGCTTTATCTTGGCTAATCTTTCTGCATTGCTGACTGGTACTTCGTCGGCAGGACTTCTTACTAGCCATGAGATATTGAGCTGAGCAGAGTAGTATTCGTTATCTCCCAAGGAGCCATTGACTTCGGGAGTATCCAATGTAGAATACCACATAAACGTTCCTGTTTCAGGGTGGCATCCTTGAAATAGTAGTGGATCTAGAGAACGAAGCGGTGCAATGGCAGAAGGTGAAAGTTTAACTGTTACACCTAGAAACCGGATGGGAAGCTGATTTAAAGAACCTGTTTCTGGGCAGAGAAGTCTACGAACTTTCGAAGTTGCTCCATCAGCTCCGATCAATAATCGTCCTTCGACCATGCTACCATCTTGAAAAGTCGCTGTAATACCCGAATAATTCGAGCTGAAACTTGCAATACTCTTGTTCCATCTTACATCAATACCTTCTAGTAACAGCTTCCTGAATTTCTCTCGGTTGATGCGTAGACGTTTGTTTGGTGGGATTCGAAATACTGGTTCAGCGGTAGCGATGTTGAGAAACAGAAATTGTCCTGTGTCTTTCCTGCCTTGCTCAGGATCAACCTGGATAGATTGAAGGCGTGAGAAGAGTTCTGATGGGAGACATTGTTGGAGTGCTGACAAGGCCCAGTGAAGTGTGATGCCCCAGCCGTGCCCCCGAGCATCAATATGCTCGTCCCGGTCGAAAACGATAAAAGGAATACCTTCCTAAATAAAACCTCAGTGATTATTCTTCCGATAATTTGAGGTTGTATCGAACCTTCTTGAGAGACTGTGCCAGAACCAGGCCAACTACTCCTGCGCCAATTATAAGGATAGGAGAATCTGAAGACATCCTGAGATGGAGTTATGTTGTTATGGAATAAGGGAGCCGGTCTCAAAATTATAAATTCAGGATCAATATCTCGTCTTGATGCTGACACTTTCTTGATTAGAGTGACTATTCAAAATTCACTTTACTCCTGCGCTTAAATCCGAGAAGATGAAGTTATGATGCTCATGCCGTAGCTAAGCGAGGAGTAAGCTGACTTCTCTTCTTGACTCACTAGACGTTTCTCTCTGAAGGCTATGAGAAGGTGGAGGCGCGCAAGAGCAGGGACCTAATCATTTGGCTCTGCTGCAAATTGCCGAAGGTATTGAGACGTCTGTTCGTTCTACGTAAAAGGAAAGGACGAGTGGTACTCGTATTAGGGATGAATAAACGTTAATTATTGGGTGACGAGCCACGTTATATTTAACGTTTATTCATCCTCAGTACGAGTAATACATCTGCGCCAAGCCCGATGCACCTTCCGATTGGAGCAACCGTCGGAAAGATAAGAATGGCCATCAACCCGTGCAAGCCGATTTCCAAGAACTCCATCCCATCATTGTCTTTAGCCGTCGTATATACCCATACTGCACCCCGTCGCAAAATTCTCTGGCATGTTTGTCATATTGAATTCTTATTAAAATCATGTCGGGGAAAGCTCAGGGCATTGTGCTAGGTGCATGTGATCATTGTTCAAGGATTATGAGATCCATGACGTTCTTTGGAATCTGTGAGATGGGAAGCTAACCCCAATCGGGTTTTATAGAAGCAGCGATGCAATGGAGAAAATCCATGTTCGAGGTGTCGTCGTAAGGGGGTCTTTATCTTTGCTTTTTTTACACCGAAAGCTGACGAGAAATAGGTTTATTTATTGACTGTCAGCGCTGTGGAAAGAGCAAGAATCTTCGGGTGAGAGTTTTCTGTCCGTCAAGCAACTCATGTTGTTGTAAAAGTTCAGGTAATTCTTCCGTCTGGTACACCTCAACTTTACCTGCTCGAGCCATCTTAATGGATGCTTGAACAAGTTAAGTCTCAACTTACGTAGTCTCAAATCCGCAAACTAGCTTATTTTGAGAAATATGAGTTGCGTGTGCTATAATTAATAGCAGTAGCTATTAACCCATCAAGTGACTTCCTTATTCGATGTTTCACTGGCTTTGGGTTTTGCTTGATCCACCTTGTATGATGTTAGCTACTCAGTGAGCCGTCCCTGATACAGGGTTTACATAGTCCCCGGCACTACAAACTGCCATAAGCGACCGTAATGTGGAAGCATTCACTCTGCAACTTCAAAGCGACGGGCTGCAGTGATCAAAAGGGTCAGGACTGGCTGTACATTATGCAAAACGAGGTGAGCAAGTCTTCGATTGCAGAACATCAATACAGGTCGCTAATTTGGCCTCCCCATTACAGAAGGAAGAAGTGTGATGAAGTATTACCTAAATGTGGAGACTGTAGGCGCCTAAATCTCCCATGCCATGAAATTGGAGAACCTACATCACCACCACCAATCCAATGGTCACACTCTTCTCCCTCCTCGTCCACGTCCTCTCCAAGCGAGCAAATTATCTTTACAGCTCCTTCGGATGCTATCGAAACTTCCCCCAATTTTCTCAGGAAAATTTAGCCCTCTACCTGACACTTCAGCTCAAGATGACTACTTAATGGAATATACCTCTACAACTCTAGGGCCACTAGAAGCAGAAGAAGAGCATGAATTAGCCATAATTCACAAGTAACATTCCACATCATTTAATTTCTGAAGACCTTTCTCCACGACACCTTTCCAACTCACCCACAAACAAGACCAAAACCTCTTAAGACATTTCACTAGAGTAGTATCAAGATCACTTTCAATCATACACGAGGATGAAGCAAATCCATTTATAAGTCTCCTCGTCCCACTAGCCGGAACCTCAGAAGTTGTAATGGAATCACTACTAGCCTTAAGCGCAAGTCATCTACGAAGAGTATATCCACAGATCCTAGAAAAAGGTCTAGCACGCCAAAGTAAAGGTACAGTACTTTTGGAAGTTCACCCATCCATTCCTCTCTCCACCCCTAATTTACTTCCAATTCCAACCTAACAATCAACCTACAATATAGCACTAAACTCACTAAAAACCCTAATAAGCAACCCCAACCCCTCCTCCATCTCAGAAACCAAAACCAAAACCGAAACCCTAGCAACAATCCTCCTCCTCTGCCTCCTAGAAATAAGCGACGGAAACTCCAATTCCAAAAATTGGACCTGGAACATCCTAGCAGCACGAACAATAATCCTCTCCAAACCCAAGAGTCACCACCCTTCAACCACGACTTGGAAGTTTCTACTCGCTATTTTCGGATACGTGGATACGGTAATCACGATTAGTAAATGTCAAGCACCGTTGAGTACGCTTGAGGAATTGGACGAGACAACTAATCATAATCACAACAACAACAACAAGAACAAGAATTGTGTGAGAGGGATATCAGGTTCAGAAGAAGCAGGAGATGGGGATTTAATGAGGACAGCAACTAGTGCAGTACCGTACAAAGCACATACACATACACATACAGAAGCATTATTCGGTATAGCCCAACCACTCTTCAACATAATAGGCAAGATATCCAGCCTAGCAAACCGACGCAAAGATCGCCTGAAAGATTCGATATCAGATCTCCAATTTCGACAAACCGCGCTCGACATAGAAAAAGATTTACAAGAATGGGAACCTCCACCAATATTAACACCCCCATCTCCACCACACTCACCACACTACTCACCATCAACAACAACAACTCAAAGGAACCGAAACCACCAAGATATCCACAACGCAGCATACGCCATAAAATGGGCCTCGATTCTACGACTCCATCAAGTAGTCGAAGGATACCAACTCTCACATCCTAAAGTCAGAGAAATTACGTTAAATATCCTTTCTCATATCTCGCGGATTAGGTTCGGGTCTTCGGTCGAGAGTATTTTGGTTTTTCGGCTGGTTATGGCTGGGGCCGGGTGTAGGGATGATGAGGAGAGGATGTTTGTTAGGGAAAGGTGGATGGTTATGGAAAGGACGATTGGGTTTGAGAATGTGGGGCGTGCGAGAGAGATGGTTGAGGCTGTTTGGAGGAGGGTGGATGAAGGGAGGGAGAATGGTCAGGACGACGGTGGTGAGAGGGTTAATTGGGCAAAGATTAGATATTATGAGTTTCCAGGTGTTGTCTTGGTTTAGAATCTCATTGAGAGGCCATACATAGCCCGAGTCGAATTAATTAAGAGCAGGGGGGGTTGAAATCCATTTTTGCCCAATCACTTTTAGTCTCAGTATGTCAGTATGAGAGGCATCCGAGGTGTGGAGTTTGATATTTCGTTTTATTCGTCAGCAGGAGTACAGTCATTACAGCAAATAGTCTACGCTTGCCTCGAGATATCATTCATTAATTCCAACCACACGCCGCCAATTATGCCCGTCTCGTACAATCATATTCATTCAGCCATTAAAGGGTATCAAATCTATTTCACCTTCTTTGCCTCCTCTTCCTCATTCCATGGATGCTTGATGGTCAGGCACCAGATGTCAAGATGGTCACAGATGGTGACGATAACGTCAATCTAAGCAGCTTATTAGCATCTTGAGAGAACATGGCATATCAGGAAGGGGTGCTTACCACAAAGCTACCGTAAACGCCGATCGCTATGCCAAGCATACAGAACATGTATCCAACTTGGTAAACATCATCGCCCAACGCACTCGGCCAGCCAACTCCAGTGTGCTGCTGCAAGAATGGACCCAATGAATCAATAACAGCATAGGCAAGAGGAAGAACCAGTACATTGTAGTATGGGAAGTCCAAGAGCACAAGATGCGCAGTGATGATCTGCCCGACAGAGTATGCATTGACAAGTCCAGCGTAAAAGACGAAGGGTACAAGATGGTTATGGAGGATATTCGGTTGGAGGTATAGATAGGCAGGGATGAGAGTCCAAGTTACGAAGAAGGGAATGAGGCCAAGAAGTGCACCACGGGATTTGTCACCGCGTGCTCGACGGGCTTTGATGACGTTTTGGGCGCTGTTAGATATTAGCAGTGCACTTATGAGCCCATAGATAGCGACTTACCTCTGGATAGTGTTGAGTACCAAAACAAATCCTCCCTGGATCATGTACCACTCATCGAATGGCATTTCGTAGATGGCATCAGGAATGAACGACAGATGGGGGACTCCTACAGTTCTGAACATGGACTGCTGCCAGAAACTGGCACCGCCTTTGATTGCTGTGAATGCATATACCAGGACCAGAATGACAATTCCCTCGACCGGTCCAGAAATCAAGCCCAACGTCAAAGTCTTTGTATGATATTCGTCCCAAGTTTGTACGTAGAAGGTCAAAAGAGCTATTGATCGTTAGCAGATGCTCAAGTAAGCACAGCGTGGAACTTACATCCGAATAGTGTCATAACAGTTTTCCATCCCATACCTAAGTTCTGCGAGGCCGCAAAGATAAGGCATTCCAGAGACGTGTTCAGAGCATCAACACCGTGATCGAAAAGCTCTCCTAGAGGTCCACTCTGGTGAGTACGACGTCTGCAGGGGACAAGTCAGTTATATACTCCTAGACCCGACTTCTCCAAATCTATGAACTGCTTCACTTACGCCTGACTCCCATCCACCGCGTCAAAAGTCTGGTACAAGAACAAGCCGGCTGCCCAACTGGCATAAACCCAGGGCGGACAATCCTGATCCAGACTCGGATTATACCAGAGAAGCGTAAGCATATTTACTACCACGAACGAGAAACCGGTGAGGGTGATCAGGTTGGGTGCCATCCACATGGGAAAGCATTTTATCACGACGTGTGTGTAGAACGGCTTCAGTACGTAACGCGAGAGGAGCGAGTGGTCAACGCCGGAGTACTTGTACTGCTTAAGGTTGGGCAGTTTTTCTTGCCGAACGTAAACCATCTTCGCAGGTTGTTGCGGGTAGTGAGGGTGTCGCGTTGGTGTTGATGAGAACTCCAAGGTGTCACTGCTACGTTGCTGGCTGGCCCCCTAAAGTCGCGAACAAAAATTCTTGGACACGGTGGTCAACGCGCACACGACCAGACGCCGAGACTCCGTACGTCATTGCCAAGTCACGTGTTTAATATCATGTGATCCAAACACTGCCATGACGGGATCCAGTATCGGACGTAGTACTGAATGACTTCTTATTCTATCAAACCAAGTTATGTATTGTGTTTATCAATGGCAGCGGAATTGCATTGAGAAGTTTTTGGAAAACTGCATGCATTTTCTTGTTCCTTAGGACTCCGACATTTCTTGACCTACACTTTTAGTAGGCCTTTTCCTCCTGAGGTGGTTATCATTGGAAGGAGGCCCATTATCATCTCTAGTAGACATCAAGAAGGAAAATTCTCCAAATGTATCAACTCCACCCGTATTTCTCACTTCGCTACCCTAAGCAACAGACCCAATGACTAAAGCCGCCACACCTTCCTCCTCACTTCTAACAACAACCTTGCTGGTAACGCCCGACTTTGTCGAGTACGCCATTCTGATGTTTGCAACAACTCTACCACCTGTGACCGTCTTCCCGAAGAGCTTAAGAGTGTGTGTAGTCGAGTTGACGGGTACGTCTGTTCCTTCGAGAGCCTGTAATGATAGTGTTCTAGCAAGTTGCTCCGTAGCATCTATAATTGTTAGTTTGATAAGACAACGAATTGGTATCATTCCACTTACCTGCAATACTCTTGACACCACTAAGCTGCAGAATCTCCTCCGCCTCTTCTCCGGTTGCACCAACTTGTTCCCATATGTGATTGAAGTTGCCAGCAAACGCGGGGATGACATAATCACTTCCAGTAAGATCAAGGTCTTCAACCTGATATTCGTCGTCATAGCCACTTTCTTCGGGCTCACCAGTAGTAGGATCGATCTCCTTGGTTGTGAATTTCAAAATGTTGGTGAAGCTGCTGGCAGGGAATGAGCCCTCACCGTTGGTCTTCTTGAATGACACATAGATGGTGCCTGGTTCATCTGTAGCCAGCTTTGCAGCGGGAATGATGAAGTCTTCTTCAAGCTCCTCATCTTCGGCTGGTGTTGCTACAACAGATACGTCCTCGAGAACTGTGTCTGGCAGAGTGTTCTTCACTTCGTATTGAAGAACAATATGCTCCTTGAATATGTGCTTGACAACAGTGACGACGTACTCAGTCTCTGATTCAGTCAATTCAACAACAGGTGACGATTTCAGAACGCTGCCATATGCCTTCAATTCGGGAATTGCCATGAGCTCTTGAGCATATTTGAGCGCCGCTGCTGATGCTGATGCAATAGCTTCGGCTCCCGATGGTGTCGCTTTGGTTGGTCCTGCCTTTGGCGCCTTGATGGTTGGTGTAACTGTTGTCAACTTCTTTGTGCGATCCTCGGCGTCTGCCTGCTCCTTGGTCACGACAGGGATAGAGGCCATATCGAATGGAGTATCAAATGTGGCCTTGTCATCAGCTGTGACGTACATGACCAATTGATGCTCGAAATATGGTAAAGCAAATGAGTTTTCTGGTAAAAATTAGTAGGACTCCCTCTGATGAACAACCAGCTACTTACCATTCTTGATGAACCGATCAGCCAGCTCATCAGATTCGCTCATGAGTCTGAGATTCAATGCAGCACGGTCTCGCACTTCATCGTCAACATCATCCAAACATCTCGTGAGAAGTACTGTCACGCTGCGCTTTACTTCGGGGTCTTTCTGTCCAACACCAAATTTGGCGAGTGCTGTTACAGCCGCGGCTCTGACAATAGCATTCTCAAGTACAACTCTATTATAGATGTAGCGGATATACTTTGTCGGCTGGGAAGTCTTTGGACCTTCTAATCCAAGGAGGTGCAGAATTCGAACAGCAAGTTTGGTGAACTCGCAGTCCTCTATAAACTCGCAAAGGTGCGCTAGAGCATCTTCCTTGGAATCTGGGACAAACTTGATCAAATCAAACATGCTCTCAACGACAGCACGCTTGAACTCGAATCCTCCTTCATCACGTAGAATACCGCTAAGGAAAGCCAGCATACCAGCTTGCTTGTTGGGGAACTTCAAGCACAACGTTCGGATAGCTTCTACAATTGTGATCTTGAACTCATCTGTAATATCAGCCATAAATCCAGATATCTGCTTCATAAGACGATCAACGCTAGCCTCGTTGCCTGTCTTCAGAAGTGTGGTAATTGCGAAGGTTGCAATTGAGCGGTTGCTATTTGAAATGAGGAGTTCGATGTCCGGATTACATGGATGGACAGCTTGAGGCTTGAAGGAGGCAAAGTTGTGGAGAATACGGATGGCCGCGAATTTTGTGACAGCACGGGGAGAAGTGAGGAAAAGTTGAAGAACATGGATAGCCTGGGTGACCTCGGCATCAGTAACATCTCGCATGTCGCAGATTGCCTTTGCGGCCTCGAAATTAACCATCTCGCTCTTGTGTCGGAGCCAGCCGTCAAGAAGTTGCATCATCGGTTTCCGAAGTTGCGGATCCTCCTCTGCTAATTGTGCCGCTAAACGAACCAACATAACCGTTGCTGCCGGGCTCTTTACTGCGCCTGCAACTCCAAATTGTTGAACCATTTTAACTAGAGCCATTCTGTCGTGCATTCTCATTTGGTACAGGAGTCCAATTGCATGGTATTGTGAGATTGTGGAATTGTTCGCGGGCATCTGAGCGCTAGACGTAGAAAATCCAAGGGAAAATCCGCCTGACGATTTTGTTGACGTAGCAGCTTCTTGCGTTTCGCTCTGCCATCTTCGCACAACGTCGCGAGCTATTGGGAGAAGGTGGTATGACGAAACAAGGGCGGCTGAGGAGACGGATGGATTCTTGTCCACGATCGCAGTCTTCATAACACGTTCGATGCTTTGTACAGTTGTGGCCTGGCTAAAGTCAGTCCTGTCCCCTCGCAATTTTACAAGACACCCACATCAATGATACGACATAGCGCCCTAATAGCATTCGGCCTGTAAATCGCATCTGTACCGCCACCTGTATCCTTCATGATTGTGCTTGTAACCATAATGATATCTTCTGCGGAATTGGCCAATTCCTTGATAATAAGGTGAACCATCTGCCGCAAGCTGGGATCTTTATTCTGGAAGAGCTTTGAGATACCAAAAAACAGCGTTGTGGCCTCGTTAGTGGGAAATCGTTCGCCGGTGTATAGGAGGAGGGCAATCTTTGTTAAGAGGACACGACATCTTCGTGGTTGTATGGGGGAACTATTGAACAATCGCGCTGCGCGCTGTTAGTTGAAGTTCACAATGACATGTAGAGGGGGGGAGTAGCGGACCTTCTTGGAAGACGGACGTTCTATCCACCTTCATGATAGCCGTGTCGGCATCTTCGTCTTTCTTGCTGTAACTCATGGTAGCAAGGTGAGCTCCCCAGCTTCATGAATTGCAAGACAAGAAGGGGTGTGAAATGGGGTATGGGGGAGATATTGTACGGGGCGTATATGCGTATATTCTGGCCTCGACTACCAACAATTGGCAAGGTGTCGTTCGCGACGGAAATGAAAAACTATTGTCCGAGGGCCCAAGAGTCCGTGCACACTGTTAGTTCCACACCTCTCGTTCTATAAATAAAAATGGGTTGCCTTGTAACAAACGATCTCTTTTTGTTTCCAAAGTCATTGAGGCTGAAGAGTCCACCAAATATAATCGCCAACAAGTCAAAACAATTAAAATTCCTGGTTGAATCATTAAACTGCTATGGGAAACTCAATAGATTTCCACTCCAGGAAGAATTCGCTAGGTTCCTTCCTCGTCTCGATACGACGATACCTCAAAAAATCAAAGTTGACGAGACCTCAACTGCGAATGTGTCACCAACTGTCTCCCTCCCTTCTTATGAAGGGGTCTCTTAGGATGTATATTCTACTAAATCTGAACTTTTATATTCCTATGCGGATATTGGGTAGTCAAGCAGGCTCACTTGTCTTGCGATAAGGACACAGGAGGGCTCTATGCGCACCAACAATACACTTGTTGCCATTTGAGAATGCTTTCTGCCTGTGAGGTAGTCCTCAAAGTATGCTTTCTCGAGTTCTCACGAAGGCCTCCTAACTTCAGCATGCAGTTCAGTTTGGTCTCATATTTTGGTCCTTGAGATGTGATACCTATTGCTTTTGGAGAAAATCTGATGGGGGTTCACGCACACCACTCCAAAAGAAAAAGATGGGATTGAATATGCCACAGTAAGATTTGGCTAGTAGCTATCTTGTTTTGTTCTAATACTGTCCGTGATAATCATCTGCTGCTCTATTATGGCCAGACATCCACATTTTGTCTAGTTGTTGTGCCTTTCACCTTGCCCAAACCCGACAGTTTCAAATGTTCCTCCAATAGACGGACCCCTTCCTATTTCGCTCCCGCCCATAAGGTCATTCATCTACCTATAGAGAACGGATCGTTTCAAAGTTCGCGCGCATCTGAACCTTGGTATTAGAACCCAATGTTCGTGTTTTAGTATATTGTGTCAGGTTCTTAGTTGGTGGCAACAGAAAAATATACCGAATCATGATAGAATCCAATGCTGTGATCACATGCACGTTGTTGTCATTTGTAGTAACCCCAGACGACCACGGAGTATTGCCTTTGTCTGTGACCTCACACCCTAAAAGCACACCGAATCCTTGAAATGGGGTATTACTCCACTCGTAGTTCCCAACCGGAATTCCTGGAGCGTCGCTCTCCTTGAGTGCGAAATAAAAGCTATAGCTTGGGTTTTCGGCCATCCAAAGACCGTTATCATGGATACTGGGACGAAAGCCATTGCAGATGATCGACCGCAGATTGCTGAGAGGTGTACCGTGGTAAAGCACAAGGGGTTCACCAGAAATCTTAGCTCTATGCTTTTCAAATCGTGTTTGCAGAACACGAGTTGGTCTGGCCAAGACAAATTGGTAAAGCTCCGCAGGCATGCCGGAGATTCTAAGACTGCCACTTGCAGGTATGATATCACTGCCATAAGTGGAAGAGATCCATAGGAGCAAATTCTCATGTTTGGAGCGTGGCGGTTGTAGGGCCATCCATAGGCTCTGGGCTGTTGTGAAGGCTTTGAGCTTGTTAATATGGTCTAGTACCTTTTGTACAACAGCTACCGGAGATCTTCGGAGTAGAACGGTACTACGATTCTTGGCGACATCTGCATATATGGCGGCGAGCAACAGATTAACAACACTATGATCGGGTTGTTCATCCTTGTCGTCGGAGCCAGTATCACTTCCGTCTGATACTAAATCTGCCAAATAGCCTTCGCCGTTGTCAATTCTTGTAACCTTGTGTCAGTATCTATATCTATGAATCAAAACAGTCGCCGGAACAGACGTACTCAGCTCGAATGAGAACTTCGATAAGATCCCACTTGTTACCTATGACAGCAGCAAGGTCCTTCTTATTAATCTCTTCGAGGAGATTCTCAACAGATATCTTGCACCATTCCGAAACCTTGTCGTGGAGTCCCCTATTCGGAGCCTTTTCCGCTGTTACAAGACCAAGATTGAACTGTGCCCAGAGTGCTTGTAGATTGTGCTTGAGCTGAGAGTCGTCAAATGCGATGTTGGCTTTTTTGAGTCGAATCTTGAGTTCTGAGGATTTGATATAATACATATTCTCAACTTTAGCATCGGCGTTAATTTGAGGAGCCTCGGGTTTGGAGGAAGAGGTGGCCATGTTATCGGAGGGGCCAGACGTGACAGTTCGTTCGGACGTTCTGCTATGCTTGGAGGTTTTGTTGTTATTGCAGTTCGTGTTCCTGTGTTTGCGCGTGTGTATGAAATCCAAGAACAGGACGGTTCTTGAGTGAGTTCTGGTCTTCTCAAGGTGCGAAGTAGTACCAATTTATTGAAAGAGTCTCAAGCACCAGTGCAGCGCTGACGATAGTCTGTGAGAAGCCAAAAAGAGCCAGAAGAGCCAGCTTCTTGGTCCACTAAATTAGTAGACTGGACTAGCTTCTCAGGCTTCTCGGTCCACTATCTTACTAACTTTTCTAGACCACCGTCTAGCCTGTTTTATAAGAGGCTGGAAGAGCCAGCCCTCCCTAGGCCTCCCCCCTAAAATACAGGGCCTTCCCTTAAAGTACAAGGGCTAAAACCTTACTTTTAACCCTATTGTAACTTCTCATAACTTTTCTAGACCGTTGGCTTTTTGGACTAACGGTCTACTAAATTAGGCAAACAGTCGATCTAGGTTCTAATTGGACAGCAGTCCACTTTTTAAAGTAACTCTTCCAGTCTAATTACGAAAAGCCAGACTATCATCAGCGTTGCACCAGTGCATCCTTAGAGTTTTAAGTAAAAGAAGTATTTATTTCTGAACCTTTCGAGAAACATTCTACCTCTCGCGATGAATGAATCGTAGCTCTTCTTAGAGTGCCGTCGCGAGTTCACCTACAAACTCCAAGTTTCTACAACGTCTTATGAATACATTGTCTGAAAATAAGCGAGCACTACAGTAAGTGCACAAGCCCCCTTTTCAGAGAACTTTCGGCTACCATTTTATACCGCAGCGAAATTTAGAAGCTTTAAGAAGTGATCCCAAACTTCTAGAAACCTGGAAATGGAAGATATTGGATGTACTTGGATATGCTTAGCATTTTAAGAAGAAAGTACCACTTTTTACCGCAAGCCAATACATGATTATTAGGGCCCAACAAGAAGAAGCAAAAGAACCTGATTTTTGGACAGGTTATTGTATTATACTAGACTAAACCCGGTTTTGTAAACCATTTTGGACCTAACATGTTCTCTTTTTCTTCGATGGGCATGTGAGATTCCGTTTTCTCGGAGGAAAATCTCGGCGTCGTCGAGGATTTGGACGTCGCCAAATTTTTAGGTCTGTGTCATGATTGGTGTCTCCAAGGTTAGATAGTTGGGTCTTTGTGATTTTTGGGTGGTCCACCTTTTTTGTTTCTTGGCTGACTGATGTTTCATTGGCTATTTGGAAGGTGATATTGAGATTGCCGATAGTGAGTTGACTATGATTATGTTTGATAGTAATCTGTGAAGTTAAATAGCGACAGTTGAGGAAGACCTCGGAAGAAGGGAGGTTGTGCACTTCTTGTCCTTTATTCTCATATAAATATATATATGATTCTTATGGGTTGTGTCTGGGTTACATTGCCTTCTGCCCCTGGTCCTACAAGATAACGAAGGACTACAACGGAGAATGAACTTTCCCGCAGCGCGGTAATATCTGGGTTAGGTCTATTCCGTAGTATCGGTTTCGGAGGTTTATGAAGCTGTGTTTAGTTCTTTTTTTTTATTGTAAAGAAAAGTAATTTCGTCTTAGGCAAAGATCTTGAATTGTTTTGACATCTATGTGTAATTTGTATCGAATAAATAAGAGGATGGGGATACAGGGGGTAAACGCTACAGAGGTAATACTATCTTACTCTAGACTTATAATTTTAGATTTAGTAGCGGAATAGACATGAAATTGTTAGTTTTTGTTGTATAATAGTATCTGAATGACATGTGGTTATGATAAATGGTATAGCTTATTCATTGTTGATAGACTTTTTGATGATGAGACTTTTCCCGAGCCATTGGAAGGCTTTTTGGGTATCCCGTATGCAGTGCCTCCAGTGGGAGGTCTGAGATTCCGTCCGGCTGTTCCAGTCGCGGTTGCAAACCAGACCATTGAAACCTTTTACTTAGGTTCAAGGTCAGTTTCATCCTTTTTCTTTCCAGGCTAATATCGCTGACAACCTCGCTAGATGTCCTGGGAAGCAATTGGTGTCGTTTTCTGGCGATGAATGGTTAGGGCCAGATTGGCAGAGTAAGGATTGTCTGACTATTAGTGGCTTCAGACCACAAAATCACACATGTAGTGGAAAGAAGCTCCCGGTCAGCGTGCTCATTCCCGGTGGTGCGTTCAACAGAGGTGCACAACGGATGCACAATATTGCATCTATGCTAGCCTAGTCTCAAGAACCGTGGATTGCGGTTTCAATGCAGTATCGTATTGGTGTTGCGGGTGGTCTGAATTCTAAACTCACAGCTAAGGAAGGGTTGCTTAACTTAGGACTAAAGGATATTTATGTGACGCTAGAATGGGTCTAGGAGAACATTGCGGCTTTTGGAGGGGACCTAAATAATGTGACTATCATGGGTTTATCGGCTGCGGCTCATGCTGTAAGTTCTTTCATTATATGGAGGTGTAGGTTGAGAGCGACCTTCTCGAGATTGGCCACCTTGTTATGGACATCAATCAGAAGAAGTCACTATTTCACAAGGTTATCATGGACTCGGGAGCACATACTGCTCGTACAGTTCACCCTCCAGATCCCAAGGTGAATGAGGATCACTTTAATCAGTTCCTAGAGCTTACAGCTTGTGGCAACCGACCAGAGGATGACATTCTCCCCTGTCTCAGGGCATGGCCATCATCTACTATTATCGACGCAGGCCAAGTTATCTTTGACCAGTCCGAGCCTTCAGTACGGTAGAGCTAGCAGCCAGTTCTCGATAGAGATATTATCAGTCGTCGTCCAATCGATGCATGGAAGTCTGGAAAATGGCACAAAGTACCTATTTTCATAACATCAACTCATAACGAAGGGTCGATGTATGTCCCGACGTCAGCATCAAAGTCGAAAGACTTCACTGACTTTTTCCACACATTGCTTCCGCAATTTTCAGAGGAGGATCTTGAGGACCTGAATGAGCTGTACCCGGATGCTGCTAAAGATTCTGGCTCACCATATCTCGAAACTCGTACCCTAGACATTGGTCCACAATATAAGCGTTGTTAGGCAGCGTACGGTCACTACGCGTATACATGTCCAGTCCGACAAACAGTCACTTGGGGAAGCAAATCGCCTTTAGATCTACCAATATATTTATACCACTGGACCCTCAATAAAACTGCACTCTACGGTGCTAACCACGGCGATCAAATGCGTTATCAGACTTATAACGCTGAAGTGCGCTCCATTTCTCCAGCACAGGATGAAACGGCTGGCTTCATGCATGCGTACGCTACATCTTTCATAGTAACTGGAGATCCAAATACTATTAAGGGGAGGTTCCAAAACCGGCCACAGTGGTGACCTCGGGTTGGAAAGGATGGAAAGGATAAGGAATAGACGATGGTGTTTGGGGAGGGCAACAATGAAAGAGCTGGGGGATCGGATGCTGGAGTCACGGCTGACTTCCGTGAGTACCGTTGGGCGGAGAACGAGTGCGAGTTTTGGTGGAAGCATACGGAGCATTTTGAAGATTGATTTGCATTTCAGAAATCTGAAATTGAGGTGCTGGGACTAGGTGACGATGAGGTGAAGCGAGAGTGGGTGGTAGAGAAATAGCAGCGGGCTTATTCAGACAAATTTATTGCTGATTTTGAATGGTGTGTGGTCTTGCAATGTGGTTAGATCAAGGTATTACTACCTGTAAGCAATATTCTAACGTTGCTATACTTCCTAAACTTATGAGTTCTCGGAAATCAACTCACTTAAGTCATTCATCTGATTTAGGTAAATTTGATTCTAGATAGCTGACTTTCTAGGCGACTGACTTAACTAAAAAGCTATTTAGCTTGAGTAACCCGAGCAGCTTAAGTGATTTGCAGTACACAACTAATTAATGAATTTAAGCGCTTACGAACATGTCAGTCTTTAGATCAGAGTTGGGCTTACCTGTAAGTATTGAATCCTCGCAAAACCTCCCTGTCAAAACCTAATAGTAACCGAGTAGTCATTAGAAGCCCTTAACTACTATTTCCTTGTAGGTAAATCGTACAAGCTGGCGTATTAAAACAATTTTGACGTCAGAACTCAACGTAATAACTAGAATTATTTTGACGAGATATATTAACATGAGCATGCGAGAGGCTAGTTTCGTCGTGAGTGATCTACGCAGATCCTTAGTCTCAAGTACTGGATGACATTGCTCGGTGATCTTTCACCTTAGTCTGTGACACTCAGCATTATCTACAACCATGTTAGCATATTCGGTATAAGAACTGTACTATAACGACTTTGAAAGTCCACTGCTCCTTTACAATGAGAAAACCTGTCGTCAGTTTATCTAAGTGCATATTTCTATTGGTCGCAAATGCGATAAAACGACCTATTGAAAATCCCATGTAGTTAACATGGGAATTTACTTCTACGGCAGACGCATGACTTACCTATTATAGTAATCAATACGAAGTCTAAAGCTCTTGGAGCTCGCTTGAATTTTACTTGCGAAGCGACCTCGGTTGTGATGTCAGTTGCCCAACATGTGAATTGAAAATTCTCATATTAAATGCATATAAGAAGAATTAGAAACTGCAACAAGTAAAAAAAAATTCTCTCTAGAACAACTTAAGCCAAGTACTTGAAATCCCAAAAAGAAGATGAAGACCTTTCCCATCAAAATCATCTTCACGTTTTAGTTACCTACCGATCAGTATGGCGGATACAACCCAAAAGACCGGTTTCGAACACCTCAGAAACAAAGAATTCCATGATCTTGAAAGGTATTTTTACTCGCAAAATTAAATATCAAGTTAGTGCTAACAATAAATATAGAGAACATCACAACTCAGCAAAAAAGGGTACAGCAGATCCTACATTCTTTGAACGTCTTCGGGTAGAGTAAGTAAACCCTTTAACCCGCCGTATCTAGAATATCTTTCCTAAATGAGTGCTGACCGCCACATGATAGACGTAAAGCTAGAATATCTCATGGAGTAGGATTAGCTGGGGATATTGTGGGTGATGTTGCGCATGGTTTGGGTGGAAAATCGAACTCTGTTGGTGGTATATTGCTTATAGTTTCGAAGGGACTTCATCGTGGTGCAGGGAAAGAAACTTGATGGATAATATTTTTGTTTTTACTTATTAAACCGTGGATTGATGGTTTAGTTGAGGTTTAGTTATTCTATTGGTTTATTAGGTGCCTGTTTTATAAAGGAGTGGAGTTGGGCTCTGCCGCAGCATAATTTAGTGCAAGGCCTATATAAAATTACTGCTCGTCAGTAAAATCTTCCTCTCTTCATCAACAGCACGATTTTCATCGAAAGCTTCGTTTTTCCCACCCACCTTCCCTATAGTTATATATATAGTTAGTTAGCCCTATTACGGGAGCGTTGGCAGCAAACAAGCACCCTAGAGCACCATTTACTATACAAATTAGGAGTAATTCGATGTCGCCGTATAGGCTAAAGCTACTCTAGGCGTACCGGTTTAGGCGCTGTACTCTGGCAAGGCACGAAATAAGACAATATTAAAACCGTTTATATTGATAATAGCAATTGACTTAGTAAGTCTAAAATCAACGAACTAATTCGACGAAACGGGATGAATAAACTGGTCTTTATCTCTATAATGTGAATAGTAGAACTTGGGCGTTCTGCTACTGTAGACATAGTACCCTAAATAACCTACTTAGCTACTATTACAAAGTAGAACGCATACCGATTTATAACGAGAATGTGGGCTATTACAGAGTAGTAGAATAGGAGTAGGAGAGCCAAACGTGGTGTTAAATCCATACATTACATGAATCTAGGAATTGCCTTTTTTTAATTTGGAGAACTTCTATCGGTTGATTTAATCAACTACTCGACGGGCAGACTAGTGGTTTACTCACTTAGTATGCTCATTGTCGAAAGGTGTTGATTAGTTGTCTATAGGAAGAAGCTATCTACAAGAGATGTGGTCTTATAACCACATAAAACCAAGGGGATAGTCCCCTTTGGGCTAGGCTTGCGCTGTAGCATCCAAAACATGGTAAAAACGTAGTGAAACGTGTGGTATTTCGTTCCAACAACTTCCTTCCATAAGAAGGGGTGACAGTAAGCCTCATATACCGCACAAGATGAATAAAAATATTTTGTGTCCTATACTGGAAACTTGCCAAAGGAGAAAAAAATTAAAAAGGATAACGCTACAAGAAGCAACGAACGAGACTAAACCAAAAGGACTGTATCTTTTAGGTTAAACAACAATTAAGAACACAGCACTAGATCCGCTGCCGTCAAAAAGAGGCCCCCTAAGATCCTAACTGTTTACCCCGATTGACCATCCACTCACCAGCGGTATAAACCTTATCCCCATCCCCCTTCAAAAGCTCATAAATCTTACCTCCTACCTTCACATCTCCTTTTGCACGGAATTTTTCCAGAGGTACCATCAACACATCATTGGCTGGTCGAACAAAGTATACAACGCTGTATCTTTCAATATTGACTTGTTTTCCCGGTGCAGGAACTACGCGATGCTTGCCTGATTTTAATTCGCCGTTGGTGAATTTTACCATGCCGTCTCCTAGATTGACTATGGCATAACCAGGAATTGGTCTAGGTAGAACATAAATGTTAGTTTGGAAGGTCTTGGTCTGGAAAGAGGAGCCAAGTTTTGAGTTTTGAGAAGACATCATTTTTTGATTTCATGAATTGTGAGATAGTCGAGACGGCGTTGGCAAGTCTTTTTTCAAGTCAAGAAAGAAGTGTCTGGAAGAAAATGGAGAATTCAAGAAAATCAAACTTCTCACTTGACAAACTCCCATTCTCCAACCTTCTTTGGATCATGACTCTGAATTTGCAAACCACCAAGCCAATTAAATAGAATTGTAATGCTTCCAAAGTCCGTATGTGAAGGAAGGCCAATACCGTTAGAATGCCAATATTGTGGAATCTGTCGTGTCAATCGACAATGGTCTCCTGATGGCGAAGTGAACTTATTCAGGTCTGCAAACGCGTTTGGAGGAAGTCCAAATTGCTTAGCAAGTGTGCTAAGCACAAGCATGCCACAAGTATGAGCATTCTTTGTAAAGTCTTGAAGGAGTGGTTTGGCGGCTTCGATGGTTGTAGGATAAGTACGACTTGGTGTTACACCATGCATGTGGTCCTTGGCGATGTTGAAGAATTCCGTTGCATCGGGACGTTGGTCTTTGTCCGTCTTTTTGACCGTGCCAGCTTCTTTGTAGCCAAAAAGCGATTCACTAATCTGCCAGGTAAATCTCTTCTTTTCCTCAATTGGAGATTTGAAAGCCTCTATTGCAAGTTCTCGGAGCCTTTCGCTTTCGTCAAGCAATGCCTGGCCTTCAGAAGAGTCGGTCATATTCAAATAGAAGAAGCCGTCGGTTTTGCAGGCTACTAGCACTTTCTGAGCTTCAGCATCATCACTGGCTAGAAGCTTTGCGAGTGAGATGCTGGCGATGGGGGCGGTTGGGACATCTTCCGGGAAAGGAGGCAGGTCGTCGATGGAAGTTTTCATAATCATATTGAAGGAGATTGGGAGAGATTGAAAGCAGTATTTCTCATTGAAGGCCAAAGTAATGGACGAAGAGAAGGATGGCACTTCTTGATTAGTGTTGAAGGACTGTATTTTGTTAATAGTGATTACCGATAGGCTATGCTCCTTGATGACATGAGCATGATAATGGAAGGTATGGCCAATAGGATCTCTGATCCACGCAAGATCTTCTCCCCGGAGTCACCAGACTTGGCAGACGCCACTCCCGATTTGCAAACAGCCCAAAATTTGACTTGTACTTGTACAACCAGGCGACTCTGGTCCTGCTCAGATCTTACTTACAACCAACCGAGCAGAGGAATACGTTTATTTAGAGTAAGGTGAGAGGAAAAGTTGCTAACATTGCGCTGAGACCTTAAAAATCACTTTATAGTTACTTACGAAGTATTGTTTATAATTGCTTCCTTTTGATACTTCTCGGTAAGTTAACGATATAATCAATATAGGACGAATTCCAAAGGCTAGAGGACTAAACACTATCACTATATATAGTTATTAGCTCTTTAGCCTTAGAGTATTAAAGTAGAGGTAGAGGTATAAGTAACTAATACACGAGGTCCCGATAATTCCGTGTAGCCAATCAGCTAGTGCAAAGCGTTCGGAAATCAATTCCGATACCTTAGTTTTAACAACCCAAAATTGACTTTAAATTATTGTGCTACCCCTACTCCATCATCATCGCTATCAACTACTTCATTTCCGTTCTTCGGCTTTTCGATTCCGTTTGGCGCGGGGACAGAATTTATAAGATCGAGGGAGATATTATAGCACACAGACAACCACATTTCAAAGCTAGAAGAAGAACAATTGGAAATCCAAGCAACACCACCCACCATATCTTCTTCTAAAACCCAACATCCACAAATTATGAAGAATCATCAACCCGGAATAGCCACCATCTCACTCGGCTGGCACACCACCCACACACTCGAAAGAAAACTTCACAGCGCAGCCCAAAATGGATTTAAGGGTGTAGAGATGGTATATTCAGACCTCTCCAAATACGCAACATCGCGATCCATCACAATGCAAGAAGCAGCACCGGCCATTAAAGAACTATGCGAGAAACTCGACCTAACAATCATCTCCCTATGTGCTTTCGAAAACTTCGAAGGCGCTTCAACTCCACTGGAAACACGTATGGCGATTGCGAAAGAGTGGGTAGACCTTGCAAGGATACTTGGTACTTCTATGATTCAGATCCCAAGTACCTATTCCGAGAACGCATCTGGAGATTGGGATATCATTGTGAGAGATTTGCGACTCTTGGCTGATCTGGGAGCGTCTGGTGGACCTTGTATTTCATTTGCTTATGAAGCATTGGCTTGGGGTCTCCATATTGCATTATGGGAAGATTCTCTTCGAGTTGTAACACTGGTTGATCGACCTAACTTTGGTCTTTGTTTGGATACGTATCACGTATTAGCGCGTTTATGGGCCGATCCCAGATCGAAATCTGGAAGACTTCCAGGTGGAGACGCAGCTCTACATATGAGTCTTGAAAGGTTTATGAAAGATTGTCCGGTGGATAAGATATTTTATATTCAGCTAAGTGATGCGGAGCGTCTGGATCCGCCTCTTTTACCAGACCACGAAGCTTATGTGGATTATAAAGATCCGACTGAGCTGTGGTGTCCATTTGGAAGATTGTTTCCATTCGAGCCGGAGAAGGGTGGTTATCTGCCCATGGTCGATATCTGTAGAACTTGGCTGGTAGATAAAGGTTGGAAAGGATGGGTGAGCATGGAAGTCTTTCATCGTGAAATGCGTGAGGAGGCTACAGGTCCTGAGGTTTTAGCTGGGCGGGGAATGAGATCCTGGGTTGAGATGAAGAAGGTTCTTGGATTGCCACTCGCGATGGATGTAGCCAAATTATGAGTTGGTTGTTTGAAATAGAGTGCCTAGAATGAGTAGACCCCATTACATAACACATTTTAAGACCAACTCCACATCCCTATAAAACTATCCCACAACTCCATCTCCCCAACCCTACCACCAAAATACCCATCACGCCAAACAAACAATTCCTTCCCTCCCTCCAGCCCTCCTCCACTCTCCCTTATCAACCCTTCCCAGCCCAACTCTCCTCGCAACAACTCCATCCGGTACATCGCAATCCCACTCAACAAGCATAACATTAAACAAAGGATATTTTTGATATCCCTCACCAACACCACCTTCACCACCCGAATCAATACCAGGACCAGGTTCAATATCCAGCCCATAAAACTCCGCTTCCGAGATAACAATAAATTCATGTCTCTCTCCTAAATGATGAGGTCCATCACCATCCAATAACATCGTCCCTATCTCCCTTAACTCTGAATTGAGGATATTATATCGTATTGGAGAATCCAAGGCTCCAACAGGACCGACATCCTGAGAAATAGTTTGGGTTCCTAGACGGAAAGAAGAGACGCAAGAGGTACGGAATACTAGATGATGGTTTTCAAGTACGTTGAGTATCGTTTCTGGGAGATCTGAAGTTTGTAAAGAGAGAGAAGGACGTTCTGTGACTGGGAGTGAGTAGAAAGGATCTTTTTCCCATTCTTCAGGGACATCTGTTGTTTTTGATAATAGAGGGATTCCCCATCCGTTTTGGTTTAGGGCTTGAAGCTCTTTGGTTTCGTTTTCGTTCTTGTTTTTGATGTGCCATCTTAGGAGAGGTCGTATACGTTCTTGTCTTCGATCTTCATCTTCTGTAAGAGGGATGCGTTGTAAGGTTCCAAGTATTTTATCGATTCCTGCGTAGAATGGTTCTTCATATTTTACTTTGCCTTTCCATCCTGCCCAGGACCAGCTTGGGAAGACTGATTTTGAATTATTATCTAGTACTCGAGGTTGTAGTTTCTCGGTCGGCTGCCATAGAAGTGCTACATCTAACAGGATTTCTGGCAGGCCGTAGCGCATAGGGAATTTGAAAAATTGGCGAAATATATGTAAGAGACCACCAAGTGCGTCAAGGACATCGGCGTCATTGGTTAATTGGCGATGTGTATATTGTTCAACTAGATGTGCGTATTGTTTGAATGTTTCCGAGCGTACAATGTGAGTTGTCGTATCAGGAAATATCATTATACTTCCATCTATTTTCCCATCATTACCAAGATGTTGTTTTCGTAATGAGAGCCAAGGAAGTGCTTGAATATTAAAGCCAGTGTCGCTTGCTAGCATGTCTTCGTGAGCAGTCGAGGTACGACAATGCCATATCATTTGACCGTCTTGGAAGATCAAAAGACGCCTGGAGAGAAGTCTCTCTTGAAAAGTCCAAGCTCGCGAGTTCCAGATTGTCGAATCTAAATCATGTGGCGCCTGAATTGGAGATAGTAGATAAATCCCCGAGCTTGTCTTAACAGCAATCTGTTTGAGATCTCGAGAATTCGGGCGGACACCTTTAAGTCCTACCATGGAATTCCTGGCGTCCGCTGCAACAATGGTAAATATCGCTTTCCCATATATCCAATCCATGGCCTTGATTTGATTATGCTTCTCCTCGTCATCAGCGTCTTGGATAATGCACAGTGCATCGATCCATAGATAGCGTTCGCCAGCCACCCTAACGACGTCAATCGCATCCTTAATCGTCTGTGGTACCCATTCTGCAAGCTCCTTCAATCCGTTCTTGCGTGACAGCTCATCGATATTCGATCTCCCAAGTCTCAAAGTTTCAATCTCGGTGTGACCCCATACATAACTAAGTGCAACAAAGCGCACATCATGTAAATTTGGTACATCCACCACACAGTAATTTTGTACGTCTACAACACGGAGTGATGGTGGTGCTTGTATTGATGATGACCAACTCTGCTCACTACACCGAGAGCCGTGGTTTGTTTCGCAGTCGTGTAACAACATAGCACTCATAGCAGAGTCAATCTGTCCTTGATCAAGAATACAGCCATACCTGAGCGCGCCGTGGACAATATCAGCATACGGCTCAGCTCGTATACGTAGCGCGAACTGGACTAGCGCTGTAAGCTGTGCCCCAAAGCCACGCCCGTATCCCATAAGGCTTGCTTGGACCTGACCTGAGCGTGATAGATCTTTATTCGTCCATATCTTGATTTTCAGAAAGCACTCTAGTGGATGAAGCAAGTTACCCGAGCCGGTCTGCGTATTGTATTCTTTTCTGCTTGTACTTTTAAGACGCTCTAAATCTTTTGAGCGAGCCCTGGAACGACCGCTCGGAGTCTGATGAGGTCTCCTGCTCTCGGAAAGAATTGCAGTACGGGTCATTACCCTCACCAAATGCTTTGTGAGAACTACCGAGTTTCTCTGGTACATCTGACTGACCTGTACAGGATCAAGGTAGTTAAAAGCACCATCGTATCGTTCCTTACCGTAGCCAAAAGGCCAGAGATTATCGCCGTAAAAAGTACCTTCATCAGCCCACTCTTTAAAAGACTTGCCTTGGAGGTGCGGTTGCAGATGTTGAGCGATCTGTGGATGTCTGAAGGCATCATTTTGAGGCCTTGATAGTTCTTGTAAGAAGAATCGACAGAGTCGACACCAGTGTGAATGATACAGAATCCGCTCAAGTGGAGTTTCGAATTCAATATCCACATCTGAATTCTTCTCGGGTGCGGCATCGTTCGTTTCGAAGGAAATTCCCCGACATTTGCTGCAGAGTCCTTCAGCACTCTTCTTGCTCCGAGCATAATCACTCAGATCATCATTCATCTTATCTGTGATAACCTTCGCCTTGGAAGCCTCCCAGAAGTCAGAGGTGTTCCTGGTCGCCGTACTGATGCCCTCTTTTGCACTGTTGAAAAGTGGATTCGTGGCATTTGCTAGATTACCAACTGCAGATTGTGAAGCATTCTTGACGGTGGTAAACTGCTCGGATATTTGTCTTTCTATCTTTTGGTGGCTTAGCTTATGTCACATGGGGGTTTAAGTTCTTTACACTTACAGATTGGCGATTCAGTTCTGGAACTTGCCACTTGAAAGAAGATCTTTTACTGCTGGTGCTGGACTCTCGTGATAAAGTAGTTGCGCCATCTATACTCGCATCTCTTGTTACGTTTCCTAAATCCGGTTTCCTACCTCTGTTGACTGGAGGTGGGGTCTTGTATCATTGATTGTTAGCTATTATTGATCAACATATAAAGTAGTTCCATTCTGCAGTAGCATTCATTGGTGCCAAGCACCAAGTTGAAGTCGGCCATCGAAGATACATGTGACTTGCCACCAATCGTGCAAATAGAGAGCAGAGCAGAGGTTTCTCAACCACCAAAACCAACTAAGAGATAAACACAGACAAAGTAGAATAATACCATACCTTCTGCCCATTCAGCTCATTACCCTGAGAGCCTCTCAAAAAGCCCAACACAGACCCCGAAGCCTTATGAAACCCCTCCTTCCCCTTCTCACTCAAATCGACAATACCCAACCTAGCCTTCAGAACAGCCTCTTCGGAAGCACTAGCCAACTGTTGAACGTGAGGAGAGAAACTCGAGCTAATGCTTTTTGACGGCTTAGGTCTTGTAGGTAAGGGAGGACGTTCTTCCGTATCTGCAGCTGCGGCTGCTTCGTTGAGCAGCTGATCATGCGCTCGGACATCGTTGAACTCTTTCTCTAGATCATCTAATGTGATCTGTATTATTGGGGCGTCTAGATCATCGAGCCCTTCTTCGTGGAATTTGGAATTCATTTCATTGGGGTTACTGTATGGACACGTTTGGTTGACTTTGGCTCTTGAAAGGCCAAGAACTGAGCGTGTTAAAATGTTTTGGTTGGTACGGGCCGTCCCTAAGATTGCTTACTAATCATCAGACTGAGTTGTTACAGCCCAAGAACTACGGTCGGCCATAACTAGCTAGCCGCCATAACCTAATTTTTGTTTCGCGGATATCAATTTGTAACTTGTTTATACTATTAATTAGTTATTTGCAATATTAATAGTAGTAATCTACAGAAATATATAATTTAGAAAGCATTACCTGGTTTGTTCGAATTGGGTCTGTATAGGTAGTGGACGACAGAGTATAATGAAGAATTGAAAACAAAGAAAATTGAGTAGTAGAAAGCGCGAAAATTTTATAGATGTAGAATTTAATGTTCACGAAAAGACTCTTACCGTACAAATTGGTCTATGAGAGATAATTTTAAATAGCTGTACATTGGATATAAGAAATGGGGTTGAGTAACTCACCTCCCCTTAGTAAAATGATCTCTTGTAAACCAATTTGTGCGGTAATAGAATTTACAGAGGTAATGTTTGTTTCGTAAATGGAAAGTTAGGTTATAGCGGTTAGCTAAACCGTAAGAACACAAACCGCTGTGAAGGCAGCAGTACCTTTCCTACAGTACATTACAGCCTATAATTAATGCAGTGGAATAGCTCAGATGTCAGCCGGAGTTCATTTCTCAAAGAATCATCATAAAAGACCTCCAAGTTCTTTAATTTTAATGATCAAATGACCAAGTCTTTATCTATCGGATATCTAATTGGTATCTCTTCCCAGAAAAGACAAATCAATGACCGACCATCATTCACCCATTGAGTACTCCAGCAAATGCCACATACCATTCCCACCAGTGTAGAAGAATCCCACCCCCAGAAAGAAATTCATCGCAAATATGAACACAACCTTAGTTCCATTCGCGTCTAAAAAATCAGATGTGTGGTGTAGGTTTAACCGAATCTAAAGTAGATGTATCCGCTGAAGCTGCTTCTTCTAGGGTTGAGGAGGTAGCGGCCTTGATCGTATCAATACCCTGTTCAACCTTAGGTGTATCTTCGGTCTTGTGTTCTGTCTTGTCCTCTAGTGCCTTGTTGATATTTTCCTGTTTAGTTGCGCCCACCGATTTCGGATCATCCTTGACCTCGACTGATTTCCAGCCCTCACCAGCTAACATATCCCTCACAGCTTTTGAAGCAGCCGACTCATCAGCAATACTAATGGATTCCAAAGCAGCAGCACCGGCTCCAGGCGTGATTGACTTCGAATCCGAATCCAGACCCTTGTTGACCCACGTTTGATGCTGACTTGACATCTGCAATGTATCCTCCACTTCACCTGTCAACTTGGCGATCTCCTCTTCCAAAAGCTCATCCTTTGATAGCTTGCCCTTTCTCTCTTCCTCCTGGGCGAGCAAACGTTCCTCATTCTCCTTTCCAGCTACATCTCTCCAAAGACTCTCAAGCTCATCTCTCCAGCCCAATGCATCTGCTAGCTTTCTCACTCCGGTGTCACAGTCCCCGATGACACATACGTCATCGGGTCGACTCCCAAGATCTCCCACTCTCTCCAAATTGAATAGCAATCTTGGTACACCCTCACTGGCAAGCCCTGGCAGTTGTGAAAACGGAGCAACACTCAGGCTTGTTCCCATGACGATAACAAGGTCGGCGCTAGCAGGAACTTGGAGATTGGAGAAGAAGCTTTGTGGTAGTCCTTCACCAAAGAACACAATATCTGGTTTCACCAGACCATTGCATTGTGGAACGATACAATGAGGTACATCACCACTATCGACAGCCTTTAACATCAGATCCTCTGGATACTCAGTCTTGCACTCGATGCATCGTTGCGTTGCAAAGCTACCATGCGCTTCAATAATCTTATGCGACGAAACACCAGCCTTCCGTTCCAAACAATCAATATTCTGCGTAAACAGCATCTTCAGCATCCCCTTCATCTCTAGTAATGCAATGAAGGCATGTGACACTGTAGGCGAGAACTTGCCAGGATATAGCTCCTTAGCCAGAACATAGAAGGGATGGGGATTCTCGCGGAAGAATGATATGTCGAAGACGGCTTCTGGGTGTGGGAGATCGAGACGTGCTAGGTTGGCATAGAGACCTGTCTTTGGCGATCTGAAGTCAGGGATGCCTGCTGAAGTTGATATGCCAGCACCAGTCATCACAACGATGTTTCTGGCTTGGCCATTATTGATGAACTTTGCGATGGCGCTGAGAGACCGCGATTCGAGTGCGTATGGTGGTGTGTTCTCGTCCACTAGCTGTGAGTTCTCTTGGCCCATCTTGTAACGTGACCTGGATGCCTTGCCAGGTTTGGAGTGGCGGGGTCTGTGTCGTCGACCTATGCTGGCGGTTTCCTGGGTTGGAGGTTGAGGTTGAAGTGGTGGATGTTGTCAGTCGTTATCACAACAAGTGATCCTAGAATGAGCGTCGGTCTTTGGCTTGTCGCGCAAGGGTTCTTTGATGGTGTGCGTCGTAAGTTTTTTGATAACTTGGCGGGCAGTTGTTCAAACGAAAAGAGACTGGCGTCATGCCCTGCAAGGCTGACAGGCTGTGGTGGGCTGTGGCAGGCTCCAGTCAGGCTGTAGTGCACGGATGTCGCTAAAATTAAAGCCCGGACCGATGCTAGTCCGAATCTAAAATGGACGACAATTAATCTCCTGGTCCCCCTTTCCAACCAAAAACAGTTCGCCCGACAATACGAAAGAGAGAGCAGTGAATGGTACGCTCTCAACATACTTCTCATCAACCCTTACAAAGGAGATGATTCCGCCTTGTGAGGTCGTTCCACTCTGTCCGATATGAACACACAGAGGGTCCCCATTCCCGAATGTTCTACAAATCCAAGTGTCCACCCTTTCACACTACTCTGTAAAAATCCCCAAATAGGATGCGCGTGAGCATCCTACCCCTCTTCCGTCGGACCCGTCGTCTGGCCTTCAACGTCCCAGTCCTCCAACTATTCCGCTACCTAACAAGTTACGACTCACCACTACGCACACATTTCAAGATCGACGACGAACAGCCACATGATCATGATCATCCCATCCCTCGCAAACCCCGATTCCGCCACTCACCACTACGACGCATGTGTACCATGCTAGCCATCCTTTTCTTGTTATTACTAGCTCTAGCAATAATACTAGCATACGTGATTTACAAACCACCTATTTTGCTGTTCGATTTCCTACAATGGAAATATCCGGATGTACTCTTTCACGTTTCCCTTGAGCAGAAGATGGTTGCGCTTACCCTGGATGATGCACCTTCGACGGAAACAGCTCAAGTCTTAGATATCTTAAAGACATATGGAGCTAAAGCAACTTTTTTTGTCATTGGAAGTCAGGTTGAGCCGCCAGGACGTTTGGAATTATTGAAACGGATGCATGACGAAGGCCATGAGATTGGGAATCATGCTTGGGAAGATTATCCGTCTTTTAAACTCCCGTTACCAACACTGGAGCAACAAATCAAAGATGTAGAGGCACTTCTTCCACCGAATACAGGACCTAAGGGGGAACCGGCACCTAAATATTTCCGACCAGGTTCAGGACTCTTCAATAAACCTATGCTGGAGGTAGCGGAGCGTTTGGGGTATAGAGTGGTATTGGGAAGCATTTATCCTCATGATCCACAGATTCCAAATCCTGAGATCAACTCAAAGCATGTTTTGAGTATGGTGAGACCTGGAGGTGTCATTATCATGCATGATCGAAGATCGTATTCTCCGGCACAGTTGAAATTGGTTCTCAAAGGGCTGGTCGCTGGTGGTTGGAAGGTTGGATCAGTTGGAATGCTATTACGGGCGGCAGAGGAGGAAGCGAAGGTATTCTAGGGTTGTTGGCGTTTAGGGATTTGTTATTTCTTGAAGCTTGGAATTGAGCTATATTGGAATGCGGATTACCTTAATTAGGCACAATGGTTTCTAGATCGCCTTTGGGATGAAAATAAACTATCAAATGCTAAAAATCAACTGCAATCTGATCTAAGAGGACTTTGTAGTACTCACCTCGTCGCTTCATTTGGATATTAATTGAGTCTCCTGCGACCATTTTTGACCATCAAGAATTACCTCTAGTAAGATAAACACTAAAATTAACAAAAACCCGCCCAAAAAAGGTATAAACGCTCTCTCTACTCTACCACAACCACCCACCTACCCCTACAACAAATTCATAAACCCCACAACACCTAAACCCCATCTAAACAAGCATCTAACAGCATACACTCCCATAACACCCTATACGCAATCACCCAAATAAAAAGCATATAAAAAACATACAAAAAGCCCCCCTCTACAACAATTAAACACCACCATCAACAACTCCAGTCTCAGCAGCATAATACTCACTACGACTAGAAGAACTAGACTTAGAAGAAAATCTCTTAACACCTGTATTCTTCCCTTCTTCAACCTTATCCTTATCAACAGATATGTATTCAATAACCCCTTCTTCGTCATCAGAATCTGAGATAATAATAGGTATAAATTTACTAGATCCTAATAATGATTTTTGAGTGGATATTCTTTTACTGTCTGGTAGGTTATATTGAGTTTCTTCATCTCTTGGTCGTTTTATAGCAGATGGACCTGCAGAAGAGCGTGGTGCTGAAAATGGTGGAATACTAGATGATCTAGTTGCTATATTGGTACTAATTGAGGGACCTGCAGAAGGGCCAGGGGAAGTTGAAGGTGGCAGAATATTAGAAGGTCCAGGTGATTTAGGTACTAAAGTATTAACAGTTGAAGGATCTGAATAGGCACCTGCTGGAGGTTGGTAAGGTGGTGGGACATAAGAAGGTCCTGCTGATCCAGGAGCTTGTCTATTAAGATGAGCTCGATATCTACCCTTCATCCAATTCTTGAATTGATCAACGTTGTATCCGGCTTCTCTTTGCTTTGCAATGTAGCCATCGAACGAGATATTTAGGTTTGCTTTGATCCATTCTACTAGGCCTCGCTTTGAGGTTTCGTTTTCGAAAGGGTATACTATTGGTTGGACGTTGATTTGGCGTGGGGGAGGCTTTTGTGGGTATCTAGGTTGGTTCTTGAGAGCAGGGGTCGCCGTGACAGGTGTGAATTGAACTAAGATTGGGTCGTCCACCGTTCCAGCTTGAGTTCTTGGCGGTGCAAAGTTACGAAGTGGTTTGCCTTTTGAGGGATTATAGTCCGTTTCTTGTTCCGGAGGGAATAGCCCGAGCGAGTTTCTAAGTGTTTCCGGGTTAATACTATAATTGAAAAGCTCGTATGCTACGCAGATACGCTTGTCAAGAAGATCTCCAAGTTTGACTGACCCAAGGTCGAAACCAGTAATGATATTTGTTGCAAAAGTGAGGATGAAAGGACCACACTCAGTTATGTTAGATTCCTGCAAATTTTTGTCCAAGGTGTACACAGCCCATTCATCTTCGACGAACTTTTCTCCTGCTTCAAAGCGAAGAAGTTCGATTATGGGATAGAGTTTGTTGCCGACAGCGCGGTTATAACTGTCCAGATATCCGATCATTTTAAGCTTCGGAGAGATAACAATCAGAGTCCAGTGATTGTCATTCTCATGACGCGGTATGAATATATGGTCGGGGTCGAGAATCTTTTCTCCATTGATATTTCTTCTTCGAAGGCCTCCGAGTCTTGTCATTTTAGTAGGCCCAATGCTTTTGTTTGAGAGACTGTTGTAAAAGAAGCTGCCGAGATTCACTAGCCGTGGTGCGGCACCATCCTTTACATATTGCCATCCGTTTCTTGCATTGGCTTCTTCAACCAAAAGACCTATATATGTGTTAATGGCTTCATCGTCTAGCCATTGGTTTGAAGGAGATAAGAGAGGGGCCCCAAGTGGCAAACCTCCATCCTCGCTTCCAGGTCCAGCGATGCGTTTGAGACTCTTTCTGGTCAATGTTCCGTCTCTCCTCTGGTAAATAATTCCATCGTCGGCCTTTTGTAGTATTGGCAAAATTGTCGCCTGCTTCTCCACTGGTATCCGTACCTGGCTCCAACTCGAGGCCATTTTTAAGCAACAGACGAGTACTTGAAAAGTTGAAATAAACAATTAAGTTGACTTTCGAACAGCACGGATTAAAAACTCAGACATGCTCAAATACCAAAAGCCGCAGTTCAACAGGAAGGTTAAAGAAACCATGACAGACAAAGAACCTCCAAGATCAAACAAAGGAAATGGATCATCCAAACTCGTGGACAGAACGATGAACAATTGATTTTACGTTTTCGGTATATGAAACAAAGAAAAATAGGTTTTACCTGGTTCTAGTTCAATTCGCCGCTCTTCGCTGAAAGATCGGTGCTCAATACATTTTGGTCACGAACAAGGTAATTCAGCCTTTGTCTGGTTTAACGAATCCGAGTAGCAATATAGCTTTAATCGGAACCTAGATATACAGTGCATTTTCACAGCCGCTGTCGCTGACATTGGGCGATGGTCGTAGGATGGTGGTTTGAGACTAACCCAATAATTTTAGGCGGGCCTAGTCCACCTCTACGCCCCATTGACTTCATTCTTCGCATAAGCAGGGGTCTCTTCACCAGCTTTCCAGAAATATTTTGTTCCTGGATGTCCTCTTGAAAGTCGATTCTCGCCCTTGATGCCCAGATAATTCTCCCTCAATGTACCAGAAGGTGCAGCATAATCATCCCAGAAGAGACCGCGGCTCCTCAACTCAGGAAGCAGATACTCGATTATATCGTCAAACGTGCCGGGATTCGTCGCATAGCTAAAATTGAAACCATCAACATCAGAAACCTCGACCCAGCGTTCTAACTCATCCGCGACCGTCTTCGCGCTGCCGATCAATTTCGCACCCTTACCGCCTAGTATGAGGTTTTCAGCAATGGTTTTCTTGTTCCAGACAGTGCCTTGCGGAGATGTGGATGCCCAATGGTTCACCATTGAGCGAACAGCAGGTGGTGCATTGTCAATGAAGCGGAAATCTTCATCATCTCCGTACTTGCTAAGGTCATAGCCTGACCAGCCACCAAACAGAGCGAGCGCTCCTTCCCTGTCCCCGTAGCTGGCTAATTCTTCATACTTAGCACGTGCCGCTTCGTCGGTCTCTGCCACGATTGCGAGCAGCCCAGCGACAATCTTAATGCTCTTAGGATCCCGGCCGAGGTCTGCTGCCTGTTGGCGAATACTGTCTACAGATGGTCGAACAAGCTCTGGTGTGTGACCATTCAGGAAGATGGCTTCGGCGTGAGTAGCAGCGAACTTCTTTCCTGCTGTAGATGTTCCAGCTTGGAATATAAAGGGAGTGCGTTGAGGGGATGGTTCACAGAGATGGGGACCTGAAATTCCGAGGTGTTAGTCTTGGTCTCTTATGGCATTTGGATTTCGGAAGAGAAAATCCAGAATTTTCGAGAGGGATGAGACTCTCTTCAATTCAAACTTAAAGGAACGAAGAGGCTACATACCTGGGACGTTGAAATATTTGCCTTTGTGGTTAATTTGCCGCACAGCCTTCGGATCCGCATATGAGCCCTTTGGAGCAGCCGTAACGGCATCATCTCTCCAAGAGCCTTCCCACAGCTTGTATGTCACATGTAGATATTCGTCCGCAATGCGATAACGCTCGTCGTGCTCCACTTGTGTGTCAAGACCAAAGTTTCGAGCTGCTGAGTCGAGGTACGAGGTGACAATATTCCATGCTACTCTCCCATTGCTCAGATGATCAACTGTAGAAAACTTGCGAGCGAGGGCATATGGAGCTTCGTATGTGGTCGAAGCGGTAACCCCAAATCCTATACTTTCTGTTGCTGCTGCCATAGCAGCCACACTGTACAATGGATCGTTGATTGGGAATTGGGACGCAGCCGGAATGGTAGGGTCGAGATTTGCAGGACCCTTGTAGATATCATAACCGCCGAGCACGTCGGCGAAAAAGATTGCATGGAACTTTGCTTTCTCCAACTTCTCAGCCAGAGCTATCCAGGCCTTTATATTGTTATACTTCGATCCGTTGTCTGATGGATATTTGAATAAACCTGGATTTAGATGGCCGGGGGCTTGCATAGCAAAGGCATTGACAATGAGCTGTTTCTTTGGTGAAGCCATGTTGGCTGGGTGGTCAAGTTCGGATAAGAAGCAGTAGACTGTCAAGGAGTAGAATAGATGGCAATACTGCAGACGACAAGAGAAATCAAGAATTCAGAATCAGACGCGTCGTGAGGTTTGGGGGCATTCTTTTTTGTGACCCCTCCCTCCTCGTGCGACGCGCTCTCCAGAAACCCCTCATCTTCACGTGAGAGCTGTCGTGTGATTGACCAATACTCGTATGAGGTTCATGTATCGTAAAGATACTTGAGTACGAAATTCAACGAATGGAATCCTGAGCGAAGAGAATTTCGGATTTTAGATGTTGGATGTTGATTGAAGGATGATGACGAGTCTCGGACGACATATTCGCAATTCACAGAAAGCGGGTCCTCTTTCTCCGCAATGTCCTCTCAAGCGAGAAGTTTATCGCAACCTCTCTGCTGAGTCCCCTTTCTTCCCTTCGTCTCCTTTGCCTTTGCCTCCACCTTTCATCCACCACTTTTGAATAGAGACACAATTGCCTCTTCCGGAAAGGCTGGGCAGGGAACGATGCATGCAAGTACGGTACGAATGCACGTCAGGATGGGCCCCTGTTGGCTGTTGGCTTCTTGTACGACATGTTGCTGTCATATTGCACCATCCAGCTCCCCACTCTCTAACTCTCCGCCGCCTAGTACACGTGAGTACGTGACGAATGGTACAGGCTGGCGACTGCACTTGTACGTACTCTGTACGCCGTGGTCTTATCTGGGACCCCTCAATATCCTCTATCATATGCTGTATCCCACCTTTCTCCTTCTGTGGATCGGATTTGCGGGAGTTTGTTATGTTACCATCCAACATCTTGATAACGCGATACATAGAGGATCCACCAACACGACGTGACGGTAAGCAGTCGTGTTCCTATACTTTTATCGTGAAGCTTGCGATATTTGGGTAGTGTCAAAGTCTCTTGATACTTTTCTTATTGTTATTGTGGGCGTTTTGACTTGTTCATTGTCATACCGAAACGGGCGCCTGAAATTCTGTTTCTGTCAAAATGAGTTCAACTTCAAGACTCCAGCAGCTCCAACAGCAAATTGCAATTACGGCGCCATCGCTGGCGGCGCCTTCGCAACAAAAGTTCGAGCTTGAGGATCACCCAATTGACGAAGTAGTACCCCTCAAGGTATACAAAGAATTCAAACCTTCGACGATATGAAATCACTCACACTCTACAGGTCGCTGTAATCGGAGCAGGTCTGTCTGGAATCACCGCTGGCGTGCTCTTACCTGTAAAGGTTCCTGGCATCTCCCTGCAGATATTCGAGAAGAATGCAGACGTAGGTGGCACTTGGTTTGAGAATATATGTAAGTTAGAAGATCAGAATTTTGTAACTGTAAACTCATTCATAATGGATCCCGGTGTTCGCTGCGATATACCCGCAAATGTCTACCAGTCAACTTTCGAGCCAAATACCCAATGGAGCGAGGAATACGCACAGGGGAAGGAGATTCTCAACTATTGGCAAGGACTCGCAAAGAAACACGACGTGTACCAATACCTGAAGCTTAGTCGTAAAGTCGCTTTCGCACAGTGGGATGATTCAAATGCACAATGGACACTCACAATTGAGAATCTCGAGAGTGGCGAGAAGTACGAGGAGAAATTCGACGTTCTTATCACAGCGATTGGAAGGTTCAATGCTTGGAAATTACCGGATTATCCAGGAATTGAGGATTACCAAGGACATCTTCGTCATACGTCTGCATGGGATCCAAACTTTGATCCTACGGGCAAGACCGTGGCAGTCATTGGCAATGGAGCGTCTGGACTCCAAATAGTTCCTAATATTCAGCCGCTCGTCAAGCATCTAGATCACTATGCTCGAAGCAAAACCTGGATTGCAGGATCTTTTGGCGGAGAAGGATCTGGCAGAACACTCGAACCTCTGTACTTCTCGCCCGAACAGCTCAAGTCTTTCGAGGACCCAGATAAGTACTACGAGTTCCGCAAAGACTTGGAGTCCAAGTTTTACCGCAGATTTAGCACATTATTCAGAGACACAAAAGAGAACCAAGAACTAAGCGTGGAGTTCAAAAGGCTGATGGCCGAACGTCTGAAGAAGAAACCAGAACTTTTGGATGCAATAGTACCAGACTTTTCACCAAACTGTCGTCGCTTAACTCCAGGCCCTGGTTACCTCGAGGCCCTCACAGAAGAAAATGTCAGTTTCATCACGACGCCTATTCAAAGATTTACCAAAGAAGGAATTGTAACAATCGATGGAACGGAGAGAAAAGTCGACGCAATCATCTGCTCGACGGGCGCTAACATCTCTGGTCGACCGCCCTTCCCCATCATCGCTAACGATCTCGATATTAGAGACGTCTGGTCCCCAGACCCTTACACTTACCTTGGTGTCAGCACTCCCGGGTTCCCCAACCTCTTGTTTATTCAAGGCCCCAACGGGACTGGACATAGTGGAACAGTCCCAAACCAAGTAGAAACACAAATAACCTACCTTTCCCAGCTCCTCCGTAAAGTTTCTCAACAACGCATTCGAACCTTTGTACCTTCCAAAGCAGCAGCTGATGACTTCGTCGCCTACGCTGATGCCTTCTTCCCCAAGACTGTCTTCACTGAGAACTGCAGTTCTTGGGCCAATGGCGGTAGACCTGGAGGGAGAATCCATGGTCATTGGCCAGGAAGCGCATCCCACCTTAACTACGTTAGGAGAAATCCACGTTGGGAGGATTGGGAATGGACATATAGAAATACGAGCGGCAATCGATTTGCATATTTTGGAAATGGATGGACAAAGAAGGAGCAACCTGATGTAGTTGAGAGCAGTGATCTGACTCCTTATCTTAGGAAAAGACCCCAGGAGATTGATTTGAGGAGCTATCATGAAGAATGGTTTGATTTGTAGAATTCGAGAAAAGAGGGTTTATGGTAGAAATCATTTTAGCACCGGATAGAACGAAAAGAGGATAGCAAATTATACCTTGTCTCAATGCAATAAGCCAATCCACCATTCTATCCTATTTCCCACGTGTAAACCACGCAACTATCACGGAGGTACCACCATGATGGTACTTCCCGCGCAGTGGTACTCCGAACGTACATCAAAAACCCAACCAGCAAACCACTAACATTATCAATTCCCGGCATTCAACCACAAATAAATTTGACTTAACTACCGCGGCGGGGCCTCGTCGCGAAATCGTAATAGCATGGTGTTGGCACGCCATCTCGCCAAACCCAACAACCCTTGTCGTAGACCCCAGAAATCGCGCCAATTTCACAATCACAAACTTTTCTTTTCTGCTATTCGACCCAGCCCAGAGCTTCGAGGTTGTGAAAAGTCTAATCTATTCTTCGGGATATATAGGTGGACTGTATTTCCTTCTTTTCCTTCGAAATCCAATCTAGTAGCTTCATAGTTCATCTCAGCTTCTAGAACTACGGAGCTTCGCTTATTGTCCTACTTGAACGATCATACGAAGTACCTCCTTCCCCTGAGAAACTTCCAAAATGGCAGACCATAACAAAGATGAAATTGTTACTTCTGGGCTTTCCTCCGATACTGAGGAGCAGCAAATCACTCGCGAATATCAAAAACGTATGTCTTTCTTTGTTCTTAACTTCTCGCTTACCTATTCCACTTCAACACTGTTCTTTTCTATAATTCTTATCCATCTCATTAGTTATCCACTTTCATCAGAAATAATGATTATTATATGCTAACCCTCTTTTCAAAAATAGCAAAATGGTATCGCAGCACCTTCTATAATGCCTTAATCCTCGGAATCTGCAACTTCCTCGCTCCAGGAATCTGGGGAGCTATGAACTCACTCGGAGCAGGAGGAGAAGAAAAGGTAATGCCACATTTTTCATTTCCTCTTCGCAAGTTTTTCCAATCCTAAGACTCCAATCCCAAGACTCCAATCAAGTCCCATCCCATTCTCCCTCCAAAAAGAAAAAGAAAAGAGATAAAATTACTAACACGAAAACCCGTCAGCCCTACCTAGTAAACGGCGCCAACGCCCTAACATTCTGCCTAATGGTAGTCTCCTGTTTCTTCTCCTCAATCCTCGTAAAAAGAATCGGAATAAAATACAGCCTAATATTCGGAACCATGGGCTACGCACCCTACGCAGCAGGACTCTACACCAACAACCGATTCGGAACCGAATGGTTCGTCCTCTTCGGCGCAGCACTCTGCGGCATCTCAGCCGGAGTATTCTGGATGGCCGAAGCCGCCATCGCCTTAAGCTACCCAGAACCCTACAACCAAGGAAAATTCCTCGGCTTCTGGCTCAGTTTTAGAGTTGGTGGCCAGGTTTTGGGTGGTGCTATTAATCTTGGTTTAAATGCTGGGAATAATCAGGCGGGTAAGGTTTCTTATACTGTTTATCTTGTCTTTATCGTTCTTCAGGCTTTGGGACCTTTTGCTGGGTTGTTGTTGAATAAACCGAGTAAGGTTCAGAGAACTGATGGTGTTCCTGTCAAATTGGAGATTACGAATGGGAATCTTGTTGAGCTTAAAGAAGTTACGAAACTCTTTTTTTCGAGGAATTTTTTACTTATTGTTCCTTTGATTGCTCAGGGGGTTTATACAGAGGCTGTTATGTTTACTTTTGAGAGTCTTTGGTTTTCGGTTAGGGCTAGGGCTTTGGGAAGTTTCTTGAGTGGTATCGTTGCTATTATTTCGGGGAATTTGTTGGGTGCTTTTCTTGATCGGAAACGGATTTCTTTGAAGAGTAGGGCTAGGGGTGCTTTTTTTGTTATTTTGGGTCTTCAGGGTGCTTGGTGGGTTTGGGCTACTGTTCTGGTTCATGATTTTCATACTAGTAAGCCCACTTTTGATTGGGTTGATAGGGGTTTTGGGAAGGGGTTTGCTCTTTTTTTGGTTTGGGTTGCTGGGTTTCAGTTGAATTATATGTATCTGTAAGTCTCCCATTTCCTTTTTTCCCTATTCGTCAAGACTGGCTATAATGGTAGATTTGTGGGAGTAGCGCTAATGAGTCGGTGATTTAGGTATTTCGTTGTTGGAAATCTGGCTTCGACTCAGGCTGAGGTGGTAAGAATTGCGGGACTACTGAGAGGAACGGAATCAGCTGTTCAAGCTGTTAGCGTAAGCTCTTTTTTCTTTCTTTCTTTCTTTCTTTCTTTCTTCGATCTTCCTCTTTCTAGTTTATCTAATATGCTAATCTCATGACAAAATTTTAGTACGGACTTAATAGTATCGATATCATTGCTGATGTTGGTGGTGTGTATATCAACTTTGGACTCTGGGCTCTTGCTTTGATTCCAGGTTGGTTTGTTATCAAAGAAATCGGAGTTACTCTTGGAGATAGAAAATTGGCTAGAGAAGGAGCTGCTACTGTTACTCCACGTCCACCGAAGGAGGATGATAGGGATGTGAAGGCGTGAGCTTATTTAGAAAGGTCATTTCGTAAGGGCGGGTGGGTTTATTGATGGATATATTCGAGTTAGATAGATTGCATTTATGAAGTTAGAGTAGAGTAATAGAAGTTAAAGAGAATTTTAGCTATCGTGGTTAAGTATAAGGTTTAGAGATTGGATGCTGTTCTGTCGAATTATTTAATAAATGTATGTTACTCTTTAAACAACAAATTCCCAACACCAACAATCTGAGAAACGTAGCTGTCCTTGCCGTGCCCTCTAATTTGCTCATCGGAAGTTAGTTTGATGCCCAACGCGGCCTCTAGACCAACCTAGTGCTCCATCAAAAGTGGATCCACGAATGCCAAAATGCTGTCTGGATCTGGTTTACTACCAGGGTTGTTAAGGTGGCGGCCTCAATGTACTAAATGGTACCAGAAGGACACAGTTTGCGGATTCCAGTAGGTGGGAACGCGGTATTTGGAAGGCTCTCTTCGTTAGAAGGCGCTTTTCAAAGCCCAAGATTATTAATAGTCCCTTGGTATGCCGCTGGATTAATTTTGCTCCATGAGGAGCAAAGTCGACGTTAGAGTGGGTCTTGTAGTTTTCAAAGTAAGATGAGATAAATGTGGAGCTATTTGAATGATGGATCAGGTGCTTCTTTCGTCACCCCACATGCCCGAACCAGATATTCTGGTCCTTGTAGAACACCTACGGTAAACTGTAGTGTCGTATTTATCACCTACTTCACTTTCTTCGGTACCTTGAGCTCTCACAGATACCGACAGTAGTGTTGAACAGTCCACTGCTAATCTGTGAAATTTTGAAGCAAATGAATATATGCTATTTTCGAGCCTAGATGGTTGCTCTTGATGGTATATGGTAATAGTCCAGCAAAGCCCAACATGTGCCCTATTCTAATGGAAGTATTTTGTAGCACTGCACCAAGCGCTTGTGTTCCCACATTAACGTGAACAATCACATATTGACGGTCAGTTAAGCGAGGAAAGTCATCAACCATAGACAGATCAGCTTTCTGCAGTAATGAAATTATTAGCCAAGAGTATAAAAATGCTAGGAACAGATGCAATGTTATTAGAATAGGTAAGAGCTTAGTAGGATTAAGTGTTCTCTGATTTAGCACCTTATATATTAGTACTTTATATAAATTTACACAAGAGTAAGATAGTTACTTATTTGAAGGGTGGGGGCGGCCCTATTTTATCAGACAATTTAATAACTCGACCAACTTAGCTTTTTGAATATAATATCTTTATAGAAAATCCATCGTATAGTAATAGTATTATTAAATTTTAGGAGGTATTATATAGTTAAGATATCTACTTAAAAGAAGAGATTTGTTGCACTACAAATGCTACTTGGCAAAGGTATATTAAAAATCGACTAATTCAGGCCTCAAATTTATTTTATTTGCAGCTCGATTTTTCAGTTCAATTAACGTCGGATAGATGAATTTTCATTTGACCATTTTCCTTTGCTAGCCCTACTGCACGCGACCTATTCTTTGGGTTCGTGAATTTATCCACCTGCTTTCGTACAGCACGACCCCTTGCTAGCGTTCATTAGTATGCACTTTCCAGCACTAAAGTTATATTACACAGCCGAAGTCGGCCAAAGCGCTTAAACCTAAGGTAAAGGTATATCGAGCCTTATTTTGGACTAACAAGGTTTACCTACCTAGTGTTTATTACTTTCTATGCCTTAGGACGTAATTACTATACTCTGTTGATTCTATTCTACAATGAAACATACTTATAATTGAAAACGATATATTTATAAACATTATCGTGACTTGACCGTTCGGGTCTGTGACGCTACTCTAACAGGGGTTAGGCGCCATAAATTTAAATCCGAGCCTCACTCGTGTCGTGGATAAACTTCTCAGGTTATATACAAAGTAGGCCATAGCTTAGAACACCTACCTACTGTCACTGTATTATTTGACTTTCGTTAAACTCATTTGGAATTCATTAGGCTATTTGATATGCTTTTGCCTTCACCATGTCGATAAGTGCTGGTGTTGTTAGGCCTAACCCAGGCAGCAACGACGACGCCTTCGGCAAGAAAAAATATACCACCCCATGGGCTCAGAAGCGCCGCGATAAAGATGGCATGGAGGGAGCACGAGGCCCTGTTGGGCTTCATATCCTGCATTCTTCCCCCGAACCGCTAATCGATTTGATTTTCGTGCATGGTCTACGAGGAGGGTCGATAAAGACTTGGCGAAAGGGCAGCGACCCTCGTTTTTTCTGGCCAAAGTGGTGGCTACCTATGGAACCCGGATTCCGCAACGCCAATATCCATAGCTTTGGCTACGACTCAGACTGGGCAAGCACGAAGTCAAGCATTCTAAATGTACACGATTTTGGCCAGTCACTGCTAGAAGAAATGCGGAATTCCCCTTATTTAAGAGATAATGGCAATGTAGGTTCACGTGAATTCTAATGTGCTATGTTATGGCTCATGGCGAAACAGCGTCCTATAATACTGCTTGGACACTCTATGGGCGGTCTTGTAATAAAAAAGGCAAGGGTTCCAACTACATCACGATAGTATTCGGTCAGAACCGGCCACACTAACGTTGAAGCTTAATGACAGGCGTACATCCTTGCCAAAGATCTATCAGACTTCAAGGGCCGCATTCGATGCATATTCTTCTTGGCTACTCCCCACAGAGGGTCTGATTATGCTGCAGTTCTCAATAAAATTCTCAATGTTTCCGGTATAATGTCTTCGCGTGACTACATTACCGACATTACCAAGGGCTCTATCTCAACCCAACTGATTGACGATGACTTTGGGAAGTGTGCTAACGAGTTGGCTATATTCTCCTTTTATGAAACACTGCGAATGAATCTTGGCTTTTCATCTGGCCTGATTGTAGAAAAGAGTTCAGCTGTTCTTGGTATGACCCTATGATATTCGTAGCATTTACACCAACCATTGAGGACGAGACTAACATAATTTTCGGCCATGTTAGGATCTGGATTTAGGAATGAACGTGTTCAATATCTCAACGCAAACCATCGGGATATCTGCAAATTCGAAAGCCGCGATGATCCCAATTATATCACACTGAAAAACGCTCTTACAAGTGCAGTTCAAGATCTATTGAAAGATGGTATAGTTTCACGTATTCCAGTCACACGAGCAAGCTAACGATAAAAGTTTCAATAATCAAAAAAGAAGAATCTATCGAGCAAATGCTAGCATTGAAATCTTATCTTGGAATGTCAGACAGGCCAGATGAACACTACCAGAAGGTAGAAGGCTCATGTCAATGGATCACCGCTCGAGAGGACTTTCAGGATTGGAGAGATTGGAATGATGATATCCTGGCTGGAGAGCAAAATGAAATGAAGAGCACAATTCCTTCTATCTTTTGGGTCTATGCCAATCCTGGGACTGGCAAAACAACTCTCGCGGCACATGTCATATCGGAACTTCAGAAGTTTCATCTTGAGTGTGCTTATTTTTACTTCCACATGGGCCAGAAAACTTCACAGTCACTGGGAGACTTCCTAAGGTCGATTTCTTATCAAATGGCCATGTCGAATGCCGCCATCCGCAAGAAATTAACCGCATTACGCCATGAAGGATCAACGTTTGACATGGACGATTCGTGGACAATTTGGACCAAACTTTTCAAGAGGGGTATTCTTCGAGTAAGTTACTTTTGGGTAGAATAATAATCAAGATCATTGGACTGACTAGCTTTATAAAGGCCCAAATCTATACACCACAGTATTGGGTTATTGATGCTATAGATGAATGCAATAAGTACCAAGAATTCTTCACTATGCTTAGGGGCGAAAAACCTAGCTTTCCCCTCCGGATTTTCATCACAAGTCGAAAGGTCCCAAATATGCAGCGGCTCTTCCGCCCCCTTGAGGCATCAACGTCAATGACATGTATTGAGATACCGGTAAAAGACAGTCTTAGCGACATCGAGTGTTACATCCGAAGTCGGATTGATAATTTGCCAATCGATACTGCTACGGACAAGCAAGACCTTGCACATAATTTGCTGCGTAGATCCAGCGCTTGCTTTCTATGGGTTCGGCTCGTCTTGGACGAACTTGAGAATGTATTTTCTAATGAAACTATTCTGCAAGTTCTACAAGGGATTCCAGAAGGAATGGTACCCTATTACGAGAGAACCACGAGAGCAATGTCGGAAAATAAGCTGGAGAAGCATATTGCCAAAGCTGTTCTTGTCTGGGTCGTGACAAGCTCCCGAAAGATAACGACATCGGAGCTTTCACAGGCACTTAAGTTGGACATCAACACGGTGCTTTCTAGCGCGAAAAGTGCCGTAGAGGGACTCTGTGGCCAGCTAGTATCCGTTGACAAATACTCTGACTTGGTCGATGTCATTCATCCCACGGTTCGCGAGTTTCTGTTGTCAACTGCCGCCGCAGAATTTTCCATCTCGAAACCCCTGGCACATGCAAGAATTGCATTGACTTGTCTACATCTTCTTTGTAGTAAGGAGATGCAACCCCCTCGAAATCGACGGGTTTTAACTCAAAACCGGCCGGAACCATCGCCGTTTCTTGACTATGCGTTAACTCAATTTTCCGAGCACGTTTACAGTGCATCATCGGAAGCTGATGAGCTATTACTTGCAATGGACTGTTTTTTTAGAACGAATGTTTTATCTTGGATCGAAAGAATCGCTATGAAAGGCGATCTTTATTGTCTGATTCGAACATCGAAGAATATGAAGGCTTACCTGGACCGCAGAGCCAAGTATGTATCCTCACTGAGCGGACCCGTGAATAATTTAGACGTTTGGCAGATAGACTTGAGCAGGCTCGTGACGAGGTTTGGAACAGCACTTTTACAGGACCCTTCATCGATCTACTTTCTTATACCTCCTCTCTGCCCGTCTGGTTCTGCCATTTACCAGCAATTTGGAAAGAGACCAGACGCCTTGGCGGTCGTTGGGTTCAAAAACGATGCATGGGATGACTGCATTACATCAGTCGGCTTCGGTGAAGATATAGCAGCAACTGTTTCTTGTGGAGAGAACATTATCGCAGTGGGCATGGAATCAGGCGATATAAACCTTTATAACAACCGTAGTTGTCAAAGGGAGGGTGTTCTGCACCACAAATATCCGGTCGACCTTGTGCACCTCACGGAAACATTCATTGCGGCGTGTACAACCAGATCGATTATGCTCCAGGACCTTGAGGGAAATATAATTTGGGAAACACGACTGAGGTTCCGCTGCATTCTTCTCACGTCCTATGAAAAATTCATCGTTGCCGTATCCGAACATGGCCACGTTCTACAGTGGGACATAGTGAACGGCGCACTTATAGAGGACCGAAGCTTTATCTACAGAGGTTATGACGTTGAGACCAAATATAACGCGCTTGCTACTAGAGCACCATTTGTTGCGTCTATATCGCCAGACTTGGAAATGCTTGCCTTGGGATACAGAGGTGGTGCAGTCTGTCTCTGGGAATTTCAGAATGGTGAGTTCATTAACTGGGCACGAGATGAAGAAAACAGGCTTGCTTCGAAGATTTTGTTTAACCCAAATCCCAACATCAATCTCCTTCTCGTTATCTATACCAATCACGACCTGTCGCTTTATGAACCCTGGTCGGGAAGCTTGGTCTTCACTCAAAAGACACCCAACGATGTCGCATTGTTGTCAGCGTCCTGTTCCCCTGACGGTCGAACGCTCGTCACCTCCGAGATGCATGGAAACATGCAAATCTGGGACTTCGAGTCATTAACCCTTCTATACCAAGTCCTATCTCCGTTCCACTCCTTCAGAATTCTCAACTTCACCTCAGACGGATCCTGTGTGGTTGATGTGATGGATTCCGGCATCCGTATCTGGTCTCCTGCGGCCCTTGTGCGTAAAGATATTGAGGAGGACGCTAGTCCCAGTGACGACGTTATCAATCTAGCGGTTACCAACGGCCAGTATGAATCACTCAGGAACTCGAGAGTTACCGCTCTATGTGCTCATCCCTCGCTTCCTGTTATTTTTGCTGGAAAATATAACGGTGAAGTCCTTGCTTTTAGCACGAAGACTGGACAGCAAATTTCGGTGCTTTATTCACATTCTCAGACAGCATTTATAACTGAGTTGGCGGTTACCAAGAACAATATCATAGCATCGAGTGATGTTACTGGTGTTGTACAGGTCTGGAAACTAATTTCAAGTCAGCCCTGGACGATAAAAAGTGATGTCCTACTGTTGCAGATAAATTCAACGGTGCAGGTTAAACAGCTATGCTTCAGTGTTCACGGCAACTACCTGCTTGTTGCAACTTTGAAGTCTGACCGAATCTACTCTATGAAAGATGGGGCTTGCACTGGGTCGTTACATTTCGAGTCTCAGGAGAGGAAGGTATGGCAGTGGCTTCCAATTTTTGATCAGGGGAAAGAGGAGGGAAAAGAGGAGGGAAGAGAGGAGAAATTCACACTGTTTAGTGATCATGTGTTGAAGAGATACAGCGCCCAAGATTTCCCCTCGATGATTGATGACTCTGAGATCTGCCTACATTATGAGCTCGGAGAGGGCAAGGTAGAAACAAGCATCGACTCTGCAGTCGTTCACACGGAGACCCAGACTTTAGTCCTTGATGTTCGTGACGACTCGAGCTACGTGTCGTCCTCAACAATGTTCTTGTTCGATCTCAGCAAGATACCATCCGGCTCACCTAGAGCAACCCTTACACCATTAAGTGGTATACTCTCTGAATTTAGCGAACATTTTGTTGGAATTAGGGAACAGACCAAAAGCTTCGTGTTTCTACACAAGAACTCGTGGCTGTCTAGCATCAACCTGAACAGCCTTGCGGTGAACAACTACACACAGCATTTCTTCATGCCTAACGAGTACATCTCCACCAGTCATGGGGTACTACCAGTGAAGACTGTAGATGACGATATTGTATTCTGTCTGCATGGAGACCTGGTCATTGTCAAGAATGGGCTCAAGTTCCAGGCGATCAAGGCCTTAGAATAGAAACAAGAAGCGGATCATTGTTATCGACTACAATGAGGAAGGATAAACGAGGAATTCCCAAAAGAACTCGAGCAACCCAAATATGCGAATGGCCATTTGATCAGACTGTAACAGTTGACAGCCGCGGGATTGTCGATTAAAAGCAGCTGCATTAGTATGTTGACACAGGACATCTTTCGAGGACGTTTATGCAAATGCTTGTGTTCGCGCTCCAAGGATATATTTTCGCCATAGCATGTGTTAGATTGGGGAGAAAAGCGCGTCTTGATAAGGCTGGCCAAAGACATTGGAGTAGGCGCTGTGGAAAAAGGCTTGGATATGTGCCAATCTTGCTTGCAAATATCACTTACCCGTTGTCTTCCTCAATCTTCCTAGCGGAAATTCTTGGAAACTAGATCGCCGGTTGTTAATACAAAAGGAAACCGATGAAACTTACCTTGTGGCGCCGCGTGACAGGAAGGTTGCGACAAAGGTTGGTTACGGGACATGGTCCTTGTAGGTCAAGTTGTGGCTGGTGTAGATGGGTGAATCTGAAAAGGTGAAGAAAGGTTCGTCTTAGTGCGGACTAAGGCGTAATCTTATCATGGAACGAAGACTCTAGCTAGATTCGTAGAGTAGTACCGAAGTGTAGTATAAGAAGTTGTAGCGTACGGATTGGTTTATAAGAGATTATTTTAATTAGGGTGAGTGAGGTACCCAAATCAACTGAGGCACCTAAATCCACCTCCTTATCTGAGTAGAGATCTATTCAAAATGATCATTTGAAAACCAATTCGTACGGTATATACGAGTGTATGCACTCAGAATGGGGGATCATTTCGGCCACTTAGATCAAAACTCTTCCTATACGAAAATAGTCATTGCTATTTCACCATTTTCAAGGCGGTCAAGAATAGAGCCCTAATAATGAGCAAGTCGTAGTCTGTATCTTTCGGGAATACGGAAGTACAAACGTATATTTTTAGGAAGCATTTATCTAAGGAATAAAGTTTTTCTCATTCTACCGGCAGAGAAACCTTTATAAAGACCGGAACAGTTTTGATCCAAGTGGCCGTAATAATCCTCTATACACTCTTTACATCCATCCCATGCTATTAATAGAGCCGTTGATTGGGTCGTTTGTTGGAGCTGCAGACTTTACCCATGAAATTCTCAGCCTCAGCTGCTATGCAACCTCCTGTCAGCTCATAATAATCACAGTCCACGCTCTGCGCGGTTTTGACGTTGCCTAGTTTATTATTCTTTTCAAGAGATTAACATTGTGGTTCTTCTAAGCTAACTTTTGAAGATGGATCCTAAAACCAATACCAGGCTTTCTATCCGACAGACGGGTGTCCCCCAAATGCCTGATGCCTGGCAAATGGCCGTGGAGGCCCACCTCTCTGCCTTGACTGCCTCGCAGAAGGCAGCCTTCGTTGCTCCGGCAAATGCAGAGGACTGCATGAAACTTATCGCAAAATCGCATCGTGTCCGAGGCTATTCGCGAGTTCTGAATGTCATGAGACCTATTATTGATCCTCTACGGCGGTTTGAGGCCGTGATTGATGTGCTTGTTCAAACGAACGGCGGGCTTTGCTCTCCTATCTGGGGGCCGTTGAAGTTCGCAATAATGGTATGGCCGATGGCCTTAGCTGTACGAGTAGTATGTGCTAACGCAGTTGTCAGGTGGCTAGCGATCATATAGAAACGATTGAGAAGCTAGCGAGAATTTTACAGAGGATCGTTGCGTCGCTCGAGCGCTACAGCAATTATGAAGCTTTATTCAAAAACAACTTAAATACTCAAAGGGCTATTGGAGCCCTGTATAGTGATTTGATTGACCTTTGTACTCGAGTTGTGAGATTTCACTCACGCTCTGCCTTAAGTACGTTAATCCTCAACGGCCACATCAGATCTCTGGCTCATCATATCCATTCGCAGCTGGTGTGTTTGTATCTTTCGATAAAGAGTTCCAGCAAGTATCAGATAATATAACTCATCACAGTACCGAGATCGATTGGGTGGCAAATGCCGCCAATATTGAGGAAGCCAAGAAAGCCCGAGGAATTGAGGATACGGCACGGTCAAGTAAGCTTCACCTATTCTTCTCTGTCCTTGATTGATATACTAACACTATACTCAGGCCAAATGCGTGCTGATGTTCAGAAATGGCTATGTTCTGCAAACGTTCAAGATGATCTCTATCGGCACCAGAGAGACTGCATGACTGGCTCCTGCGATTGGGCTTTGGATATGCCTGAGGTCCAAACCTTTTTAAGCTCCGAAACCTCAGAGATTTTGAGAATTGGCGGTGCACCTGGCAGTGGAAAATCCACCCTTCTTGCCTTTCTAATCGGTTATATCATGAGGAGTACCGCAAATGATGTTCCTTACTTCTTCTGCAAAGGAACCGACGAGAAAAAAAGCCGCCCATTTCAAGTCCTGAGGACGCTGGTTTCACAAATTTTGGTAAAAGATGAATCTTTATATCCATGGTTCGAGACACTTCACCAGCAAAGCGGACAGGAAGCAGCAGAGTCTTTCGCAAGTCTGCACTCATCTTTCCAGCTTGCGTTGAGGAATACATCGAAGCCACTAATCTTCATCGTTGTGGATGCCCTTGATGAGTGCCAGGAGGCCAAAGATCTTATATTTTCTATAACCACGGCGGCTGCTGAAACCAAGAGAACTATTAAGGTCTTAATAACAGTATGTCTTTCTCGACTCGATTCTTTCCAGACTGTGGCACAATTCATAAGTTATACCCCTAGACTTTATATCATAGAGAATATCTTAGGACCGAAGAATTCGCAGCGCTCGATTATTTGCTTATTTTGGAGGAGTGATTACTGACTAGGAACCTGCACAGTGTCGAGAAGATCCAGAGTTACTGGATTATTTCAACCGTCCGATCTCGGAGTTGAAAATATCTCAAGACAAGGTTGGAAGTCTTGTATCTGAGTATATTGAAGAAAGAGTTACCAGGTGCAAACACATTTCCGGGACAGCTCTAGGGTTGGAAGTTCATCAAAGGGTAACCGAAGCAGCAGCAGGCTTGTGGCTTTCAGCGCGCCTAATAATGGATGAGATACAGCGCTTGCCAAGCCCAGCATCCATTGCACGGCAACTACAGGATGTCCCAATTGGAATGGTTCAACTCTATCAGCGGATATTTTCGACAATGGAAAGATCCTTTTCTCCGCTACAGCTCAGACTCTCTCAGCACGTCTTCTTGTGGATCGACATGGCAGATTTCGTTCAAGTTGGACGAAGCTCTCTAGATCGCGAATTGTTGGATCTTATATTTCAAGCTGAAAATGATGGTGAAATGGTTTTTGACTCGATAGATTTGGCGCGACAGCTATGCTCACCTCTTGTTGAGCTACGTAGAGCCGTGTGCGGCGAAATCGAGGTCGAATTTATTCACCACACGACTGCACAATTTGTTCGCATGTGTGCCAAAGAAAGTACATTCAAAGTACCACGGATCCTCAAACCACAGAAATTAAAAGCTCTCTATCGCGGAAATACTAGTGTGTGGTTTTTCGAGAAATCTCCGAAATCGAATATGATCTTACAGAGGCTACGAGCTAACCCTAGCATGCAAAATTCTGCGGAATACTTCGAGATGGCCTATGGTCTCTGGAATGCCTTCTTTCTGACAGAGTTGCCACCATTACTCGACGCTGATGAAATAATCGCCGCCTCCATATTATGCGACAAGTTGACGGAGTTCTTATTATCTGGAAGATGCTTGAAGTGGATTGAGATGGCCATCATCATCAATTATGACTTTGGTTTCATCAAGCTGTATGACAATGCCATGATAGCCCTGGAGGCAGCGTATGACGGCATGTCAAGCCCGTTGCCGTCTTTTCGCAAGTTCTCCATTGCCAGAACGCAATTCTTCACAGACTACACTTATGTTCTCTCATTCACTGGGCCGACAGGTTCATGTGAGGAAGAGGCTTTGCCACTACCGGTGGGTTTCGATACGCGTCCAGTTGCTACTCAGCTTCTTTCACTCGGGATAAAGTGGACACACTTGTATCGCAGGCTATTGTGTAGAAACCCGTCTACTAATTTCTGAGGACCGGAGCCAGATTTGCCCTTAAATATCACCAGAATTTAACATCCCAGGGTTTCCAAAAGCAATCTAGGCCCAGAGATGTTTGATTGAATCAATGACTCGTTTGAGAGAGTAGATTTCAGATGTTTTGGGCAGATCTCCTGTTTTCTTTTTCAAGAGTTAAGTTGCGTTTGGGATTGATGTGTAACTAGGTTAGTATTTGTCTATAGTGTGAGACTGTATGGCCTGGCAAGGACGGTCACTCAGCATTCTACGCGGCTCTGGTAAACGTTTACGATGCTCTCCTATACTCCTGTGAAGCGGATATATCGGTCATTATTAGTTGGTCATTACTCAATAAGCTACTCTTGTGATGTTCAATGACTATGTGACAATTTATCTACTATATATTTAGTCAGTTGGTTTCATTAAGTCCGTTGCATCGCGTCTCCATTTCAAGATACCTCTTTTAGTGATACTGCTCGCATTCTTCGCCATCTCAAGCCCCGACGCTCTAATATCCAGAGGATTGCGAGGGCCATGACATGAAAGGCCGCAAATACAACAAAAGACCACCCTGGGTCTACATTCCTGAGTATGACGTCTAATAATGCTAGACCAACAGCGGAAAGCTCGCACCAGACAAAATTATTAGCGGCTTGTACTGAAGAGCCACGATCCGGGTGGAAGTCCACCATCAAAGTATTGAGTGTTTAAAGTTATCAATCTCTGTGATCTTCGTCTAGGAGATGGTTATTTGATCTGTTATACTTACTGTGAAGAGTAGCTGATTGGTGAGTCCTATGAAGAACTGAAGGACTAATGGTACTGCTATATGCTAGAAATGTGAGTTTTGGGTTTTTATCTTTCGGCATGAGTCCTCTTACCACTCTCAGTTGAAGAGCCCATGCATATCCCACGATTAAAGGTGCACAAATGGCAATGCAGTACTTAGTTATTCGAAGGTGAGCGTATTCGATTGGAAAGGTAGACATGTCATCTCCCCCGAGTCGATCAATGGTCACTCCGTGAGATTTAGCTGTTTTTCGATAATCTCGGTCTAGAATCTTGCCTGGTACAGTTTCAGTTTAATACAGGAAATCATTAAAGAAATAGGATGGTGAGTGAATTTATACCGGCTAGGTAAGATGCAAGTGTACGAGCAAAGCCAAAGGGATGTACGATAGACCTGCAACCACACCAGACACATTGTAGATATCAACGAAGATGGTAGATAAAGAAGCCTGTAAACATGAATAAATCATGTAGAACAAGATATAGTGATTAAAGTGTCACGGTTCTTCAAGAGTGCAAGGACGGAAAAGGGGTTAGGGAATCTAGAAGCGTCCTTGGGTTCCCTATATTGGTCTACGGCTATTGTATCTCGCGAAGGACATAGAAAGGGAAAAATGGCCTGTTCAAAAAGGGGCCGCGAAAACTACCATTACCCATTACCGACAATTTCCCTGCAGGTCTCTGGCTTAAAAAGCAGCATGACCAAGAAAACAATCGGTGATGCAATGGACAAGAACCAGAAAATGGAAGGCCAAGTCCATTTTAAAAGAAGCAATCCGCTGATTAACGGTGCAATACTCTCCGAGTATTAGCACTATCTAGCTATGTCAGCGAATGGCTCAATGTATTTTTTTGCGCGCCGAGGCTATACAAAACAGAGATGGTTACTGTATAACCTCCTCTCTCAGCAGGTGTAGCAAGGTCACCGAGGACATCGTAAGCGATAGAGATTGTCCCTAGATTATTCAGCCGTATTTCTATGAGTCCATGATAGATATAACCATACCAGATACTGCAGCGCTTTGGAGCATTCTCAAGACAAAAAGCGCCGCAAACGATCTTTGGATAGCGAGACCGATGAATGACAACAATCCACCTCTTCTGCGTCGTGGTGAAGAGAGAGTAAGGCGGGTCAACTTGAATCTCTTCGACTGCGGACTTCTGTTCCTCGCTGTTTTTAACACTGCTGGGTCCGCCGCATCTACCGTTTTCGTGCTCATCAGTCTGGTTGCCATGACGTCACAACCCATGTTCAGCGTCAAAAAAAAAATGAAAAATAAAAACCGAACTACCGACAAGGCTATTGTGTTATTTGTTGTAGTTAACGGCCTTAGTAATCGAAGAGTTGACCTGTAATTCCCGCCTCGCTTACTGCTTGTCGCTACCCCCCGTCGCTAAGCGACATTAGCCGTATGTACCTACACTACATCCAGATTTCTGTGTAGAGCAGATAGTAAGACAAGCTAAAAAATCAAAAACGGCGCTGTGCTATTCCTACTTCACCCGGACGTTGAATTGCGCATTAGGTATCGTAGAAGTACGGGTTACTGTGCTTGAGCGTTATGTGATTAGAGTATATGTTGATCTTTAATGCGCAATGCTTTGCTAGTCATGCGCAGGCTAAAAATAACGACTATTCAATACAATTGACACTTATCCTGACAATATAGTCTTATAGTAAATCTAGCATTACTCCGCATCAGCTCTGTACCAAGGCTGTTCTGGTAAATTAACGTCGCTTAGGGATAGGGGTAGCGAAGGGACAGCATAAATTAGAGGCTGGGGGCTCACAAGACATTTCCCGCTATCAGTTACGTAGGCATGAGTTTTCACTTTATTAAATTTCAGCAATAATCGTCGAGAACCCCGCAGAGTAGTGAGGCAATATGTAACGAAGGCACTCGCCAAGGATTATTTGGTCGGCTCCATTTCCAAAAATTACTTTGCGCCGATGCAGCGCACCTACATTGTCTTCCCCAGAATTTGCCGAGAATGAACCCAAGCAATCCAGGAACTACGTAGGGGACTTTCTAGGTCACGCTTATGAAACTCTAGAAGTTCCCGTTGGACCACTCCGGAAGAATAAAAGAAACTCAATGCCATAAAAACAGGTCGCATCAGACTCGGTGAGCCATCCCCAATGAAATACGAACCCGAACACTGTCAAATTATCGCTTAAGGCGTAACAAGCTTCGCTTTTTAGGGTTTATTACAAGGGCAGTCCCGACTAGTGATTTATGAATTTGCTTGAAATCTACGGTATGTGTGCTCAAAGACCGTTTTTCGCTAAATTTTGGTGAATAATAAGGTTGAGCCACATTTGAAAACAGGATGAACCCCTCGTCAGATGTGTTTCACACAGTAGCATATATTTTATCCTTTCTCTCGAATATTAGTCAATACTTTAGGCCATATGGACGTGCAATAAGGTAACTATTAAGTAGAGTAGTTCCGTCCTATAAACTTCCTGTATTTGCCTCTGAGGCGCGTCAAGCGATTGTAGACTAGCAGAGTGTCAAATCCTCGCCCATATGGCCAATATACGAGGGGGAGTATACACGATTATATGTACAGTACAGGGAGCAATTGAAGACATGAGGAATAAGCTGTCTAAACCTTGTAGGGTTAGATTAAAGTAAGTATTGAGTTTATCCAGCTGCGGACTTTTCGGGCTGAAAAGTTACAGCTTCTAGCGCGACCACTCCAATCCCCGATCCTTCTCAGCCCCACAGTAGTCACTCCATACGCTTCTACCCCCAAACTCTTTCCCATGTGGCACTTATTCCTTAATACTAAGAACCCGTTCGGCTGCCATACTCGTACTAGGTATGAATAAACGTTAATTATTAGGTGACGAGCCACGTTAAATTTAACGTTTATTCATCCTCAGTACGAGTATGAAAGCGCATATGATTTTATATGACGGGGTTTTATAAGAGTTGGAAATTTTCATATACAACCACCATAGCGTTCGCTATATAAACGATCATATAATATATGAAAAACTGCATATGATCATTTGCGATTTGTATGTGATTTTAGAACAGATGTCGAATCGTACAAATGGTGTCTCTAGCACCATTTGATACCCATGCAACCTCTGTATATAAAAAATAACGCACCAACTTAGCTATATTCAGGCACTCCTAGCCCAGACAGACTATTATTTATTATGCAATTCATAATTGTTATGCTATCTTTCACACTTTATATCTAGGCAGCCGAACGCATTAGTGGTCAAATAAAGAAGTCACAAATAATTATACAATATATGATCATTTGCGAATTTTCATATACGACTTTTTATATCCGCCATCATATGGCAGCCTAATGGGCTCTAATCAAAAGAAGTAGATGGCCACGTGGCCAAAGAGTCATTGCATTGCGCTTTTAGTGATTATGTGCGCCATTTAGCTCCATTCCCAGAACCTTGCAAGCTTCTCCTTCATTTTTTCTTTGGATCTACTCGATTTTTCTTGAGCCTTCTCAAGGGATCAATATTCGTATTATTGGGGACAGGGTCTTATTTGGAAATATTTGCTGGCAACTTGGACTTCTTAGATGTGCTCGCATAGAGTTTACAGTGTTTATTTAGTAGAAGTGAAGGACGAAATAAAAAAGATTTAAGGGAGTGGAACTCATTCAAGTGATTCGAGTACCATATCTGCCAAGCCAATAGCACGGAAGCTTCTCTCTACGCATGCTATTTTAATACCGCATCTCGATATGTCCCAACCTCCGCAAGGTATATAGCATGAGCGAGTCATGATCTCTTAGTTAGAGTTGGCGATTGCAGTAGTACGGCCAGATAACCAACTCACAACGCACAACAATGCCTGTTTCCATAAGCCAAGCCGCTCCCCGGATCCCCGCGATGTCCGCTCTGGAGACTGCGGAGTATCTGCGGAGGTTCTGGCCAAAAGTCATGCAAGTACAGGCTACGAAGCCTGTAGCCTAAGCCTTATAGCGGCCTATTGCCCTGTAAATACCACCTAAGTAGCCTGTAGGGCTTATTTGTTTAGTGATTAAGCACTATAGTTGCCCTGCTAGCCTTGAGGTAGGGTTTCGCTTAATGTGCCGTATAGTGTCCTGTCTTCAGCGTCTGAGCGCCGAAAAGCCCCTGTAAGGAGCAGGGCTACTAGCCTATAAGAGAACGCTGTAGCTACAGGCTTTATAGCCAATATTTGCACAGCTTTTGGCCGGAACCTCCGTAGTGCAACTTTTCCTTTGCATTTTGACGGACCATGTGGAAACTAAGTTGCCAAGACGGATGTGGAAGAGCCCTTAGAGACTATCCGAGTCTCGTTTATTCGAACTGCTTTGCGAAATAAGTATTCCTGGGTTATGATATCATTACTTGTTGCTTTGCAACAGTAGGATTTTCATCCGTGCAACCTGAGAGGACAGACAACTTCGAGAACGACAAGCAGGATTTCTTCCATCTGTAAAGCCTGCATAAGTGTCTTTGAGAAACAAAATTAAGCTTTGCGGCCAGCGATCTACGGCATTCTTTTCCTTTAAGGCCAAAGATCTTCGAGGTCGAGCGTAAACTCTATCTTCAAGGTAAGCACCGTAGTATTGTAATTGGTCATCAATGGCAAGTTCTACATACTCTAGGTGAACCCCTCATACCAGTTATGCTACAATTTATCAACGGTTTCAGCAACCTTACCGCGGAAATTAATTTTGATCGCCTAAAATTCACAGACCTTTGGCGGTGATACAACGTTATTCTATCTGGAGTGTACTCCACAGAAGACTAGATAAAATAGGACGTCCTTTCTGTTTGTTCGTTCAAAAAAGAACTAAGTGCCGACATTTGAACTTGGCATTAATGGTAAATTCTTACGCTTGCGCCTTGTTATCGTCTGTACCGTATCCGCCAAGATTTGCGTCGTATGGACTGATACAAACCGGGAATCACAAGCAAGTACGTGGACGTCATGTATTTTTTCAATGCTACCTACTGACTCGCTTGCAGCGGTATATGAAGACGCGGACCCCACTCATCCCAAGTCCGATGTTCGCCATAACATACACATGGTGGGCCAACTATCTACACAAGACGCCCAGCTCTCAAGTCTCGCCGCTGGCTTTACTGTGGGGCTGGGGGTATGGACAACCACGAGAGCGGTAGTGCAGACGAAACTATGCAAAAACCCAAGACGGAGTGTCTTTATTTACATGGTGTGGGGAGAGATTGCGTCGAACCTTTTTATGGGAATTTTAGCTTGGCTTGCAGTCAATAAGGTTATTCGTGAAACGTATGTCTTCTATCGTTCTCTCTACTCTAGAGTTTGCTAATTTTTCGTTTAGATTATTGTTTTTCATCGTGTTTACTAGTCTTTGGGTGTTTGAGATCCACTTGTACTACCAGATCATCATTAATCGTTGTGGGGTTGTAGCCACTGATCAAAAGTTCATCAAGAAGTTGAAGGTCTGTAGTGTTTCTATCTGAGTGTTTTCCTCGGGCTAATTATTATTCAACCAGATTGGAACGGCTGCTTTGATAACAGTTATCAATATTTCAGGTATGAACATGACAGTAGAAGTCTAAATGGAGATGAGTGTTGAAGCTTAAAATTTTGATGTCAGTCTACACAATATGGATTCCTGCGAATTTAGAACCGCCTCCACTTCCAATGTAAGTAAATATCTACGTTATTTGCGTGTCTGAGAAAAGTGCTAACAATGGCCATAGTCTTGTTGTTGTCAACAGGTATTGGGATCCCACATCCAAAGTCATTCTTCTATTCGCTGATATGGCATTGAACTGGTACTTCTTATACGTCGTCCGACAACGCCTTGTCAAGTACCATGGCCTCTTAAAATATAAACCTCTTGTCCGCTGGAACGCTTCGTTGATGGTAGTTTCGGTTCTGATGGATGTACGTCCTTAAAAGCCAACATGTTCCAATTTTCACCTCTGACACACCCAGGTACTTCTAATTGGTTTAGAGATTCTATCCTTACGCCAAAGCTCGGTCGTCTTTGACACTTTCCATCCTCTCGTCTACGTACGTCTTCCTATCTTCATCTTACATATCTGATACCATCAAACTGACAGTTCATTTGTTGAACAGATCGTAAAACTTCACATAGAACTCTCGATGGCAGCACTAATCATGAAAGTAGCTAGAACTGGACAAGAGGGCCGCACGCACGATATTTACAGCAACAATGCTCCCAGATCTTGGGCACATAGACGCAGTAATTCGGACTCGGCTACGATCGCGCCAGTATTTCTACGTTCTGGGAATCACGCAGTGTCCTACAGTGGCACAGCTTCGGGACCTGATACATCTTTAGCACAGTATCCTAGCAGGGATTTGGATATAGAAAATGCGGATCTCGCCACTGGGGTTACAAGAATCCTGGTGGATAAAGAAACATCATCTGGCATCAGGACCACCGTGAGTGTTGATGTGAGGAGGGAGGGGGAGAATACTGTGCTTTTGGTTGAGAGGGATAAGTTTGATTGATGGAGCTTTGCGTCTTGGAGGCTAAAATATGTTCGACTGCTTCGTAATACTTTTGAAGACCAATATTATTCCAGTTCTTTTAACATTCGGAAACCCTGGCAGAGTTCTCTAACTTCACTCAGAAGTCTAAGGCAGGGTGGGAATTGGAAAGTAGTGTACGAATTGGTTTATAAGAGATCATTTCGACTTGGGTAACTCACTTGTCCTAATAAAAATGGATCTCTTATAAACCAATTTGTCCGGTATTATTTGAAGAGACCGCTAATGAAAGAGAAGGTGGGATCTACTGAGTATAGAAGCTTTATATAAAGTTCCACTATTAAGCACTTGCTGTGAAGCCATATTGAGTATATAGTTTAATAGTATGAGTACCAAAATTGGCCTATTTGTACGCCAAGTAAAGAAAGAGGGAGCAGTCACATGACCATTATTAGTTCCACGTCAGTGTTACCATGAAGGGGTGGCATATTTTTCAATCTCAGAATGGCAGCTTATGTATGTACATGACATGGCAATTATTAAAATGATCCCTTGTAAAACAATTTATTTGTACTTCCGTACATTGACTTCAAGGCCATCCTACCATTGTTCAGTCTGCTCGGCTAACCGGACCGACACGGCACAAATCTGCAACACACCACAAAAGCCCCCCCAAAAAAAAGCTGAACTTGAAAACAAGCGTCGCAACATGTGCCAAAAGCCCAAAAAGAAATGATCAGGCTGGGGCTCGATCCCAGGACCTTCTCGGTATTATGTGTTAACATTGTTAACGAGATGCTGTTGAATTATTAGTTGACTGCTGAGAAGTGTTGTGAAATGATGGAGGAACTCACTGATAACCAACTACACCACCCGACCATGTTTGCTTTGATTGTTGAATTCAAAATGCTCGTTACAATACATACTTCCAACAATTTGCTGAATTTTATTTAGAACGGCGGAGTTTTTTGTTTCAGGCCTTAAGATACGTCCTTGGAAATATCAGGATTAATTCTTGGTCCCTGAGAAAGCCAGCGACATATCAAGTATATAGTGTTATCAGCTTTCGAAAATTCAGCAACCTTAGTTTAGTGCCGCACCAACTCTCCAGCTAACATGTCGAGAGTATAGATAACATTAAGCTTTCTATACACACTCGTCTATGCTAACAAATAGGATCTCAATATCCTCGTGAAGGTCGTAAGTACTTACCAATCTTGTCCCAATAACCTGCTGTTGTAATCAGTAGACTCGCTTGACTACAGGGGTCCCCTTTGAGCATCGCTTAAAGGCGACTTACTATCGAGCAATGATGAAATAAAAGATAAGTATTAAGGGGAAACCTTAAGAGTTATATTTCTTTAATATATAGTTACTAAACAAAATGAATTTATCCTCTTTCTCCCTTGTTTTTCCTAATGGAAAATTGAAAAGCACTGCCAAACCTTCCTCTCGTGAGAAGTGACTTACTTGACTCAAGTGTGGTTTTGCTAGAATTCAAGAATTAACCAATTTATAGGTTGTTGGTATAGACCTTGGAACTAGTAAATTAAACATCAGAGTCTATAACTTCCTCAAAATTATTATCCCTTTGTGCGTCAAACGGCTTCGACACGGACCACGAGGACGTGCACAGCAAAATACATATACTTTTTAGTGATGAAATTCTCGGGGTGTCGAATCCTTGTACGTAATGCCGTTTGACGCACAAAGGGATACCGTCGTACTACTATAATAAAGGTAGAATCAAGATCGTCGTCCTAAATAGATCCTAATCTTAGCAGATTCTAGTTACCAGTTCTCTACTGCAACTCCCTCTCCAATATATATCTATCTCGGGCGTCTTTCCTAGATTTTGATACCTTTTTTTGATCTCCTTGTGATAAAGAATCAAAAGTTTCGACTCGTGGGTAGTCGCCCTCCACGCCTCCTTCCTATCCCAATTATAACCGTACCTTCCATACAATTTCAACAGTGACGAAACATTTGTTCACTCAAACAAGTAGGTACAGTCCACTAGTCCAGCGTGCAGCTACAGCTCCAATGCCTCCCCTCTTCTTTTCTTTTCTTCTCTTCTCTTCTCTCCTCGAAGAGCAAATCACGAACAAGTACATATCCCAGCTCCAACACCATCTACCACACTCCTTTCTCACTGTTCTCATACTGTTATCGTTCAAACCAACGCCGTCATAATTGTTATTATCTATGTTCCCCAGACAAGCGTGCTGACAGTGTTCTTCTAGATCTCCTTGCCTCTTCTTTTTCTTCCTCTCTCTCTCTACCTCTCTGCTTTGTAAGTTCTTCCCCTGGTTTACAACAATAGTCTATCTCCTCTGTATATTCTGCTCGTGCTAACATCTCTACAGATTCAGCCAATTACCACCACCACTACCACCAACAACACCAATACTCCTCCTCCTCTCCTCCACCGGAATCATGTAAGTAAACTGAATTTCTTTGTTGCCAGTCCTGCCCTCGGACTAATAGCTGGCCGCTTCTTATCGGATCGTCATCGAGAACAGCCAATTTATTCGTCTGTCAAACTCTGTACCGTTCAGTCTTGTACTTCAGGCTTGATGTGTGGTGGAACGCCTAACACCACAAATACTCAAGGATAAATAGAATCCGAAAGCTCACTTGAGTCAGATACTATCATCAACCAATGGCTGCACTTCGTCAAAGTCGAGTAGACCTCTACTATAAGAAAAACGTAATAAAGTACGACGAAGCAGCTCTTGTTGGCACATCCTTGTCGATCATGAGCCCTTGTCCTGCTGCAGCGAGTCTACTCATCGACACCTCACCACTACCCATTCCACTCCCTGCTATCATTGTGTCTTTTCGCTTTCATTTTTTCTTATATGCTGCACATTTACTAATAGGTGCCATTTTAGGCCTGGAAAGAGAAATAGCGGGCGTGATAAGGAAAGTAAGAAGAAAGTTCCTTCAAATGTAAGACCACCCTAAACCCGCTCAGACAAGAAGTAAAATAGGCTTTGAGGTGCTAGTGCTGTGCTATCTTGACCTATCTGTTAGGCACGTTTAATGCCTATTGCAAAGTGGTGCAGAAAACCGGCCTACTTTGGTTATGGTGTATCTTCCTCAATAGAGATGGTGGAGTTTTCTTGTGTGTAGCTGAATCCATATCTCTAAACGCGGTTCCTGAAAAGGAGAGGCAGTCCGGCCTACTGATACTAGTATCATCAGTGGGTAGTCTGTACACTGAAATATGTGCGACGCACGGAGTACTGTGAACTGCCTGAAAAGGAGGCTGGCTTGAAATATGGATTGCTCAGCGGTCTTACTCAGTTTTATGGCATCTATGCTGACGGGTCAATTTTTTATAGCAACACCGACAAGAGCAGAGAGCCTCCTCTCCCTCCTCCGCTGGCGCCATCACTACCACTACTACCACTACTACCACCGACGGTATAAAAAGCTCTTACATTAACACCTCCTCTAGCACCTTATGACCAAAAAGTATTATCTACAGTCATATAGAAGTAGCCATCACTAGGTAAAAGTAGCCGAATTAGTAATGCCGCAACCATAATTCAACAAACTTTTATAAAACCTTACCTACCTAGTATGAAGAACCGGAGATGAGATAGTTTTACTTCTAAGGCCTCACATTCTAGCAGGATTTAGTAGCTCACAATAAACAGAAGCTTTCAACATGTCCAGCTCTGGATTATGGTCCCGCATAGACTGTGTTATTAGGTTTGCAAATGGCTCTCGTTTCTGGATTATAGTTAGTGTACTGCTGGGAATTGTATTAACTACGAAGAAGGACCTACATTGTCGAAGTTGGATATGTCTTTGATGGTGCTAACTGTAATTGTAACCGCTGACGAAACTACTTATCCAATTTATACGTTGGAAGTGCTGGCAGTGTTTATCCTCTTAGCCATTTCTAGATCGGATTGGCTCGCTGATACTGGAATAACAGTAGAATTTGCTATGACTACGACTTTGGGAAGAGTGGTGTCGTGAGACTCATTTTGGCGGCTTTCAACAATGTGGAAAGAACTAAGTAGATGGTGATTGTGAAATCTAGAGAATTTGAAATTTGTCAGAACTTAGTGTAGGTGAATATGATGAAGAGCCGTTGGAAGCCAGAATTTCATCTTTATATTACTCATTGTACTTAGAATTGCTCTTGACTGAATCCATTAAACATTTCATATCTCGTCCTTGGAATCGTGTAAATACATTTTCGAATCATCAGCTGTCTAGATTGATATTTCCTAGTTCGTCTTCAGTTAATGCCTGGTTCGTCTATATTATCATAGTTCCAATGAAGTCATACGCCTTTTACAGGAATAGACCTCATCCTGTAGCTGCTCAGTCATTGAACACATCGCTTAATTTGAAAAATAAGCTTCGAAGATGTAAAGACCGCAAAAGCCTTTGATCCATATCTGTTCATTATGCATTGCATTTAGATTAAGTTTGAATATTAGCTTTGATTTGCCTTGGTCAGCCCCTTTCCCGGCGATCCTCATGGACTTCGGGCGAACCTAGTGCTTGTCAAGTCGAAAGCACAGCCCCCTGACTAGGCGAGTAATCCGAAGTATCCGCTAACACAAGCACAATCGACATCTTGCATTGAAATCGTTTAGTAGTGATACCATGTAATTATTTGTACGATGGAAGCATGGTGAGACAATTTTTTCTAAATGTGCTTATCATTCCTGCAATTCCTAGGACTTTCCATAGATGAGTTGAAAATTGTTTCTGAGTATTAACCACTAAGCTAAGCCTTTTGTATCGCCCATCGAAGAATAAGTATACGTTGAGTTCTGGTCATTCACCCTTCTCGATGAATATTATTACTATGCTCCCCATTTCGGCACAAGTGGAAAATCCGAAGATCATAGATACGAGCCAAGGCTCTAAAGTTGGTTTAGAGTCAACGGATGATCGGTTGTGAATGGGGCAGCAGCTCATAGGATCAGTTTCAGGTACGCGCGTTGAACCTTAAACTTGTACTAGCACCAGTGGCTACTCGCTTTGTAGTGAAGGATTTGTTTATATGTAGGATTGCCTACATAATACAGTTTATAAGTTGACTTAAGCAGTCCTCTATAAATAATGAAAACTTACGTATCAACATAAAACAAAATCTAAATAATAAGGCATAACATTTTGATTACTACACATTTCTAGCACACCCATAATTTCACAATCCACAAAGTCACTACACTCTATTCACTAAATCGAAATTCAAAGAGACCTCCAATTCCGAAGAAGTAGAATCTATCATAAATCTATATACAAAAACAAAAACAAAAACTCCCCATCCATACAAAATCTCCCAACCAATAACCTCCCCCAACTCCCCTCCCTATCAATACCAAGATACACACAGCATATAATCCCCCACCCCGAAGTCATAAAATAACTACTAACAGACCCACCTTCCCCCTAACCCCCTTAACCAGAAGCAGAAGCCGAACCAGAACCAGAAGAAGAAGAAGAACTCGATCTCCGCGTCTCAAAACTCGAAGGCCCAGAAACCAAAACTGTCGAATTAAAAAACGAAGTAGAAGAGCTACTTAACAGAGTTGGGCAAGAGCAAGAACTGGTTGTTATCGATGACGAGCTGAAGAATGAGGATGTGAAGTTTGAGGATGCGGTGATTAGGGAAGCAGAGGCATCTGTTCGTTTTGGGAGGGTGGGACTTGTTGTCGTGGCTTTGGCTGCGATTGAGGATGGGAAAGTGGAGTTGGATGTAGATGATTGTAGGATTGATGAGCTTGTGGTTGAGGTTGGACAGGAACAGGTTGAGGAACGAGATTTTGATTTTGATGATGATGATGAGGAGGAGGAGGAGGAGGAGGAGGAGGAGGAGGAGGATGACCTGGAAGATGAGGAAGAAGATCTCGAGGAGCTGGAACTTGAACTGCGAGACGTAGAAGACGAAGATGAGGACGAAGAGGAGGACCTCGAAGAACTAGAAGAACTGGTCCTGGAGCTCGAAGAGCTTGTTGTAGAACTTGAAGAACTTGAAGAACTCGACGCCGAACTTGAAGACCTCGTAATAGAACTTGAAGAACTTGAGGAACTTGAAGAACTCGACGCCGAACTTGAAGATCTCGTAACAGAACTTGAAGAACTTGAAGAACTCGACACCGAACTTGAACTTGTTGTTGTCGAACTAGAAGATATCGAGGACGTAGAAGTTGAAGATACCGATGAAGTACTAGTAGGCTTTGTAGACGAAGGAGAGGGTTTTGTAGCTGAGTTCTCTGTTGGTGTAGCTGTTGTCTTCTGTCCACTATCTCCTCCACTACCACCTGTACCACCTCCAGACCCGGATCCAGAGCCTGGGCCTGATCCACCACCACCTACTGTCCCTCCTCCGGTGGTTGCTGCTGGTTCGGATGAGGTACTAGATGCTATGGAACTGGACTTCGTGGTGGTGGGGATAGTAGCCGTACTGGAAGTTTGCGTAGTAATAATAACAGCTGTACTACTTGAAATCGACTCCGAAACGACAAGAGTAGATGAACTACTTTCTAACGTCTCAGTCGCAATGAATGTAAAAGTACTACTCTCCGCAGTCTCCGTAGGAGCAATAATCACCAAGATACTACTACTCTCCGCAGTCTCCGTAGGAGCAATAATCACCAAGATACTACTACCCTCAGCAGTTGCAGTAGCCACAGCAGTCTCGGTCGCCGAACTACTAAGAAAAGGAAAGCTCTCCTGAATATAAAAGTCCTCATCACAAGACACCAAATTCAATAAACAAGAACTCGTCGTAGCAGAACCACCGGGAAGTTCTGTGAAAGAGCCGCTATTATTGAGATAGATTCCGAATTCAGATGGACAGGTTGGAAGACCGTCAACTTGTAGATTGCAAGCGCTGGATGCTGGTGTTGTGTCGAATCTTGTGAGATTTATACTACAACCTGAAGCAGAGTAGTAACCTGTGGGTTGACCAATTTCTACAGGTGATATCTTGACTGCATCTGAGGAAGGTGCATTTGATGAGATAACACCAGTGCATGTTTCCTGGGCGAGGGCGAGGTCTGCTAAGAGAGCCGTGATGACAGCAAGTGTTGAGCAACGCATTTTTTGAGAATATAAATGAGAGAATTCAAGAGAACGAAGTAAAGAATGAATACCGGTAGTTGTCTTACTGGATAACTCCCATCATTACCAAGTGAGCAATTCCTATTTTATATACCAGTGATACCATTTAATCGGACCACACCACAATCCTTCTCCGAAAACTCCGGACAAAATATAAGAAACCGACGAGAAATGAAATGAGAGGGATTTCAGGATCAAGCCTCAAGTTTGCATATATGTGTAACATAGATGAATAGAACTCCCTGAGTTCATCCCAAAGCCTCTCCAGCACCGGCTAAAGAGTGGCTTTGCAGAAGCTTATTTGGTCGCTAAGCCTTGCTATGCATGAACTTGAAGGATCGCTTCTGGGCCGCTGGTGGAGAAGGTTTTATGCGAAGGAATCCTTCTCAGAACCTCACAAGGGTTTTTGTAGTGTGTTTTGCTGGCTCGTACATTACTGCTTGCGGCAATTCAATTGTTCCGACAGGCCGAGGACTTTTTCATTTTTGAGAGAAATGGAGTTATTTGGTTGAGTAGTGAGTCCCATACTGCTGTTAGAGAATGAGAGATGGGATATGAGTGTGCACAGAACATAAATACGAGACAGAAAGTTTAAATGGAGTGGCATGTGGTATGTTCAAATATGCCGGGTTTACGTTACGCAGTAGTTAGCTACAAAGGTGATGGCACACTTGAAAATGGATGCTTACTTAGCGCGAAATAGACAAGCGTGCTTTTTCTTCTAACCAAAACCTGCGCACCATGTCCTACGAGTAGATAATTTTTCTATATCTGTTTCTAAAGACGGTGTGGGATGATAATAATACAGTCATTGGCCAACAACCAAGCAACCTAAAAGAACACACTTTTAATACCTATAATGTGGGGTCATTCAACCTTCTAGGACTCCGTTCAACTCATCAATATCCAAACTCAAGAAAGACAGTCTTCAAATTTCAAAAAAAGAAATCGGTGATGCTGTCGATGAGACCCCCATCACCTTCCCCACCACCTCCACTACCACTACCTCCATCCCCTTTCCCAGGCTGCCAGGGATCTTGATCCCCAGCACCCCATGTATCATGTGGATCTTGCCCAAAAGTATCTTGGGGTTGTTGAGTACTATCCGTGGGATTGCTCGTTGACTCCTGGGATTGCGGTGTATCATCACCTCTGCCTCCGGCTCGCTGCATTGCTTCGTACCCCGCTATTGTCCCAGCGCCAGCCACACCAGTACCAACAATATCCTCGCCGGTTATAAGCCCCCCAGCAGTCCGACCAGCGTTACCAATAGCCCCTCCAGCCGCCTCGGAGCCAGTGATAACTCCTGTCTCTGCAGCACCGACTTCCGCAGCGGCAGCCTCTCCTCCTCCACCCCAGAACCAGAATGGCATATAGCCCATCATTCCACTGCCATGACTGTGTCGTGAGAAATAGTCAAAATCAACTGTTACGGCCGTGGCTAGCATGACAGCTCTCTGATCAAGAGTCATACTGATGGGATCCTCTTTCCCACCCACAACCTCAGTATATGCCTTCTTCTCCCCATCCGTGCTGGAGGGCATCTGCTGGGTATTCCCAGATTCTTCAGCCAAAGCTGCGCTATCCATGCGAAGAGCATAAACTCCCGTATCGGTAAAAATCTCTCTAGCAAAGCCAGCAAAACTACGATTTACGGACCCGATCAATCGATTATCGTGTCCACGCAGCGAGAAGTCCCAACTTAGTACCGGCTCATCAACCTTGGCAAACTGCATAAACGCTTGACTTGCTTGGTAGTCCTCTTCTTCGAGCGAAGGATCATGTGTGAGAAAAAGATTGTATTTGCGACGTAAAGGTGCCCACTCAGATTGTGCTTCGCCAATGACTCGCATTGCATCGAGAGGTAGTGGGGATATATGCCGACCTTCGGGGTCTGTCTGTGGTACCGTGGCAAGTGCTGTCGAGATAGATTCAGGTGGTTGGACGAAGTTGGAATTGAGGTGTAAAGGATCGTAAACTTTGATACTTGAGTTGATCCAGGAGAAGGGACGGTGGAACTAAACAGGTCAGAAATGATTGACAACATCAAAGGAATATATTCTGAGATTCATGGGAAACACGCACCCTCAAGACCTCTTTCTGATGTCGGTCAAAAACATGTGTTGTAAATGCTCGATGTGTCTTAAACCATTGCCTCCCCATTGTTTTCCCGAAGCCTCCATCATGTTCGGCCATGTAACCAACGTGATTACCATGCGGGTCCATAATCACATACCGATTCGCTTGCTCAAATCCCAAGAACAGATTCATCATCTCGATCTGCCTCTGTACTACGAGACCCGACTGCGCCAGGATATTGGTGGCAGGATGGTCGGATTTGAGAATGGCATTGGCATCTTCAGCTACATGAACTGGCGATAGCAGGTTATTCTGCGCAGGATCTGTCGAAGCTAAGATGGCAGATGTTGATGGAGGAGGAGGAGGTTGCTCCGGAGCCGAGCTTGAGCCATGATTTGAGGGGCTTGGAGGTTTAGATTGTGAGGTGGAAGCTTCATGCTTGCGGTTTATAGGAATACGTCTGGTGCGTCCACTGCGGATAGGACCACCTGCACCTCTGTGTCTGACTTGGATCCGTAGGGAGGTGAGCGGAGGAGTAGATGGTCGATATGTTCGCAGAAGAAGCATATTGGAAGGCGAGGAAAGCTCGAGTCGCAGTGGAACTCTAATCGTAAGAGTCAAAGCCCATGATCCACAGTCTGACACCCTGTCATGACGGGTGCGCTAAGCCAGATTTACAATGAATGGCTTGGCTGCTGTCGGTAATCGTTGTCAACCTTATAGCAGAGCAGGGTAGAGATAATTCAATGTTGATAGGAGGAAGTATCACTGTAAACCAAATGGCACAGGCTTAAAGCATCTAAAAATTACTATACAGCCCTATGATAGCCCATAGCTATGACCAGGTCCTTACGAAACAGCCAATAAGGAACACAAATTTACTCACATAAGCAATCATTACCCAACACCACCAGCAATGCTCCCATATCCAAGAGCAGAAGATCGAAGAGTAGCATGTTTTAGTATGTAAAGTTAAAGACAGTAGTACTTCTCTCCCCAAAAACCATTCATAGAAGTTACCCATCTACATTCTTTACACCATCTTTTGCCGCAATCTTCAATTCTTTCCAAAATGAGAGCGATATCCAAACTCAGCCCAGAAAAGGACATTTCATACGAGAGCCTAAACACCACAAGGCCAGAACATAACGCCGAAGAGACCACCAAAATGACGAAAACTACAAATCCTGACTTTCTCCAAAGTTCAGGGGTCAGATTCCGAGCAATAAATACTGCAAAACCACCTCAGTACGAAGCCATTTCAACGGGTATCGAAGATGTTGAACTCCACCATATTTCATCAACGGACTCAGACTTCCCTCCAAATTGTCTTTTGGAAAATGAGATATTAAGTCATCCAGCACTTAGCGATGAAAGATTAAGGTGTCAATTACTTCCTAGTCGGTTGGCTGTCTGGATACATAACAGCACTGGAATTAGGCTGTCGGCTTTGGCTGCTGAAATACTTCTTTCAGACGATAAGATTAAAGTTTCAGACTTCAGATTGTGAGTCTACTAATTTTTTTTTAAAAACAAATTGAAAAAAAGGAAAAGAAATGGGATACCACAGCACTAACATCGCCTCCAGATACGATTCTGCAGACAACATTACAGATCCCATTTCAGGGCTAGTGTCTGTAACATATGGGACAGTCAGTGAAGTTCTTCTGGGAGTAGCCGATTATCCAATTGCAGCATGGAAGAAAGGAATCATGGAAGATAACGAATCCACAACTTCTCGTAGACCTACTACCTCACAAAATATCAATTCATCGAGATCAGAAAACCGAGATACAGAAATCTTCATTCGAGAGAAAGGCCTTGGACGTATTATTACCGTAGCTCTTAAGTCCCCAATGTCATTCACAATGGCTCTCACTCGTGGATTTCATAATGCTCCGAAACTATATCATGATAGTTCGGTAAGACCTGAACCTGAAGTAACAGGTGCTAAGAGCGGGCTTGTGGCTGCGTCGAAAGTAAGTAATTCAAGGTAATTGAATTGCTTGCTAGCCTTTTCTAACAGGATTTGCTTTAGGAATTTAGTTACGGTTTATATGATGGTTTGACTGGTTTTGTTATGCAGCCCGTAAACGGTGCTCGTACTGAAGGGTCTGTGGGATTCGTGAATGGACTAGGAAAGGGAATCTGTGGAGTGGTTTTGAAACCTTGTGCTGGTATGAGTACCCGATTCTTCATTTTATATTTGCTAGGTATGATAATTTACTAATGGGCTTATAGGTGCATGTGCCCTTCCAGGATATTCATTTTTGGGAGTTTATAAATCGATTCAAGGGATCTCCACCAAGTCTAATGACAAAGACACACAGGCGATGTACTTCCCAATGACTTTAGAGCAAGGCAAAGTTGAAATTAGGAATATCTCTAAGTCTGCGAAAGAAAACATATTAGAGAGATGGATAGAAAGTCAGAGGATGTCGACGAGTGGCAGATGAACACAGGGCATTAACCTTCGAGCACCATATAATGAAAAGTGGTAAAATATGAGAATATGAGTAAAAGTAGGAAATCATGTATATTCTGGCCTTCGAATCTACGGGGATTTCTATACACTATATATACACAAACTGAGCATCGCAAGGGCCTCGTTTCCCATACTAATTGAGCTGTTTTTTATGTCAAATGGTCAAGCCAACAGTTCTCTGATCCTCCACTAATTAGAGCCCATGGCGACCAGTGGAAATGAGATTATATTAGTATTACACGTGATTTGTGTCCGACACAGGGCAATTCTGGAGTGCGGGCTTTAATGACTTAATGACCAAATATACGACAGCAAAGTCACTGGACAGAATCATGAAATAAGTTTAAGGATGCAAACGTTTTCCTACTATGGCAAGTACTATATCAGCGACTAAACTTTGCACGTTTCAGGAGAACTACCTTATTCCTCAGCCATTCTAGTGCTCTATCATGAGATGGATTTCGCATATTGATCCTTTAAGTAACCTGGAACAGAAAACTCATTCAATTCTATTAGAAGTATTGACTTGTATTAAGTTTTGGAAATATTTACCCAAATCATCAAATTGCTAAAAATAGTTAATATATTCCAATCGATCACCATTCAAAAACCTCCTGTACCCTCTGTCTAACAATGCCCGAAGGACTCTCAAAACGACCATAAGTAATAACCGCCCTCCTACCAGCAACATCAAACTCAGGATTAACAATGGAAATCCTAGACCAATCAGGAACATCACCAGCACACATTACAACACCTAATCCCTCCTCTTCAATCTCCACAATCTTCTCAGTAATCCTAGCCACCATCTGTGAATCCCACATTCCTTCCTGACGATTCATCCTTCTTAGGATGGAAATACCTCGACGTCGAAGAATTGGATCTCGACAGCAGCATATGACGGTAAATAAGGGACTTACTATACCGATATCGGGTGAGAATGTTGGTCCCCGCGTCGAAGATGGCGATTCAACTAAGGGTAATAGTTCGATAGCTGATTCGGCGAGATTTATAATTTCTTCGTGTATAGAACGATATTGATCCCATAACGTCTGATCATCAATAATTGTTCTCGTCAAATCGAGAGAGATTTCAGCGTTACGTCTATGAATTTGAAGAACTAGTATCCCAATACGTTCCTTGATAGTCAGATCCTGACCACGATTCTGGACAAAATTATCTAATGCTCTCGTCCACTGTCGTAATAATTTGAAGAAAATTTTGTTTCGGTCTTTGATTTCTTGTACTGTGATGTGTTCGAGTGTTTCTTTTGGTTTGTGGGTGAGAAAGTAAAAGAACTCGTGTCGGTGATATTCGAGTACTTGGCGTGCTTCTGAGACGCTGGAAAAGGACTCGGGTATTAGGGTATTTGATTTCATCATGCGTGATCTTTTGGCTACATCTGATGCACGGCCACCAATAAGCTATACAGAGTGTTAGTGCTCAATTTGACCCTTCAAGGGATGTGTGGGAAATAAAAGTAGAGGTTGAGATAATTAGATCATTATGGAAGCAAGAAGGATTGTCTACCTGGATGACTTGGGTATCGAGTCTGGTATATAGCGTTTGGAATATCTCTAAAGGGATATATGGTGTGCGGGATGAGGTCAAAACCGGGTGTTCAAGTTGTTGATTACCATGATTCGTCTGAAGTTCACAAAATATCTTAAGACCCGAGTTTATGTGAGCCAAAGCAGAACTGAAGTGACCACGAATTGACTTAATATTTGAAAGATTAGTTTACTTTGGAGTGTTCAGGAATTTATAAGTTTCGAGGAGACTCACCTCAAAGCAAACAAATATCACACAGGATGCTAAGGCTACATCCATAGCTTGGCTCTGATTTCCAAAATTTGGGCAAAGCAGTTTGTTTATAGCAATTTGGTATTGCTGTAATGGAAAACCGATAACATCATCAGTCGTACCTTTATTTGCACCATTCTCAAAAGACTCGTGCAAAGCGCCCAAAGCAAATATTCCATGACGGATTGCAGGCTCGAAGTGAGCCGTGTGGAGGACTAACCGATCCCAGAATTCGCATCCGTAGAATCCTGAAAGCTGGGGTGCAGTTCTTTCGCAAAAGAAGTGAAATGCACGTCGTTCTTTTGATGTTCCGGAAATTGGGACAGATAGAGATGTAAGAACAGGGCTTACGGCAGAAGCACTCGTCCTCGGTAAGCTACTGGAAGTGTGATTGGTCTGGCTGTCCAACGCGTAGCCACCGCATTTACGGCCTGTAGATGTACATTTTACACAGCTTGGTTTCGTTTCATCACATTTGATGCGCCTTGCTAGAATCACATGACAAAGTGAGCAATGGTAGGTACGATAAATGTAAGGGCTTGCTTACTTCTGCCAAGATATATTAGTATGCCTGCCTGAATAGGTTGTGATCGGAGACTGACTTGCATGTAAAACAACCCGCTTGAGTCTTAGGTCTGTACGCTCTCTTTCGTTGACCTCGCTTTACCTTGGGCATGGTGTTCGCGAATCTCGATTTTTTGCTTTGGAATGAGCAGGGTCCATACGAAGATATTTTGAGCTGCAAGATATTAAATGAACATCGTCGCATCTTTTACGTCGTTGTCATGCCCTAGTGGCACGGGCATAGCCTTTAAATTGTGGATAGGTCCTCCACAAGGGGCTGTGCTGTAAGATAGGGGGCCAACAACGGGCCGCTCGCTTAAGCTGTGCCTCTTCTGGACGACTTCTCATTTGCCCATCCAATTTCTGTTCTAGGACATATTAGTCTTAACAAAAATCCGTCGAGCAGGGTCCCTACGAAGAGGCCAATCAAAACCTTCACTGTTGCTTCTTAGCTAGTAGGCCGTCGATCTTCACCGGATGCTAAGCCCGATAGGCTTACATAACGTTATTTTTATTTTTCTGCCGCAGAAAAAATAACTCTGATTGGTTTGTTAGCAGGGACCTGATGCATTTGCCGCCTGTACAGTACCTAAAACCAAAACACCACACATACATGCTTACTGCAGAATCCAAGACACTTAAATCTTGGGGAATATACTTAATCCGCCATCCTCGAATTCAGAACAGTACAACACATAATACAGCTTATTTGTCTGACATGATTTGACCTTTTATCATCATTCCTTCAACAACATACACTTTCAACTTTATTTAATTTCATCACTTCTTCAAAATGGTTTTAGAATGCTATGGTGAGTAATAGTAGATAACCTGAACTCCATGGAAACCTTCTGACCTATCTTCTCTCTCAGCAATCAGTGTTCAAGATACTCTCTGGAGTTTTTGCCCATCGATCGCAGGAGCCTACGTTATGACCGTGCTATTCGGACTTCTCACCATCGCCCATGTAGCCCAAGCGATTATGTACCGCAAGGGATACTGCTGGGTTATCGTCATGAGCGCAGCATGGCAAACAATAGCCTACATCTTCCGAATTCTAAGCATTCGAAATCCAGCGAGTCTTGGGTCTTATGCAGCCTGGTTCGTGTTGATATTGGTTGCTCCTCTTTGGACAAATGCCTTCGTCTATATGGTGATGGGAAGGATGGTTTGGAATTATATCCCCAGTGCTAAGATATTTGGGGTTACTGCTTGGAGATTCGGGTTATACTTTGTTCTTCTTGACATAACGTATGTATTCTTGGTTTCCGAATATGATACATGGATTTTGGACTAATATCGATATAGAGCTTTCATTGTTCAGATTTACGGGGCAGCTGCCGCTGCTACTGCTAAACAAGATACCCCACTACATGTGATATTGCGAGGTGAGTTACTGTTTTCGGATTGAATCCCACGGACACTTATGCGTTTTCAAGGTCTTCATATTTACATGGCTGGAGTTGGACTTCAGCAACTCTTCGTCCTCGTATTTTTCTTCTGCGCAATCCAATTCCACAGAGTCTTTCTCAGAAGCCAAAATTCCCCCAATAAACGTGGTGTGCTCTGGTTACTTTACACTCTATATATCGTCATCGCACTCATCACTGTAAGTCATCCATTTTACGTACATCATCTTTCTATCGCTAACATCATATGCAGCTACGTATTATCTTCCGACTTGTCGAATACTCAAATGGACTCAAGAGTACGATCCCAAATCACGAAGTCTACCAATACTGCCTTGATAGCTTGCCAATGTGGCTTGCGATCCTACTTCTTAATATTATTCATCCTGGACGTATCATGCCAGGCAAGGTGTCCGACATGCCTTCACGCAAGGAACGAAAACGGAACATGGTCTCATCTAAGTCAGATAGATATTCGACTCCATTGGAAAACAGGCCTGGTAGATCGGTCTGAGAATTTGAGTTGCCGATGATAACCTAAGTTTTGCGTATTGTCTTTCTGGATTAGGGGCGTTTGATTTGTTATTTTCGTTTCGTAAAAGCATTCTACATTCTGTACTAGATATAAAATTACCTCATAATATTATAGTAGGCAGTTACGTACGTCGCTTGCTAAATTACTACGAGTATGCCTTGTGGAATGGAACTCGGTACTTGTACTTGTACAATAGACATAGTGCAAATTGATTTCATCAAGATACTATATCTGTTGTAAGCTTTAAATCAAATGAGATACCTGAATCAAGTAAATATAGGAACACGAGCGAATTACGGAGGTTCCGGTCAAAAGTCATAAGAATATAGGCTATAAAGCCTGTAGTAGCCTATGGCTATAGCGTCCTCTTATAGGCCTGTGGCTATACTTCTTACACGGCCTTTTTAGGCGCTTAGACGCTAAATGAAGGATATTATAGGGCCTTTAAGCGAAACTCCGCCCCTTAGAGGGTAGGAGCAGCTAGCAAGGCAACTATAGTACTTAATTACTAAGCGGGAAAGCTCTATAGGCTATTTAAGCAGTAATATATAGGCTCTAATACGCTATAACCCCTGAGATATAGGCCTATGGCCTGTATTCTCACGACTTTTGACCAGAACCTCCGTAGTTAAGCAAGAGTAAAGTCAATTCATTGTAATTTCATGTATTCTAACCAGACACCATAGAAAATTGTGAATTTGGCATTTACAACTTATCTATAAATGGATTCTTTATAAAACAGATAAAAATATAATAGGATAGTAGCTTAATTGAAGACAGCATGAATACACACTACTCTAACTGGATCCTACGTGTTAATTGCTCATGCTTGATTCTTACTTATACTATTCTCGCACAAGCCCAACATATCTATAAAAGGTTGAGAACCTCAGCGAACGTCCAATATACGGTTTTAGAATATTGTTCCACAAGAACTTCTGTTCTTTAGTCCAAGATGCTGTAGAAATAGAATGGACCATAATTGGAACCATACTTGCCCCGCCTCGATCAATGTATATTGTGTGTGGCTTATTAAACAAGCCCGTGATACGCCTTAAACTATTTATTTCTGGCCTATGATCAACGATCAGCATTAATGGGACCGGTGAAGCTACTCGGCCAAGTTCAACGGCACGCTCCTGTGAGATTCGCTGTATCTCCTCTTGCAACTTTACCAATTCCCAAGCGGTCGCAATCAAGCTGTAACACGGTATAGGCGCATATGCCCAGGCCACAACAGCCATAATGAGCTCGAGTCCTGTGAAAGTTTTCAGTTCTGAAAACTCATGGTATTCATCTCTTGTTCTGGCGATGACTCCAAAATACCCTGAAGGCTGGATGTCAGTTCTTTTGGGAGGACTGCCAGTTGTAATAACAAGACAAATACTTCGTATATGATCTCGATTAATCGATTTTAACTCTTGGTAAAGTGGCGTAACTGGTCCGAAACCCATTGCGCCATAATGCGAACCTTTATCGATCAATACGGTGAAAGTTGTGTGATCCCAGTTTACGAGTCCCGCGGTGGATAGCCGATAGTGTCTCGGTTTGCTTTTAACCCATTCTCTAAGCTCCTCTTGAATTTGCCTGCACGTCTTAGATAATGCTACAAAGGCACTCTTTGTTCGAGTTGGCTTATTTACGATAAATATTGCGCGGCCAGGCCATATTAATAGATCATATATCATGTATCGGATATCGCGAGGGAGAAAATTGAGGAATAGACTATTTTGAACGAAGTCTTTTTTGTAAATATTTGGAGCCCAATATCTTATCAATTTTCGATATCCAACTTTTAAGTTGAATCCTAATGCTGAATCGCCTGGGTCCAGTTTTGAGAGTCTTTGGTGAAGGTTTTCGATAACAGGTTGTTCGTTTTCTCTGCGTGTAGAATTGCTTTCGGGAAGCAAGTCTCTTGATGGACGCGACATTTCCTGTGTTTCGACAGGAGAGGAAGTGCTATGATCGAGTGCTGATTTATACAATATGATGTCAAAAGATCCGGCGATTGGACTGCAACAATAAATAGGGTTCATAGCGTCGAGAAGATATTTTGAGGAAAACCATAAGACGCGTGCATGAACCAGTGGTGGATTGAAATATTTGTAGGTAGTTGTTAGCGTCAATAGCTCCCGCCCTAGACTCGACCGCTTGAGGTCAAGGTAAGACTGTCGAAAATATTTTTGTCTTCTAGCAGAAGAATGTGAAACACAATATTCATTAGCCTATTAAAGATTTCTTTATAGTTAAACATTTATACTTTACTTGTTTTCCAACACTGTAGCTGGTATAAGCCTTAATCCTATAGCTTTCTTTGAAACATTAAGTTGTCTATACAAGTAACAGCGCTAGTAAGTGTCGGCGCAACAGTTCATTTCAATTTCCTTTTGCAAACTTATTGCAACCTCAAATTTTGAAAGAGTGATAGCCAACAAGATGGAATAAATGCGTTACATCTTCAAAATTTATAATCTAGGCAAATTTTTATGTAAGAAAAATTGCTTATAGTTTATGTTAACACGTCTAAAGAGTTTTAGGATAGCCTACGGTCGCTCGAGGTAATGCTGTGATAAAGGTTGTGAATTTTCATTCTCTATTATGGAATTGTGGGCTTTATTTCACATAGATTGTCTCCATTCTTTTGCTGAAAGCCATGGTTGATTGTACTACTAAAGACTATATGGAAACCAAACTCAAATACACCTTCTATAGAACTAACCCTTGTACACAGCACTTGTCACCTCAATACAGATCCTCCATCTACAAGCCCAATTCACCTGGCACATAGGTTCCATTTTCGATTGCATATTCATGTGCCCGAGCTACAAGAGAGTATTCAACTAGATATCTAATGACTAATTAGTACCTCTCAATTCAAACCACACAAAAAAGTAAAAGTATAAACTTACTTATCCAAGAAAGGCAAAACCTCAGCAGTGCCAGGAGTATTTCTCCAATCCCTCATAAGATCCATAGTAATAGCAAACATACCAAAAAGATGAACACCAGCCTGTTCCATCTTTCTGTTCGCATCAGCAGCCAATTTATCGTTGAATGTTCCGCTGGCTTCGGTGTTGGCCCAGACCGAGTAGCCTGCTTCCCGGAGGGAGAGCGCAAGGAAGGAAGTGCCTGTGTGGTTATCAGTTCTGAAGGAAAAGCTTTAAGAGATGGTTACTTACAAACATCAGTAGTGATACCAGCTAGAATAATTTGAGTCTTGTTAGTAGCCTCGACAGCAGCTCGAAAGTCGGCGTTGTCCCATGCATCGACCTCGCCGTTGCGCTTAATGAACGGTGCATTTGGATGCATCTCGATGACCTCTTTGGGGAGCTGGCTGTTGGGTCCTGACTTTTATGAGAAAATTGCATGCTTGAAATTTCATTTTGGAAGAATTTACCAGTTTGCGCCGAAGTAGTCAGGATGGTTGGTAGGTTGAAGAGATTCCCAAGAGCGGCGTGCGCTAGGATGCTGCTGCGGAACTCGGTTGGGCTGTAGTCGTGAACAAGTCCTGAGAGACCGACTTGATGATCCACAACTAGGAGAGCCTGGAAATCGTCAGTAAGAAGATTTGTTTGAGTGGATAATGCTTTACTTACGGCGTTGTTCTTGTCAAGTCTTTCAAAAGTGAATCCTGGTAAACGGTATTAGTTGATACGCATACGAGAATTCGAGAGAAAACTCACCAGTTGCGGAAGCAATGGCAGCCAAGGAAGCAGTGGCGAGAACTTGGAACTTCATGTTATCGAGGAGTGGCCTGAGAACAAAAGCTGCTACTGAAGATGAAGAACGGAGATGAGGATGTGGATGAGGAAGGATATTCTTGAACCGCAGAAGCACGACCTTTTATACTCTTTTACTAGCAAAATGTGCTAGAAGAATGTGCTTGGCGTGGCTTAAGCATGTCTTTAGATAATCAGCCATGGCTTGATGCCTTCGTACTTCGTAATTTCAATTACAAGGAAGTAAGCATATGTCCGATGCAGTTCATTGCACAAATATCCACCTGGAATACGAGGTTTGCGCCATTTACAATGGAAGAATCTCCGGAGAGATAGTTCTGCAGTGGGCTTCAATTCGGAATTCCCACCAAGAAGCGAATACTTCTTGAGAGAAGCTGTCTGGGCCTGGTATCCTCACTGGATCTTGCAGAACGCCATGTGGATTGATATCCACCTAGAAAGATCGTTCAAAATTCCAGGCCCAAAACAGAAAATTTCACAACCAATCATTAAGCATTTTGCAATATTGTGCCTAGCAAGACATAGGAAATAACGAGGCTCATGGTCGGGTTGTTCATCGTGATAGCGAGTGTGGATATCTGCAAATGGTCGTGCATGGTCGAAGCTGAGTAACGGCATGCCAAGAATTTGAAAGGCCTGTTGGCTTCGATTGACAACCATCCAATAATGCTCGATAATGTCAACAATGTTGACAATGATAATTCCATAATTTGAAGTAGTGATTAAAAACACGACTGCGAACATAATTTGCCACACAATCTTGAAGGCTCCAGGGCGAATTGTGGAATACTGCCAAAGAGCCCAAAGGCTTGTTCAGCTTAACTTTAGTAGCACTAGATTATGTATAGCTGAGAGATTCATGTAAATTCACCAAATAACCCCAACTGTGGAATAATACTGTATTCATATGCTCGGCCAGAAACTTCTTTGTACTATACTTCTGATATTGAATAAAACTATGGCACTATGAATCTTTCCATTATGAATCTCGGAATCTGGTTAGTGGGTATTTCTAAGGGAGATTCATGTCCCTCTAGAGTGGGAGGATCCGAGTACGACATTTGACCCTGCCGACGTTCTTGAAGGACTGAAGGTCATTGACGTTGGGTTTACAATTCTAGCGGGGACCGTCGCTTAGTAACCACGTTAGCGTCTCGCTCAATCTCTTGGCATTTTCTCCGGGGACCTGACAAAGCAAGAACAACAATCATCACGTCATCGATAAATGATAACGAGTGTCTATCTAAGCATTACGTTGTGGTATGTTAAGCACCAGCTTCTATATTTCGTTATACTTTTATCAATTCTAACACCATCAGCTGAGTTACCAAATAATTCACAACTCTAAATGCTAAACGCTCAATACACGCAGTCTCACTGACTATCCCTTTGTGTGGCTTAGGGCTCTTTATACTAGACTTGGAACGTGCTGAACGCGAATCACTAGCTGAGAGCTTATTTAACGTATAAACGCATTAACTACTAACTAAAATCTACTTATTTATATTTAAAAATTATCTTACATAGATTATAGCTCCAGTAAAGTATACCTAGGTTTGTACTAAGATACAAGGAGTGTTAATTAGTATTCTATAGGTCACACAAAGGGATAGTGGTGATAGGTTGTGTATCTCCGGCTCTGAACATGTTTAAACTATTTGAAGCTCTACAACCAATCCACATTCAATTTCTATTCACATACGCCAAATACACCAAAATGCAAAAGAAAAACTAGAAGGCATCTCAGTTATCGCTCGCTTAAGTCTCATCTCGCGTTTCTCCTATTGTCTCTTTCCTTATCTTCGCTTATGTGGAACTAATACCCGTACCCTGCACCTGCTGCTCTTCGAACATCATTCTTTTACCCCCCTTCAATTTGTTTTACTAACGCCACTTTCTCGTTTCTCGGGCATAGCCACGCTTTCTTTATGGTTTCCAATGGCGTCCGGGGGATTATTAAACGTTGCGACCTCAGCTGTAAATGCAACCTTATCCGCATCTTTAATAGCAGTTGCAGCCACTCCCCTTTCCTCTTCAGTGGGCATATTGACAACCATCAGGCATAAAACCTCTCGTTGGATTATGCGCGTGATGCCTTTGGGGCACTGGGTGTACCTTTTCCTGCCCGGCCGTCCGGGTACTGCCTAGCTATGGCACGGAGTTGGTAAATTTACCATCGAAGTGCAGAGGACTGAAGGACTCTGAGGCCTTGCGTATCATCTACCCTCAAGACCAACATTTCATTAATTGATCAAATGTAGCGTAGGTAAAGCGAGAATCTTCAAGTTTATTAATTTGAAAGTTGTGATCCTTGAATTAATTGATTAGAGAGTTCGAAGGACCTTCTTGTTATGTAAGCGACGGATAACAAAATTCCAATCAACACTTTTGGCTTCCTATTATTATTTCCTACTAGCTACTGCAATTATATGTATTGACTAGAACTAATGTATGATATCAACCCAAAGTGTCCAAATTTCAGAGTTGGAAAATACGTTCAGCTTGTGTCACATCACATGACATAATCACTAATTAATCCCACCGTTCGAAGCCACAAAAGGCCAGTTTTCGTGTGAGACCAACCATAGGATCTGCCAAAACTAGGTTCCGTTGGTTGAAGCTTTCTGTTTCTAACCCTAAAGAGAGTTCATCTGCCCAAGAATATCACTGCCATGGATAAAAGTGATCACAATCTAGATAGCCGAGAAAGTCCACCTCCCTATCCAGGTCCCACAGGAGGACAATCCATCAACAATGAGGACAAACATGATACTCAAAGTTCTCATGAATATATAACCACGGCAGGCCAATCCACTGCTCAGACTTCTTCATCTCAAAACCCAGTTACAACGTCGGCTAAAAAGAATGTCATTAGCGAGCTCTCACTCATCTCACCTGCGAGGTCCGGCTGGGGTCTAGCCAACATGACCCACAGATCCTCAGAAGATATATTCCTCCACGCCTACACGAACTCACCAGCACTCTTCTGCCTCCAACCCAATGACTTTCTCAGGCGTGAATCACTTCTACTACTGCGTTCAGGACCAGGAAAATCAGGCACCGTCCTTGGAACTTGTGAATCATTGGGTCTGAAAGCGAATGATTTTGTAGTGAAGGTTGATATTGATGGGAAGGAGAAATTGGAAGCAAAAATGACAAAAGATACTCCTGAGAAATTCACCTGGATGATTGCGAGTGGTTTGCCAGAACTCAAGGGCGAACCACCTTCGTATGATCCAACGCGAAAACGGTCATTTGTATGGAAGCGTTTCCTAAAGACTGGTAGCCACGCGTCTTCGTTTATCTCGCCTGACTGGAAGTTAATCGATCAAGATACGCAAGAGGTTCATTGTGTGTTTGTAGAAACACCTGGAGCAGCTAAAGAAAGAGGGGAGTTACAATTTAGGCGTAGCTTTGGTTATCGTTGGGAATTGGGAGTGTTGGTGACCTTGGGGACGGTGGTCGAGTGTGAACAGCAAAGACATAATAAGAGGGGAGATTTCACTAAAGGATTCCTTTCAAGTTAGGGGATGGTTTGATTGATAATATGCTCTGGGTACATACCCATGCTAGGTTTGAGGAAAGAAATCGTCGTGATTTCAAAGAAGCTTGGGGAAGATCCAGCATATCCCCAGTCAAGAAGACAGATGGATTTGCCATCGTCCTCTATAATCATGTTCCTGCGACACAGATTCATGTGGCACAGCACGAGAGGATAAGGGGTGAGATCGATAGATTCGTCGCGAACAACAAGGCGTTTGCTCAGCCAGTTATTCATATCCGTGACAGAGTTGAAGATCATTCCTGTGCCGTCATCGCCCCATAGGTATCCTTGAGGCATGCCGCTGCCAACCGGGAATTTGTCCAAGATGTGCAATGATGCCTGCAACTTGTGGGACAAGCTCTTTGTGGATATTGAAGTCGATCTTCTCCAAGTTGGTGCCTGGCACATACTCCATGAATAGGTATCCCTTTGGCCATGATGGGTCGGATTGATCTTGGAAGAATCAGTAGACGCACGGAACGTGAACAATACTGCGATCGATGTTTCGATATGCGAACTCTTGTGTACTAGCTTCTGCCTGCGTGACGCCGTATCCGTATTTGACTGCTATTTCGTTGCACAGTTTGATGACTCTGTTTCCTCCTCCGAGGCCGCCAATCATACTCTGTTCCTTGGACCTAGCGGTATAGCTGAAGAAGGAGACCTATCTGAATAGACTCTTGGTTATAAACTGTGACTTAAAGTCTTTATGGCTACTAAGACATATACACAGAATAAAGGCATCTTGTATGCATATAAACAACAAAAGCCTGAAGGCCTTAGAAGCTTCATCCAACAGTATTAGTTGAATCAAATGTCTAAGCAAATAAATAATGCTTACCACAAAACAAACTTCTGAGTCAAGAGTGAATTGACTCATGCCTGTTTGATGTTTTTTGAGGAGACATGCTATCATCTAAGTATTCATGAGTCCAATTGTGCTAAGCAGTCAGGTCGCTAATTTTGACTCATGGCTGAGGAATCTAACTTATATATATATACAATGATTAAGTCTCTTGTATTTTTACCAGATCATTATTATTATTACAAGCATAAGCCTCACATTCTACGTGCATTCCTCTCAAAAAACACAAAACAAGTTCAACATCAGCAAAATGGGTTCCCGCGACCTCACTCAAGAGGATTACGAGCTTATAGTTCAGGCAATCAGAGTAACTGTTCACACAACCGGAGAGCTCATCGACTTAGACACCCGTAGCGGTAACCATGCATCCATATATCTTCTCACATCAGACGGATATTCCGTTCGTCTAAATATGAAGGAAACCTAGCTTAGCGACAATATGGGAACGTACACACAAAAGAGTTACGACTACCAGGATGTAGAAAGCTCTACCATCAATTTTGACCTCCCAGAAATTTCTGTATTAACAGTCTATCAGGTTATCTCTCTCATCGAAGAAAAGGGGCGGCACAGGTATCAATTTACCCACACTGGAGTTGGTTGTCGGTACTGGGGTGTAAGCATTCCAATTGTAATCTTAGTGACTCCATGCTAATGACCATTTAGTAAAACAGTTGTTAATAACTGTAATGAAAAGGGTTATATTGCGCAGACGAGTGGAACATCTGTGCGGTCGGTGACCGAGAATTTGAGATACAATTATTCTCTAGGAAAATCTCCAGTGTTTGAAGAGATTGAACCTGGAACTTTTGTGCAAAATTGACATGGGATGTAGGAAATTTGTGAGGCTAGTTGTTTTTAAAGAGAGCTACTATAGAACATACTCATAGACTATTGTTTGTTGTTGATGAATCATGACAGTTAATTTTCTCTCTTCGGTATTCAACTTGAGTAATTCAGTCAATCTTAATAGGTTCACTGACTTGTGCAACTTAGTGAACCTGAAGAACTTGACCTGGCAGTCTAATGCACTTGAATATTTCACTTCATTTGGATAATTTGGGCCAAGTAAACATGTTCACATTTCCCGCAACATGTCCGGCTCTGCTGTGGGATTCCTGGACCAAGATCCTTAATTCACTTCTTCTCTGCTGCAGCAACGACGGCACCCTCGGGATCATGCGCTGATACTTCGATCTCCACTCTCATATCATCCTCTCCAAGTCTCGTAACGCCTACGCAGGTCCATATAGGCTGGTGACCTGGCATGTACTTTCTGAAGTTCCTGACCATCGCTGCAAGAGCCTCGTTGTTGATTGGGACATGGTATGAATTTACACGGAAGACTTGCGACCATCCCTTGCCGCCCGCATCCTTGAGATTAAGCTCCACGTTTGCAAATGCTTGATCAATTTGTGCATTGATTTCGGTCGGAAACACCTCGGTTTCAGGATCCCATCCACCTGGAGCCAGACAGTATTGTATTAGCCTTGTGCTTCGGTTCAATTTCAGACCTTATCATGACTCTTGAAAATGTAGTAACAGAGAGTGATCTACCTTGTCCAGCACATTCAATGCGATCACCAACTCGAACAGCTTGGCTATAGTGGAATTGTTTTTGCTTCGACACTCCAGCACTTTCGTAGGCATAGTATCTTAGGGAAGACATGATGATTGGTGATGAAGATCTACAAAACGGCGTAAAAAAAGTAGATTATAGTTGGAATCTGCGGGTGCTTGGAATATGTAATCACCGAAGATTCATTCAATACCTCACGTGGTAGTCGTCATGCGGAAAATATATTCCTCAACAATCTCAACACAGCGCATGCCTCTCTAGCTCGAAGTAGTCATTCAATTTGGTAAACTCTTGGTGTCACAGAAACTTACTCTCCAGTAAGGCCTTTGTAACCATTAAAATTTGAAGTCTAGGCATGTATATGCAGATCATTCTCTATCGCTGCCAGCCACTCTCGCCTCTAAAGTATGCTAACAACAACTTTTCCCAATGTCTCCCCGCGACCAATTTCTGACAAGATCTCATTCAAATCTTCTAGGGCTCTCATTTGAACATCTCACGGGAGATGCTTTGAATTTCTCATTCGATTCCTTACCTGGTGACTATGGTATATTTGACCTCCTAAACCATACCAATTCACAGTGAGAGCCGCATTTAATGTCTTTTGTCTCGAGCAACTCTCCACTATCCAGTGCGGCCAAACCCTCCAACCATTGTACCACATATTACAGACGATAGTTTCTGAGTATAATGAAATTACCAGGTATAGTATCAATTAAAAAGCAAAAGCTCCACAATATACGGAAAAAGCAAGTTATTCTAATTTAAAATCAGGGAACTAGTGCACTGTGATCTTATTGTAAACACAAAATTTTCACAGAAGCGTCTTCTAAGGAACCAGAGTCTATTCTCCTTATCATTAATGAGCCTTAAACTCCAAAATCCTACTACGGCACCACATATAAGGCTGTTGTGAGAGGCTGGTGAGTTTTCGCCTCGCCATGCGACTCAGTTAAGGACGATCTCTGTTGGAAGACATAATGCCGCATGAAAGCGGAACCTGTTTTCCGCCTTACATTGTGTACCAAACCAATATTGTCCGTCAGTAATTTTCCACAATGCTAAGTACCTAGAGTCCCCATGTGCTCAAAATCAACATCTATATGAACCTGGGAAGAACGTAGAACAATACTTCATATTCAGTGAATGCGACTTGATAGCAGACGAGTTAACCAATTACCCGCACTACGAAAATGATCAGCCTTACCCAATATCTGCCAGTGGCTTTAGAAAGAATCCAATTTCTACGCGATCTCTTGATTCCTCGCAGAGAAGGCCACAACAACAAGCATGATTACCATCATTCGAAACCTCTTGACCATCTTCATGGTATAAGCGTGGCCCCGGAAGAAATACCGGTCGAGAATATAGCAGCAGTAGTCAGGCAAAGAGGTCAAACGCCAATACAATTCACAAAAGTACCTGCCCCTCAATTAGGTCCCTCCGAGCTCCTGATAAAATTGTCTCATAGTGGCGTATGTGGCACAGATAATGCCATCTTTACAGGCAAGCTTGGTGCCTCTGATGGAGTGACGGGATTTATTAGCCCTCATGTGGGTGGGCATGAAGGAATTGGAATCATTCTTGCCATAGGTCCCACAACAAGTCTCGACGGAAGGTTTACAGATCCAAAGAAAACCAATGGATTTCAAGTCGGGCAACGAGTAGGAATTCGATGGACGTGGAAGATTTGTGAACAATGCACATATTGCAGGCTGGGAAGAGGTGATCTTTGCGCATCTCAGAAGGCAACTGGCGTTCATGAACATGGAACATTTCAAAAGTATTGCAAGATCCATACCAGTTGCGCGGTTCGCCTCCCAGAGAACGTAGCCTCTGCCAGTGCTGCCGCCATGATGTGTGCGGGATCTGCAGCCTTCAAAGCTGTAAAAGTAAGTCAAAATTGATTAGTTTTAAGCCCGGTCTCATCTTGGCTAACAACCTATTTAGCAAACAAAAGATCTGATACCTAACCAGGAAGGAACAATCGCCATCGTAGGTGCAGGTGGCTCCATTGGACACATCGCGATCCAATTCGCTCGAGTGCTGGGTTTTGACGTTATTGCGATAGACAAAGGTACGCAGAAGAGAGACTTGTGCCTCAAGCAAGGCGCTATGCAGTATCTTGATTGGAATCTGAGCTCCATGGGGCAAATAGTAAATTCGATTCGGCAATCAACAATTAAGGAAGGGCATTCTGGTGTCGAAGCTGTCATTGTAGCCTCAGGGGGAAGTATCGCTCCCTTTCAACTAGCTCTTGATATCCTCAGACCATTGGGAGTGATGATGGTCATCGGAAACCCGTCGCCTGAAACCTATTTGAAAGTTGACGTGCGCATAGCACTGATTCGGAATATCAAGATTGTGCACACGTTAATGGGTGGAACGCAAGAGTGTGAAGAAGCCCTGTCTTATCTTGCTTCAGGCCGAATCCAGCCTCATGTGGAGTCATCATCAGATCCGTGTCCATCATCCAGGAATCAGTCATGTCGTAGTGGTCGACTTGAGTTTGAAACTCTGGGAACTGGAAATCGATTATTCCCGTGTTTGATTCGGACAACTTTTGTGATTCGAGAGCTTTTTCTTGTTCTGGAGAGTCTTGCTCGAGATTGCGGTCTGCTGAATGTGAGCCTTCCTGGATAGATGTTTCGAAACGTTTACCATTGCGGTGGAGAGTAAGAACATTTTGCAATAGTCTCTGCGCCGGATTCCATGATGTTGACAGCTCTTCTAGCACTTCTACGCAGATATGAAAGGGGGTTTTTTTGTTTTCGGATGCAGGTCCTTGAGCTTGTACCAGAATTAGAGCAGCCATGAGGTTGCAGTGGGTTGCGGTGAGCGGACTCCTGCGGAAGCTCCCAAAGATATGGCGATACTTCTGAGAGACGGCACAAATTCCTCTTGCAGCTTGGTAACAGGCATGGTTGGCTCTTGCAGAAATATCACCTGCATCCTTTCTTCGGGTTTCTGAGCCGGAGACTTCATTATCAAGAGAAGCTGGCCGTGAATCAGTTAGAAATGGCTTGTACAGGAGGATTATTGCAGTATGGTACACCATATGCACAGTGAAGACGTGAGGAATGCGAATAGAAGAGCTAGTATGGTCGATTCGCATATCTGGGGGTAAATCGTAGCACCACGTCCTCAACTCCAAAGCACAAGATAGAAGAAATGCCTTTTGCTTCTCGTTGTTAGCTAGCGGCTTCGGGGCATATCTAATTTGCTATCAGATATAGTTTCATGAAGAAAACAGGGCTGATGCTTACAATGTCAAGAGAATTGTCTCCAAAATCCGACATAACTTAATAAGAGCATGGTGCAGTGTGAAGAAGTCTGTTCTTATTGTGAGGAGAGGCGTATCTTCATCTGTGTCAAATGACCATATGGACTTCCTGTCTTGAATATTACTTTCAAGACCAGGGAGATTGACGGCGCCTTGCGAAGTCTACACCTCAATATCAGTTCAATGTTTATTCGACTCAGTTGAAAACCTTACCAGAAAGGTACAAACACGCCCAGTATAACTTGCAGAGAGTTTATCTACGCAGTATAGAGCCCAGTATATTTGCCTCCTCAATTCGACCTCCTCAGCAGAAATAAGAGCATCTATTTTCATTGATGCTGCATCTAGATTAAAACCCATGTCAATAGCAAGTCGGTTGGCCATGCCTTGATGAAGCCAACCAGATGCATCAGCACCCTGTGCCTAGCAGTCGTTAGTCTTCACCCGTGAAATTTGAAACATTCTCTAGACAAACCACGTATATAGTTCCCATGATGGATAGAGCCTGGATCGTGGTAATGCTAGGCCACTTCAAGTCGTAGTGGAGGAGAACTTCTGCATTATCGAGGAAAATATTTCCGGCAGTATTAGGATCTGCAGGATCGGATCGGACCTCCACTCTGTCTGTGAATCTAGATCCAAGTGCTAAAATGCAATTCAGAAGCAGAGGGCTACAGAACCTCCCCCCGCTCTTCTCACTCTCTCTGAAGAGACGCTCATCGACCACGCAGCACCAAGGCTGTTCCCATGTAAAGTACAACTTGATTAGGTGATATTTCAATTCATCGGTCACCTGACATTCATCTAGGAGAGATTGAATGAGTTGATTATTTCTAACATTGGCTTTACCAGACCTTTGACTATTCTCGAAGGTAGGCTCAAAAGAGCTCTCGTTTACATCGCACAATGCAGCGGCTTGAAAATGGAGGCGACCACTGCTTGGGCCAAAATACCGAATCTCGCCGTCTTGATCGAAGTTCAATGATTTCTCAATTGTTAACGTTCCTTCTATCTGGTCGCACAAGAGGTCAACACTCCTGGATACTGCTGCCGCGTCTCTTGAAGAGGGTGCTGTAGCATGCGTTGAGGGATGTTCCTGGGAGAGTGGATAAATGTTGTTCTGGAAATAATCTTTCTCCGCATTCTTTGGGTCTTCGGTATTCTCCTGAAGAATTTGTCCAATGGATTCCTCGACATCGAGCGCATTTGCTTTAAGAGCACGCTCAAGGATATCAATTCTCTTTCGGAGCATCTCTACGTAAGACTTTGGGGCTGGTTTACGTCCGTCCGACTGTGTTGGATAGGTGCATGGCTGAGATCTGCTGGTGCAGCGAGAGCAGGAGGGGTGCTTCCCATCACACTGCCACCAGTCAATTTGCTGTGGTCATCAACACGGGATCCCACCATACCTTTGCCCTCCTTCGACGGCATTCTTCGCAAGCTCTAGTAGTATTACGCCGTTTCTGCATATCGTTTAGGTGGTGGTAGGGTTGTTCGTAATGATAATGGAGAAGCTCAAGCCCATCCTGAGATCTGTTTGTCTTGGAATCCCGGGCACGTGCACAACCCCACTTTACTATTTCCCAGCACTTAAAACACCACCTAAAATCAACTTATCCCTACTGATATAGATCCAAAGCCCTCTATAAAATGGATTTACCTACTAAATGTAAATCAATGACTATCAATAGTAGGAAGACGTCACATTGGCCAATATGCCATTCAAAATGCGAAGATCGTCGGTATTCGCTTATGCAGACGATCAAAAGAGATACCTACTCTATGGTTATGCTCGCTTAACGGAGACGACATCGGAAAGTCGACGGAACATACTTTCCTCGATTAGAGGCGACAGGCGTATGAACACAAAAGGCGATGAGTTCACAATTTATAAAGCTTATAAGCACTAACCTTACACTTATCAATGAGTCCGAGCCCTTGGAATAGACGACCCTAGGCTGATTCGAATAACACCGCTTTCCACATCTCCTTATCGTCGGCTCTTCTGATGTTCGAAATCTTTCAGCTTTCACAGCAACAAAGATGAAACCCTCACGTCCAAAGTCTACTGATATAGACAAGTTAATCACTCAACTATCATTAGAAGAAAAAATATCGCTGATAGCAGGGCACTCGACATGGCGGACAGCGGCAGTAGATCGCCTTGGGATACATAGCCTGAAGGTACGTCTAGTCGAGCATAAGCTGATGGAGCGACCGTTTTTGACATTAGTTCTAGTTCTCAGATGGTCCCTCTGGTGCTCGTGGAGAGATATTTGGAGAAGGTGTACCTGCAGCTTTTCTACCTTCAGGTGTCAGTCTCGGGGCGACATGGGATGAGAAGTTGCTTTTTGAGGTGGGCGAGCTGCTTGCCGAGGAAGTATGGGATCGCCCTTCCCTTGTCAATGTTTACTGATTCAATGATTATTATTTAGACAATATCAAAGTCAGCTTCTGTCATTCTTGCACCAACAATGTGCATTCATAGACATCCTCTTGGGGGCCGCAATTTCGAGTCGTTCAGTGAAGACCCATTTTTGACTGGAAAATTGGCAGCAGCCCATGTACGCGGAGTCCAATCAAAGGGAATTGGGGCTACACCTAAGCATTATGTTGGTCAGTATTGGTCTTAGCCTTCCGAAATGAAGCTGAGGTACTGATTCTTTTGGTGTAGCAAATGACCAAGAAACGCAGAGGTTTCACTATAATGCCATTATTTCTGCAAGGGCTCTGCGCGAGGTTTACCTATTACCCTTTCAGATGGTGGTCCGAGAAGCCGATCCGTGGTGTATCATGACTGCCTATAACAAAGTGAACGGCTTTCACTGTGATATGTCAAATGAGCTGCAGATTGACATTCCACGGACTGAATGGAAATGGGATGGAGTATTCCTCAGTGATTGGGGAGGTACAAATTCAACCGTCGAATCTATCAATGCAGGTCTTGATCTTGAGATGCCTGGACCACCCGTTAAACGCTCCAAGGCTATCATGGACCAACCACTAGCCCGAGGAGCGGTGGATCTCCAACGAATCAACGAGTCAGTAAAGAGAATGCTGAATTTATTAGACAAAGCAGGAAGATTGGCAGATGGAGGTGAGAAAGATGAGATTTGTTTGAATTTGCCTTCCCAGTCAGCTAAGCTTCATGAGGCTGCATGCGCAGGAATCGTGCTTTTGAAGAATGAAAACAATGCCCTGCCTTTACAGCCTACAGAATCTCTGAAAAAACTTGCAATTCTAGGGCCGAATGCGAAAAGAGTTGTAGCGGGCGGTGGAGGGAGTTCATACATCAAGGCTCCCTACTGGACATCTGTGCATGATTCTCTATGCGACACCTTTAAGAATCAGCCCACCCAGATTGTACATGCAGTTGGAGCTCGCATAAACCGCTACTTACCAACCCCAACGGGCGAGTTGGCACGAGATCCTGATACTGGTGAAAAAGGTGCAGCTGTGGACTGGTTTTGGGGGCACGAGTTCGATGGCGAAGTACTCGCAACAACACACATGTTAGCCCCCTTGCCCTAATCAGGTATGCTAATGCTAAGATAGAACACAGTGACGATCTTTATTATATCTCCTTTGGAGATGTTCCAGCCGCAATTAATAGCGCAGAATCAAATTTCAGCTTTCGAGTGCGTACGAAGTTAACGCCTCTCTCAACAGGTCGCCACAAGCTGTCGATCGCCAGCGTCGGGCCATCCGAGGCATACATTGATGGAGTGCTTTGTGCCACAGTATCAGGCAAGTTTGACGAGAAAGGGGGCATGTTCTTTACGTATGGATCACGGGAGTTTGTATTTGAAAAATATATGGTTGCTGGGCAGAGCTACAATGTGGAAATGAAGTGCCAATCTCACGATCGGCAACTCCAAGAGCAGCTATTAGGATTGATGGATCCAATGGAAGACAAATTCCAAGGTGTAAGACTGGGCTACGAAGAACAAAATAAGCTTGACCTCCCGAGAGATGCTGCGCAGATAGCAGAAGAATGTGATGCAGCTGTTATTGTCGTTGGACGAGACAAGGAATGGGAGACTGAGTCGGATGACATACCGATATTTGAACTACCTGGCGAACAAGTCTGTCTTATTGAAGAAGTAGCAAAAGCCTGTGAAAGGACTATTGTTGTCATTCAAGCTGGTACTCCGGTGAAAATGGAGCCATGGATTCATAACGTCCAAGGAGTGCTTTTCACTTGGTACCAAGGGCAAGAACTTGGTAACGCAGCTGCTAGTGTCATTACTGGGGCGTTCAACCCTTCCGGACGATTACCGATCACATTTCCCCATCGTATCGAAGATTGTCCAGCGTTCTCTTCTTTCCCTGGAGAACAGCACGAGGTTCTATATTCAGAGGGTTTACATGTTGGATATCGCTGGTGGGATTTACACCAGACCTTACCGCTATTCCCTATTGGATATGGACTCTCATACACGAAATTCGACATCATCGGAACGTCTGTCTCTCCCCTCACCCTCCTCAAGGACAATAATATCACTATATCAACACGAGTCACAAATATTGGTACTGTTCCAGGTCGTCAAACTATCCTCGCATGGTGCTCGCAAGTATCTACTCGCCGCCTAATACGACCAGTAAAGCAACTCTGCGGCTTCTCGAAGACACCATTATTGCAAGCTGGGGAATCAAGCACCCTAAAGATCAAGGTGGACGCTTATGGGTTCGGCGTGTATGACCCGAAGCAAGGATCGTGGATTATTGACGCCGGTTCTATTTTTGAGCTACAATTGGGCACAACAGCTTTGGATGCTGTAGTTGTTGGCAGAGTGGATGTGCCGGAAGACATTAAGTGGGTGCATTCCCTATAGTATGAGCATCTCACGTAAAATTACTGTTGGATAGCAAGTTCGATTCAACATTCGCAACGTGCTATTAGGCATCTGTATTCCTCCGTCACAGATACTGCTAGCCAAAGTTTTACGGTTTTGTAGTACAGGGACTTATATAGAGTCTGAAGATAGATTGAAGGAGTTTGAAAACTTGGTAACTGGCATTGAATTGGCGATAGTCATAAACTCAACGACTACCATGAGTTAGAGACTATCATAGACTTATCATTGTGTTGTGCTTGGTAACTGTAAGAGACGCGATGGTCTTATGAAACTTTGCTATTGCACAGAGGCTATTCCTGGAAAGAGAAACGGAGAACAATAGGTGTAAATGCTGAATACGCAACGGAATTTCCGTCTCAAGGCTATAGCTCACACTCATCACCCAGTGAGATGCTGTATCTAATGAATAAGTGAGAATCCACCAGCACCAGTAAAGAGGTTAGCACTCTTGTGACTATGCAGTTCCTCCTGCATCTCAACGTAACCGCCTTGAATAGATCTTCTCACATATCTATTTGGTAATGCAGCGCATTGGCGAAACCGATAAGGACTCCGGCCAGAAAGCAGGATGCGCGCATTCCGTAGGCTCGTGATAGGAAAACAAACCTCTTTCTCAAGCCTCCAGCTAGCTTGGCATTGATCTGCGATAGATAGAGTTCATAAATACCGACCTTTGGCGCTAATGGTTGCCCATTTTAGCCATTTAGAGTAAGCGGAAGATGTTTTCCACCTCATACTGTGGGTGCTGCAAATGCGTATCTTGAAGTCCGGTTGAGAACGACTGCGCGACTAACACGATAGATAAGATGAACATTCTGTTACACAGCATATTATGATCTTTGCGTCCCCATGCTGAGTTCTTTCTAGCGTAGCTCTATTCTCAATCTCTCCACAAATCTATGTCCTTGTGCGTTGAAAAGCACCTCTTCATACGACGATAACGGGCATCGCTTTTCTCTTCCTCATCATCATGTCGTCTCCAAGTGCTTCTAAGCCTGAGAAGGATGTCGGGGACGACATAGAGAAAATCAAAACCCAGCTTTCCGAAGTCGCCGTAGGCGAAGCATTTCACTATTCGCAGGCGTCCTGGCTTGAACAATTCAAGCGACTTTTGAAGTCGCGACGTGCAGTGTATGCTGGTGAGCACTAGAACCCACCAGTTGTTAACGGCATTAGAAGATCTGACGCGTAATAGCTGTGGCCTGCTCATCATCTGCTATCATGATTGGTTATGACATGACATTGATTGGCTCCATCATCGCTAACCAGACTTTCGTGAAGAAATTTGGGTTCTACAACGAGTCTTCTGAAACCTGGTCCCTTCCCGCATCTCGCCAGCTCGTCGTCTGGTCAATTGTACAATACACTTCTGCTGCCGCTGGAGCATTTGCTGTTGGGACTCTCAACGACATCTTCGGGCGTCGTATTTGCTTCTTCCTTACCGTTGGGTAAGTCTTTTTCTAGAAGAAGCGAACCTCCAATACATGCTGATATTTCTCTCTCGCCAGTTTGACCATGGTCGGAACAATTACTGAGCTGTTGTCACCAAACTGGAAAGTCTGGATTCTTGCAAAAGTCCTTTTTGGTGCAGCTATGGGCTTCATGCAAGGGAATACACCTACCTATGTTTCAGAGATTGCGCCAATCCATATCCGTGGTTTCATGCTCTCACTTTTCCAATTCTGGATTATTTTTGGAGCTTTTATCGGAGCGTGCGTACTTGAAGGAACTTCCAAGATCGATGGTCCGTGGTCATGGAAGGCCGCTATTATTTCACAACTCGGTTTGGGGGTGGTTTGCATAGCTCTCTTCCTTCCCCTTGTTCCCGAATCGCCCTACTTTCTGGTGTCTAAGTCACGCTCTGAGGCTGCAAAGACAGCTTTGAACAAGCTTCGTGGCAACGAACCCGACTACTCAGCTGATCAAGATGTTGCTGCCATTGAAGAATCCCTAGCCGCTGAGAGACAACAAAAGGCTGATTCCGGGACTTACCTCGAATGCTTTCAAGGAACGGATCTACGCCGTACGCTACTGGCAGCATTACCCATGATGATGCAGATGGTCCTTGGTTATCCCCTTTGCGGCAACTATCTCGCATATTTTCTAACCTTATCTGGCATATCCAATTCTTTCCTGATTACCGTCATTTCCGTCATGTTCTCCATGTTTGCCGTGTTATTCGCCTTCGTCCTCATCGAGCAGGTAGGTCGTCGACCTCAGTACCTTTGCGGAGTTTGTGGCATGCTGCCCTGCTTACTTGGCATTGGAATCCTGGGCTTCGTTAATCCGGGCACAAAGTCTAATGGTGCGGGTCTTGCTACTCTTTCCATTCTATGGAGCATCTTCTTTTATCTGTCGGTTGGCGCTGTCGGATGGACTCTTGTCGGCGAGATCTCATCATCTCGACTACGAGCGAAGACGACTTCAATCGCCGTCATCGTAAATTCTCTATTTAATATGGGCTTCTCAATCGGAATTCCTTATCTGATCAACGCAGATGAGCTCAACCTCGGACCTAAGACCGGATTTGTCTTCCTTGGACCTAGCATTATTCTAGCTCTCGTTGCTTATTTCTGCCTTCCGGAGACGAAGAACAAGTCTTTCGCAGAACTCGATCAACTTTTCGAATCCCGCACACCCGCTAGAAAGTTTTAACCCGGACTATCAATGAAGAAAGATTGGTGGCAGTAGAGATGAGCATAATCAAAACGAAAGAAGTAGAGGCGGAAAATAAAGTATGATTTCCCAGCTTGTTGAAGCATCCTGAGAGATTCTACGTGATCGCTTTGCCAAATGTTTCTGCTTGTATGCTCGCCTATCAATGATATCCTGCAACGCAGTTCTTATAACTCGTTTGTCGGTACTTGTGTGGCCTAGCAACCTCAACTCTTGGCATAATTTTTTTGACTAGGATCATAGTAATGCGAGTAGATTTCAATCAAAGATATTCACTTCTTTGATCAGCCAAATACATTAGGAGAATGGACATAAACTGGTAGTATTGTAAATAAAGAGTTGGTCGCGTATCGAGACTCGAGAGGCTTAATAAGCAGTCACCGTTCATGCTAGTAGAGCAACTTCGTGTTAAAATTTCTATCCCATCAAGCTAACGCTATTACCTTCAAAATGTAGAAATTAAAATGCTATCCCTTTCCTGCACCAGCGGCTTTAGTATTATTTGAATTTTATTATCCGAAATTTGCAAAGTTCTAGGAGGTTCACTATGTAAATATATCTAGAAATAGGTATATAATTAGTCCAATATAAAGAGCAAGCATGTCTTTTATATCTAGGCTACTACGGTAGAGGTTAATATTGAGGCTGCCGGCCTCATGAGAAGTTAAGCGAGCAGCTACAGTTATACAATCTACGACAGCTGGTTTCTAATACGATTCAAGAAATGACACCCTTCTGCAAAATTGTAAGGGCATCAGATATTTTCTTTTCAGCAACACTATTACTGAGCCTCTACCGGCCTCTTCAAGGTAACCTTTCCCGCTAACAACTAACCGTAGAAAGTCATAGTGAGCGGAAAATATATTGCGGGCGCTTATCTGCTAAGCGAGCCGTGTGCCTATCTCACCGGTCAAATTGAAGGCGGAATTAAAGTCCCGTAGGAGTCCGAAATGGTACTTACTATCTTAGCTTTTATCATTGGATGCATGCTTATCTGCGAGATGAAATGGGCGAACTAGTTTGATGAGATGAAGAAATCTGTAAATAGGGCAACGTAAAAATCTTCCTCTGTCAAATTATATCAAGTTCCCTCAAGCCTTCTAGTTTCCTCAAGCCTTCTAGTTTCCTCAAGCCTTCTAGTTTCCTCAAGCCTTCTAGTTTCCTCAAGCCTTCTAGTTTCCTCAAGCCTTCCAGTTTCCCCTAAAACATCAAAATTGACTTTTGTAAACTTCGGTCTTCGCTATTATGTTTTCGACCAAGCAGATTATCAGCTATGGGATTGTAGCAAGTTCAAGTACGTACAAAAACCATACTAATCCATATATCCGCAATCATACTTATTCAAACTCAGGCATGTTGATCGGATTTGACTCTGGCTACTTGAATGGCGTTCTTGGAGCGGACGATTTTGAACGTAGATTTGGAGTCGCCGAAGGTAGTGGGCAGACCTATGTCCTAACCTCTACAACTCGAGCTTTGTTTACATCTATGTTGGCGGTGGGAACTCTTGGAGGCTGTATTCTTACTGCCTTTATCCCCCTTAAGGGTACGTCACAAAAACATGTCTTTAATTAGCATAAAATGCTTACTTTACTTTACTGTAGTCGGACGAAAAGGTGCACTCATACTGGCCTCAGTAATATATAGTATTGGTGTAGCACTACAAGTAGCTGCACCTGACAAAGCAGCATTCATCATTGGCCGTATATTTCTTGGCTTAGCTCTGGGGACAATTTCGATTGTGGTATATGCAACTTTATCTTCCTGTTCAATATTTGACTAACAACATGCTAGTCACCTGCCTATCTCATCGAGTCTTCAACGGTCAAGAATCGCGGTCTTCTAGTTTGTCTCTTCCAACAGATCCTTACACTTGGCAATGTACTCGCTTGTGGTATCAATTTAGGCACTGAACATCTCCACGGGGATAAGACTTGGAGTAAGCTTTTTCAGACTCGCAATAGAGGCGCGAAATTACTGACCAACTTAAGGGATCACCATTGCTTTTCAGTTGGTGCTTGCAGTCATCATATTCATCGGTGATATTTTCGCAGTCGAATCCCCTATGGTATGCATAAAACTAGGCCGAAAACAACAAGCACGAGAAGCTATCGCATCTTTGCATAATCTCCATGAGGCATCCCCGCACATCAAAGAGATATTTGAAGCTCTCGAGTCAGCACTGGAAAAGAATGAAGAGAAGGGCAAGGCAACACTTCTTGAGTGTTTCCAAGGAACTGAACGGCGACGAACTCTACTTGGTGTTGCAATGGGTTGGTTCACTATCGCCACCGGGATCACCTTCTGGTTTGGGTACGGCACGACTTTCTTCCAAGCCGCTGGGGTTCAAAATGCGTACTTGGTATCTCTTGGATTGGCTCTTGTTAATGCTGCTTTTACCGCCCTGTCGTTCTTTTTTGTCGATCGACTAGGCCGTCGAGCAACACTCTTTCTTGGATCAATTATCATGGGTCTTACCCAGCTTGTCGCCGGTGTTGTTCACACTATTAAACCAGACTCAGTCGCTGATCAAAATTGCTTAATTATCTGCGCAGTGTTATTTATCGCTGCATATGCTTGCACATGGGGGCCTGTTGGATGGGTCACAATGAGCGAGCCATTCTCAGCACGAGCCCGCCAGAATCAGCAGTCGGTTACCATGTTTTCGTATTGGATGGCTACATGGGCAGTAGGGTTTTGTACTCCTTACTTGGTTGATGACCATAGTAGTGGAGGGGCTGGTTTAGGTGTTAATATTGCGTATTTGTGGTTTGGCCTCGTGATTATTACGACCTTATGGGCTTACCTATGTCTTCCTGAGCTACGAAGACTCTCTTTCACTCAGGTATTTGTGGCCGTCTTGTATCTATCCTTGCCAGTGAAACTGACCCCCAAATAGGTCGACAAACTATTCGAAGATCGCATCCCGGCCTGGAGAAGCAAGGAATGGCAAGCGACTCTAGATAATGAGGATGAGCACTCTCTGCAGGTTGTCCGAGAGGTAGTTGTAGAGGAAGTGATGGCTTCAGAAACGGGAGAAACTAAAATTTCCGAGAAATTATAAATTGTACCTAGTCTCATCATGAAAACATGAGAGTATAGATAGACGAGTATAGCAACATGTATAGAAATGTAAATACCTCTCAGAAAGTGTAGGCCATGCCACTTTTGCTGATGTGGCGTTGATATATGGTAATGAGACGTTCAGATGAGGTTATCGAGTTATTTTGCAGATCTGATGCTACAACCTACTGGCACTAGCGAATATTTAGACATCGTGCTGTACACAACAGTTCATTTTCGCTACAATTAAATCAACTACAACACCCAACTCTGATGTATGACCATTATGGAGCATTGGTTCTCATATAGTTAATCAAATTACCATGTCTGATCTTTTCATTTGATGCCGACCATTATTGAGAATTTATGACGTTTCTAACGGTGGATCAACTAGGTGGGTTCAAGACCTCTTGTGACACTTTTACATTTTATTTCACTAAGGTTTCAAAGACTATTGCACTTTTGAATTTTATTTTACCTATCCATAGCGCGTCCAAGTTATTGAAGTATTAAATGTATACAATCTGTAAGTTATGGCTTCGATGAAATTCATACTATTTAGTTATTGCAACTCGAAAATCATGGGTTCGACTAACAAGAAGAAAATTTTCTGTCCCATAATTCGAAGTGAATTCAGCATCTTTGAAAAGTCTTATAATACCTTCTTCATGAAACTGCGGTTTTGATTTGTAGAACATTATCAGTATCTCTCTACTTTTAAGCGATTTAATTCGACGTGCAACCTCGGAACGGCTACACTTAGTCTACAGAAGTCCAGTAGTCATGGGTCATTTCCAAGAACTTCAAATTTATGTCGTATTTTATCCGTTTGGCCTAAATCGTCTTTGACATCTATTTCTCTGCCTCGAATAAGAATTATGAGAAGATAGTTATGTCATATGACGATTTCGCTCTAGAGGAACAAATATATCATTGGGTCTAAGTATAGTTTCTACGTCAGAGGTCTGGCTGCATGAATATACCCTTACTAAGAATTTATACGTTTATCTCTTTAATCTCTACAGTTTACAAAAATAGTTGTCGCATAGAATTTCCCAAGGATATTGGAGATGTACGAGTATCAGGTTCTACTACATCTGGGTTGAATGTTGACTTCTTTTGTGGTATCTGGTTATTTGTAAGTGTAATTTCATGTCTGTAATAGTTAAAAGCCATGCGTAGACATCCGAGATCCACGTACGACCAAGCCATATCAAAATAATGGCATGCATTCTCATCAAGGATATGATAATCCCAAGGAGCGTAGTATCATTCAGGACAATAAACGTCACAACTGTGAATCATAGGAAGGATAAATACTCTATATGAATGGGACGTAATCAGCATCACCACATCAGAGTTACTAACTGGTATATATCAAGTAGCAACTGCTCGCTTACAGTTTCGACATTTAAAGTCACGATGACAGCGTATTGTTGTAATGCGTAGAAGATGAGAAGAGAAGAATATTGAAATATCAAGGCAAGAGCTTTTATATTGTAAATGTGTTCTCTGGACCCCTCTTATTGACAAGAAATAGCCAACTGCCTAATGCTAAGCGATCTATATCGATGATTCCTCGAGTCGCTTAATTGATATTTCCCTTAGGGCACATGCATCTTGCCAGTTTTGTGACATTGAGATAGTTAAAACACTTGATTCGGGACTATACTTAACTTCAGTAATTCGCTTCATTGGGTGGGGTTTCCTGCTACGTGCTTGGTTTTCAGTCATGTACTTATTGTAATTATCTTATTTAATCTTAGAAAATGATTAGTTGCTAAAATGCAACTTTGATTAGCGTATTTGACATGTGTTACTCAGCCTAAGTAATTCACTTCTTATAATTCGCTTACTCCGCCAGAGTGTTTTATTTTATTTACGTCACTTACTATGTACTCTATCTTGAGGAATTTATTCAGTCTGTTACCTGAGCAAAACCCTACTTTTACACAAGTATAAGGATAACCTCTGGAGGCTGCAGCATTAAACCCTCCGCCTGGATCAATTACTACTGTAGCAACATACGCGTATCATGACTCAATAATAACTCCGTATAAATCATACATATGGGTTATGTGAACAAGCCAACACAAATCTGCATTACTGCCGCATATCCGCCTCAGGACTAGCGGCATGTTGTCTCTCCGCTGCGGCCCGAAGACTTCTTTGACCAATCAGCTTGCTCTATGCTCAAGGGAGCAAGAACTGTTGAGATATACTAGCTAGCTCCTCTACACTTGATTGCCATTACCTTTTCGCAACTGAAGATCATTGTTCACCGCATTTTTTTTTATCACAAGCCTTTTCCCTGGCTACATAAATCATCTACATTGAGTAACTTGCATATCTCGAGTAACCCACCTATCTTCATCCACTCACCTACCTCGAGTAAATACAACAGCCACAATGAAAGAAGCAATTGTTTCCCCAGGGCCTGCAGTCGAAATAATCGAATCTCATATACCGTCGCCCTTGCCACACCAACTCCTCATCAAAGTGCATGTGTCCGGCTCCAACCCTAAAGATTGGAAACGACCAGAATGGTTTAACAAGGCCCATAATTCCGGCGATGACATTGTTGGAACTGTCGAAATTGGGGGGGACCAAGTCACTGGGTTCCATCCTGGAGATCGTGTTGCTGCTTTGCATGAAATGATGGCTCCGGGCGGTAGTTACGCTGAATACGCACTTGCGTGGGATTTTGCTACTTTTCACATCCCTGATAGTGTCTCTTTTCAAGAGGTTGGTATTCCTGGCTATCTGAGAATTGGTTTTTGATGACTGACTAGGTAGGCTGCAACCATTCCATTGGCTGCAATGACCGCGGCATTAGGCCTTTATCGGAGAATGGATCTCCCACCACCATGGAAACCAGCCACTGCCCAGCTGCCTCTGGTCGTCTATGGTGGTGCGGGAGCTGTCGGTAGCTTTGCCATCAAACTTGCACAGGCCTCTAATATTCATCCCGTAATTGCCATTGCCGGCAATTCTCAAGATTACGTCGAATCACTCATTGACCGGTCAAAAGGCGATACTATTGTTGATTATCGCCAAGGCGAAGAAGCTCTAGAAAGCGCTATCAAGAAAGCGCTCTCTGACGCCGGAGTCGATGAAGTCCATTACGCTTATGATGCTATCACTGAGTAAGCACATTCAATACACGTAAAAGAACCATTACTAACTCTAAGAACGTCCAGGCACGGCAGTTTCCAAGTACTTAGTAAGGTGCTTACGAAGAGCTCAAAAATGGCCCTAGTTTTACCACAGGCCGACTTCAGCTGTGTCCCCGACTCAATCAAGACGTTTCAGAGTGCAGTAGCGAGTATTTTCAATACTAGCGGAGACAGGAAGACAAATACGGACGAAATGTTTGCTTTTATATTCTTCAAGCTATTTGGGGAAGCATTAGAAGAAGGTGGCTGGCTAAAAGGACATCCGTTTGAGGTTGTGCCTGGTGGTCTGCTTGGGGTGGAGAAAGGATTGAAGGACTTGAAAGCCGGGAAGAATAAAGCGTCGAAGTACGTTTTTGAGACTGTGCCAAATCCTGGGGCTTCTCAAATTGAGTAGCTTGCTTGATCTGGGTAACTCGTTTACTTTACTTGAGTAATTCCACCATATATGCGAGGGTGCTATAAAACTGAAGTTCATCAATAGCTCCATGGGAGAGAGCTTCGATTGACACACCGTAATTGCAAGATTGGAGTGGTCATTCTTCTTATCTCGATTCTTGTGGTAGTAATACGCTGTAATTGCCTGTGGTGCGGTATCCTTATGATTTCCTAACGAAGCACATAAAGAAAGACGCAGCTCTGCAGCAGTTGTGGCTATGCTGACCGGATCTCTCTGCCTTGTATGGGAACCGCCTGCTGCCTTGTCCGTTGTCGATGTAACAAGGGTAGCGAATACAGCTACTTTTCGTGTCAAATTTGATGACTCGGTTTATATGGTTTCCTCGAGGACCTAAGTGGATGATGTTGTTGTTGATGAATGATGATGAGATGAGGTGGCGAGAAACTGCCAAAGACTCACTTCACGTGATGTCTCCGATAAGAAAGCCGATTCTAAGCGAGGCTTAGTGCAATGATTTTCGGGGACCATTCTCAGCATTGGATTTCCAAGCAGGAGTCGTTGAGCACCACCTTCACACTCCTTCAACCCCTCACCAAGTAATATCGGTATAATGGCTGCGACGGTGACTACATTCAGAGGCCTAATGGCACCGCCTCTGCGTCTGGCATCTCGCAATCTCCTCTCCGCTCCTTCAGTAGTAGCCTCGCGTTCCTTTGCCACCGAAACCTCCGCAACAGAGCTCCCTCCCAAACGACGGCCGACATACTTCAAAGACAAGCTCAATGCTGTTCCCTCATTTAGTGAATTTCTTGGCATGCCAGAAGAGACTCTAACCAACGAAGAGGCTCTCGAATTGCGTACAGCAATGGTTGGGCCGCGTGGGAAGCAGAAGCAGATCACACGACTTCCGGAATGGCTAAAGACTCCTATACCCGATAATTCGAATTACAAAAAGATCAAGAAGGATCTACGAGGTCTTAACCTGCATACGGTCTGTGAAGAGGCTAAATGCCCCAACATCTCAGATTGTTGGGGTGGAAGCGATAAGAGCGCTGCGACGGCTACGATTATGTTGATGGGAGATACATGTACAAGAGGATGCCGATTCTGTAGCGTCAAAACAAACAGAACTCCGCTACCTTTAGATCCTCATGAACCAGAACATACCGCAGAGGCACTGGCTCGTTGGGGACTTGGATACGTGGTTTTGACAACTGTGGATAGAGACGACTTGGTAGATGGAGGAGCCCGTCACTTTACGGAGACGATTATGAAGATCAAGCAGAAGAAGCCAGATATGTTGGTTGAAGCACTGACGGGAGACTATCAGGGAGACTTAGAAATGGTGGCCATGGTGGCAAAGAGCGGACTCGACGTTTTTGCACATAACATGGAAACTGTCGAGGAATTGACTCCCATGGTCAGAGACCGAAGGGCGACGTTCCGTCAGAGCTTGGCTGTGTTAGAGGCTGCAAAAAAGACTGTCCCATCACTAATAACGAAGACAAGTATTATGCTTGGTTTGGGCGAGACGGAGGACCAACTCTGGGCGACATTACGAGGTAAGATCTGCTGCGACTGAGAATACGGTTTGTGATACTAATCTGCACTAAATAGAACTCCGTAATGTTGATGTCGACGTTGTTACTTTCGGACAATACATGCGCCCCACAAAACGTCACATGAAAGTTGAAGAATACATATCGCCAGAAGCTTTCGAGCTCTGGCGGAGACGCGCCCTTGATATGGGATTTCTTTATTGTGCTAGCGGGCCTCTCGTAAGAAGTTCATACAAGGCAGGCGAAGCGTTCATTGAGAACGTGCTGAAAAAGCGAAAGGGCGTGACCATTCTACGTGATGAAGCTACGGGAATGCAGAAGGCAATTGTATAACTATATTAGCCTGCAAGGTACCTCAACGTACATCATGGGCACTGGGATGGCGTTTCCTTATGGTGTATTGTGTAGCATTGCGGGAGTTCTGGGGCCGGGCATAGATGGTCCTGGCGGTTTCAACAGAGAAGGCCTACACTCGCGCAGAATAATGAAAGCTCGTCCACTTATATTTTAAGTTGATGGGCATGTATAAATCCTATGATTCTTCATTTCCTTTCTGTTTTCCTATTTCTATACACAACTAATGCCCAACCCCGCGTTGAAAGGCACGAACAAAGTTTTCAATCATAGCAGGGAAGCTGCTCAGCAACCATCCTTCTCACTTCGGCTGACTCAATAAAACGTTAGCCAGCATCACCAGGGCTCATTGCTAACTGAGCCACTAACCGGGCCTCCAAGCTAATCTCATGGATTGCAACCATCTCGTTGTTCACGGGGTATCGCTCCTAGATCTGTCTCAAATTCAAGTCGCTAGAGCTCTGCCTTGCAGTCAGTCCTGGTCTTCACTATTAGCTTGGTTGAAATCCCAAGGTCGTATTCGGCGATCTGAGACCAAAGTCTGGAGGAGGGAGCAGAGCCCAATTATCAACAACCATAACCTCGTAACGAACTTCATCCTACCAGACTCTGTTGAAATGAGGTCGAACCCCGACTAGATTCAGTTATTAGACCCACTCCTCGAGGCAGTGCTAATGCGATGTCAAGGCCATGTTATAATCTGCCTCATACTACTCATCTAATCACGAAGAGACAACACAGTGCATCATATGCCATCGTATTGTCACCGCACAAGGATGAATATCGTCAAGATCCAAAGCATCAAGGTGTGAGATTCAAGGCTCTTTCTTCTCGCCCTCTACTTGCTGGTCTTGACGCACTTTCTGGTTCATCCAACCAAACTCTTTCGTCCTGATGGTAGCTACCTGAACACAGCCTTCTTGCCTAGACACTATTGTAATTATCTCGAATTCATTTACTAAGGTAGTGCCTAGAGCTGCAAGTCATTCTCATCAAGAATGGCGGTCTGCTAGTAAATCTAGACTGCGAGGTCGTATTTGGCATTCAGAGTCCTGAGAATTGAACCGAGTCGGAGTCATCCTCTGGCTACCTTGAAAGATATTATGGAAATTGAACAAGGTCCTGTGTTCATTATGAAAGCCTGAGCTGTCGATTAGCAAAGGGCCGGTGTTTTGCTGTGCCGCCGGCCTATATCACCCTCGGCGTTGAACTATGGACGTTTCTGCCCCAAGACTTCACTCCAGTCCAACCGCACTAGTACCAACACAACTGATCTGGAGAAGTTCTATTGCGCGAGTTTAATCCCTCTGCTGAGATTTTCAACGGTCTCCAAATAGCCCTTTTTCAGTACTCCCTGAGCATTCTACAATATAATCGCAGTTCCACAACCTTCAAGAATTTCAAGGATTTCAACAACACTAAAGAGAACGTTTACTCCGAAGACTAGTTACGGCCTCGTAAACTCGACATGCTAATACGAATGAAAATCTACCTACAAGTTGGATCTCAGAACTTACAGTGTGGCTAAACAAACAACTTCCAAGGCCGCTAGAGCCTAGAGCTATGCTCAGCCCACCCATTGCCGATGTTATCCCCAAGTGAATCTCGACGTTAGGCAGTGGTGTAGTGGTCTTTGTTACCGTACCGTAATTGCAAAGAAAATGTTGAAGTTTGAATCATGCCATGGTCAAATGATTTCTGTAGCAGGGAAGTTCCAAGTGAATACGAGACACTGACAAAGAGACAAAGAGCCGTAAGCGAAAGATTCTACAGTAGAAATGTACATTCCCTTGAAAAAAAGTGGCGGGGTCACTTCAAAGGAAAACGCCAAATATGGGCAGAGTGAAAGATAAAGAACCACATACACTCTATTGAAGGAATGTGACATGGAAAGAATGCCTTAAGGGTTGATGACGATGGGATAGGGGGGGATAGGGGGGCAAATTCGCTTAGACAACAATACAGACTACCAACTGTGCCTGCGCTACGCTACAGAGTTTACCGCAGCATCATGGTTTCGGTGAATTCACCTTGTGTTGAATAATTCAAGAGTAGACCGGTCTGACTCGAACAGCTTTTTAGGTAATTAAGAAAAGCAAGTTCTGGTTGGTGAATATTCGACGGTCACGTGTCGACAAGTGTGATGTGGCTAAGACATAGCCTTGCTTACTAAGACATCGTAGCTGAAAGCAGAATAGCGGGCTTACTATCGTCCTTTGTCCAGCAGTGTTCATAAATGCTCCGCCTCAATTCAAACATCCCCCGCGTGCGTGAATAATTCTGCCTCACTAATCTACCTACCTGATTAACTACAAGGGTTATTACTGCTAATTTCATTCACAAAATAGCCGCGCGCAATTCTGTATCTCCATATATTCTTGCTTTCCCTCATAGTCATAGATGTTCATAGTCTTGCCCTCCTCTTCTCAAACATCTCCCAGCTGTTGCCATCACGAGCCCAAGGCACGAGGGGCATTACATACTTCTGCGTCAACAGCAACACCGATAAGATCAAGCTTGGACAGAAGCATTCATTCTCGGCAATAGCGCATTCTGTCATGGCAACTGAGAAGACGACAACACCCAAGTCATCAAAGTTTCCTCATCGTCCCCAGAAGCTGAGCAGCAGAGACATCAAAGGCCGGGGATATTCTATATCGAGGGACGCCACCTCCCCTACCCGGGCTTATCGTGCGATATCAACTATCACAAGCAAAATGAAGAGCTTCCTAGGCTGGAACGACCAAACGGCCTTTGCTCGACCCCGTTTTGAAATCCCTGATGGTCTATCTGAAGAAGAACTAGGAGTCTATCGCATTCTCGACGAAGTCCTCGAAAATCGCTATGCAAGAGCCCAACAGCCATCTCACGTGGTTGTCATTACAGATCTTGCGAAAGATTACGACGATCTATCAGCTATGGTAGTTGTAAAGGAATATCATCGACTTGGGCTGATTATACTCGATGGATTTATCGCAAATCTAGACCCGGCCCAAGATCGTGCTCAGTTTGGTCGGGGAGCTTTAGATAAGTTGGGTTTACAGAACATACCAATTGCTGTTGGTTCTGATGGAACCGACAAAGGCCATACACCTTATGAATATGAATTTAAGATCTGCGATTTTATGGAAACTAAGCAGCAAGTTACGGAAACAGGGCAAGAGCTGCTTCTTCGACTATACAGGCGCGCGGAGCAGTACAACTACAAAATCAAAGTTCTCCTGACATCGTCATTAAGGGATATCGACATCTTTGTTCGGCAAGAACCAGAGTTGTTTATTAAATTCACTTCAGAAGTCATAATGCAAGGCGGATGCATACTTTTCCCTGACAATTTGAAGGCAGATCCGATGGCTGCAAATAACAATTTCGATATCGACTCCGCCGATCATTTCCATCAATTCTTGTATAAGAATAAGATTAAATCAACCTCTTATACTAAAGTAGCTACTTTTGCGACTCCAATCACGTCAGGTCTATTTATGAAGTTAGCCGACGACGGACATCCGGTTGGTGTACATTTACGCAAGGTCCAGGCTCTACAGGACTTTGAATTCTACAGCCAAGCAGAGAATGAGGATCCTTCACAGCGCTTCCGGGAATGGATGGATGCAAAATGGTACTTAACTAATAAAACCGACTGGTTTAAGACCCATTCAGAAACGGATCTATATCCTAAGGGAGAAGAAGTTATTCCATATCTCACCCGAGTTACAGCATATGACGCATTACCTGCTGTTGGAAGCGCTGGAGATGATGCTCTAGATGCTCTAAGTATTCTAACCCGCGATTCTGACACCCATAAATGCGTCGGAGTCGAGGACAAAGACGGCACTAAGCATCCTGGCTTAGACGGCGATCGAATGTCTCTGGCTATATGTACACTTATGAGGGGCTCTCTTTTGGCATCCATCCAGAATTTACCATCGCCATGATACAAGTCAAAGCCTCTCTTTCAATAATGTTTGTTACCTAGGGATTTTTACCTTAGCATAAGTACTGTAATACTAAGGCTTGCAATTGGGCAACATCTCATAGATTATGCGGGCGGAGATAAAGAAGTACACCAACGCCTAGATCAATTGCGGGATTGTCTCCTATGGATTTCATACAAGGCAATGATTATGGATTAAGAACTATCCAACTTATTTCGATCCTGGAAATTCCTATAAATCAACACTCCACCGAATTAAGTTATAGGGGCACATCCATTACAACATAACAAAATCAGTACATCATATCTCGGCGACGTATGCTACGAGTAGAGAGTAAAGACATTGCTAGAAACGAGACGTAAAACTGCGGGTTTGGATAGGTATTGGGATTGGGATTGGGATTGGGATTGGGATAAACGGAAACAGGAGTTCGGAAGGAGATAAGCGGAATTGGTAAAGCTTGGTTGGGATCCAAGTTGATGGGATGGGTTGGGGCTTTTGGGGTAGGTGACGGACGAAAACATGGACTACTGGCGTTGGCGGCTCTTTGCTGTTACTTACTTGCGGCACTTGGATGAACTCTCGAGGCTTTGATGGATACTACAAGATTAAAGATGCATTTGCTGGTGGTTTGGAATTTTTGTGTACATGCATGTAATAGATCATATTTCTTTTTCTCAAATTAATGCGATGATTTGCAAAGAACATGAGATTAGCTTGTCATACTTATTATTTACAACATTGCCATTATTTTCACTAACAAACCGTTATTGGGGCTCAATGCTCATTCTGACAATACCACTATATGCCCAGTACGGTTTAGCGTCCTTTAGCAAATGTCAAGCCAGCTGCACTTGGACGCTTTCATACAACAATGAGTTATTCCGTCATTGAATGAATCACTAAACATAAATCCCTCCTTTCACAGCTAGTTCACTACAAAGCCTCCCAAACCTCTAAACTTCAAATCCAAACTCCACAAATCACTATAAAAAACCTCTGTGTCATCTTACATATATGCTACGGAGTAAACGAATTACGGTCAATTAACCTCGCTAGTCGCCAAGTCGCCTATCCCCGAAAGCCGAGGAGTTGCAGATGCAGGTGCGGATGTAAGATGTAAGATACAAGTGTACAGCCACGATAATCATCTAACCCCTAGAATGCTTGGAAAGAGTTATGAATAGTATTACGGTGTTAGTGTTACTACATTGTATTACGTGAGTTTTTGTTGGGTACTCTATAATTTGGGAAATATTCCGTAGTTGGTAGAATTGATAAATGATGGTACGAAAGGTATGACGTATGGTTGTGGGAAAGTAGTGGTGAGATTTACTGTGGGTAGAAGGTTGAAGTTTGTGTGGTTGTACTGTGGTTTTTATGGAAGTGGGTAATAGTGGGATGTAGGAATGGGAATGGGGCGGGGGATGGATGTACTTTAGGGTGGTGTAGTTTGGAGTTGATATGAAATCTATGTTAGGAGTAGGGTAGGGTTTAAGGGTTTGTTGTAGGTGTAAATGCAAATGTGGATATGATCGTGGATCTGGTCGTTGTTTTACTTTTAGGAAGGGTAGAATTATTAATTATAAGTAAATATCATGGATTGTCTATAATAGTAATTGTTTTTGAGTAGATATACTTGCCTTTTAATAGTAGACTTTACGTGATATAATGTCTTTATAGATGCTTATCAAGTGTGAACTTCTACTTCTACTAAAAGTATCACAGATATCTATTACACTTTCTTTTACCCAAGAGACAACTTAGTAATTGCCAGCCGAAAATTAGGTGGTTATGCATACACGGAATCTACCGCTATTTTATATGTATAAATGCCCCCTTCAGACCTCATTTTATTCTACAATGGAGTCCCATTTACAGGTTCACAGTAATTCTCAGTTACCATACCATCCAACTATAACCGGACTTCACTTATGTAAGTAGGAGCGCTATAGTCTAAAAGTTCGGTATTCTTGATTCTGTTTATAATTATACTGTTTTTATACTCGGAAGATTAATTACTGTTTTTGTCATTTCATTGTAATCATGAGTGACATTTTTGATTTGAGACTTTTGGGATCCCGATATCAAACTATCAACTTTGAGCCTTGGCCGTGGTCCTTGCCACTGAAGCGCAGTCGTAGGCATTCTCACAGCCGCCTTGCACAGCGCAAGGCTCTTGTGTGACGACTTCCAAAACGTAAAATCCCCTGACAAAACAATCAAACCTATCGCCGAGGATCTGAACTCTATTGTTAACGTTTTATCTTCTCTGGAGGAAGCTATCCAGGTAATGACGAAGCTCAAGAAGTGCTGCACGAGATTAATAGGGCAAATGTCAAAATTGCGGCTAGTAATTGCAACAAGGCATGTACAGACTTTCGAACCAAACGTAACAAATGGATAAAATACTCCACTTCCGGTAAAATGAACTGGCGAGATAGATTCAGGGTTGGTTTCTGGGTCGAGAATTACGACTAAAATTATACATTCGAGTACTCTTAAACCAAATCTTCCGAGTCAAAGTACCCAAAAATATCTCCCAACCACCCACTCAAACACAAGTTAGCGTAGCATTAACACTCAAATCAGCATCAAACCCCGAATGTTCTGCCAAAGCAAAAACATAGTCTCCCCTCTCCAAAACCCACTCAAACTCCCGATTAACAACTGGTAAATACCGATCAACCTCTAGTTCCATCTGCACACTTCTGACCTCCCCCGGCTCAAGATACACACGTTGAAAAGCAACCAATTGCTTAACAGGCCTTGTAGTACTCGAAACACGTGCAAGAAGGTATACTTGTGCCACATAACTGCCTTCTAACTGTCCAGTATTCATCACATCAACCGAAAAGAAGATTGTATCGCCATTTGTGAAGGTTTCGGTACTGCTTGAAGAATAAATATTGAAGGAGGTTGTGGTGAAGGTCGTATATGATAATCCATATCCGAAACTATATGTTGGCGCCCATGGAGTATCGGCGTAATATCTATACCTCGCCGTAGTTTTATAATTATAAAAAACTGGTAATGTTCCCACATCATAAGGTACACTTAATGGTATTCTACCTCCCGGATTAAAGATCCCAAAGAGTACATCTGAAATTGCTTGACCTCCTGATTGACCTGGGAAGAAAGCATTTATTACTGCTGCTGCTTTGGAATAGTAGTCTGGGATGGCGAAGGGTCGACCTCCTTGGAGGACTAGAATCACGGGTTTGTTGAGTGCGAATATGGCGTTCGTTAGTTGGGTTTGGTTGGTGGAGAGGTTGAGTGTTGATCGGTCTCCTCCTTCTCCGTCCGAATCCCAGTTTGCGCCTACTGCTAGAACTATTATATCTGCGTCGCTTGCTATGTCAACGGCTTTTTGGATTGAGTTGGTGCGATCGACGAGGTTCCAGAAGAGTTCAATCTCGGCGTTGAGGGATCCTGCGTTCGCTATCTTCTGATATAGGTTGTAGGCTTGGAATTCGAGCCGTAGATTGTGGGTATTGCCGGGTAGAAATTTGAATGGTGCTCCGCCTGCAGGAGGAAGGGTAGAATTTGCTTCTGTGAAGGCGATGCCAGGGATATTTGATTGAATGGTTCCACTTGTAGTCAGTTCTGTGTGTTGAACAAGGATATTGTCGATGTATAGCTTGGCTGTGGTATTTGCACTCAAGGCAACTCCTATCCATCCATCAACTTCCCCATCAACAGGTACCGTAAGTTTTCCTTCCCAGATCACACTGAAATTGTTTGAAGGTAGACCATTTGGAGGATACAGACCCCAGTCTCGGTTTGGAGCCTCTTGTTGCTGGAATATTGCTTCTTGAAAATTGGTGTCCGCGTAATAAGTACCGAGAAGTCCTCCTGCTGTGCCGTTTGGAGTTGATAAAAGGTAGCCTGGGATATTACGCTGAGCATTGAAATACCAGTCATTAACACCCCAACTAGAGACAAGCTTCACACTTGAAGCATTGGCTGCGAGGTATTCCTTTATTGCTTGGCGAATTGTGCTTGATTGTGATGTGGGATAGGCACCAAATTGGCCTGAGTAGCCTCCCTGGTTAGAAGTAAGTGTCTGGAAAATTGTGATATAATCTTGTTTTTACTCACATAGTTGAGTACATCTCCAAACGGCCCGATCAGCGCAATCTTGTTAGTACCTTGAGCAATCGGTTTTAATGGAAGTGTCTCGTCTCGATTCTCAAGCAAAACAATGCTCTTGTGTGCTGCTTCAAGGGTCAATGGTATATGTGCCGCTGTAAGTGCATTCGAATTGATATAATCCGGTATGTATGGATCCGAAAACAGCCCAAGATCATATTTAGCTCCCAAAACCTTTCTAGCGTGTGATTGCAGTGTAGAAAGTGCTACAGATCCATTTGCAATAAGTTCAATCGTTGAATTGAGATAGGTATCAATTGGGTAATCGTAAAACTGTATCATGCCGCCTATACACCATGTAAGTAAACTATCAGGTAATCGGGCGTAGAACTCACCAGCATTGAACCACTGCTTTATCGCATCTGCCGGAGAGGCAGCAACTTTATGTCTGGTTTGGAGCATAATCATTCCCGTATCATCAGCAATGACAAAGCCATCAAATCCCCAATCTTCCATAGCTTGATATAGCATTGGATTAATATGTGATGGGATAGCATCTAGTTCAGAGTATGCCATCATGATTCCCTTTGCTCCCCCTAGATCTATTGTTGCTTTAAAGGGTCGCAACATCTGCTCCATCACCTGACGGGTCCCAAGAACCATCGAAGGAGCGCCATTGATACCCCCCTGCACACTGCCATGAGCTGCAAAGTGCTTAACCACAGGAATGACAGCATCGGAATCCGAGAGGGAACCGTTTTTCGACATTCCTGAAATATTTTAGCTACCTCGTCTTATTAATTGGCGCGATACACTGGAAAAGCACCTACCAGAAGTCATGGCCACGCCCATTTTCGAGGTCAACATCATATCCTCGCCCCAAGCTTCTTGCACTGTATCCATTTTAGAAAAGGTCCAAGTCTTGGATTTAGTCCTCACCTCTTCCCCATCTCGGATCCAGTCCCAGGTCGAGAACCGGTGAAAAACAAGCATGGATCCCAATACTCCTAGCTTCACTTCCAATTGCTCTTCCTACTCTATGCACCATCTCAGTATCAAAGCTTGCAGCCATCCCAATGCTCTGTGGAAACATCGACTGTTTAAAAGAGCCTACGCCATGGAGACATTCCCCAAACTGCATGATTGGGATGCCTAGCCTGGATTTTGCCGTGTTGAGTTCCTGAAACGAGTTGTATTGTGTTGAGTTCGTTGCATACATATCGTGAATAACACCGATTCCAGCACTAGGTGCAAAGCGGGTTGCGAAATCATAAAGTGAATTGTCGGATTTGGGTCCTATGACATTATCTGCGAACATGAGATGAAGTTGCATGACTGTGAGTGTTAGCTTGGTATTCAGCATAGTAGATATATGTAAAGGACATAGTCATTTTAGTCTCCATCCTACTGGTAGGCTGACATGACAAGATTAAGAAGAGTCCTCACCAAGCTCGGGAACCGTCATATTAGCCACTAGATTATCAAGAAACGATTCCTTCTGTGCCGAGTATGCAGCATCATGTCGTCGGTCTTTATAATTAGCTTCAAGAAATGTCTGAAGCTGGGAAGATGCAGGCACTGCATGGAATAAAATGCTTATCCCGAGACATGTCGTCCAGGCAAGAAGCTTAGAAACCATCTCGCCAAACAGAGCAAAATATAAAACGGGAATCTTGTTCTAAACACTAGCCATAATCAACGTTCTTATATTACCGTTGAAGACTTCTGAACAATTTGCTTCCGAAGATTTAAACTGAAAGCTCCTCGAATGAATAACAGGGAAACAGGTATCAATTAAAGCCAAGTATTCAGACAGTGCGGGGCTTGATCATGATATAATGTCGTGCCGTTGAGCCGCGCTCAATATTTGTTCTGCAACGCCTCCCTCTTTGGAGCTTGCGAGAGGTTGGGGTCTTGCTTTGAGAGAACTCCAGGATGAAAACTACAATAGCGATGCCTGTTCGCTTCTTGTGTAACGTTACGGTTGTGGCGCGTTGGAGAGTGGGTTGATGGACAGGTACTTCGGGAGATGAGCGAACTACAGGGAAGCAGCCACGTGACTCTAATGAAGTTTTCTGGTCACTAAATATTTGTAATTAGGACGTCTTGAGGTTTTTTCTTACTATTATGCCAGTACAGTAAAGCGGCAAAGGTAAACAAACACGCTAGGTGCATACTAATATTAGTGTGTCACGTGCACGAATAGGTCCTTTACTTAGGGTATCATACTTTGGAACTAATTTGGTTGGAGTATGAGGTATGGAAGACCACGATCTTAAAATCATGAGAATTGAGGACCTAAAGACTTTTTGCAATAGAAGTTGTTTTACGGTAACTTTCCTCGGCTACCACAGTGAGAGAGATGTTTCTAGAAGTCTACCTTATTTTTGTTCTAAAGCTTGAATCAAGTTTAAATTTTGAATGGCACTACATATTAAGTGGTGGCATACAAGGACATAGATACGGCATGATATTTGGGAGATCAAGTGGTAGCAGTTGAATGGTCGCTTAACGACATCCGTTCTAAAGGAAGAAATTTAATGACTGACTTGAACCTAGTGCATCCATTACCATTTTCAAAAGTTCAACCTCCATAAATTTAGAAATTGAGAGCCCTGTGTGACGGTAAGGCAGAGTCAAATTCTCCATCATCACCAATCAGTGCTTAGTTGAGGCTTATCATGGTCATCTTGAGCAAAATCGACTGGGCCACAAGCGACGAAATCAAACACGCCCTGGAAAGGCTACGACCGTAAGAATTTGGGGCAGAGACTGAGGTTTATCTTGGGGTATCCCCGTATAATTCATCTCTTGGTAATTTACTCTACTCAGTATATAATTAGGTACAATATTTTTCTCAAAATCTCAGGCAAGCCATGATTTTTATTATCTAGGGTTTTTTTACTGCCTACTTTTTCGCTTTGCAGATTCGTCTGCTGCAATTTCAAATCGAGGCCAGGTTTCAGATAACCCCACTCCTGCAAACTTTCTTCGTCGAGCGTATCATGCATGTGATGATTCTGGCCTAGCCAGACACCAACACAATAATGTCTACAAAGGGGCAGTTCTTGGAGATTACTTCTACATCCAAGGAGGAGAATTATCCCAACTAGTAGATGGAATTCCTGACCCCGGGCAAAAGTCTATCCCAGGTGTTTACGCACCAAATTCACGCCAAAGAAAGCAAAATTTGAACACATAAATGGAGTCAACATCTGCGATGGAAACTGACTGCTCTCAATATAGATAATGTCACTCTTTCAGTTGATCTAAATACATCATAGACAAATGGTTCCTTGGTCATCCGAACTGTCTCGAGATCCCTCCCCCCGTGTTCAATTGGAAAGATTTCTGGATAGACCCTGATGGCAAATCATGCTACCTTTGGAACGGAGAAATGAGACCGTCGACCTTCTATGAAATACTAGATTCTCCACGGAAGATTTCGAGTATGACGCAGAAGGTGGAATATGGTCAGAAGATCCCATCAATTATACAGTTTCGACATCAGCAGGTGTTGGTTGCAGTACAACAATTGGCGATACGGGCGGACGCCACAACTCTCTCATCGAAGTTATCTTTCTCGTTAACTTGTGAAGGATCTCCATCGTTGTATCTCCAACGCTGTACACTCTTTCATACTAACTTCTCGGCTTTCGAGACGTACGGGCCTAGCCAACCGTAATCTTGAACAAAAGATTTCATCCCAAGATCGCCCTGCTCAGGCATTGGCAAAGGACGTTCGACAATCGTTGTAGAACTCCCCTCGGTTTTCGTTAACCCCAACATATTACCCAAACTTCTCGGATGTCGTAAAACAGACGCAAACATATATCCTCGCGCCGTTGGAGAGTCTGCCCTGACTTTTCTGGTGATAAGAATGTTAAGGGATGGCAAACAGGCGCATATTATTCCAATGCCCACCTCGGCGACACTATGTTTTCTTCATTAGTTCAAGTTCAATGCAAGCAGTAGAGACTAGGGACGAGTACAAACCCTAGAAGATTAAACCTCACAAAAGATACCGTAATATCATCGAAACTGCCCGGTCTCAACAACAAAACCAACCTCACAAAACTAGTCGAAGTAGCTAATCCACCTGCTCCAAGTAATCCCATAATCTTAATCTTCTTAGCCAAAGGCACTCTCAAAGACCACGTAAGTGGAATAGGTGGAATTAAAATAACGAGATCAGTGACTGCAGCCATCGCTGTATCGGCAATGAAACTGGCCTGTCGATTTAAACAAGTGTGTTTGATACTAGGATTCCAGATTCCGGATATTGGTGAGCAGATTCGGATTTTTACTATGGTTATTGCGACTGCGAAAAGGGTTGTGAATACTAAGAAGAGCCAGATGAAAAGGACAGTTTTGCGGAATTGGGCGAATACTCGAATGAAGAGGAGGAGAAGGGAGGTTTTGGTGAAGTATGATGTTAGACTGTAGAGTATTGAGCCTACATATGAAGACTATAACCCAATTTGTTATTTGTTTGCTATCTTTAGTTTGACTTCATGCTTACTTTCTGGAAACCAGTAAAGCTTTCCTTTGAAATCTCCCATAGATGATAACCTGCTCCGAAACGATTCACTGTAGACTAGTCAGTCGGGCTCTCCTTGGGAAACTGATTGAGAAGAACATACTAAATATTCCACAAATCCAATATCCAACAAAGCTAATCTGTTCTTACGTCAGGACTAAACGCATTAATCCAAGAGTGCCAATTACAAATGCAATGAAACACGTCCCTAAATCATGTCAGTGAAAGACGGCTCAAAAATAACTTAGGTGTTTTCAATCAACTCACACTCCTCTCTCCCAATTGACCGTACCACCCAAGTTCTAATATATATACGTAACAACACGAACGGGGGGATAAGACAAATCGCTATAATCATACCCACTGTATTAACAGTGTGCAAGACATCCTTCGGTCGAGCAAGATTGGGCGTGTACCCTTCGGGCGGTGGAATCGCTCCCGCAAAATCCGACATATTGTCAACAGAGGTAGAAATTTGTCTAGACTTCAAAAGGATTTTACATGATGAAGTATCCTCAAGTATTTCTACATAGCTTGCTGTAGCTCTGAATTACCGGTAAGTTCGACATGAGACAGAAAAATTACTACCCCCCCCTTGAATAAAGGTTAAAATTTTTGCCCTGCCACCAGCCAACAGTTTAACCTTTATGTAGTGGCGGGGATAGTAGTTTTTAAGAAACCTTCTTTCGTCCGCAATGTCCTGTAGCCAATTAGCGAAGTAGGGAAAGGTCAAGATACTTTGAAGGTACTCAGACTTTCGTAATTGAGCTTGGTCCAAGCGTTCCTTCGCACAAATCAGTCACGTGTTGATATATTTCGTAGCAAAAGTCCTTCGTACCGTAGTTCAGCGTGATACTATAAACTTCCCGCTATGAACCAGTTGTCTTGTTCCAGCCCACACATTTTGCTACCCTATAGTGTACTTTTTGGCTTATTTACAGTGCATTGTATAATTTTTGGTACAAGTAGATTCGTACGGAGGTATATTTCGCCACTTAAAATATTAGCAAGCGGCAGTTATTCTGTTAAGGGTCCGTTTGGCAGCGGAATATAAACGAGAATATGGGCTTAGAATATGGTTTTCGTGGTTCGGAACATTCGGAATCGAAAAATAGTGTTTGGCAACTAGAATATAGATCTAGAAACTAAGTTAGAATATAGAAACTAGTATATTTTGACCTTAAATAAAATCGGTGGTCTGGAGTCCGAAGGACAGATTAATTTGTATTGACCCTGGTCCAAGCGTTTCTTCACACAAATCAATCACGTGTTGGTCCATTTTATAGCAAAAACGCTTGAACTAGGCTCAATACAGATTAATCTGTCCTTCGTAAAGCCTATAACTATAGGCTATTATTAAATCGGGTTTAGCTTCAGAACAAGCCAACCTTATTAACCAATGTAAATTCTATAATCTAACTTGAAACACAAGCATTACTAAACACGATTTTCTCTGGGAAAAACTAGTAGTTTCTATATTCTAGAATACAAGTATTTTGTAGTTTCTTTTCATATCCTCTTTCTACATTCCGGTCTCAGATTCCGCTGCCAAACAGGCCCTAATAAATCATTTTCTTGTTCTACTAATCAAATCAAAAATCAAGCAAACCATTATTCGAGGAAAAGAACGTAGATCCGGACTGTTAAGTTTATTAGCGAGTAGCGAGGGAACCGGTCCAGTGTGTGAGTACGGAGGTCACGGCAAAAAGTTTGGAGACTACAGGGACCTTTAGGCGGTTAAGCACTAATGCTACAGCAACGGGTTACAGGGGTCTAAGCAACCTAGTCCTCTTTTGTACTACCTAAGCCCGCTGTAATCTGCCTCCTACGCCCTGTAGATCGGGCAGAACAGGGGCTAGTTATAGGTACTTATATGCTATAATTTATCGCGACATCCCTATAACCGCCTATAGTCTCCAAACTTTTTGCCGTGACCTTCGTACTGTACTGTACTTCCCGTGCTTGTCAACCAATCCTAAGCCTCTGATTCTACTTACACTTTTAAGCGCGTAACATAATATATACTTCTAGAATGCAAACGCTTAGACACATACCAGATTATGAATATACTAGGTAGTGGAAATTTAACACAAATTCGAATACGAGAATCAAATGGCTACAACAAATTGCGGTTAGATCTGTATTGGCAAAGATTCTGCAGTACAGTAGAGAAAGTAGTAAAGCTTGAGTTTATCCTTATATTACTATGTCTCGAATCATGAATATTGGCTATTTAGGCAGCGATTTGACACTTCGCTCGCCTACAATCGCTTAACGCGTCTTAAAGGCAAATACAAGGAGTTTATTAGCTAGAGCTGCTCTAGTTGGTCGATACCTTATTGCACGTCCCTATGGCCCAAGCGTTGGCTAATCTTCATGATTCGGGTTAGCTTTCGGGTCCTCAATTAGACTCTACGTCAAGTCGTATATATGCATATAACCAATCCTTTGCTAGTGCCACGTGCTGATATGCGAGGTCACGTGTATATAGCAACCAGGACACTTAGCACCAAACCTATTCTCTAAACATTTGTAGTAGCTAGTTATATTACTATATGTTCTTTTTGTGATAGATATAGGTTTAAAACGCAACGAATGTCTTTCTGAGCTCGAGTGCACTAGCTACCTCACGGATCAATCCACAGTACTCGAGTATACCCCTTAGGATAAATGCAAAGGCTATATTTAATGTTTGGCATTCTTGGCAGCAACTTCTGGCAGTTGAATCATGTGGTTTTGTGTATAGATACTTCTGATCCATTAAAGCTAAGAGGAGCTACTATGCAAATAATACATTATTTAGGATTTGTAGCCGTTTGTTTTGAAAAGCTTCCTTAACCTATTCTGAAATTCACACAGATAACACAATACTATATATTATTGCCGATGAAAATGTACGTTGCAAGCTATAATATAGGTTAAAAGGAAAACAAGCAAGATATTCGGAAAAGCCACAGGTTCCCCGAGGTTCAATAATTTTAGTGCACTTTCAGCATAGCCAAGCTCGCTAAGCCACTAAATACCTATTACATTTATCCAGACGGGGGTCCACGGGTAACTGTACCGTCAATTTAAACTTCATCCCCGCCAGATCTATCATTTTCACCTTTCTTGATCAGATATTCCACGAATAGCCATTGATACCACTAAACAATGAATCCTAAAATGCGGTTCATAAATCGGAGGCTTGGTCCACTTCTAATCTTCCTTTGGCTGTGCTATTATTCAAGCTTTTCTTGACTCCGCCCAGCTAAAGCTTAGTCAAAATGTTATTCAAATCAATTATCCTCGCTGCTTTCTCCTTGCCATCAATTGTCTTAGCTCAATTGGCAGGATCTGGTTATACCATTGGCCCTCTCACAACTTCAGATGCTAAGTGGGCTGTGAAGGTCTGCGATGTTACCAAGTATGGTGCCGTAGCAGATGGGACAACTGATATTGGGCCTCCTCTGTTGGCTGCCTTCAATGCGTGTAAAAGTGGTGGGATAGGTGAGTCTTAAGCAGGTGCATGAGGCCCAAGATCTGACATCTGGAAGTCAACATCCCTTTGGGAACGTTCGCGATGGCAACATGGGTCACACTAAGCGGAGGCACAGCTTGGGGTATCAACTTTGAAGGTGTGATTGAAAGAACTGGGTATGTATTCTTCAGTAGATATTTGCAATTTGAACTGACACTTTTTAAGTACTGCAGGAGGACATATGATCGTCAGTAAGCGACCAATATTCACGCAAAGAATTCAAACGCTAATGAATCTTAGTTGAGGACTCAACCGACTTTGAGCTCTACAGCAGTAGATCAAGCGGTGCTATACAAGGCTATGGCTACCAGTTCCATGAGCAAGGGATATATGGGTAAGACTGCTAGAATAAAAGTTCCGCTCAGGCTGACATAGGCCCAGCCCTCGTCTCATCCGCCTGATAAACGTGGTCAACTTCGCAATTCACGATATTGCTCTTGTGGACTGTAAGTACTCCAAGCCATGGATTTTGCATTCTTGCTGACAACAGCAAAGCACCCGCATTTCACTTGATCCTCGACACCTGCCAAGGTGGTGAAGTATATAATCTCATCATCCGAGGTGGCAATGAAGGAGGACTTGATGGCATCGACGTCTGGGGCTTCAACATCCATATTCACGATGTTGAAGTGACAAACAAGGACGAATGTGTGACAGTAAAGGTAGTATCTCCGTTATCCTATTTCTCACAAACTTGCTGACTACCCTGCAGAATCCTAGCAACCATTTCCTCATAGAGAACATATACTGCAACTGGAGCGGCGGTAGCGCGATTGGATCTCTCGGCATCAACACTGATATCTCAAAGATTACTTACTCCAACATCTACACCTGGTCATCGAATCAAATGATGATGCTGAAGTCCAACGGGGGAAACGGTACTGTCTCCGACTGCGTCTTTCAGAACTTCATCGGTCACTCAAACGCTTATTCTCTCGACATCAACGCCTACTGGACCGATGAAACTCTCCAAGCCGGTGATGGTGTTTTCTATACAGGCCTTACATTCAACAATTGGAAAGGGACTTGTGCAGCTGGAGCCACCCGAGCTCCAATTAATGTTATCTGTCCCACTGGAGAACCTTGTACTGGAATCACGATCGAAGATTTCGCAATATGGACTGACACTGGAAGCTACGAGTACTATAAGTGTGAGAATGCTTGGGGTAATGGTGCTTGCTTGAAGAGTGGGAGCGCGCACACCGCTGTCGCCATTACAACACAGACAGTGACTGCAGCACCGAGCGGATACTCCGCCGCCAAGATGCCGAGTGATCTTGCGAGTGGGTTTGGACTTAGTACCAGTATTCCTATTCCAACAGTTCCGACGACTTTCTTCCCAGGTGCTACTCCGGCGACTGCTAGGGCTTATCCGTAAGTCTGGATTCTCCCTGGAGGAACATAGGAAGGGTTCATCTCTTTTAGTGGATATATGGTCATTCTTTTGTACATATTTATTCTTTGGTACATACTCCTTGTTTCGCACCAAACACTAGTTGTTAAGGATGATGCCTAGTTGAAGCAAAAGTTTGGGAAACGTCTCTAGTCTCAACAACATTAATGGGACGCACGCCTACTGTTCTAGTACAGATTTTCGACCTTACGTTAAGAATCAGTATACATTGTAGTAGTGTCTAGATTGCATAAGTCAATAGTTGGTAGGCTTACTCAAATGATGCTAGGCTTTATAAATCCAGAAATCAATATTTCTACTAATTATACCAATATAAAGCCACCGAATTTATTCGAGCGTGCGAATAGATTCAACTATTACGACGAACTCAGTGGAACAAACCCCACTCACTAAGTTAGCGAGCAGAACCAGCTTAGTGTAACCATAGCAATAGTGTTAAAGCCACGTAGGCATACACACTTTTGAATCGTGTATACGACGTAGCGACGATTCTAAGAACTTAGAAACACCTAAGATTGCGAAGATATTGGCTGATGAAAAGTGAAACCAAATACGAAACCAAACAATAAAAGGCCACAATAACACTTTCCTCAGTATCGATGTATCAGCTAAGGCAATGGAAATAAATCTTAAGGCTTGGTGAGTAGCCTGGACGTATTTTCCTTAGTTTGAATCAACTATTACAACGAGTGCTATTGTTTTACAAATCAGAAACACATTGCGTCACTTTCTTGTTTTTTAAGCATATCTATTTTAATACTCCAATTCCAGGTATCAAATTGGTTAGTTAGAAAATGGTCATTGAATTGAGTTTGTATGGCCTGGATTTAGGAACCTGAAAAATAATAAGTGAAGTGTTGGTTGAGAAAAGCAAAATTTCGGTAAAGGCAGCTACATATTTTCTATAGCCTAATTTTTTATACTTAGGCCTTATAATACGTGTGCTCATTATAAGGCTTCTGTCGAACCCTTTACATCTAAATGATACGTAGATGTCTACATCAACTAAAGCTTGCCTGTATGATCTTTTGAAGAAGTGACGTTGTAGACAATTTTATTTATTAGGATATTTAGGCGAGCTGAAACACTTTATTTTTCCCCTCCTCAAAATCATAACTATATCCCCAGGTTCAAAAACAACCCCGTCATCCCCGAACCCCGGAAAACGTATCCGCCCCAAAAATCGGGCTCCCCGTATGAACACGTCACCCTATATAGTAGGCATCATAGACGAAATGATTAATGGCTGCTATCTGATTCGTGGTCCTTGTTTACTTTGTAGGGTACTAGTAGGGATGTAGCGATTTGTGCAGCCAATCAGTCTTCAAAGCCACAACTGCCGTAACTACCACGCGCCAAAAGTTCTTTGTTACCACGTAATCGCAATATTCGCAGCCGGGTCATAGTATCCTCAGGTTCCTGATACAAGTACGATGCTGAAAATGATATTTGATGCAGGCCACGTGAATTCTGCCGGAGCCGTGACCTTGAAGTGATAAATCTCCTAGTTCAAGTAACTCAATTGGTTTAACTACGACAACTTACTTGATTCGAGTAATTTAATCACGGTATTTTAAGTTAAGAAACTTATTTGATCTTAAATATCTACTTATCTTTAAGCGGTGAGCTCGAAGAGGCATCGAAGAGGCATACACGTCACATGGTCCACATACAATATCAATAGTAGTACCGTACATGTATCAGAAGCATATCCCCAGATGACTTAGATGACTTACATTAGTGTAGACCTGTTGGTACTCGTGACTCTTGCCATTATTTTCGGCTCCACGTAAGCGACGGAAAGAATTCGTACCCATACTCTAGTAGCTATGCTTATGGATGTGCATTTAGCCTGGCACGATATTCTTTTTAGATTTTAGATGTCTTAGATAGTTATACTTATTGTTGAATTGCGTACACTCAAATCTCCGGGCCTGCCGCTTAGAGTCATCTAAGTTGGAGGTAATAGAATTAGTTCTATAAGTATACTATTCAGCTAAATTAGTTTTCCAATGCCAATCACCATCCGCTCGAAGATTCTTACTTCTGCACTTCCAAGACTCCTCATACGTTCTTTATCTACACTTTTTACCTACACGCTTTACCTACATTCGTTTCATAGCCAATATGGTTTATCTATCCAAAGCTCTTACCAGTCTAATCACAGCGTCTCTTCTCAGCCAGACCATTACTGCTCATCCCGGCCATGACATGGAATCTGAGATCGCAGAGCGTTCTGCCTATTTCAAGAATTCGGCTCGTGATCTCTCTCACTGCAACGAGAAGTTGAAGAAGCGAGGAACTGAGGATAGGCAACTCAAACGACGACAGACCGCTGTCGAGAACTTGCGTCAAGAACGTGGTCTTCATCATAGTTAGTAGTTTCATTCTCTGAAAATAGTACCACTAGGCGTTTCTAACATTAGTATAGAACGCAAGGTTGACGCCAGATCCCTTGAAAGTGTTACCAATACCTCTCATCTGTCAGATCTTGATGTCACTTCTGACACCACATCGTCCGGCCATTGGGGTGTAGAGGATATCATTTACAGCAACTCATCATGTATTTTATCTCCCGAGGGCGAGGTTGGTCCTTTCTGTAAGTGCCGGAACTTTGAGCCTATAAGAAGATATCACTTACCAATTTGAGGCAGATGTTACCGGAGAATTTATCAGACGCGACGTGCGTGAAACCCAGGAGGGTATCGATATCATCGTGGACGGCCAATTCATCGATGTTAACACCTGTGAGCCTATTCCAAACCTCATGTGGGATTTATGGCACGCCAACTCGTCTGGTGTTTACGGGGGAGTAATCGGTAGCGGGAATGGCAACGAAGAAGATACGGGAAATCTCAATAACACTTTCCTGCGCGGTCTGCAACCCACGGATGGTGATGGTGTGGCTCAGTTCATCACCAAGTTCCCTGGACATTATGCTGGAAGAGCCACTCATATCCACGTCGTTGGTCATCTTAACGGAACTGTTCTATCCAATGGTACATACACTGGTGGCAATATTCCACATATTGGTCAGCTTTTCTTTGACCAGGATTTGATCACGGAAGTGAACCTCCTGGAGCCTTATGTCAACAACACTATTTCTATCACTGAGAACGTTGATGACAAAGTCGTGGCGGTAGAGGTATGCAACTTCAGGAATAACTCTACTAGAAGTATTTTTACTGACTCGCTTCGTTTTAGGTTGACAATGATGCCGATCCTTTCTTTAACTACGTCTTACTGGGGGATACAGTCTCGGATGGACTTTTCATGTGGATCACTTTGGGAGTAAGTAACTTTAGTAATTCTCTTTACTCGGAAGCCTGTTAAGATTACACTTCTTCTTGCATTATGTTTCTCACTGTGCTCAAATTATACCTCGATAGCCAAAAGCTAACCTTGGATAGGTTGATCCAACGGCTGCCTATACTTATTCTGCTGCATCAAAATATACCGCTGATGGGGGCGTTGAGTTGAGCAGCAGCACATCGCCAGATGGAAATAGTACCAGTAATACGACCACAGCTCTTTAAGTCTACATCCGCCCTATCTACTACGGCACAACTAGCAGTCTCGACTTCCGAAAATGAAGGACACCAATGCCTACGTTGAAATGGAAGAGAGGCAAATGTCAATCTAGTCCTTTTCTTTTTAAATTACAATTACTGTAGCAACTCATTGTAATTTGTGCAGTCTTGATTAAAGTCGCATGAATTCTGATTGACTGTGAGCCTTCTATGATCAGCGATACGGTTTCGGATCCTTGTTATACTTAACTTGAGGGTTAATGTACTTGTACATCTCACAGGTTGTGGTCGCCCCTGAAAACAAGAGCAAGAAAGTCTGCAATATCGAATATGATAACCATTTACTTGGACACTCCAAAAGTAGTCAAGCCCGGCCAATCTATCCCTCCAAAGATTAGCAAATGTTCCCCTACCAAAAAAGCCCAGCTCAAGAAAGAAAAGGTAAACAAAAAATATAACTCACCAAAAACAGTCCTCTCTCCATTCCTCTTCTCAACCCTCACAGCGTCACCAACCCTCAAAATCACACCCTGATCCCTAACCGCACAAAATCCATACCTCCCAAAAACCGGACTCCATTTAGCCCCCCTATCAACCTTACGGTCCCTGTTCAACTTCTTCCAAACCGTTCCCATCTCACCCTCCGCCGTCTTCCCCGTCCTATAATCCAAAGTAATACTTTGACATCGAAAACAATTAGCGGTTAATTTCATCTTTATGTTTTTAATTTTGTTCTTGTCTTTGGTCTTTGGGATATTGGTATTAAAGATAAGTTCAGCCCAGAAATCTTCATCAAATGCTGGAACTGAACCGGAGAGAACGATGTTAGGTCGGAATTTTGTGACGTCCATGGGTAATGAGCCTGGAGCTAGACGAGAAGATAGGTCGTCGGTTGAGGATTGCGTTACTACGAGGTATTGACCTAAATCGTTGAATGCGATACGTTCTTCCTGTGGAGATATGATAGGCAGGGAAAAAGGGATTTTGGAAAATAATTTGTTGGTAATCGATGGCGAGCGAGATAGAGCTAGTTTACTGCTAGGGGCCATTGAGCCATAGACAGTCCGGGAGTTTGAGCCTATATAGACCAGTATGACTTCGTACCCAATCCGCTCGCTAAACCAGTTCTTGAAGGCTAGTCCCATATCGTATGCCATCGTGCTACTTCCATGAAGGTTAACGTCCACTTTTCTAAGGCCTTTTGTCTCCGGAATTAGGGGAAAGCAGGTCTGATCAGAAGAGCCGGTCCATGAGAGGGACTTTGGTGGTATAGTTTCTGGCATCCAGGTGATGACGACCTTTGCGTCATCTAAAGTTTCGTCGTCTCTCGTATCGAGATAACTGGCAAAGAGAGCGAGAGTGAGTTCGTAGCCGACGAGCAATGCTTCGAGTTTGATAATGGCTTTTGTGTCTGGGTCGCGATGGACTCTTTGCAAAGAGAAAGTTCGGTCATGCTCGAATCCTCTGAGGCCGATCGTGGCGCTCTTGACAGCTATTGGACGAAGGCCCTTGATCGGGTGTATGTACAGCTAAAGTATGATTAGTTATTAGATTGGAGTTGTGGAGTGCTCGTTGGACTAACCTGCTTGATTCGAAGTTCTGGGCCCTGGGATTTCTTATTTTCAGGAACGTTGGCTCTAAAATATAACGATGCAAGGAGTAATAACGGTAACGCCGTAATTGCAAGAGGGTAATAGCCCATTGTAACAGACGTATTCTGTATAAAGAAGTAGCCGTAATATTCCGTATAGGAACGGGAAGGACTTTCAGATGAATAGAAGACATACTTATACTTATCAAAGTTCTTAGCTTGTAGGTATGATTGAAAGTTTAGTTTGGTCAATTGTACTTCCAAATACGGACTAGAATGCGGGAACTACCAGCGTCACTGGCGGATAGGCCAAGAGTGGGATGGTTATATCAATTGGCGGAGCTAGTTTCTTTGAATTTCATGACCTAGGTATAGATTTCATGTTGTCCAAGAAGATCACATATCCCTCTTCGGGCTCGGAAGCTACGCCTTGAGTTGAAGAATGAATGGCATCCACTCTGGGCTTGTTATCGGATCTTTCAATTAAGTCTAAGCCAAAACAGTTGATAATGCTGTAATAGCATCCTTCGTGGCCTGAGTCTCAGCGCTGCCCGCATTCTTAATAACTTTGCCCAATAAATGCTCAACAGTCTGTCCAGGGTCCGTAATCGCAGTACCTTGCGCGGTATTGATACGCGCAATCTGGTAGCTCAAGAAAAACTTAGGGGCTTTGACAGCCAAACTTCCCCCTACACTTCTCAATCCTGCCTCAGTCGCCAAGTATGTGTTGAGCTGGTTCTGGAATAGGGTAAGGTTGGAAGATGCAAGCGGAGTGGCTGTGGCAAACTCGCTTAGTGCGAAGGCCAGCGGTGTCTGCGATGAATCGGCGAAGTTGATATCTGAAAATTTGATGCCTCCGCTGATAACGTCTGGAACGGTGGCGATAGTAGTCTTGGAAGTGTCGCATGTTACGGCGTTCTGAATCGCCGTGACGGTATCTTGTACTTCAGCTGGGAGTGCAGTGCTTCCGACAACAAAGCAGGCAGTTGCGCGACTGACTGGCTTGTGGAAGATGGAGTCGATGAGTTGCGATGCCGGAGCTGAGCGCCAACTGGTTAATTGTTGAGAATATAACGAGTTCTAACGGGAGACTTACCAGCAACAGCAGAACCAGTCATAAGCACAATGCTCGTAACGACAGCGAAGTTGACCATTTTCGAGTAGTTGTAGCGGTGCAATTTCAAATGAAGAATTGACTAGTAAAGTTGCAAAACCAGTTGCGAAAAGAATATAAATCTTGAAAAGAGTGAACGGTAAATTAAACGTGCAAGCACAAAGAAAGCAAAGAATGACAGAATGAGGGAGAGAGAGAGAAAAGACGCTCTTGCGACAGGAAGACTGAAAAATATATACAAACAACCATCATACGAAACCCACCCAAATCTATGGTAGATGAAGGTAATACCAAGGACTCCTGCGTCTGAAGATCGAAACGGCTAACTAGTAAAGCACTGGTTCGCCCGTTTGGCAGGCTGTCAAGCGTCAAATTCAATTCGAGGATCAGATGATGGCCTAGCGTCGCGCAACTCCTGCGTTTTGAGGCTGCTTGCGCCGTTCAGCTAGTCACTGAGACAAGGGCCGTGTCAGCCAAGAAATGAGGCTATTCGCGAAGGTTGGGAATACGGGAGACCCACTTTCGTGAATGTAAGCGACGATGGGAACCGAGGTCCTTCCTAAAGGATTTGGCTTTTCTCGACTTGTCTCAACCTTCCTTTACCTTCGCAATCGACCGAAAACGTCTCCTAGGTTGTAGGGAACCGTTGTTAAGAAGCCATTCCACGGATCCACCTGCCTACCCTAATAACACAGGGCATCCTCAAGCATGAATTCGAAAGGCCTAACCTCTTTCCTTATCTGCCAGAGTTGCGACCTCTATTTTCACTCCTCTTCTATATCATCACCGCCCATTACAGTCCCCAGACATGTTCTAGCCATGCCGACAGTATGTTCCAAAGCCGTTATCTTTGCCAACGCAGCCATCAAGCTTGGGTCTGCACTCTCAACTCTAACCTTCTCTTTGACTCTGACTTCCTCTCCCCGAAATTTATATACCCCCTCCATCTCATCATGCTCCAGCCTCCTCTGAGCACCAATAGCAAATGCCAGCCTGCTTCCGAGGTTTGGTACTGCGGTTGCTGATTCTAGAACCCGCACTGTCATCACCAATGATGCGTCAAAGATGGTGAGGTTAAGAGATATATTGGACGGGAGAGGCGGATCGAAGGTTTCGGGAGATGGAGGAGAGGTATACCATGTGGCATCTAGGTCGGGTGCGCTGGGAGGTGTAGCAAGTAGGTTCGGACCTTTCAGAGTGCTTTTCGCCTCGGTGAGTATGGAATGGAGCAGTCGCAGCTGGCCTGATATGAACAATGCAGAGTTGCGATCCCCTGTCCATCGCGTAATGTCTACACAGTCGAGTGATTCGTTGAGAAGTGTTCGGAGGGCCTTTAGCGGTTCCAGCGTAAGTGCTTCTGTAGGAGAGACGATGAAGTGAAGTGGGTTGTGAGTTTTAAGGCGAAGATGTAGTGACTGGCAGATATTTAGCAAATTGAGACGGTGATACATGGGAAACATACTCCCTTCACTATCTGTGTTCCCACTCGAGTGACATGTCCTTTAACACTTTCCGACCGTGGTGAACTCATAACAAGTGTCGAGCCCGGTTCTATTGGTGCTAGTAGAGCGTAGCACTCGTCAAGGCCCGATTTGAGCGATACCAGAGTCTCTTGGAGAGATTCGAGGAGCCATGCTAACTCGCGTTCCTAGAGGATGTCAGCTTGCGATTACATACCATTAAGGCCACGGCATACGATTGATTTCTCCTCTTCTTTCTTAAGCTCTTCCGGAGCTATCACAGGCCAAACAGAAGTAGACATTGTTAGTAGTTAGTGGTGTCGTGAGGTTACGGTGTTAGTGTCGCGCCGCTGTCGAGGACTAGGTAGCTTTCGATAACGCTTTGTTCTGCCGGGCGGTGTACAACCGCTAGCCTTCTGCTGCCAAGCTCCGACGAATATATTGAACCACCCACCACCAACAGCAACAACGAAAGACTTACGACTTCACTTTCTTCAACCTGATATCTACACGTTATCCAGTACTCTACTGCCAAGATGGTGAAGGAAATGCCGTCTTCGACTGAGCCCCCAAAGCTCTCTCGAATCTCAAAAGGTGATTTTCACCCACCCACGATTCTATAACCTCGCGCTACCATACAAGCATCTAAACTTGAGCAGGTCAAAAAATCAAGAAAGGTTCCCTCCTACATCCACCAGTCGCTGGGCACCGCACTGGATCTACGACCCAGAAAGTAGTCTACGTCTCCCCAAGCTCACCTTTCATCTCCATTATCAAGCGAACGAAAACATATCTTCGCGAAATTGAGAATCGCTCTTCCCCAGCCATCTCTCTCGCACGCTCAAGCGACCACGAACTACTGAAGACGATTGAAGCTGCTGTGATTAATGCAGCAAAAGGAAAGAGGGAGGAAGTCACCGTGACGGGCACTGGAAGGGCTATCGACAAGGTGTTGCAAGTTGGTTGTTGGTTTGGAAATGAGGGAGAGGGCAAGCTTTGGAAGGTTGAGTGGAGAACTGGAAGTATCGGTGCGGTTGATGAAGTTATTAATGAAGATGGACAAGTTGATGAAGAACGACGGGAGAGGAGAACGGGTTCCTTGGAAGCGATCATATCAGCGCGGTGAGAGGATATCTATGAGAGTGAAGCTTGTTTCTGCGACACAAGTACCCAAGTACTCGGAGGCACAGCTATTATACACACATAGGAAGAACCGCCCTTGATAGCTGCGAAAGTTCTCCGCTATACATACCGCAACACAACAAAAGCCGTACCGAACCCATATATCTAGGAGTCGAGTTTACAACTTCCTTTGCAAGCTGGTCAGTATCACAACCCATTCATTTTTATGCAGTTATACTAATATAATAATATGGTAGCAATTAATAGCTGATCATGATTTCGGCACAAGCCGTGGACTTCAAAATAGGCAGATAGCAGTGTCATATCGGAAAGTCGAGATTGAATGAAAACAACCAAAGACAATCTGTTCCTTCGCTTTTGAACTCCGACAATAAATATACTATAGTTGGACTGAATGAACAAAGTCGTAAAGATAGAGTTCATGAACCTTTGTCTGGATATTGCCATGACCTCCCTATAGCTAGCCAAATGTAAGCCCTCCTCGGCCCAGTAGGAACGACCCATAACAAAATGCGCAAATATCATGTCCAGGTCTAGGCTAGTCATCAAGATAATACGTATATACGACAGACGAATTGTGCGTCGTCAGAAGAAATACTCTTCAAGAATTCTACTTTCGGAAGGCCCACGCATACGTGTGATGATATAGATGGCATAGAGCCTTTCACAGACAAGTTGTGTAGTCATAGGCTTAGGAATAATTTTAGTAGGGTATTGTAATCTGTAAGCTGTGAGTTCCATTTTCAAAGCTTTTAGACATTTTACATTATGTTGACTTCGAGCCATCGAAGAGGACGAGTTGCTTTTTTTAGTACCTTGCGATCTTGCTAGATGCAGTAGACATTGTTTCTCCTTGGGGTTTAGAATTCAATGACAAAGCTAAAGCTATCAGCTACAAGAGCATACGCCTTTTTAGTGTTTACCTTCCATCGCAGAGTTAAATGGTGATGTGGTGGAAAGCACTGTTAAGTACAGTTAGAAGAGAGGTTTTTTTTAACATGGTTTGTAAGGGTTAGGACGCAGTTCTCTCCTTTTCGAAGCTGGTATTTGACGTAAGCTTGATTTCTTGAAAGTTCTATTTTGTTGGGAGAAGACTTCGGCTTGGGAGGTTAGTGGAGCCTTTAAGTGATTTACTCACGTTCAGCACTCAAGCTAAGGTGGTTTCCACGTTTCTATGTGACTATCATAGCTTATATTGGACTTGAATTTATGGTTCCGGTCATTGTGTCTAAAGTCTGTTCATCTAGGGAGTTATAAAATTATTAGCACAATTCTTACGTAACATGAGCGTAGTTGCTACAAGAAGAGTGATTATTCAACCATCTACTAATGAATTTCCTTTCTTTCCGAATATGCTCACTTTTTTATCTCCAGCCTTCTCCCTCCTCGCTCTTGCGTACAATCATAGGCTAAGTTAGCGAAGATCAGACATGGTGTGGTGGTTGTGGGTGTTTCGGACGCTGCTCAGCCTCAGGTAGGCTTGCTTTGTATCTCAAGCTGGAAGAAAGCTCCGAATCTTTTCTCATACTTCTAAAAAATCAAATCCTGAGTGAAAGAACACACGAGAATATCAAGTCACTATAATCAACATACAGCCCTTGATACAGGCGGCTATGCATCGGCCTCGTATTCATCATAGGTACGATTGTTGGACGACACTCACAACATTAGGTTCCTCAAATCGGCATTTATTGCCCAAGATTCAGCCTTATGCCAAGTATGTTGCCTCAAGGGCAGGAAATAAGTCATCATACAGGACCTCAAGATTCGGTCGCAGTTCAACGCTTACGAGCTCTATTGCTACATCTCTTCTCGTGAGTCTTGCAGGGATCTTGATATGGACCACCGAGGCTCACTGTGTCAGTAATGAATCAAAATCTAGACAACACGTCTGGGTTGAAGAACATCGCCTTGAAAACTATCGATGTACGCCGGACTCCTCAGAATCTTCAACCACATCGACAAATGGTTCTTTGGGTTATTTTGTTTACTCACGCCTTTCCGAGAAGGAGAAAACAAGGATTCTAATTCTTGGGCCCGGAGAGCATGGTGATGAGCTGAAAGGTAGTCTCAGACATGTCAGATCGCTACAAGACAATGACTATGAAGCTCTATCATATGTATGGGGCGAGACTTCGGGGACACACATTGGTACATTCAGGAATGCAGATTAAGATCATTCCAACCATGTCAACTGGAACCGTGATACACATTACATATGGTGAGAATTGTTTGTGCTATATGCGTGCGGCAAGCGAGAGGCCATACCCGATACTAACAAATTGTTTTGTTATATGTTCCTGCCGATCCGATAGCTTCGAGAGCACCATTTCTGCAAATTCTCTATGCCACCCCGACTGCACTTGGAGGATAGCCTGCTCAAAACCAGGAGGATATACTCCTGCGAAGGCCCAGTCAATCATCCACACCTTCCCCTGAGCGTCGAGGACGAGGTTCCGTGGCGCAATGTCCTGATGTGTGAGTACTAGCCTCTGAAATTTAAACCTTGGTGCATGCTGCTCTAGTTGTTTAAATTGTACGCAGACATCGATCTTATGATTACACCAGTCCTCTAGGTCCTGCAACGATGCAAAGGGGCCGGCACCATCTTCTGTAAACCAGGGACCTACAAACTTCTGACCTACAAACTCCTGACTTCCCGTCCATCCGATAGGCCCTAGTGGTAGTTCAAAGGTTGTCGACTGCATCTTCTCGATTATTGCAGCAACCTGACTAGCTACCGACTGCCGCTGGTCTACTTCTAGAGAGTTCCAACACTCGTCAACCGTTGGCCCTGGTATATAGTCCATGACAATAAAGTGAGCCTTTACGAGTTGCCCTTCTGCGAATCCAGGGACATCGGCCGTAAAGGTACGGTGAACTCTAGGGACAGGTAGATGCAACGATTCTGTAGCAAATATCATATTCTATGACTCGCTTGGAAGAACACCTCGTCCACCCTTACAAGCAAGGGATTTAGAGAGCCGTACAACATTTACGCCGCCATAGTCGTGAAGTTTTAGTGCAGTAGAAAACAGCTGTGCAAGCTGTTGGTCCGACGTTGAGGACAGGTGCAGCTTATCTAGCGGAAATAAAAGACGATCATCTCTTTCTTTAAGCTACGCAACTTATGTTAGTATTCCTAAAAAGTTCAAAGTGTTATATAGTTCACTTACATCTCTATAAGGCTCTCCAAAGCCATTCTGCATAGTTCCTCTATTTACAGCAGGATTTACGTGCGTTTTAGGCTTTCTGGTGCGCGCATGAGCTTTCGAATTCTTGGACAATGACGATCCCATATTAAGACGTGGTTAGAACTCAGGCGGGGCGACAATCTCGGTTGATGTGTTTGCAAGGTGGCGTGTAGTGGTTTGAGAGTCATCTATGAGTTATGAGAGTGAGGCCAACTCTGTTAACGAGCTTAGTACTTTAACCGCGCGCATGAGCTGAAACATGAACATAACCTCACTGTAGTCAGAGTCGAAATCGCGGTAAGGTTGATTCGTATTTGTGCCTCTAAGATATCCGTGGTTGCCTAAGCCTCGAGGCCTTACTTTCAAAGGTCTAAAACTGATCACGTGGAATTCTAGTGTGAAGTTAGTGGATATACTATGTATATTTCCCCTCCGCAGCCTCAAATTAAGCATCCTTATCACCACTCTGCCGGCTGTGTTCTACAAAGCTACGCCTACAATAGCCACGCCTATATTACCGACGCCGAAGGGAGCCCCTCCCAGCCCAGCCTCCAATTATCTACCGTGAGGCTCTTGTTCCCTTTTGCGCACTAGAAAACTTTAAGGAAAATCTTATTGGGTATTGAAGACTTGATATTTAGCATTGGATAGCAACAGGGTTCGTCAGTCATGGGCTATGGAATATTCTTGGTTAGATTGCAACATCATCAAAGTCTACAATATAGAATTTTGGAAGGATTCCAAAGGAGGTATTTCTTCGAAATTTAAGTAGTACGCTCGCTAAAATCATGCGAAGTACCTTGAACACTGAGGAAAACAGGGATTGGATAGAGAGTTTTAAGTGTTTTGTTTATTTTTTAATTTGTTTTAATTTTTTATTCTTTTCTTAATAATAATTCATTGAAATTTAAAGAGTAAATATAGAACGGATGAAACATATTATCAGCGTCGTTGGTCATTCACCAACTATAGCTTCTTGTGGCCTCATTCACCAGATGATACAGCCCAGGTGCCTTTAAAAGCCTGGAGATTGCAGATTCTTCAAGATCCATTCTACAACAACAACCACCACCACCAGTCAAGAGCAACCAGAACTTTATTCAAACACGCTCAGGACTCGAAGTGATCTCACATCATCAAAAACAAAATTCAACATACTACAATCCTCTACCAACCATACGCACATCCCATTTATCCTCATTAAAACAATACGTCCAAATCACCAAATCACCGTACCGCTATCCAAAATGCCTGAAGTCAAAACCTCGTCGACAAAGTCTCCAGCTTCCGCACCGGCAGGAACAGTACAGGAGCAACCTAAGCTCGTCTCTCCTCCATTTGTTTCATTCTTCGCACCAGAATCCGAATGGTCAACTGCACAAGACCGTAATAAGAACATACACATTCCCGCTAAATCATTCTTCGCATCGGAATCCCCAGAGCCGACTACAACAGACCAGACCAAGATCCGCGGCGGCGGTATCGGTTCCTGTCTCGATAACTGCTTTGCTTGTATCGTCTGCTGTTGCCGCTAAGAGGTGCTATTGGAAAGGCAATGCATTTTACTTGAGTGGATTCGTTGTGGTGCGGCGGCTGAGGCTCGGAGATCAGGTGAATAAGGACGGGAGATTATTCGGAGAGCAGAATTAGTGAATGAACTTCTATTCTTGAAAACTGATTTGACTCGTGCTTTTAATTGTCTTGATTCAAATTAGAAATGGAGCATACTTGCAACATCATGTGTTAGTTTAAATATCACTGTCGGAGTAAGGTTCCTCCTGTATGTCTGCTCAGGCCTCGCTTGTCGCTTAACAATAAAAACCAATACATTTAGATCTTATGTTAAGAAATCTCGTCGCATTGATACCTATTACAATCCTTAAGAACCCCCAAGTGTCTGAACACTCGATTAAATCACATCACAAACGTGTTTCCTCCCTTCACAGCAAAAACGTACCTCCCAAGTCTCAATCACACAACACTTCAAGCCGGTTCCCCCTCACCTACCTGCTCTGTCGCTTCCTTAGTACCATCCTTGGAATAATTTTTTAGGCAATATGAACAGCGCTCTGCTATAGGTATCGTCTCCACATCATTCACAGCACAGCCTTTCGTTTTCAGGTCTTTAAAATGGGCGCAGCGTTTGAGTACTTTGTTGATGGTGTGACTCCAGGAGTATCTATACTTTTCGAGGCTGCACATGTTGTACTTGGTGTTCTTGTTGGTTAAAAATCGCTTAGTAGGTTTCGGTTTTGTGGATAGCTACTTACAATATCCAGATATTCTCAATTTGGTCGATTCCCTTAGCGAGATTATTAAGTTTGTACGGAAGTACTTGGTAAATTAAGGGGCTTGCAATTATCTGATTGACGAGGTAAGTACATAGTAGTTCTTTTGAAGTGTTCTGTCCACCTGGTTTTATTGATAGTCTTTTTGCAAGACGTGAAAGGATTTGTGCTTTCAATAGAGTGACCTGTTGCTAGACAGTAGGGGAGTGTCGAGGTCCTCGAGGGAGTTCTTATATATGTATACGATGATAGTGATAAATAGGTACGTGAATAAGATCCGCGAATAATATAGACTACAAAAGAATTACAATTTGAATCACAGGAGTAGAAAGCTATAGCAGTGACTGGCGAAAGGCAATGTGTAGAGAGAGTTAGATTGAAATAGTTGTAAAATTTTAATAGAAGTAGAATTTATGAACATGAATTTATTTTTAGAAATCGATTTCAATTTGTTTGTATTCAAGGACTTGAAATTGTAGATGCATTACTTAAACGAGGAAAGCGACTTCGCATACTACTAGCCAAAGGGATACGTATTCGAGATCCCATTTCGTAACAATGTTCTTAACCTTCAAAAGTTGCATAAATATAAACAATATATCATAGGTTGCCTATAGCCAAGTTGAGACTAACATAAGTATAATTACGATTACAAATTTACTACTATCTTTAAACGCCAAAAAGAAAGAAAACATTACTAAATCAAACATGATACAGCTCAGATTCTCAAAGAATAAGGACTTTCCCTACCATCATTGCTTTCAAAATGGCTCATGGAACCACCAACACCATTAGCACCACCTTCTATTCCACCACTGCCACTCTGATTCGAGAAGCTCCGTATACTACCACTCTCGCCTCTCCAGCCAAACGTTCCATCATCAACATCATATAGCGGCGCCTGATCTCTGTGAAAGGTGTGCTCTATAGGCGGTGCCTCCCTGGGATATTTTCTCGTTCCCAACATGCCAGAATCTTCATCGACAACAACTACCATCCAAACACCGACAGCTCCATTACTACCAAGAAGAGGCGTACAATGAACCCAACGACTTCGTCCCTCAGGATCATGTTTCGTAACCCAACGCACATTAGCAGTAACACCCCTCCCACTAGCCATCGACTGAATTAATTCATCTTTAACATGAGAATTACCACCAATCCTATCCATAAAAGGACTTTGAAGAACCCCAGGAAACCGGAGACCCGAGCTAGCAAACAGAATTCGAAGACTTGGGCACGGACGTACGAGGAGATAGTTATCATATATGCCGTCAAGTTTCCCATTTGCTTGTTGTAATTCTTGAGTATCAGGATTCACATCTTGTAGAAGAATGCGTCGTTTGGGCCAATAGTTTCGATTGTGATTTTCAGTCGTCTCCTCGTATGATTGTCTGTGCATTGTACCACCCCATTTACGAACAGTTTTTAATTCTTCTGCATTGAACATTTCACTAAGTTCTCTAAACTCATCTTTTAACACTTCATCTTGTTGATGTCCTTTTTCTTTTAACTCTGCTGCTGCAACAACTCGTTTCAAAGACTCCATGTCTGAACACTCCTTGACTAGGCCTGATACGTCGACTTGGGCACCAATAAAATATTTTATTTTTCCTCGATCATCGTGTAGTGGTGCACACATCAGGAGATTCATGAATGGGGATCCATCGCGTCGGCTGTAATTCGTTAGCCAGATTCGACGTAAATTTTACGCCTTTGAAAACTAGGGAAAACTCACTAGTTCAGGAACACTTCACAATGTTGTTCGCCAGCTTCAATTTTCTCTCTGATTCTCTGCACGCTAAAGGGATTGGTCTTCGGTCCTTGAAGAAACCGGCAATTTCGACCGATCACGTAGTTCATGCCATATTGTGTTGTACGATAGAACTCTGAAAAGCATTAGCACGTTTTCTTGTAACAAAGCTAATATTTTAAAGCATTGACAGTACCTTCAGATGCGAAGATAATAGGGTTATCCGGCCGCGAAGGGTCCGTCAAGCAAAAGACTTCAGCAAGCCCTTCCGAAGTCTCTCGTAAATGAGGTGGCAGAGTTCCCGTAATTCGCATCTGGATAGATACGCTAACAGTACGGAGGTACGTCCAGGTGATATATGCAGGTAAATCTTCACGGGCCAAGACATCAAATGCCTGTCTAGCCCTCGTCTCAAGCTGTGCATTATTAGAAGATTCGATCGTCTTGTCTGTAAAGTGAAACCTTGGGAGAGGTTCAAGAGCCTCGGCGATAGCATTTGAGTAAGTGATTGCCTTCAGAGCTTTGACGGCGTCGAGGTAATAGACAAGTACGGGTATTGAACTAGGTCTGTGGGTGCTTAAGAAAAGGGTGAATCGTAAGAGGAGAGCTGAATCGGCAAATATAACTCTGAGGTGTTCTGTGGAAAAAAGTTGTTCAGATCTCTTTTCGAGGGAATAGTTTGTGCCTTTGCTTTTGTGTGGTACGACTAATTCGAAAGAGCCTGGCTTTATGTCTTCATCCGCTAACGGCTCTAATTGATCGTCGTCTGGTGGTCCCTTCGTTTGCAATGCTGGCAGAGATGATGCAGTTGTCGCGTATGAGGAATGCTTAGAGGTGACCAAGGTGTCCATTTGCGACGTGCTAGAGGAAGTATAGTCAAGTATGTTGGAACTCTCGTCCTGCTCCTGTTGTGCCTCTGCCCAATTTTCGGCTTGATTCGTTCTAGACGTGCTTCTGCGGCGAAATTAGTTTCTGTAGAGTTCCAAACAAGACATTAAAATTACCTTGAGGGTGCTAAACCTGCACTGGGGGAGTTTACATTTGCAACTTCTTTTGGAGGTAGTGGTGGTGGAATGTCATCAATCCACAACGATGGTTCTGACTTGCCGCGAAACAGCCCATCCGCAATCTTCCAAGCAGTTAGAGGAACGTACTCCGGCAAACAAGGCACTTCAGTAGATTTATGGACCTCGTCTGCCTCCCTTACAGCCAACGCTAGATTGAAGATGGATTTGATTGGATTCATGGTCAAAGGTGGCACTTTTCCATTTCGATCCATACGGTTCCGAATTTTGTTCATCTCGGATACGCAAATCTCTAGATAAGCGGAGTAGATATAGATTTGCGGAGTTTGTGTGTGACCCAAGGTTGGAAAAGATAATTGCAAATACTGATTTGAAGATGTGATGGGGTTCGAATATCAACAACGTAAAGTGACAATTTTGAGAAAGGTGAGGGGGAGAGAAAAGCTGTTGCAAACTTGCATGTGCACAACACAGACTATAAACAACTAGTGCAAATGAGGAGAAACTGGGACAGGCTGGTAATCAATAACCTACTCAAGAGTATGAATGCGTATTCCCCGAATCCGAAACGGATCCGATTTGCATGAAAGGTCTTGTGCCTCTCAAAGGCAGTTGTGAATAACTCCCATGAGATTCTGACGCGTTTTGGGCTTCTGTTTACCCCTCGTTATCACACTGCATAGACGAGAACTTGGGTAAGGGGAGGGAAACTGAGAAACTGCAGTTGCAACTTGCAAATATGCAAGTACCTGTGAACTTTGAACATCGCTACCAGAAAACATGAGCAATTAGAGTTCTCAGCCTCGCATTTGCCGTGCTGTAGGAGCCCTGTCTATCGCCAAAGGTTGAGTTTCCATCATCGTATGTACGTGCGCGTCCAGCGCTGAATGCTCCATAATCAAAAAAATAATGCCCCACACTTTCTATTCTACGGATCACAGTTAGAGTATATTGTAGATTGGCTTGGGAGATTTTGGTCAATCTGAGTTTATCTTCTCTTGAGTTCGGGATGCCTTTTAAAATTAAATCCGAATTAAAATATTATTCTGGACCAAAGTCTTATGGCCAAACAAACAACCTTTAACGAGAGATCATCCAACTAAACATACGAAAGTAGCTAGAGTGGTTGGTCTAATTATCCTTGAATAAATGGCCACAATCAGGACACGAAGGGGTTTATTTAGCCTTGCATGTGCCGAAGTACCTGTCATACATTATATCTCTATTGGAGGCAGAGAAATGATTTTATAACCCCTAATATAGGATATAATAAAAAATTTACCTATATATGGTTCGACTTTTTACTAATCACCTACCTGAGGCCTAATATAAGGCATTTAGGCATTTATATACGGGATACGAAATATTTGGCTAAGAAAAGCTTGGTAAGAAGAGTGGACCGCTTGTCTTAGTTGCCCTGCCATAGGGTCGATTCAGCTTCGATTACTGTCCCCCTGTAACATGTAATCTGATCGGCTAGTGGCTTTTATTTGCTCACAGCGCACATAATTCGTAACCGCTAGAAGAATTGCCGAAACCTTACGACCCTACCCGCACAAGTCTGTGCGCCACAGGCTCTTACCCACCAAAAACACCACCAAAATGACCACAACTCCACCCCCTCCTATTCTAGAACCAGGCTATGAAATTACAACAAAACACAAAGAAGCTATATACCAATTATATAGCTTTGCAAAGATATCATCTAGAGATCTATAGCTACAATATAACCTTAGGGAATCGACAATTCGAAAAGTTCTAAATTATGATAAACCAGAGCGAGCGTACCCGAACCGAATAGGAGTACTACGTCTATTAAGTAACCTCAAAATCCATTAAATCATCGAATATATTACTAGTTCTTAGGAGCATCGAATCCTTAACTATGTACAATTATATGATGAGTTAGACTTAGGTTATAGCCCAAGTATACTTAAACGGCGGCTTAAACAATACGGATACCATCGATGTATTGTATACCAGAAACCCTACCTTATATAAGCTCAAGTAATACAACGACTTCTTTAGGGGCTTAAACATATATTCTGGCGGAAAGAGAAGGAGTGGAGGAAGCTTCTATGGTTAGATGAAGTTATATTCTTAGTTGGTGGTCGAACAGTAAAGTAAAGGGTATCGAGGAATAAAACAGAACGATTTTATAACAACTATATACAATACTAATTTCATCGAGGCCATATAATACCTGTGAATACTTAGGGAGCTATTAGATATAACTATAAGAGCCCATTAGTCTTCCTTAATGGATCTAGTAAGAAGGGAGCCTTTATACAAGTCGATTACAAATCATAAGTGTTGTCACTATATATAATCTTTATTCTTGACGAATTTACAATATATATATATACCCGAGGGATGGAGCCTTTGTTTATAGAGGATAGGAACTCTGTATATGGCCATAAGTCGAAAAACAATTACTATATACAATTCCGTACAAAGAATGGTATTATATTAATGCCTCATCCTTCTACAAGCCCAGATATAAACCCTATTAAGAAGTGCTAGCGGTATATTAAGCAGGCTCTTTATAGACGAAGGAAACAACCAACAACTAAAGAGTAAATAAGGGTTGCTGTAACAGAGGAATAGGATCGAATTCCATAGGAATGGATAAATAAGCTAATTGATAAGCAAGAGCATTTAGTTCATGTATTAGTAGAGTGTTCTGGCTGGTCTACTCCTAATTAAATAGAGGTTATTGCATTTTGGTGATGTTTTCAGTGGGTGAGAGCCTGTAGCGCACAGACTTGTGCGGGTAGGGTCGTTACTAAACCGTACTAACCCGTAAGAAAAGGCCTTACTATAAATCGTTAAAGAATTCTGCATTGATTGTTAATATTCTCCAGAATATTAGAAAAGTAGGATTTTTTTACGTGGGCAACTCTATAAAAGTAGCATAAACAACTAATTACCGTTACAGCCTTCTAACCCTTGTTTTGAATTGCTTTGCTGCCCTCTAAGAATGAGAGGGGTCAAAGGTCGGGGAAAGACCCTCAACGACATCGAGGGTTCCCTGATACGGTATCTCGCGTATCTACGCCTTATACAAATTAATACTCGACAGAGATAGTCCCATTGTTCCTAATAGATAGACTAGTTGAAAAATAAGCGAGGAGTAAAATTTCTTGAGGGCAGTTTTAGCATTTCTGCCGTGATAGTAATAAATGAATGTTGAACGAAACGATATTTTGGGGAGCAATATGGCAGCAAAGGTGTTGTATTCTATGCGGAAGGCTGAGTATCGAAATGAACTTAATTATAAGGAACTGTGACGACACATTCGCCAATTACCGAATTGACTAATTTATAACGTCGAATTAGTCAACTTGCTCCAATTAAAATAAAGATATATTAAAATAGGAAATTAAAAATAATAAGAGATAACTACCTATTCTGTAGACCCTTAGAGTGTTTTGAAATCTAAAATTATCCTTCGAAATTAACTTAAACATAGGCTTAAATATAGGCTTAAATATATGCTTGATATAAAGTCAAATATAAGGTCAAATATCCCTTCCCATAACTATTAGCTAGCTCGGCAGGGATTCAGCACTCTACTCATTTACAATCGCTTAACGCGTCTTAAAAGTAATTAAAAGAAATTTACTAGCTAGAACTACTCTGTTTGATCGATATCTTAGTGTACCAGTGCACGTCCCTATGGCCCAAGCGCCCAGCTAATATTCATGGGAAGGGCTACCGAATTGACCAACATATAACGAATTCGTATATCTTGCCTAAATTAGTCAATTCATCGCCGAATTAACTAATTAGATTATTGACGAGCGCGTCGTTACAGAACAATCTTATGACTACCGGTATTCCGTATATCGAACAATGAATGTGATAGTAATATTGAGCCTTTGTGAACGGGCTAGCGTACATGATCTGATTGTGCAAGTAGAATACAACTTAAATAACGAGAACAGAGGACCAAGTAAATACTACGTTTTATTCACCATCACAGCTGATATTCAAATTGTACAACATTAACATACCCAAGAGAATGTTTCTAGATGTTACGGCCTATGTTGTAAATTGAACTATAAGTCAAAACAGAACAGTAGTCACTCCATAAGCAGGACTTTGGAATCGCGTCTGAGTAATTTCCCGCAAACACTTCAATAACTGAATCACAATATCTGAATCTTTATTGCCACCACAATTCAATGTTTTTTCTTCAAAGGCTATAAAACGGTGCCTCGACCTCGAGTCTCCGTGTCAAATTTCCACCGCAACAAGCCAACAATAGACTATTGGTAGCAAAGCATTACTAAAAAGACTTCGCTCAACGCAACTATTACCACTTCGAAAATTTCGAGAAAGAATAAAGGGTACAGAACATTATAACGACACTTCTCAGTCTCTTGTACGTAACTTCACGCCCTCGAATAGCAAAAGGGATTTGAACTAATAGGTCTTTAAGGTCAACCAACATAAGCCAAAGTTACCAAAATTCTCACTTAAACCGAACAAGCTCCATTGCCACCAAAATAAACCCAACAAACCCCCCTAAGTCCGAAAATGTTCGACTACGAACAATTCAGCTACGCCTGCGGCCATGAAGAAGACAAATTGCTCAGCTACTGTCACTTCGCCATAAACGATCTATTTCATCAGTACTTTGGAGTTAAAATGTACAGAAATACCTGGCCAAAACTAATTATTTGCCAGGGCTGTGACAGGGCAATACAAATGGATCGAGCTGCTCGGGCTGAGACTAAGGTGCACAGCGTCAAAATGCTGAGGGTCGTTACTAGAGTGGTCAGTAAATTAGTGACGATTGTCGACGATTACCGACAATAGCTCTTACTTACCTTAACTCCTTTAATACTTCTAATATAGTAGCTCTCCTTACTTTTCTAGATGGAAACAGCTTTTTTACACTAGGATTAGAGTTTATTACTAGGGGGTTATCTGTTAAGGTAGAAATGAAGGGTTTAGACTGTTGCATCGCTTATATTTTTCGGGAGGTTCTCTGAAACGTAGGCACCCTAGCTTTGCCTATCCTGTTTTTACAATTGGCGCATTTGTGAGCGCACAGCCGCGTGTGGGTGACAACTTCTGTTTAATGCCTGCACCGAGATGCTGTGCCACAATGCCAGATACTTCTAATTGGTGAAAAGGAAGTCGTGCAGTTATAGTTCCTCCTGTGAGGCTTTCCGCTTCGGAAGCACAGCCCGCAAGGCAAAATTTTCAGGCCCTGTAGTTTGCACAAAAGATGGCTATGCTTAATGCAATATTCTACTCAAAAGGATATAAATTCTCTCGATGCTGATTCATATATTCTCAGCATTAAAAATCCTCTTGTTGAAATAGAAAGACTTTACAACATGGACTCCACCATGCCAAATACAATTACCTCTCCGTCCGACGAGGAAGACTCTGTTCCTGATGGAGATGAGTTGATAGGGTCCAAAACCTCCGAAATCAACGGTATCAAATATTGGTACAAGGAGGACATGCTTGATGGAATGGACGTAGCCGTCGCCTGGAGGAGGCACGACCTAGTCACTCAATGGTACGAATGGTGTGATCGCAAGTACCCTGGTACCAAGTTGCACGATTGGCCAGACTTAGCGTCAGCAGCTGGCGAGGACGTTGACATTAGACTGCTGACAAGGGGGCAGTCTCTTGCTGGTTATGCAATTTTTCTCTTTCTTGAAGCTTGCTACGCTGTGGACAAGGCTCTCTGTGGCACGGATATGGAGGCACTTGCAAAGATGAAAGTATGGCATATGCCACAGGAAATGAGTGCCTACAAGTATCTCTTGTCTGAGGAAATGATACGATGGTGGGCAACTGAGCTAGCTGAGCTGGAAAATGAAATCAAGTCTCCATTTTCGAATCGAGTATCTCTCTCCTGGCGAATAGGGGATCTGATTAGATGTCTCGCGAGGTTAGAGGTCGTAATGGAGTGCGGAGAAGGCATCGGGACGAACATCTGGACCACAATGGGAGAGAATGGGTCAGAACCACCAGCCGGTCTTGATGATGCTATTTATGACAGAGTAGGGAGATTGAAAACCTCTGTCGAAATTCTATCTAAAGCTTTAGAACGAAGCGAGCAGGGAGAAATTGCAGCGGATATGCTTCCCCCCGCTAACCACAGATCCGTGGAATTGGGCGGTTAGTTCTCAAAAAGGACTTTCATACTTTGGAATGGTAGTATTAATATTGTCATTAGGTATCAGAAGACGAATACCTCGCGCAGCTTCCTCCTCAATCAATGAGCATGACCTTGGAGCCGTTCAGACTTCTACCGTCCATGAAGAGAATGGTAAGCATTGAAGTCATAATTCTAGACTATTACTAATGCCACTTTAGTCACTCCAGCGTCAAATATCGCAACATCGATTTGGATTGATTCTCTTCTAGGAGCAACACCACCTATACCTGGTTTGCAATACTTGCAATCGATATTTGAGCTTGCTATGAGTCGTTTTGAAATGTCCATAGAAAGATATAAGGCCAATGGGCTCTTGGCATGGTTCGTTCATAAAGAAACGGCATTTATCGTATCACTTTGTTTCGTTGTTACGAGTGTGTTCTTCATGGCCTGGTCGGTCATTCTCGCCAATTCGCAGTCCACAACATTGTGCGAACATAACCCCGTCTCCGACCCTAACTTCCTTGGAAACCTATCTCAATCCATACTATCAAATCTATCGATTTATCTGGTTATTGCTACAGCAGTTCACAACCGATCGGTAGGCCTGCGCTACCAGTTTTGGTTTTGGCTCTGTCTATGCGTAAGCTCTTTGTCAAGTGTGTTAGGTTTAAGCTTGTATTCTGCAACTCCCCTGGCTTCAATGATACTTCTCTGGGCTGCATCGTTTGCGCAAGTGGTCATTCCAATATTGCTTATTATTAAGACTGGGGCATCGGAGGCTGGGAACAGGGACGATGTTGAACGTCATGGATATTGAGAGTGTAAGGTTATCGGATTTAGCAGGAAAGTTTATCCGCCTAGAAACTATACCTATTATATTTAAGAAGATTGAGACAGCATGTCTTTTAACGTATAGACATGGCTTGCCATTAAATATGTGTGGTCATGGATAACTGATATTAGAAGTCTTACTGTGGAAATCAACGTTTACAATGCTATTAGTACGTACCTTTAGAAGCAGATCCCGATCGTGGAGGTATAAACACTTCAAACGAGGCCAACATCTCAGATTATGTAGACTTATATCTGAGACTTGTGAAATTAGATAGGTCCTTCTGTTTCTATTCATACGTCATTCTCAAGTATATGTTGTGAGACAGGATAAATAACTACTCTATTCTCATCTTAGCTCCGTCTAATTATATAGACCGTCAAATCCTTCACCATGGGGTGTAGTATTTCGTGTTACGTCCAAAATTCCTCATGTGAAAGAGATCAGGAATGACGTAGTCAAAATGTATACTTGTCTAACCCGGTAGCCAAGGGCTTCATGGGATTTGGTCCGATAGCAACACAAGCTGGTGAAAGAAAATGGATGGTTCTACTCAACTCATGACAGTACTTGAAATCATTCTGATAAAGATAGCTCTCGGGGACTGTAAATGCATTTACAGGCATCTTGAGGATCTTGGGAGATAATTCTATGAGATATGTGCAATAAGGCTGGTTCTCTTAGAGTACTACTTACAAAATCCGTTATGCATTCATAAGTACCTTAAGATAACTTGTACAAGTACTGGAAGGAAGAAGGCATGGCTGAAGCCGCGGCATCAGAAAGCTGCATACCCTTCGGAATCCCTGGAATGAGTTTCCGCACTGCGCTCCAAGTACGGAAGGAACCCCTGCTTGAATCCTGCCGTAGAGATTTGAGTTTCTTGATTCCGATGTCAATAATAATACAGTACTCATCTGCATCATAAAATCCACAAAAGAGAAAATTAAATATTCATAAATTACCAAATATGGCTCTTAAGTCGTGGATCCGCCGTATCTCGGGGATCTCATTTCTCTCTCGCTAATCTTCCCTTCGGCATTATTTCTACCTCCTCTAACCCCACCCCTAGCCCGACCTAGCGTGGCAATTGATGAGATTGCCTCAAACCTAAATGCATTCACAGCAGATGGTGGACTTTTTGCTCTCCGAGACTCGACCGGGATTGACCATGCTTCTTCGTAGTCTACTTTGAATGCTTTCACAGCTCAGAGGAGTTCAGTCCACGAAGCAGTTCGCAATTATCTCCAAAAGGTTTAGCAGACAACACACCATTTGCAAAGGTTTTCAAAGGTAATGTGACTTTGAAATAGAACGCCATTCTTTCTCAACAGGAAGTTCAGAATCACTTGCCAATGGAAGTTGGCGATTACACGGACTTCTTTGGTGGCGTAAACCACTCCTTTATTGCTTGTGTTCTCAGATTCCGGTATGTTATACAATGACTAGTTCGAAGGTTAGCGTCCTTTTCAGAGGTTCAGAGAATGGACTAGAGTTGAACTACAAACACGTCCACATGGCATATCACAGGAGAGCATCCTTAGTAGTTGTTTCTAGGACAGACTTTCGGAGGTCATAGGGCCAAGTTCTCCTTGGACCTAACAGTTACTCCTAAAGTACCTACTTCACTCCTCGTAGGAGACTAGATTTCAAACTTGAGCTCGGGATGTTCATTTACAAACCAAACAAACTAGGAGAGCAAAGCAACGTTCATTCTGCCCCAGAGAATAGGTTTGGCTATGTTTTAATAAACGATTAGTCCGCAAGGGAATGAGATCTTGGATAAGGTGATTCAACAGACGGCAGGGATGGCGAAAGACAGTTCGTGTAGTATATCTAACGGGCGGGGTAGTTATTGAATAGCACAAGACTTGGGATCTGAGTCTGCTTGGAATGTAATAATAAGGGGCCCAAAGAATGAAAACTCCAACGTGCCAAAGTCTGGAACAGAGCGGAAGGAAAGTACAGAGCTGTGTACGGAACTTGACGACTTCGAAAATAAGATCCCAACCCCGCACCCCCGCAACCCCAGCAACCCCGCTAGATTCAGAAGTAAACGGTGGCTGCTTCGTACCTTAGGGATAGATTCATAGAGTACCTCATATGCCAAACAATCAAGAAATCAGAACAGTGTTTGCTCCATTCTTCGTGATTTTTGTTACGAGACTGAACAATGGCCGCATCTCCAGACAGATTGGAGGGAGGACTGCCCAAATTCAACCAACTCCCGCTCCAGCAGGGTGACCCGCCATATTCAGCTTGGGGCTTGTGGGGAAAGGATGATGAAGTTGGAACATTAGTGACTTCCTCTATGCACTGTAGTTACTGAGCAGCGCTAATAATGACACTGCTTCCAGCGCTTTCTAACTCCCGAGACCGTTGCGAAAGCAGCACTCGAGATTAAAGAGGGAGTGCGCTTCAGCTTAAAGTAAGTAAATGCGCCCGAAACCCCCCTCGCACGAATACAATAATATAATATACGTATTCACACCAACTGTACTTTAGCTGGTCAATCGACAAGCCTGTGACCCCAACATTCGGTCGTTCGAACTTCCCTTTTTGCCATACTCTCCATTGCGACACTCCAGGGGTTCTTGTATTCGACGACACTGTGAGTTCCCTCTCTCGCTCGCGCAAGCTTCCCACTAACAGCCAAAATCAGATAACATTCAACACCCAAAAGTCCTCCCAATGGGACGGTCTCCGTCATTTCGCCTACCAAAAGGAACAAAAGTTCTACCAAGGCATCACGAAATCTGAGATCATCACCCCGGGTTCTACTAGACTTGGACTGCAAAATATACATGGTCAAGGCGGTATTGCTGGTCGTGGGATTCTACTTGACTATGCTGCTTATGCCGAAAGTGTAGGGACGAAATATGATGCCACGGCTGGACATGCAATTGGCTTCGAGGAATTGATGAAGTGTATTGAATATCAGGAACAGCGTATAGGTAAGAAGATGGAGTTTTTGAGAGGTGATATCTTGATTGTGCGGTGTGGATATACGAACGCTTATCTCAAGCTTGGGAAAGAGGAGGAGGAAGCTGCTGGAAAGATGTTGCCCCCGCAAACGTGTGGGATAGAGCAGGATGTGAGATTGCTAGAGTGGCTCTGGGAAAATCACTTTGCTGCCGTTGCTGGGGACTCACCGTCCTTTGAGTCGTTCCCTCCAAAGGCCAACGCGGGGTTTTTGTTTCATGAAGTTTTACTTGCAGGATGGGGATGTCACATAGGTGAGATGCTTTGGTTGGAAGATCTTGCGGAAGCTTGTAGTGAGAGGAAAAGATGGACTTTTTTTGTTGCGAGCTCACCTCTGAATGTTCCTGGAGGCGTCGCAAGCCCCGCAAACATGATGGCCATTCTTTAGATATCGAAGCTATAGGGAAGATGTTTTATTGTTATAAAGATTTAATTTTATTGTATTGAACTTGATATGTGTTTGGATAGGTAACTAACTATCTGGTGAATTTCAGTAAACTATACAATGGGCATGTTGGGTTTAGTGGATGCTTTATAACGATTTCCTTCAATGATCGTTGCACTGTCACTTGAGACGCTCGCTCTGTCATGATCCTTTGAAGTTTGAACGGATAAATGTAACTTTCAGTAGTAGCAACAAATTATATAAACTCCCAAGTCAAAGAATTCTAGTAATCTATCTAACTTCTAGCAAACAAACATACTAGCCTTGCCACCATCTCCACACTCACTCCAAAGAATAATCACAACTTCGCAACAACCTCGTTTCTAGGCGAAGGATGAAATGACTGTCTAGGCAACAGTCTCCTTACAATCTTCCCCCCAGCATTCCTTGGAATCTCGTCCACAACCCTCACATTATGAATCTTCTTATACGATGCCACCCGTTGTTTCACAAACTCAATCACATGGGCAGACAAAGACGCATGTTTGTGCTTAGGAACATTGGTGGTGATGTACGTAACGGGAATATCGGTCGCTTGTTCCGGATCATAGTGCCCGCATACGGCAGCATCATCAACGTACTCATGCAGACGGAGAATGCCTTCAAGCTCGGCGGGTGCGACTTGATTTCTGTTCAGAGGTGAGCAGATGAAATTTTCATGACTGGAATGGTATATCAATACCCTTTCACTTTTATCATTTCCTTCAAACGACCGACGAGGAAGACAAAGCCATTGTCATCGACATAGCCGATGTCGCCAGTCTTCAGATACCCATCTGGCATTATGGTATCGGCTGTCAGCTCTTTATCCCCCAAGTACCCTTGCATCACATTTGGACCTAAGATGTACAATTCCCCGGGGACGCCGTGTTCGCATTCTAGTAAGGTTGTCAGAAGATTCCTCTCAATATTCAGTCACCGTACCTTTTCCATCCTCGTCGACGATCTTCACCGTGATTCCGGGCAATATTTTCCCTATGGAATTGCGGATGTGTACTTGGTCTGGTTTTTGGGTGATCACACTGGGACTGCCCTCAGTAAGACCGTACCACTGTGTTAGCACACAGTTGAGTTGTTTGCACAGGCGATCAGTCAAACTTTGCTCTAAAGGCGCTGCTGCGTTCATGAGACATTTGATACTTGAGTAGTCCCCTTGAGCAGCGAGAGGGTTCTTGAGTAGTTGTAGTGCAATTGGCGGGACAACGTTCAAGTGTGAGACTGGGGAGATTTTAGCATTCGATGGTGCATGAGGTGAGGGTTAGATCACCTTTGTCTCTCTTGATTGAGGTTAATAATGAAGGGACATCAAACTTTGGAAAGACAACAATCGGTGCCCCCTTTTTGCAATTAGTAGCTATCTAATGCTAGTTGGTATTCGGAACTTACTTGGAGGATATATAGACAAGTAAACCCTTCCAAGCCGAGGATATGAAAAAAAGGAACCACCATGGCGAAGACCGTAGTGGGAGTAAACATATCAGCCAGATATATTAAATGCATAAATACGTTCGAAACGACATTTCCATGGCTGAGTTTCACGCCCTTTGGGAGACCAGATGTCCCTGAACTGTAGCATATGAAAGCAAGCTCCTTCGCAACATCTCCGTCTGCATACTTTGGAGGCACAAAATCTAAGCTTCCAGTTTTGACAATATCAAGGACGTTGATTGAGCCTGGAATTTTGCTAGACGGATCGAGGTTTAACTGTGAGATTTGGGGTTTGGATATTATCAGGCCTTTCAAAGCTGTCTGAAGGTTGGCCAGGAGTCCATCACCCACAAGGACATGTTTAGGTTCTGCTATCGAAAGTGCATGCGCGAGTTCCTTTCAAATGCTCGTTAATTTTTACATGACCACTATAACGTTATTTTCACGTACCTGTGGAAGATGGAAAGGATTGAGTCCAGACACGACTCCTCCAATTGCAAGGACTGCATGAACATAAACTGGGTAGTGAACCTTGAAAATAATCAGTCATCTCGCTAAGTCATATATCTGCATTCAATTCACTTACTGTGTTGAAAGCTAAAATGCTGACGACTGTCCCACGTCTGATTTTCAACTGATCTTGAAGGTATTTCGCCAATCTACGAACTGCCATGCGTAGAGAGGAATACGTGTAGATGAGATGGCCAGTTGGACCGTCTATAATCGCGGGCGAATTAGGAGATGCGCCCCCGATATTGTACTCCAAAAAGATATTTGAAATAGTCGCATCCTTTGGATAATCCAAGACGTATTCCGACGTGTAGACCATTGTGGGAGAAGAATGTAGAGCTGCTGCTACAGGATATGTGATCCTCCTCTTTACAAACCACTAAAGCTTTTAGAAGCCTTAAGCTATAGGTACCTAAAGTATAGCACACGGACGTAGTCAAAGTGGCTCGGAAAAGCCGGGGGGTTTGAATTCCGCGTGTTCGGAACAATCATATCTAAGATGAAAACACGATTTTAAGTTAGAAGCCTCAAGCACCCTGCGTCAATCCTTTCGGAAAGCTCTATTTCCATGCGGGGATGGGGTAGTCTGGGGTAACTACCCAAGAAACATTCCGGCCGGGCAAGGGGCGGACGGCTGTACCAGCGGCGTCCCCATATCTAACCCTTAGAATTGTTCTTTTACTTTTACTTTTTCAACATCATACGACACAAATTCGCATACTTCCATACTCCGATAAATATATATTCACAACATGGTTGCTCTCAAACCCAAGGTTGCCTTCGTTACTGGCTGCAGTGGCATTAGCGGCAACGCGCTCGTTGAGCATCTCATTCGAACTCCCAAGACAGAATGGTTCGTCATCCTCTGAAAGCTCCAGGATCATAATTGACGAGTCATGATGATCTAGGTCTAAAATCATCGTCGCCTCGAGGAGCCCACTCACGTACTACTGGCAAGATTCCCGCATAGAGTTCATCGCCCTTGACTACCTAGCTCCCGTTCCCGAACTTATTAAAAAGCTCACAGGCATCTGTGAGGACGTCACTCATGCCTTCTTTACTTCTTACGTACATGTCGATGACTTCAAGCGTCTAAAGGAGTACAATGTTCCTCTCTTCACCAATTTTCTCGATTCTCTAGACGCAGTTGCGCCGAAACTAGAGAACGTCTGTTTGCAAACGGGCGGGAAGGTACGTTTATGCCTAGATTTTAGATGGATGTTTCGTTCTTAGTTTTCACAAAGCATTATGGAGTCCACCTGGGGCCTGTCAAATGCCCAGTCGAAGAGTCCATGCCTCGTTATGACGACAAAGGGGAGAATTTTTACTACATCCAAGAAGACTACATGTTTGAGCGGCAGAAAGAGAGGAACTGGTCGTATAATATTATTCGACCACACGGCATTATTGGATTCACACCCCACTGTAACTTCCATTCTCATCCTCCAATCCAATCCTTATGAGTCAGTACAGTACTAATATCCAGATAGCCAATGGCATGTCTGAAGCAATTACCATGGCCCTCTACTTTCTGATCTGCCGCGAAATGGGTGAATCTGCCACCTTCCCTGGAAACAAAGCTTTCTACAATACTGTAGACGATAAATCTTACGCACTTGGAATCGCAGACATGAGTGTCTGGGCTTCTACAACTCCTCAGTGCAAGAACGAGGATTTTGTTCACGGTACGTATAGGGGAGAACTTTTGTTCCTACACTTGGGTAATTTGAGAGGAGTCCTTCTTGAGACATCCCCTTTCAAGACGTTTTCTTTTGAGACATCTGCTCTCGAGACATATCTCGGAAGCAACTCCAAATCTCCTATAGAAGCAGTAATTGCTAACTCTCCCTTTCCGGACAGTAAATGGGGATGTCATTATGTGGAGATATTTTTGGCCTGCGATTGCTGCTTATTGGGGGCTTGATGTCCGTCTACAGAGAAAACTCAAAAGACACCCGCGCATTCTAATTGTAGAATAGGTGCCAGAACCGACATTCACTGCCACCGGCGAGGCAGGAACCCACATGGAGAACAACTTCAGCATGATCGACTGGGCGAAAGATAAGAAGCCCTACTGGGAATCTGTGTGCAAGAAATATGGTGGTAAACCGGAAGCTTTTGATTGGGGAACCTGGGGCTTCTTCGATTGGAGTATTGGTAAGACCTGGCCTACCTTAGGCACGAATAATAAAGCGAGGAAGTACGGCTGGACTAGGGTAGATGATACTTACGAGTGTTGGATTGAGACAATTAAGTCTTTTGAGTTGGCTGGTATCTTGCCTAAGGCCCGTGTTCTCCAAGCGGAGAGACTGGAGAGCACGACGAAAGACGTGACAAATGGACGTTAGGTTCTTCTTCCTTGGCAAAGATTGTTCTTAGAATGGGGTTAAGCCTTGGAATTTTGTAACATCGAGATTGTGCATAGTCTTTGTATTTCCATCAATGGAGCAACCTTAAGAAGTTTTCGATTGAGGATTTTCCATGGCTATAAATATATCTTCTGCTCTACTGCGCCTCTTCCATTCTCCCACCTAAGAATTCCCTGCACCTTATGGAGCTATTAATCTCCCAATCGCCACCCTTCTATAGAGCTATAGATATGTGGCCCTGGAGTGCAAAGATTACGTTTTACAGAACAGCCAGTGATGAGAACAGTCTAGTTCTAGAATCAAGAGTGTGAGATGCTAGCTATGCTCTAGGCAATATACAAACTACCCGTATTTCTGTACTCGCCGAGACAGCTCACTCGCCCATAATCTGACCAGAAGGATAGATCAGAGTGAAGTTGCACAGACTAAGGTTACCATAGATAACGGATATAGTTGTTATGTTTCTGAAGCACAAGCAAGTGCTTCGAATAAAACCACACGCTCTCAAGAAACCACCCTTCGGTCGGCTTGTTTAAGATAAGGGCAGTAACCTATCATCTTGCGAAATTAAATCATCCAACCAATCTAAGTCAGATGTACCCAGAAACGGTGTTGAGAGATCCTGCCTTATACCGTTCCCATGTGTCCTCCCCGCCTGATTCAGCGGGGCGATAGCATGGGAAGTTGTGTTTCCGAAATTAAGCTCAAAGGGGAAGTCGACAATCATTGAGGATTGGAAGTTTGAGCTTGCGAGGTCGTCTTCGTGCAGTTGTGTTTCAGGGTGGATGTTATCCATACTCCACACTTGGTTCATAGGTCGAGGTGAAAGTGAGGAAGAGTTATTGTGATGCGGTGGTAGTGGCAGCGTGGTATGTGGATCTGGGAAACCTTCCGTTTGATTTGGTTGTGGAATATCCATTGGTGGGTGGTCCCCTTCACGGTAAATCGAGTGGTGAGGATGCAATTGACTGCTAGCAAAGATTCGAGGTATGATATCCTCCAGTTTAAAGATCATACGAGCCATCTTTCCTGACACCCAGCTCTTTTTGCAAAACTGAGTGAGCATCTTAACTGCTTTCTCAGCTGTCTCGTGGTAGTTTGGCTTCAGCATAGGAAGTTTCGTTAGGCATGCTAGGATGGTGATTGTTGCTTCAAGTAGATAGGGTAGGAATGGAAATCCGTACACACTGTCGGCTGATGAACATTGCGCGAACATTCCCACAATGGAACGGGCTTGCTGGAGACAGATGGCTTCAGATTGAATGTCATTACCACAAGGCGGGGCACTCCGTAATCGCTGTATGGGATTCCGTATTAAGATAAGAATGTACAAGTAGCGCTAGCATATATTAGCATATTTTGGTGAAGATTGAACTCGGGAGTTACTTACTAGTCGGATCAAGAATCTCTGGTGGAAGAGTTTGGGCGAAGTAGGCAAGGTGGCCTGGTGAACATGTTCATGGTCACAAACTAAGATATTGGGGACTGAATCCATCCAGTTATGTACTAGAGCATCCAAATACTCGTGGACGTGTGGTTTGGCCTGAGTGTTGGTGTCAGCACCGTACAACGTCTCCCAAACTTTTCCCACTAATTTTGAGTACCCCACCATCACATTGAGGTAATGTATGGATGAAAGATTACTAGTACCCGACTCTATATGATAGAAGTCAAGCACAGATCCATGGATTGAGCCTGGTGTTGGGGCAGCTAGATCTTTGGAAAGTTCGACTGTGATATTATTGTCCTGAATAACGAAAGGCCTACCAAGAACAAGGGAAACCCTCCTGTCCAGGACGTATATGCTCCACCAAACTCGCCGAAACATTTCGGAATCGAAATCTGACATGTCCTCATGAGTCTGTTTAAGGTGGATTCCAAGGTGTTGTGCATGTATTACTGCAAGAGAAAGGACTTTTTGGGCCCTTTCGTTGGCGTCTACTCGTATCAAGTAGATGACCTATAGAGGTCAGTCAGAGGCTCAAGCACAGCTGAGATTGGAAAATCCTACCACAAGTGCGAGCGTGTGTAAACTGTCTAGAGGCTTCGAGTCGTCATTCACTGTGTCCAGCAGGCTGCCTTGCAATTCCATTGCAGTGCAGTACAAACTCCATCCTGCGGAATGGAGTCCCTCTCCTTTGTGTACACGAGAGGATACAGTGCATCGACCAAGTGCTAACATGAGTAACAAGTGACAAACTTTGTCCAGATCTAGGTCACTAGCCAATTCCTCATTTCCTGGTTTTAAGCTTTCCCAGAGTCGTTCGTATGTCTCTGAGATTGCGGGTTCATGAGAAAAGGGATACAGAGAATGCACCTCAATCAAGAATATCTCGAGATATTCATCCCAGTGGGTGCGACTCGGAACGATACCATTATTGTTTAGAGCTCGCAAGACACGATCAAAAGCCGACTTATTGTTCAATTGCCGCGAGTCCCAAGGTACTGGCGTCATAGGTGGTGTTTTGGGCGCAGACTCTCTCTCTACAACTGGAACGCCTAGTTCATTCAATCGATCCTCGACACGCTGGAGGGCATGTGTAGCAGATGTTTCTCCCAGATTTCTCTCACTGGCGAGATTCTTGCCACTAGCAAACGACAGGTAATCTTTTGGTGACACCCCGGTTGTATCCTGAGTATTTTGCACGTCTGCCACACTACCTGTAGCGTTTTCTCCACTGTTAGACGAATGGGATTGTCTTGCATCTGCGATTTGTCCAGATATTGAGGTATTTGATCCGGCCAAGGGAGCAATTTGGAGTAGAATGCGGGTCAAATTTGTGAGATTCGATTCAAGGGCAGAGAGTCGCTCGTGTAGCCCGGCTGTGTTATCGAGATTTCTTGAATCTCTTAATGGGGGCAATTGATACAAGGAATTTGGGCCTAACCTCGCATCTCCTCCATTTGACATAGGAGCGCTAGTATCATGCTCATTTCCATCTCCTGAGTCCGAACAAGCTCTGTCACGGCGCACACAAGAGGCACATGGGAAGCCTCCGCCGCACTATGAGAGACGTTAGTGCTGCACCAATGTTCTCTCCACCTCTTTTCTATATATACCTACTTTGATCTTCCGTATTTTGCAAGGACCACACGCCTTTTCTACATATTTATCCCTCTTTCTTTTCTTTGATAGCTCCTGATCACGGCTCTCTCCTTGGGCCTGCGCGGCTTGCCCCGAGGTCGAAGGTCCGGCCTCATGCAGACTCTGCGGGCTAGTGGATTCGTGAAAGTTTGCTGACGTGGTATCCATTGTAAATATCAAAGAGAAGTTCCCGAGATGGCCATAATGTTTGAAGTTAGCAAGGTCGTGGAAAGATTGCGGGGTTAAAACACGGTGCACAGTGACCCTGTACGACCACTAACAGCATGTGGGGTGCAGTACAGTACCGGTAACCCCGGGGCCCCAATCTGGCTTCCCCCGGCTTGAAGGTGAAAAGTGCCTAGGCATTCGCAAGCTTGGCAGTTACTAAACCTTATACTGTAGATGAATAACCTAAGGGTACTTTCCTGCAGCTATTTTTACCTATTCTTTTTGCTCATTTACAATTCTTAGATTGTTAAATCAAGCAGTTTATTTTATTGTCAACAGGTTTTCTAGCAATTCATTGACAGCCTAAAAGCCACGTTATTACTACATCTAAGAAAGACGAAGACATCACTATATTTAACAACACTATAAAGTTTAAAACAGTAATAAAACAATCGGCATATTTAGAGTGCTTCTAAGTTTGCTATGTTAATAATCTACTCGATTTTACAGCGTTGCTAGGCCTGCCAAGTGTAAAAATGCGGTTCTATCTTCAGCCTACGGGGGGAGATAGTGTATAAACCCAGATTTTTTACCCTCGGGTACAGACCAGGCGAGATGCGCAGTTCCGCGACTCCGGAATTTTCGGAAACCATTTGCTCTTGAAAGCCAGCCTCACAACGAGGAGCGTACGCGAGAGACATTGGATATGATTTCTGAAAGGCAAGAGGCTGGTTACATGACCCTTTAGTGGAAGTCCCCAAAAAATTATCGAGGATTAGGAGAAAGACTCACTTAATGCATCCGGATGCGTCATAGGAATCTTTCAAATCTGTTAAAAAAGATCTTTTATTCTCTTCAACTTTGAGCTTAATTGAGAGCTTACCAGATGTCCTGCATCTTGCATAACAATAACTTTGCCTGGAGGTTTCGAGATGGCTTGTATCCACTGACGATCCTTCAAGGGGCTTCTTCATCTCAGTTGTTATCTTTCTAAGATCCTTGGTGATAACTCACATCACTATACTATGTCCCCCTAAAATGAAGAAGTGGGTTTGCTCGGATGCAGCGAGACATTCTGGGAGCTGTGGAAAAGGCGCTGCGAGATAGGTTGCCTTGTGGAGTTAGTCCTGAGTCCCGGTGGTGCTTCTCTATACTTACTGCTTCCTGCTCCTTTGGGGTTTTAAGAATTCTCACAGTTTTCCCACCATCTTTGGAATCCCTCGTGCTGTACTCCTACAATCTGTCACTAGGGGCGAACATTATCGCAACATCATCAGGGACATACTATATGCAGATCCAAAATCTCATGATTCCAATGGTTGAATCCCTTGCTCGTTTTGAACATCTTCCGTGCATCCTCCCTGCATCCCAAGTTAGCTCACGTGCATACCAGTACTCTAGACAACCCACAAACTCTCCCAACTATGTATTCGTGCCAAGGCACGGTCAGCTATGATATTCGTCTGCCCTTTCATTTGGAAAATGATCGGATCGATGAATACTGTGGCGAGAAACGCTGATGGTTCCAGTATAGATGCATGTGCCCTAATATCAATCAGCATCATATCAAATTAAAGCCAAACACCAAGGATAGGAAGTTCACATGATTCCGCCTCCAAATGAGTGACCAATTCCAATAACAGATCCTTGAGTCTTAAAATATCTTAAAACAAACAAGATATCCCTCGACTGATCCGGCCAGTGTGCTATCAGCCAACGACAGCTATCAGCAATAATTTGGGATTCATACGATGATGGCCAATGCAAAAGGATAAAGTTAGATAGACACTCACAAACATCAGTCAACAACTTCTCATTCAGCACCCAGCTCTCCCCTTGGTTCGTAGCATCGATGGCCAATATTCTGCTCACACAACCTCGCTTCTTCATCGACAACTCCCCCAGCAACTTTGCAATCGTCGGCTCCCATAACTTTTTATTAAATGAAGTTCCATGGGTAAATACAACTGTGATACCCCCAACTGCGGCATCGAGAACAATGTACTCATCAACTGAAAGTTGGAGTCGTGTTTCTGGGTGTTTTACTGTGGAGGGATTCCGAGGGTACGAGGCTGGAATTGTGTGTGTGCATTTTGTACAATTTGAGGTGAAGGGTTGGGTAGTCATGGCGAACTTTAAAGGTCGGGGCTCGTGTTGGTTGTAGGAAAAGAAGAGAATGGGTTGTAGGACAAGAAGAGGAGGATTATGGGCTGGTGATTGTTGGGGGCCGACTATTAAAAAGTAGATATGTTCCGAGGTTGATTCGGAAATTTAGCCGTCGTATATAGGGTTTACAGAGCGGAAGTTCATGTGCGTGGAGAGCCAGTAAGTCCGAAAGTCCGAAAGTAAACTTAGACAAAAAATCACAGACAAAGGCAGGAAAGACAGATATGGTTAATCACGAAAGTAGGTGGAAGCATTGAATTTTTGAATCTCTTTTCATTTAGCTGTTAGTCCTGCATCCTCTTCCCACCATCCCCGAGTGCCGCTATCTACAATTTGGGCAGGTTCATGCTAGTAAATCTTTATTAGTGTCCACAGATTCATTCAGATATCTAGATCAGAGTCGCTTACTTGATGTGAACACTCTTTGAATTCATATACGATAGCAAGCTGTCCTTGCCCAATTCATGACCATACCCGCTTTGTTTAATGCCACCAAATGGCGTGTTCAGTTCTGGCAGGAAAGGCGAATTTATTGCTACTCCTCCAGCTTGGATCTTGGAGGAAACTCGCAGTGCCCGCGTGAGATCTGAAGTATAGATACAAGCTGTCACACACTTATTAGCAGCTGTCAAAGTTTCTAGATAAAGTAGGACACTTGAAGCTCAAACTCACACCCAAGTCCATACTCCGTGTCATTTGCAAGTTCAATCGCCTCTTCCTCTGTTTTGAATGTCTTCACAGTTAAAACTGGCCCAAATATCTCCTCGGTCCAAATTGAACTATTGGGAGGTGGCTCAAAGAACAGAGTAGGTTGAATGAATGACCCCTTATTTCCAATTCGCCCACCACCAGTTAACAACTGAGCTGACTTTTTGCCTTGCTCGATATACCCCATTATTCGTTGGAATTGTTGTTGGTCAACTACAGGGCCGTGCTGAGTATTTGGGTCAATAGTATCTGCACCCATTCCCTTCGATGCTGCTTCAAAAACTTGTACCAAAGACGCACAGAATCCTTTGGCAATTTTTTCTTCGACGAGGACTCTTGAGGCAGCTGGGAGTAGATAAATAAACATTTCTTCACGGGAGAAACCGCTGGGACCTAGTACTTACCAACGCAGATTTGTCCTGAGTTTGCAAGAAAGCCACCTCCAACTCTATAACCGTAAGTACTCATCCAAGCAAGTATATTTCATAACAAGTAACATACCCACCAATAGCCAGCTCCATTGATGCATCTGCGAAAACGATGGCAGGCGATTTTCCGCCAAGTTCGAGTGTTACTTGCTTGAGATTACTCTTAGCAGCAGCTTGTTGAATCTTCCTACCCACCGCCGCGGACCCCGTGAAACTGAGTTTAGATATCTTCATGTGCGAAGCAATCAAAGATCCAGTATCACCACCTCCTGTGATGAATTGCACAACTCCTGGTGGGAATCCAGCTTCGGCAAAGAGCGGTCCAAGTGCGAGGGCTCCTAAAGGTGACTTCTCGGAGGTTTTGAAGATGAACTGGAAATCCTCAATCTTTACCCCAGTAGAAGAAGAAGTAGACTTCGCAGACTTACAACATTTCCAGCGGCTAACGCAGGAGCAATTTTCCAGCCAACATACAGGAAGGTAGCGTTCCAAGAAGCAATACCTGCACACACTCCAATAGGCTCATATCTAACAATTTTATAGATGCCGTTATCTTCGACATACGATCTCCCTTCGATTTTATCTGCCCATCCAGCGTAGTCTAAGATGGTCAGTACGTATATATTTACCGACAGTGACGGGAAGAAAGGCTAACATCTGAAAACCTCAGCCATATGCTTCAGATCAAAATGGACGATTCCCGAAATTGGTTTTCCGGTGGGTAAAGACTCCAGATATGCCAATTTCTCTACATTTTTGTCAATGATGTCTGCAAATCGGTACAGGCATGCTGCTCGTTCCGCTGCCGTAAAGCTCGCCCATGGCCCTCGAGTGAAAGCTATGGAAGCTGCTGAAACAGCTGCGTTGATATCTTCTTCGCCAGCAACGCTCACTTGGTCAGTGATCGGAGAGTCGTTGGTAGGATTGACTAATGAGATCTTCTCTTTGCAGATGGATTCAACATACTAGAATCGAATCAGCGGGACAAGTAACTTAGGAATCCTGTCTCCGTCGCGATACTTACTTGGTTGTCGATGAACAACTTAACTGGCAACTCCATTTTGCAACAATAAACAGATTCTGTCGGTCAGGATGTGTTGTTGTAAATGTCAAATCTCAAAGCTTTAAACTATTTCGAATTTCATGTGATGTGCATTTGATGTAAGACTTACATTATGATTTCACGCGGGGTATAGTAGGTGGACAAAAGTCTATCCGGTAGCCGAATTTACACCAAAAGTTACATATAACACTTTAAAAGTTTATAATAAAAGGAAATAGTTAAAAATATACCATTATACTAGAAATATTATTTCGATAGTTATCTATAATTATTAGTGTCTATAGCTTTAAAGTAAGAGGGGCCTACATTTTATTAGTTTTATACTAAAATTTAATTAATATTTTACTACTTACTCTATACTCTTCTTAATTTCCCTAGTTAGTTTTAAAGTATTATTTTAATATAGTATAGAGAATTCTACTTTAAATGCTATAATTAATTAGTAGTAAAAGTTTAAGATATACTTATACCCTAAGTTTTTGTAAGATAAATAGTTGTACTAATAGACTTTTAGTGTAAATTCGGCTACCGGATAGACTTACTGTATGGCACGGAACGCCAACGGAGCAGTTCCGACGCTGTATTGCAGTGTGAGAGAACAGTATGTCAGTGAGTCGCTCAAGTATTATCATCATGCGCATTTGAGATGGTGCAGTGCAAAACACTTTAGATCAACGAAACCAGCAAGCAGGCAGTAATATGGCAAATCACCTAAAAGTTGTTACGGAGGTTGTGGAAATTCCCCTGGCAGTGCCGTTCCCTGATTTTCTGTACCAATTCCAGCTACATCTACTACCCGTGTTGCTGCGAGAGGAAGGAGTAATATCAGTGCGGACTGGTAAGTTCAGGTTATACAAGTCGACCATTTTTCATAATAATACTAACACCACTCGTTGTCAAAAGGGATCAAAGTCAGGGCCTCAGAAAATTCCACACACCCATGGGCAGTTTCCTTGACAGAATGGGACAGTCTGGAATCTCACGCCAAATTCGTCCAAAGGGAAACATCTGTCCCGTTCTTCGAAAAATTAGCAGCATTATCGCAAGGTCCGCCTACCATTGACCATTATTCATTTGGAAGCTTAAAAGCCTTGAGGCAATCGGAGTGCTCCCGACTGGTTTTCACTACGGGTGCAGGTGGGGGTGGCGCGCCGGAAGCGATTTCTGCAGAGAGCATGGACAATAACGACATGTTTTGCACGCTTGTGCCTGTCAACGAAGGAACTACCACTCCGCTATCAGGCCATGGCAGAATATTTGATGTAGTATGGTACAGCTTTGAGCGGAAAGTTATGGAGGCCAATTTGTGAGTGAATAGTCCGTGTCCAAAACTCCCATCCTTTCCGGTGGTCGCCGGAACTGATGCGGAACATGGATCTATTGGGTGTGGGGGAGGGGGGAAGTCAATGAAGTCGACGTAGTCTTCACCATGTAACCCAATTGCCTTAAATTTACTTGGGGGTTTGGTAGTAATTCTATTATCCATCGCCCTTATCTTTCCTCGACATGAAAGCTGCAAAGAGTATCCAGATTGTGATTGTGGGTGCAGGACTGGGAGGACTTGGGACAGCTATTGCCTTGAGGAAAGCTGGCCATAAGGTCGTAGTTTTGGAACAGGCTCCCGAGTTTGGTGAGGTATACTTTGTTTCTTGCTTTTACCTCCTGTGCTTCCTCTGTCCAATTCTAACATTGTCTGTGTGATGACAGATTGGAGCAGGAGTCCAGGTCCCACCAAACGCTTCAAGAGAGTTGATTAGATGGGGTCTCGAGGCTCAGATGGAAGCCGTCTGTTCACAGCCAGATAAAATCAACTACAGGAGTTGGGAAACCGGGAAACCACATGGACATACAGATCTTTACAACGTGCGAGAACGTTTTGGAGCCCCATATTGGCAAGTTTTTAGGCCTGATTATCACAGAATCCTCCTTCAAGCTACTCGACGGAGTGGTGCTGATGTACGGAGAGGGACCGAAGTTACAGCGTACTTGCCAGAAGAAGGAGCAGTTATGCTTGCAGATGGGACTAAAGTCTTTGGCGACTTGATTATTGCTGCTGATGGCGTAAAGAGCATTGCTCGTAAAGCTCTAGGCGTTAACACAGAGCCACACGAGACTGGAGATAGTTGTTTCCGGGTTGTTATACCGGCTGAGAAACTGCTTGCCGATCCAGACCTGGCAGAATTAAGTACAAAGCCTGGCTTTGAGCAGTGGCTGGGTCCTGATCACCATATTATTGGGTAAGTCTAAATATAGATGTTTTCCAAGTAGCTCGCTAAGAAGATACAGTTACAATGTTTCAAAGGAGAAGTACTTCAACCTGCTGATGGTCATTCCCGACGATCGAAAGATGGTGGGATATAGAGCACCTGCGAGTGCAACCGAAGTAAAAAAAGCCTATGCAGGATGGAACAAAACGTAAATAGTCCACTCCTCCCAATTTACGCGTTGAATCCTAACATTCTTAAAGAACTCAAAAACTACTAGCATTCCTACCCGAAGATGTTGAGAGATGGCGGTTGATTGACCTTCCCCCAATCAAAGAATGGATTCACCCAAGTAATAAACTCCTCCTTCTCGGGGACTCAGTACACGCCACACTCCCTTATCTCGCTCAAGGTGCCGCCATGGCAATCGAAGACGCATCTGCGCTGGGTACCATTTTGTCCCATCTCACTTCCATAGAGGAACTTCCAAATTTGCTACAGATCTACATCCGCACACGTCAAAGCCGCGCACATACAATTCAGCGTGGGTCGTGGACTAATCGCTTTTTCATCCACATGTCCAATGGGCCAATGCTAGAAATGAGGAACAATATTATGTCTGTTGGAGATTACAATGGAAGCCCAAATCTGATGGGAAATACGTTGTTCACGAATTGGTTATACTCATATGATGCAGTGAAGGAGGCGGAGAGAGAGTGGTCGAAGACTTATAAGTCTAATCTGTAGAGTGTGAAGATTGTTCTAAAACGTAAGGTGTTCTATTCGAATTTGTGGAGAACAGTTTGAATAAAGATGTTAGAAATTGCCAACCAAGTTCATCGAGTTTGAAATATCCATGGTTTCAACTCGTCCTCATTGTCGTGCATATGTTTATGTATTTTGTAGGTCAGACTGAGTCATTTACATTCACGAGTGAGTGACAATAACATCACAGCTTCTATGAGGGTGCTTCAGCTACTAGTCCTCACACAAAGTTTTCTCCTCTGGAATCTAAATTGAGGTTAGATGGTGCTTTGAGTGTTGCTGAAAGTTGTTTGATTCTATATTATTACTCTCTGAATAGCACCAAATCTCGAACCACTCAGATTTTTCCTTCCTAAACACCCGCAGCGCAAGAGCAGCCACTTCAGCTATCTATACTTATTTGAGCTTTATCATTTCATGTTCATATTAGCCAGTTAGTCCCTCTCTAGCATAGAGCAATCGGTAACTTCCTTCACGCCATTGTGAACGTTGTTGAATATAATCGATATTTACACAGGAAAATAGGCAAATAAGAGGGCAATGTTGTATTGCTACTTAGTTGTGTTAGTAGAAACTAACTAAGCGAGAAAGTGGTCAACCTAAGGTTGGCCACTGTACAAATCTGGAATAGAATGACCATTCCATATAGTGAGTTGTTGCCATATAGGCTATATGGGACATATGGTGAATAAGACTTCGCCATTCAACAAATGTTATCATGTTTTCTTTTAGGCCTTCTCAGAACGTTTGGTTTCTATCCTAACAAAGAAATCCGACTGCTTTACAAACCATGCATTATGTAACGTCCAGTCATTATGCTGTCTCGCAAATTTTATCTATTATGCAATAGTCAGCATGAATATCACTTGCGCCAAGAAGTAGATACCTACCTCATATTGTCTCAACATCGTTGGCACTAGCTTGTACATCTCCAACAAGCTGATATTCTTTCCAATACAGGTCCTTGAACCCATCCCAAACGAAAAAAGGGCATTGTTCATCTCAGTCCTCTTCGCATCAGATGCTTCCAACCATCTCTCAGGTCTGTATGTCATTGGTTCTGCACCAAAAATTGTCTCCTTGGAATGGATTGCCCACGCTGTAGAACCAACGATAATGCCGGAGGGGATGAAAACATTGCCTACTTTAAGGCCCTGTACGGGAACGATTCGCTCTAGTGGTAATCCAACGGCCGGGTGGAGCCTAAGAGATTCTTGGATTACCGCACTCAGATATGGTAGATTACGGGCCTGATCCCAAGATACGATTTGTTCTTTTGGTCCTAGATTTGCTTCTTGCAGCTCAAGAAGAAGTTTTTCTAACTTCCTGGGATGCTTGAGCAAGAAGTAGAAGACTGCTCGAAGAGTGATAGCTGTAGTGTCTGAACCGGCGAAGACATTGGCTACTGTTAGAGCAAGGACTCGTTGGTCGTTGATAAATTCGGGGTCTTTCTTTTTGGCTTCCAGGAATCTATCGAGGAAATCGCGGCGCTGTCTAGTACCCTTCTCTTCCTCCTGTTCTTTAGAGGCATCTTTCACTGATATACGATTCGCCATTCGCGCTGCTGCGAACTTTGCGATTGGTGAGGTAGAATCGACCAGTCCACGATCAGCGCACCAAAGCAAGACCGGGTTCTTGAGAAAAAGCCGATCCAGCCATGGTACTTGACCCACCTTTTCGAATAGTCAGAGAAAGACAATGGAAGACTCACGCGGAGAATAAAAGACTTACCACAGCAAAGTAGTTCAGCATCCGCTCGAGGGTACCAATAACACCTTCAATATCTTTCCCTTGGTCAACAAATCCCAATCTTCGAGAGAATGTAAGTTCTCCAATAACATCAAACGCGTAATATTGAAGCCAAGTCCCGAGGTCTAGCACACCCTCTTCCCCTGGTCGATCTACAACTCGATTTTTCAACTGCGTAATGAAAGCCAAGATGGTTGAATCAACAAGGGGTTCAAACTGCACTAGGCTACTCATCGAGTACGCATTTGCAACCGAGCGTCGCAGTTTTGCGTGGAAATGCTCGTCTTCACTATTGAAGAGACTGAGCAAAGGCTTACCTTTCGCAATGTTTTGCTGCACAGGATAAAATCCAGACTGAGAAGAACCCGGGCTAAGTCAGCCAGATTCCATGCTCCGCAAAAGATCAACAACACTCACTTTGACGTATCCTGCATTCAATGCGTATATCTTCTTCGTCCCTTCCCAATCCGCAACAAGAACTGTCTTCGGACCAATCCGGACGAAATCACCATATTTCTCGTGTAGTCGACAATGTGTTAATTCTGGACGACGACCCCAGACAAGGAAGAGTCTCCAGTACTCGGTAAACGACGCCAGGAATGGTCCAGGAATTTGGTTAATCCCATTTCCGTATTTATTTGCCAACAACCGTCCTATGGTGATTACCGCGACGATGGCTAAGATAGCATATCCACGAAGTTCTGAAAGTGGCTCAAGAAGCATTGTTGGAATAAGCGAGGGACTAAAAGGTGCTGTGGTTGAACGACTGCTCCTAGAATTCTCTACACTGACAGATGTATACTGATTGTCAAGCCCTACTAATTACCCCACGAAGTAATTATGATTATCAAAAATTTTGACTCAAAATTACATCCGCACTTCCGCTGTTTCCTCGACTTGCTCCTGTACTCGATCAGCGTTCCGTGTGACAAGAGCGTTCCGCAAATCTCGGAATGCCTTTCCATAGCGGTTTAAGGAACGCCTGGGGAACCCTTGTTTACTTCTATCCTAGCATCATGTTATTCTGGCGTTCGTAAAACATTCAATTCTTAAATCTCAGATCTAGTTCTGCCCATTCTTCCGATTTTTGCACATCTTCTGCAAAAAGAAGCCCCTTATTCTAGCTATGGCCCCGCAATCCAAGCCAAGCCTATGGCACCATGGCTCAACAGTTCCCTTCGCAGAGCCGGCCTGGTCACGTGGTTCGCCCTCCCCCTACCTGAAAGACTCCCACCGAAAGCTGAGAGATGCGATACGGGCGTGGGTTGAAGAGGTCCCTATCCACATCCATGCCATCATTTGACAATATTATCCTAACACGTCGAAACAGAACGTCCTACCAAATGCCTCAGAATGGGAAGAAGAGGAGATGCTTCCCAAGGAACTCTACGAGAAGGCAGCAAAAGATGAATGGAGTTCTAATGCCCATGGCGGCGGGGAAATCAATTCCAGCGGAATGGGCAGGAAAGTTTCCCATTATGGGTGGTGTGAAACCTGAAGAATGGGATGGTTTTCATGATTTCATTATTCATGATGAGCTGAATCGAGTGGGTGGTATTGGGTACAACTCTCCCCAAAATTTTATGATAGAAGTAGGACTAAGATGCTGATAAACTCCAGGATCCCGAACGGCCTTATTGGAGGAGTTGTAAGGCTATAAATATTGACAGGGATGAAAGCCAGCTGATCATGTTGACAGACTCTGGTCATGCCTGCAATACTCAAGTACGGGTCACTAAAGTTGAGAGAAAGGCATGGTCTCCAAACCTCCATCCTCGAAACGTTACTGATAGAGCCAGAGTTTCTACAGAAGTATTTTCCGGTCAGAAGAGACTATGTCTCGCCATCACGGAGCCGGACGCAGGGTCAGATGTGGCTGCACTCGCAACAGAAGCCGTACTAACGCCCGACGGTAAGCATTACAGAGTCAGTGGACAGAAGAAAGTACGTCTTGCCCTCCTTATTCTCCCGACTAAGATCTAACATAATTGCAGTGGATCACCTCAGGAATGTACGCAGATTACTTCTTCTCTTTAGTCAAAACTTCCACGGATGAAATGACGATGCTCCTAATTCCAAAATCGGAAGATGTCTCAGTTCGTCACATGAAGATGACTGGTTCCTCATCTGCCGGTACTGCATTTGTTGAATTTGATAATGCATTAGTGCCCGTGGAAAATGTTGTTGGTGAGGTTGGAAAGGGTTTCAAGTGTATTGTATCAAATTTCAATCATGAAGTGAGTCCCGGACATTGTTTCGGTCAATTCTTGCTGGTACTAACTTCAGTTTTCAGAGACTTTTCATATCATTCCAGTCGGTGCGTGGGTCAAGAGTGTGCTTAGAGGATTCGATATCGTAGGTCCGCCATCATTTTGAACAATGAAAACACCAAGTTTGTCTAACAAGTAGTTCAAAGCTACGCCTCTTCTCGGGAGACATTTGGCCAGAAACTGATTGACCACCGTAAGTTCCCATTACAACTTTTCATTGTTCTATTACTGACAGACCCCAGCCGTAATTCGCTTTAAAATCGCCCACATGGCACGTGAAACCGAAGCCCTTCAAGCCTGGATCGAAGTTCGTCTCCCAGACTTCCCTTTTATGCTCACTGCTAACAATCCCAGTCCCTCATTTTCCAAATCTCTTCACTAAGCAGCTCAGATGCAGACCTATTATTAGCAGGTCAAATTGCTCAACTAAAAGCTCACTCAGGAATCGTGCTCCAAAATGTCGTCCGCGACGCAATCCAAATCCTCGGTGGGATAGGTCTCACACGAGGCGGAAGAGGAGAGAGAGTAGAACGTATTTGGAGGGATGTCAAGGCAATTTCGGTGCCTGGGGGGAGTGAAGAGATTATGTTAGATCAATCTGTGAAGAGAGCTATAAAAATGCAGAAGGTTCTGAACAAAAAGTCAGGAGTAAAGTCAAAGATTTAATAGGAACTTGAACGGGACGAGGTTTAGAAGAACGACTTAACTTTGTACTTATAACGCGTAGCTTTTTGTGTTCTATTATATAATTTCTCTAAAACTAGTCTCATCTTACTTAAAACTGTATTGCAATCTATGATTTAATCTAGCTATTTATTTTCGAGTCCTCAATAATAGGCCCCTGTGAGCCATCACCATCTGGACTAATGAGAGTAGTGTTCCTCTTCAGCGTGTGATCCTCAAAAACGAGGTGTCCTTCCTTTCTAATGCCAAAGAAGTATTAGTTAGGTTGCGAACGGAAGGTCTTTTTTAGAGAGCATCTCTGGAGCGGACCATCTAGGTCCATCCATTGCACAGTACATCGGAAGTGTACACAGGGAGGAAAATATCCCCCGTCCCTGCGAGCGTTGTGTGAACGAAGGTGTAGCCACTTCCGGGCGTTGAAGATCAGCATAAATTAATTGGGATTTATAAGGGCATATCCACAAATGTAGTCAGGCTTAGCTTAGTTCCATCGAAATCTATCATAGGCTCACACATCATTCAAGATGGTAGACCTCACATAATATTATTTGATGTAGGGACAGCTTAGGAGGATTATCGAGCTCAAGGATTCACAGGTGCGGCGATATCAACTTTTTCTTCGAAGCAGGCCTGTTCCATTACAATGAATCTATGAAATGAGATAATGGTCGCCCAAACGCGAGCACTCAATTATAAAGAAGGTTATAAAATGATTCAAATCCGTAAATTAACCAGCCTCGGCTTCTTACTAATAGACTTTGAAAGTGTGCTAACTAGTTTCATTTTAGATTGGTATTGTAAAAGAATTTCCGCCCCCGGAAACAGCTTCCATTACATCGGAAACCAAGTCTTAATTTAAGCGAGCGGCAAATACGAAGGCCGATAAAAACAAGCGACGCGGGCGGGGTACTTCTTATTACTACTGTAGCAAGCACAAAAAGGAGTTTCTATAGAGTATTTTTGATTGTTTAAGTCTAGTGTGTAACCTCTTTTAAGGGTTGATATTACTGATACTATATAATCACAATAGATCCTCTATATATAGGACTATGGTTTTCTGTTGTAAAATCAGCTTATAGTAGTTTATAACGATTAATTTGTCCTCTGTTGGCCGTATTAAGCACGGAGAACTTTAGAATCATTATACCTCAATCATTATGATAGTCGAGGCTGAATCTTCGGAACCAAACACGGAAATGTGGGCCACACTACAGCAAACAAGCAATACCCCACAGTTTTCCCCAGAACTCTTCCCATGTTTCAAATCTGCGGGGAATGAGCCGTTACGGTAGCTTGAATATATCGGTAAATGCAACTGGTAGGCCATGGTACAGTACATAAAGATCATGCAGAGCATCTGAGGTTGATTGTTCCTATTGCAACCAACTATCCAATTTTTTTTTTCAACGATAAGCATACACGATGGAAAAGCCAATTTCGAATTTCGAGGAGTTGGAGCATGTTAAGACAAGTGACCTTATGAATGCTAGTGGGATTCTGCTCGACCTCGAGGGATCTAATAGGTTGCTTAAAACCGCTAAAGACGGACATGTATGCAATTCCTAACATATTGTGGAAGCTGCCTAGTAGCTAATATTCAATAGACCATTTTAATACCCCAACCATCAGAGGATCCTGATGATCCATTGAACTGGTCAGATACAAAGAAGCATCTCATTCTATTCACTATTGCATGGGGAGCTTTATGTGCAGATTTCACGTCTGCGGCTGGTATACCATGCATTTTCCTCCAAGGGGCAGAATGGGACATGGACCCTAACCGGGTGAGCTATGCCAATAATCTCAATGTGTTGATGATGTGAGTATATTTGTATATAACAAAGCAAAACCAACTCCAAGAACTAACATATTTAAAGGGGCATTGGTGGTCTTCTTTGGATTCCTATGATTTCCTTCTGGGGGCGAGCACCAGTCTTATTTTGGACATGCCTTTGCGGCACACTCCTCACCCTTGGAGCCACACTCTCTCCCAACTTCGAAGTCCACTATGCAATGCGAGCTACTATGGGTCTGTTTCTTACAGCCCCACAAACTATATCAATTGCGTACATCAAAGACATATTTTTCTTTCATCAACACGCACGCAAAATTGGTCTATGGGCTTCTCTATATATCTCATCACCATTTATGGGACCTCTCTTTGCCAACTTTATCGTCGGTGCTACTGGAGATTGGAGGCTTGTATTTTGGCTCTGCTTTGCTATTTGTGGACTTCAGCTCGTCTTAATTTTGTCATTCCTAGACGAATCCTTTTACAACCGGACAGTTCTACAGGAAGAGCAGCCCCATCGAGGTCCAAGAATTCTTCGAGTCTTGGGTATTTGGCAGATCAGTGATCACACTGGCTACTTTTACACATCGAGCAGGGTGATTGGTCGTTTAATTGCAACCATTACGAAACCAGCACTTCTTCTACTTCTAATCGGATAGTGAGTTTGATCGACATCTGGAAAATAATGTGCTGGGCTAACATCAAAACCAGTTTCCTAACTTTCATGTGGTCTATTGGGATCAATATCACGACCGCTATTCTATTCGCTACCCCCATTGCCTCCGGCGGGTATGGTTTCTCTCCAACATCTATTGGATACCTGTACTTCACACCTGTTGTCGCAATAGTCATAGGGGAAATCTTCGGCCATTTTTTCAATGACTTCTTAGCTAATCGCTATATCCATCGGCACAAAGGTGTTTTTGAGCCCGAAGTACGCCTTAACATGGTGTATCTATCAGCAATCTTTATGGTTCCAGGCTTGATTATACTGGGATTTGCTCTTCAGCAGCATCTTCATTATGGAGTGATCATTATTGGCTGGGGTCTATTCATGTTCGGCACCATGACAACCAGTGTGGCCGTTACAACTTACGCCATTGACTCTTACCCAATGGCACCAGGAGAAGTATCTGGGTTTATCAACTTTATGCGTGTTATAGGTGGGTTTTCAGTCGGTTATTTTCAGCAGCCTTGGGGTCTGAATGTGGGCTTTGATGTGTCTTTTGGAACGCAAGCTGCTATATGTGCTGTTGCAATGGTGCCAATTATCTTTCTGCATAAGTTTGGAAAATATCTTCGTTTCAAGGGCAAAGAGATCAAATAGAATATTGATGCAGATCTAATTCATTCTTATACTCGACGAAGTCAAGATGTCGGATCTCGACATGGACCACCATTCTGCAGCAGATCAAACCACTAGCCAACGTGAAAGTGCGTAAATTTCGATTGTATATTTTTTCAGTACACGGGCGTCCTGGTCATAACGCCCAGCAGCGAACTAAAAGAATAACTTCCACCGTAACTTGGAAAGCATGTTCTATTCTTCAAGAATCTGAAAGTTCTGCGTAGCTGCGTGCTCAAAATATATTGGATAGAAACCTGCGATATCCCAGTCCATCAACTAAAGCTGACCTGAATGGTCGAGTAGGAGATTCCGAGGGGCGCGATCATGGTGAGTGAGGAAAAGGGTATTAGCTGTTGGAGGTATTCGTTCTTTACATTATACTGGGACTTCAGCTACTTCCTTGATCGCTTTCCGAAGGTAGGTAAAGCCTACCCAGAAGTTAATGAAATATGCGATATCCTTTGGACTTGGCCTCGCAGCCAGACCAAAGCGATCCTCAAGGTAAAATGCTATGCATGCGCTAGTTGCCTATGAATAATAGACTCGAGTAGCATGTTCATGTGAGTAAGATACCCACCCATTGAAACCCTATCAAATGAGCTTCAAGGTACACCTATCCTCAACGGTACTCGCGTCCAAGCGCTGAAGGAACTCATATTTGTGGAGTGGTTCATCAACTGAATAGTCATCCACGTCTTGTTCCACAATCATCCACTGATCCCAGTATCCAATATGTCGTTCGCAATTGCAGAGATTGCCATCAGTTTGTCGGTCTTGTATGTCAACGCACATATCGAGTACTACTCGACAACCATCTTCCAGTGCTTATAAATTCCGCCGCAAGTGAACCCGACGCGGCTTCGAATACTAGTGTTTTCACTAATCTCTTCGTGCCCTCAGGGATGGATGACGTCGACTAGCAGTGCCAGCCTACCTTCGTATATCTATGAAAATTACTGAAATTACTTAATTTTAATATTTTAAAAAGCAAACATTATAGTCTATTTACTTTATAAGCTTCTTAGCTTTAGGAATAACTTATCTAAGAGAAGATCCCTCTAAGTATACTTAAGGTAGATTAACTTATTAGTACACTTAGAGCTTCTAACTTAGCTTAAGTTAGAGTAGTAATTTCTTAGGTCCGAAGATAAAATTATACTTTGTTAAGCTTAGAGTAAGTAGTCGAGAGGTATTTTAATATCCCTTCGACCGTTATACAGTTATATAACTTATTACGTTAGGTAGAAACGCTACACTACTAGCATAGCACACTCCTAATTAGTACAAGGGCAAATTAACAACTCTTATGTCTGCTTTCAAAACTATATTTAACCAGGTTTATTGGTTGTCTCAGACGCCTTTCCATCGCTATCAATTAACAGTTGAGTAAAAGAAGGCTTCAGAAGTAGTAGAACAAAAGGGGTATGTCTGCTGTCATCCAATACTAGTGCTGATATTAGCCATAAGGAGTCACATTGGATTTTAGCACCAACAATAGTATACGCCCGTGATGTGTCTATTATCTAGACTAAGCCACGGCCAAAACTACTGAGTAGCCATCGGGGGCAAAAATGTCCTTGCCAGCTCAAATGTACAGAAGCGAACAGAAGCAATAAAACTCACTAACCCCCCTTCAGTCTCTACCCGTACTTGCCTTCCATTCTCATGGCTGCTAGCGAGCCTTTTCACTACAAATGCAAGTACAAGTTCAGTTCTGTCTTCCCTCGCTCAGAGCATTTCTTTTCTTGACCACCTGGGGCATCTTGTCTTTAGGATACTCTCCCAAAACAATCATGCCACTGGCGACCAAGGCATGGGGACTAGTACCCGACTCTTCATAGTTTGAATCAAAGGCACTGTCTTGTGGACGGTATCACCCCAGCCTTCGACACTCCAGCTCTGCTCTCTGCGCACTTTTCGCTCCTCCAAATCTGCAAACTGCCAAAGATGATGCACGGTATTCAATTCTCCAATCTGCACAAACCAAGCTCCGACACCCTCCATAACTTCTCGTCGGGCCTTGAGTCCTCGGCGCCAATGAGTCTCCCACTCCAGCAGGTTACCAGGGTGAAGAGTGTATGAACGCAGTTCGAAGACACCGCCGAGTTGTCGAGGAGCAGTGGTTGGCCAGAAGGAGAATTCTTGCATGAGAGACGTGTGCTTAGAAGTTATAAGAGTTTTGAGCTTCTTCTCAAAAGCGGGGTAGTCGGGGTGGTTAGCGATGGAGTGGAGCGAATCGTGATAGCCGTGGTATCGTTGGTATTCCCAGATGTGGACTATCTCAGGTTAGCATTCGCCAAAAATTAGTGGTCTATAACAGCACGCCGTACCGAAAGTATCGCAATCGCCAACCTCAGTTCTCCAGCTACCGACAAGATGAACCTTGTTCTCTGGAATACCAGCCATCTTGGGATACCAGTCACCGACAAGCTCCACGTATTCATCGACCTTCTCGGGTTTGACCTGGTGGAACACAATTGAGTGTACGTATTTTCCTCTAGCCAGAACCTGCGAGAAGGAATGTTCAATCTCCTGGTCCATCTCTCTGCCCTCCTTTGTGCCGTAAATCAAGCTCGATAGAGCTCCTTTCTTCTTGCCATTGTCGTTCTCGGTCGTCGTGGTCTCTGTAGAAGAAGTGCTCAATGAGCCTACAATGCCTTGGTTAGGAGAGTTAGCGCTCCCACTGCTCGCAGATGGAGCAGTGGGAGCAGGAGAAGAGGCGACATCTGACTGACTTGCTTCCTTCCTCTTGTTTGCATCTGCGATTCTCTCTCGGAACTCTTTCTGCTTTGCATCGAAGCTGGCGACACCCTCGGGGGTAATATCCGACAGGGCAGGTGTGCGACGGGCGATGCTGGTGGTGGTAAAGGGTCGGAGAGCCGCAAGGGAGCTTGGGCTCTTTACAAGTCGTCGAGTAAACATAATGAATAGAGTAGTGATTGGAGGGGAATGTAGTTGGAAAGAAGAAGTACAGCCAAGAAGTACAGCCAAGAAGCGAGCCTTCGGGAGAGCTTTAGCCCTCGATGTCGACTGATTCCTTGGATGGTTTCAGTGTGGAATGGAAGCGATGCTTGGATGCCCGCTCGATGCAGCTGTCGTACGTCGTATGGGATGATTGTTGTTTTGGTTGTAGAGTCAGGAATGAAGCAGCAGAACGAAGCAGCAGAATGAAGCAGATGTATCGGGGTATCCAGGTCAAAGCAGAAGCAGAAGAGCACGAGAGAGTCGAGATGGAGGGCAGGAGCACATGGAAGCTTGGGTGAGGTGGTAAGGAGGAAAGGGTCACTCGGCATTCAATTGGAGCATCTTAGCTTACCCCCGCATTTGAACCCCATGTTTTTAAAGGGTGAACCGCGGACTCCTTTTGGGAACTGTGACGACTGCCAAGATGCACACGTGACTATACACAAGCGTAGGTAAATGGAAACCAATATCAATTACGAGTTTATTAATCCTCTCTCTTACCGCTTTCTTCTTTTCCTCTACTTAATTACTGTCTAAGAGCTCTTACCAAAAGAAGAATCCCCCTCTTAGTAACTAGAATTCAACATCCTACGACTATATTTCTGAATAGCTCCAGCTCAACTTCCCTACTCTAATCCCTATTACTGTTGACTGAGCCAAAGTCACCCTCCGATTAATCCCCAGATTCGTCGATAGGAGAAAATTGGGATTTTCCTTCTAGTATACATTTTTTGATCAGGTATGGCCTTCCCCACGTTGAAAGCTGGCTTATTGCCCTCCGTTTACTCGTCCTAGCATGATTATTAGACTCGGGTCCTACTATATCCAAGTCAAAACTGTCCAGACAGCCAGAGCGTTTGATAGAATATCGTTTTCTCTTCCTCTGTCCATTGCGTAGTAAAGTCATACCAAATGGTCCACTTGGTATGTCATCTTTATCCCATGGTACGAGAGCTGACTCTAAGGTATTGCTTAGAGACAGCATCTTATTTACGAACATCTTGCTAGATTCATCATAACCGAAAGGATCCTCGTTAATCCCAAAGTCCAGATCGACTCGGAGATGTCGTATTTCAGTTCTATGGACCTCGTTACTAAAGAAGTTGGAAAGTCGCTGGTCAAGTTTTGAATCTTTAGTTAAAGGGTCGTTGTACAGAAGAAGAAAGTAAAACTCTGTCGTGTGTGGGTCAAACATTCCTAAACCTGGGCTTCTTCGTAACCAAGGCTTGGCCTTGTACCAGATTTCGATTTCTTGGCGGTGTTGGACACACGTTTGTGAAAGTATATTCAGAGTATTCGCAAGGTAATTCTTCTTTATACGACTCTCCGAGCATGGTCGCCACTTATTAATTTTAATTCTGCGAGCTTGTTCCTGGAAAGGGTTGTTCTTGCATTTGCTCTTCTGCTGGATTGTAGCCGGGATAGACTTATAGATAGTTCGATCATGGATAATGTGGTCGTAGATAAGAAAGCGGACTTCTAAGGGGATTTGTTGAAGAAGAACGCAGGTTCTTGGCTCGTAGATTGCCTGTTCTTCGCATTTTGTTTGGCGATAAGTACTACTTTCGGAAGGAGTTTGTTTCCCAGAGCTCGGTGATGTGGTTTTGGCTACCATGATTTTTCGGTCGCAATGTAGAAGAGTGGTATTGGGAAAGAATACTCTAAGTGCTCGGTAGCAAATGGTACAAAGTAGTTTTGATGAACAGGTTAAGAAATAAACTAGAACATGGAATGTTATGGTTTTATATGCGGTGAGGGTCACTAAAATAGCGTTTCCAAGTCTTTAAGCTACTTAGAATGGAGGACGAACTAGGATAACCTGTCGGACTAAGTAGCGGCAGAGAGTAGGAAAAATATGCTTTCGAATCTGTAAAGATTAAAATAGGTATCTGAATACAAAAGGTACTATAGGAATTCATGAATTAAACCATTCATAAACTCGTCGGCACATATCCACTAACTTTGATTCGCTTAACAGCAAGTAAGCTGCATGTGGAGGACTTTTATACATTTTAAACAAAGTATTCGAGGTAATAAGAAACATTTCAGGATTCAAAAATATCCGTTTAGTAGACAAGCATTTCAAAAGTCCTTAAATAAGCCCCTAAAGTTCTATAACTCTCTTAAAATCAGCTGCGTACCCCTATTCCCAAGAGACCTTGTGCTCCTTGCTTAGATTCAAAATTTGAGTGCTCTTCTTATGATATTAAATAGTTCCTTCCTAGCTAATTTGCTGCAAAACTAATGAGCCGTCGCTTCTATAAAGATTAACAATACACAAAGGATCGATCATGGCCTCACTCTTTCCCATCTTGTAAGCGAATCTGTTAGTCGGGTAGGTAGGTAAGTATACCTTTCTTTCTTTCCTTCTGATCCCCTTCTCCTTTTCCTTTTTTCTCCAACAGCCTTAACCCCAAAATTGTACGTATTGCCTTTGCTTCCCCCAGTTATATTCAATACCCTGTCACCAGATACACTTTCCTTCCACTGTGAAGTTCAGCGAGTTGCTGCTTGATTACTGTGGCCACCAGCTCTCAAACAGCCTCCTATGTCGGATAGCATTGATGCCAATGGAACAAACATCTCACCCACCAATCATGATACTCCATAACCTCCAGAGCCTCTACGACTTTCACAGCTTCTACGGACCCGACAGCCTCGATAATTCACGACTCCCACGAATCCCACAAACTCCACGACGACTTTCACTACTTCGATGACTTTAGACAACCACAGTAAAGCCTGCGAATAAATTTCGGATGTCATCGACGTTTGGAAATACGTGCCACCCATTTTGGTTCTATCTCCAGTCACCACAAATGCATAACTCAGAATTCCAACGACACGACATTATCAATCACTCCAATCATATTCATGGTCATAATGATCATGAGTATGATCATTGATCATTATTCTCAATCGTTATCGTTGCCAACTTTATCGTTTAAGTCCTAAGTACACATTTGCTAATATTTTTGCCTGCTTGTAGAAACGAAAAGATATCCAGGACTGCTTTCCGGTACGTTACTTTACTCTCTGGATTCTTCTCCATTCCCACATACGTCACACAAGACAAGGCACCTCAATGTTTCAGTTAGTACCTGAGAAGGGAGGATACAATCCAGACCAACTGAAGTCAGTTAAATTCAGTATGGGCTCAAGTGGTTGTCAATGGTGCACTTCATTCGAGTTGAGTATTAACTCAAGCTCTCACTACTTGTTGTCAATCACGTTTTGAATTATTGCGTTTCGAATTATTCGAATTGTGGCTAATTATGCGTGTTTATAGAAAACAAACTAGTCCAAATGCCCTCTTCCAAGAAGACTGCTGCTCCTAAGGCTCCCCGGGCTCCCAAGGGAGTCAATCGTCGAGACGAGCGTATGCATACATTCTACCTCTGTTGCTCCTGTTCCTCTCCAGTCCATAATTGAAGTCAATTGAAGTATCTGACACGTTGGGTATGTTAGATTTTAGTTACTAATAAGGGTTTTTTTTTTCGTTTTAGTGAGAGCTCTTAGACAGCGGTCGAAGGAGAAGAAGAAAGCAGTGAAAGAGAGCATGAAAAAGGCGGTAAGTTATATTCGGGATTAGGATAAGGATTAGGGTTTAACTTAGTGATTTCAGAAGGAACAGCAAACCCAGGAGAAGGAAAAGGAAGAAGAAAAGGAGGAAGAGGACGAGGAAGAGGTTGAAGATAAGATAAAGGATGAACGTTGAGTTTGGAGCCTCAAATACAAGGTTGTGGATTTAGCGGGAACATGCGGCTCTGCAATCAAAGCTCTCCGACCTCACCAACGACGACACTTCAACCATCAAGCTCAACCCCTCAATACCACAAAACTCCCTCAACTTCCTCTCCATACACACAAAGATGTCTTTCTACGGCCTCAAGAAGTTCCCTGCGCCTGTTGGTACGTCAATTGATCCAGCGGACCGCCCTCAACCTGGAGTCTGGCAAATTTACTGATGAGGATAAACAGCTAAGCCAATGGCTCCTTTCTACGCTGCCGGTATGCCGATACACTCCCCGAAAACAATCGAATGAGGTTGATGGATGGAGGAGAATACTGGTCATAGAAGATGCTGATTGTAATCTGCAGGCGTGGTCGTTTTATACGGTGTCTACTCCTTCGCCAACGTCATGAAGAACAGTATGTGAAGTCCACCCTCTCGGAGAGGGCATAATTTAATTTCTACATCAGGCGCCGAATTCGCGAACGACCCCAGAAACCCCAATGCAAAGAACACCAAGCCAGCGGCACACTAGATGGGACGAAGTTCGGAAGGACGGGTTGCGGACAAATGATGGCGATTGTGAGATATGAAGAGAGGATGATTGATGGCATTGTATCATAGGAGAAGAGCCATCAAGACGATACCGTTAATCGATTGCATCCCTGCGTAACCGTAATGTCAATTCCGTCATCTGGACAACTTGCACAATAGGAGCACTCAATGCAAATTGGTGAGTGCATGGTATAGTAGTGCCTAGCCAGTGATTTGACTATTGTGGAAGGTTCGCATCATCGAGGTGGAGACAGACAGTTCGGTGTCGAGTGCACCTACGGGAGTTGGCTACGAATCAAGGTCTCCAGAGCTTTACTTGTCGTGACGGAAATTTTCAATCTAATCCCACCGCATTTAAAAGTCGGCCTTCCTTGTTTTAGCCAGCACCCAAATGTCTTACTTTCCTTGGTATTGTCTCCATAGCTACAGTAAGCTGAATGGGAGATGGTCCATGCTGTAACTTCCACAATTGGAAGAAAGTGCACCGAAAGAAGTCTCAAGCCATCGAAGCCATGTCTGAGGGGTCTTGTTTCTTTTTACCTCCGTACTTACATCAGTGTCATTGCTCCAATTAAAAATTTCTCGGGGCTTTCAAGCAAAGTTTATGCCGTCATATTTCCGATTTCACATCGCTGAAGTACTATACGATTTGGTTTATAAGAGATCATTTTGATTAGAGTAACCGAGTTATCCAAGTCAACTGAGTTACTCAAATCAAGTGAGGTATTCAAACCAAGTGACTTACTCAACTCCATCCCTCTTGTCTGAATAGATAGCTATTCAAAATAATATTTTATGAACCAATTCGTACGGTATATGCTCACAAACGAACATCTCCAAACATTGCCCTGCCCGCCTAATCAATCATCCTCATCAAACCAAAGTCCCTCTCATATCAAAAACCACCCACCTCATCAACACAAACCCTAACCCTAACATAAAGCACACTCCTCTCCCCAACCTCCTTCCCCATCTCCCTCCCATCAACACCACCCCAAGCATTCCTCACAATCCTCAAAAACTCCATCCAATCAAATTGACAAGTAGTTCTATGTCCCCTAACCATCTCAACCCAGACATTACTCCAGGGAATCTCGATTAGGATTCTTTTCACAACGTCACTTTTCCTGCTCCAATTCTCCCTATTACTACATTTTTCTTCTTTCCCTTCCCCCATCTCTCCTTCTTTCACAATCCCTTTAACCTGCGCTTGGCCCAGTTCTTTCTGACCATCTTCCCATTTTCCTTCTGATTCTGATTCTTGTTGTCCTTGATGATGTTTTTGAACTTGGTGCTGTTGTTGTTGTACTTGGGGAGGGTGATTCAAATAATCACCCCATCTCGAAGCACAAATATCATATAAATCTTCGATTCCATGTATGGATGTAAAAGGGACGAAACGATGGATGTTTGGTGTGGTTGAGAGGGAGGTGAGTAGGATTGTGGAGCGGAGTTGAGAGGGGGTTAGAAGTGAGGTTGGGAGGAGTTCGTAGGTTGGAGGGTGGGGGGATGGTGGTTTTGATGGTTGTAGGGGAGGTAGATGTTGTGGTTGTGAATCGATGGGAGTTGGAATGTCGGACGTCAATGTTGATTGTAGTTGATGTTCTGGTCTTGGGATTGGGCTTTGGTCTGGGCTTGGGGTTGTTGGATTTGGTTGTAAGGTAGAAGGCGGTGTTCCGAAGGTACACTCTCCCGGCATTTCGTTCATGGTTGTTTAGATAGTAGCTTGAGATGCTGATCCCGTCGTTTCCTCTGTTCAGATCGGCGGTAAGAGTTTCGACAGGCTGGCCTGTATTGATGCTGCTTCCTCTTCCATAAAAACTTCATTTCAAACTCATTCAGCAACTCAGTCGGATCTCTTATACATATCTCACTAGACCAAGGAAGCTGCAGCCTACAACAGCAGAGGTTAGCTGCTGCTTCTTCTATTCCCTTCGCCTTCGTGCTACTGTTATAAGATAACTTTTGGATGAATCCCGATTTTTCGAACGCCATATCCATGCATGATTCCATGAACTCCGTCTGAGCAAACTCCAGCAATATGCCGATTTCCTATCGGACCCTGCTCATAGGTCCTTCACTAGGTTCTTTGCCAACTTTTTCTGCTCTTCTATGCTCAATCCCTTCTCATCCGTCTCCTGTATCGCTCTCCCTATAGCCAAGGTACTCTTAACACTTTTGCTATCCACCCAAACCTTCCCATTCCTTCCAACCGCTATTTCAAATGCCACTCCTAAACCACCCAGTTCCTCAAGCACAATCACTTTCCCCTGCTCCACAGGTCTCGGCATCATTAATCGTCTTGCCATAGCCAAACTAATATCGAATAACATGCCTCCTATCAATGGGCCCAATCCTTCTGATTTTCCAGTCGATGAAGAAACACATTCGAGTTCGGGATCCATATGTTTATTCGCTAGGGTAACACGAGCGTAAACTACAGAGCCTGAGCTAAGCTGAGGTCTAGTTTTCTTGCTGGCGCCTTCGAAGGAGAGTTGAGGGAGGGAGGCAGAGGATGTAAAGTCAGATATGCTGGCATAGTAGAGATCGACAGCAGATCGTTGGACGGTTGCTATAACTAAGTCGCCAACCGTAGGAATGTACTTAAGCGTTGTTAGCTATTAGAATTGTTCAACAAGAGGTCCAGACGTACGCGACCGCCATTGAACTCTACCCAGATGGCATTCTTCTTCCTGTCGGTGAGTAATCGCCCTGCTACCGTTGGAGTGATAGTATTTGGTGGGATGTGTCGCAATCCAGGGCCAAGTTTTAAAGGTAAAGTCGCATGGGAGGGTAGTAACTCAGCATCCAGCTGATCGCCCGGAAGGATGAATATCTCTGTGCTACTCATAGTCGCAAGGTACACCGAAGAACAAGAGGTTGTTGAAGTTGCGAAGCTTTTGGTAGAGATCTCAGCCTTATCCATGTGGGGCTAAAAGACGAGGCGAAAGCTGCTGCTTTGCTAGCGTAGAAAAAAGATTCTGGGTGTTCATGCTAGGGAAAACCACCACGGCTCTGATATACTTCCCCATAACCCCTCATATTCCTCGCCCTTAATCAACCTTGCAAAATGGGAGAAGCAGATGCTACGAACGGCTCTACGCCAGGGGAGCGCCATGCCATTGGTATCGCTTTCGGTAACTCCAACAGTTCCATCGCATACACCACGGTTGAGGACAAGGCTGAGGTGATTGCCAACGAGGATGGTGGTAAGTAGTCCTGGAAAACATAATGTGTGGCGACTGCTAAGTGTATGGTTAGATCGTCAGATCCCTTCCGTTCTGTCATACGTTGACGGAGAGGAATTCTGTGGGCAACAGGCTAAGGCACAACTTGTACGAAACAGCGGAAACACCGTGGCGTATTTCAGAGATTTCCTTGGACAAGAGTAAATTTGATCCCGAGCTTGCGGAGAAACATGCGCTAATATCCATTGCAGGTTCAAGTCGATAGATCCAACTCATACCCACGCCTCTGCTCACCCCAAAGCCCACGAAAACACTGTCGCATTTGAGATCCAAGACAAGGAGGGAGACTCAAAATCCACGGTTACGGTATCCGAAATCACCACCCGTCACTTCAAGCGCCTTGCACAGTCTGCATCTGATTTCTCCGGAAAGCAGATCAACTCATGTGTCATTACAGTCCCTACAAACTTCAGTGATGTGCAAAAGGCAGCTTTGACAAAAGCAGCAAATGATGCTGGTTTGGAGGTACTGCAGCTCATCAATGAGCCTGTCGCTGCGTTGTTGGCATATGATGCAAAACTCGAGAGCAAGGTTGCCGACAAGATTGTCGTAGTTGCAGACCTTGGCGGTACCCGATCAGATGTAGCTGTTGTTGCATCAAGAGGAGGCATGTACACCATTCTCGCCACTGCGCACGACTACGAATTTGCCGGTACGCACTTGGACAAAGTTTTGGAGGATCACTTTGCAAAGGAATTCATCAAGTGGAATACTACCGACCCCCGGACGATTCCACGAAGTATGGCAAAGTTGAAGGCTGAGGCTGAGGCATGCAAGAAGGCTTTGAGCATTGGAACCAACTCAAGCTTTGCCATTGAGAGTTTAGCAGAGGGTGCCGATTTCTCCTCTACTATCAACAGATTACGATACGAGACAATCGCTCGCAAGGTCTTCGAGGGATTTAACAGACTCATCGAGGGAGTAGTCAAGAAGGCTGACTTAGATGTTCTTGATATTGACGAAGTCATCCTTTCTGGAGGAACTTCGCACACCCCAAAGATTGCTTCCAATATGCGCTCAATCTTCCCCGAAAGCACCACTATTCTTGCACCATCGACCACCCCAACTGCTATCAACCCCTCAGAACTTCAAGCCCGAGGAGCTGCGCTGCAAGCTTCTTTGATTACTGCCTTCGATGCTGAGGATATCGAGCAATCCACTCACGCAGCTGTCACCACCGTTAAGCACCTTACGAACGCAATTGGTGTTCTTGCTATTACAGACGACGTGAAGAAGGGTGCCTTCACACCCATCATCTCCGCAGAGACTGCTGTCCCTGCCCGCCGAACCATCCACATCAACTCGCCACCTGCTGGAGGCAATGTTCTTATCAAGATTGTAGAGGGAGGATCGCACATCAAGGTCACCCAAGTTGAGAAGGGGGAGAAGGAGAAGTCCACTGATTCTGATGACTCGGACGAAGACAGTGACGATGAACCAGAAGAGAAGCGCGAGAAAGTCTGGAAGGTCGGCAATGTGCTGGCTGAGGCAGCTGTCAAAGACGTGAAGAAGGGCAGCAAGGTAGAGGTAATGGTTAATGTCGCGGCTGATTTGTCGGTGACCATCACCGCACGCGAAGTTGGTGGCAAGGGAGGTGTTAGAGGAAACTTGGCTGCACCTTGAGTTCTACGAACATTAAATCACCAAGTCGATTTGGGGAACCCAGGGATTTAAGGGGAGTAAAGAACAGAGTAAATGGAGACCGGCTATGTGACGAGTAAGACAAGCAGCTATTTAGACGAGCTTTTCTGCGGTTCTTTTCATAGACCATTGTTTTGGAGTTTCATGCGCTGAAGAAAGAGGATGGGTAGAATAAAAGCAAAGAATACGAATCCTTCAAACATGGCCGTTAGTACGGTAGTAGTCAATTAGAAAAGTGAACAGTTCTTCACCAGCTAGGTGAATGGTTGTTGCAAAGACGAGGGCTTGGTGGTTTGAGACTCTCATGTCCAAATGCTAAAAAATGTTTCCCAGACTCTACTCTACCAAACCTGGTTTCGCAGAGATCAAAGGAGCAGCAGACTAATACCAGACGATCGATACCCCCGCCCCCTCAAATCGACTCTTATTAATATGGGAGTTCATCAAATTTGCCGCGAAATAGATTAACCAGGTTCCCCGCCTTCCACTTCAACCTTTTCTTCAACCAGACATGCTCGTGTACTATCAATTCACGACACACCAGCAAGGGTCTGATAAATTTAGATGTTGCACCTGATGGCATTCTACTGCTTCTGTGTGGCTTCGGCTGTTGAATTCAGTGCCGGTGTAAGATGCAGCAAATCCTTAGCGGTATAGCAGCAAATGTTTAACCAGTCCTACAATTGATGTCTGCCTAGGGAGCAGAAAACAGAACAGATTTGGCGACAAACAAATTGGAAAATCGAGGTTGTGAGTACAACTAAAACTACTAAAAGTTGCATTGCTGAGGCACAATTGCATCGAAAGCAAACACAGGTTAACTAAACTCTGGCGCAACCCTTGAATCATTAGACTTGGTCAGGTCGAGATCAAGCATATTGTCAATATAGCCTGCCACGTAGTTTGCTGACTATAGGTGGTATGTCCCAGAAATCCTGAAAAAGATTCATCACATTTCCTATCTCGCATACCCTTCGCAGTTTCCTATTCGGCTCCATAATAGCCACTCTAGACATCGATGCTAGACTCGAAATGCAGGCTAAGTGTGTCAGTAACTCGTCAGTTGACGTTGAAGCTGCCCTTGTCCGGATTAATTCTTCTCCTCCGTGCACCATACTTTCGAGGAAGGTTTTCTTGGCTTCGAAGTTATTGCAAATACACAACATATTTTCCACAAAGGGTATGCTCTGAACACAGTTTGGTGGCCCAACCATCAGACCATGGTTCAACACAGCTATCTATGAAAAACTTCCAGCGAGAAGATGGGAACACTAGCCACAGCATCCATTGCTCAGCGGAACAGAATCCGAAAATTCCTCAAGGCCGGTTGATGTTTCAGCTGATCTCTGCTGATCCTGGGGCTCTTCTCACCACTCAGCCCTTGCAAAGCGACCTTAGGGTTCGGATCTGACTTCAGGTACAGGAACAAATTTTCAGACCAGTGAAAAGGGATATTAATATGTGTATTATCCGGGGTGATGCGCATGCATTGAGGTAGAAAAATACAAACCTCCGAGGCCTTATCTCTTGGTGCCAACCCTTTCATCGCCGGCCAGCTGAGCCGATTGGGCAAGTATACAACCCTTTCTTCGTCGTTTAGTGAATGCGTTCCTTTTGTCATATGATTTTACGGAAGTTCATAATCTCCACTCATGCTTGTTCGGGGGCGGTGCCTCCTCTCTACCAGAAGTCATCGGTCCCTTCATGTCTCCTGTAGACACTCAATCTATGGTCGTGGCGTTGGCAGTCAATTTCCCATAGGCAAATTCGACTGATGGATATTGTGAAGCTTTCATGGGCCAATCGTTTGGGCATTGGCAAGTGGCTATGTTCAGTACAGCGAAGATCGCGGTAGGAAGTGCGCCGCTTGCACTTTACCTCACACGGTTCAAACGTCTTTTGACGGCTTCAGGGACGACATTCCCGTCGATCCGTTAGTTCCTCAGACATCAGATGAATGGGACTTGAGTCCTGCTGCTTAATGACGTTGGTAGGATCAGGATACAAGAGCAGAACTATATAATGTTCTTCAATTCCATTCTATCATCACCATCAACCACTTCTCAGTTGTCACATACATTCCCTTATTTGGACTAGCTTCACCATGTATCGCAGTATCGCTCTCGCCACCTCACTGGCCGCACTCGTGCGTGGCCAACAAGTGGGAACATACCAAACAGAAACCCACCCTTCGTTGACATGGCAGACGTGCACTGCAGTAGGATCGTGTACTACAAATAACGGCAAAGTGGTCATTGACTCCAACTGGCGCTGGGTTCACACAACAACAAGCGGAAGCTACACCAACTGCTACACTGTAAGTCTCAAAACTTTGGGAGCAAATTGTTCTTTTCTGTGTTCAAACTACTCATTCTTGAATCCTGTTTGAGTTACTTCCTATATATCCAGAACACGTAAATTAACACCGAGTTTCTGACTGTAGGGCAACACTTGGGATGCTACTCTATGCCCTGACGATGTGACATGTGCTGCCAACTGCGCATTGGAAGGTGCCGACTACTCTGGTACTTACGGAGTCACTGCGAGCGGCTCATCCTTGAAGCTCAACTTTGTTACTTCGGGAACTACTAAGAACATTGGTTCCCGTCTGTATCTTATGGACACCAGCGATGCCGCCTACCAGCAATTCAGCCTGCTGAACAAGGAGTTCACTTTTGACGTCGATGTCTCTAACCTTCCTTGCGGACTCAATGGCGCTCTTTACTTTGTTTCTATGGATAAAGACGGAGGAACGGCCCGGTTCCCTACGAACAAGGCTGGTGCTAAGTATGGTGTTGGTTACTGTGATTCGCAGTGCCCTCGTGACTTGAAGTTCATTTCTGGTCAGGTAAGTCATCCCCATTTCCAGACATACTTTCCGGTTCTTGTTATGTTAACACTCTCATTAGGGCAATGTTGAGGGCTGGACGCCATCCACCAATGATGTTAACGCTGGTGTTGGTGGCCACGGCTCTTGCTGTGCTGAGATGGATGTCTGGTAAGTTACAAACGCCGAGTAAAATATTCTTACTATGATTTATTACACTTCAAGTCCCAAACAAACCAAGGTCCTAGTTATCCTTATAACTCTAGAATGCAAGCTGACTCTGAATTCGTGATATGTAGGGAAGCCAACTCTGTTAGTGCCGCATACACACCTCACCCTTGCGACACTGCCACCCAGACCTTGTGCAATGGTGATGCTTGCGGAGGTACCTACTCAACTACCCGTTACGCAGGAACATGCGATCCAGATGGATGTGACTTCAACTCCTACCGCCAGGGAGATACCAGCTTCTACGGTAAAGGCCTCAAAGTGGACACCTCCAAAGTCTTCACAGTCGTCACCCAATTCATCGGTAGCCCACTGTACGTTCCCATCAATCCTCCCCAACCCCTCTACCCTCTAATATCAAACGCAAACCGCTAATCATTACACGTGTATACTTCTAGAACTGAAATCAAACGTTTCTACGTCCAAAATGGAGTAGTAATTCCCAACTCCGTATCAACAGCAAGCGGAACATCAGGCAACAGCATAACATCCAGCTACTGTTCCGCACAAAAAGTAGCCTTCGGTGACAACGACTCCTTCTCAGCTCATGGTGGTCTATCCAAAATGTCTACTGCTCTATCAGGTGGAATGTCTTTGGTCATGTCTATTTGGGATGACCATTACGCTAATATGCTTTGGCTTGACTCTACCTACCCAACCACTAAGACTGGACCTGGAGGACCTAGGGGTACTTGTGCTACTACTAGTGGTGTTCCGGCTGATGTCGAGAGTACTTATGCTAGTGCTAGTGTCACCTATTCGAATATTAAGACGGGTCCTATTAATAGTACTTATTCTGCTTCTTAGAGGAGTGGAAGAGAAATAGTGGAAGCGGGATTGGGGTGCTTGGATTGGGTTTAGAGTTGGCGGAGTTGGAAAAACGATTGAGTCGTGTGGTCGAGGGAGGAGCTTTATCATTCATTTTGTTTGAGATGGGGCTGTGTTTCACACTTCTCTCTTCCTTTTCTACTTCTTCTTGCTGTATATAGCTTTTTGCCTCCTTTAAAGGCTACAACCACCGTTTGTATATAGCTTGAGTAAAATTGAACTGTCGTTACCTATCTTATGTAGATTAGAAGAATCTAGCTCGTGTGTGACATGCTTCCATCAAGATCAAGTAGAACTATATGTTCTATATATATCAAATTAGACTTCTTAAGGAAATCTTATATAATTAGTATCTACAGCTATCTATCCAGAGTCCTATTACCGTTAAATAACTCAAAAAAAAAATTTAAATGAACCTTCTTATCGCAAACTAAACACTGCCCCTTTCCCTCGCTTCTCGCTTAACCCCTACCCACAAGCCCTTCCTAAAATCTCTCCCAAGTATGACACGAAATGCAAAACTATATAATTCCATGAAATTTTTTAGAATATAGCATTACCTGTGTTTTTGTCGTTGAGTTTAAAGGGCGGAGGAGGGGGAAAGGAAGCAGAGGAAGACATTATAAAAGTTGGTGTAGCGAACCTTATGTGCTTTGGTGGTGATGTTACTGTTGGTGGTAGTGTAAGATTTATTTTCTCCTCTTTAAACAAAACTTTTCTTGGACTTGCCACCAGAGTGGTTTATGTGTTCTGTTCGTTGGGGATGAACGGCTGGTTTTGGCCTACGTGGAAGGCAGGGTGGTGAATGGTATCGAGGTGTTTGATAGTACCTTGCTTTCCTAGGCTGTGGGAAGGGAAGCGTCCTGATTTTCTGCAATCAGGCCTAGCTGCAATAGCAAATGGTTTTTCCTTGCTGTAAATTCGACTGAGTTGGAAAAAAATATGAAATCCGTACTCGGCCATTTTCCAATACTGACTATTCTATGTAAGTACTAATAATTGCGGTAGTATTATCCATCATACGATGGACATCGTGTGCGTGACTCGGACACCGGCAACATATCTTAACAGGTATTCCTCCTACAAAGTCCGCATTACTATTCTGAGACCCTTCCACTGCCTCTGGAAGAACAACATCCATCAGACTTTGTGTCTTGCAATCGATCAATCCAAGTTCCGTCAAACCAAGATCTGGGACTCCCACCAGACCAACAAAACTTGCTATCATAAAAGGAGACTTTGTCGTACAACCAAGAATTTCTCGAACCGAGGCATCAAGTGCAAGAGATTGATCTCGTACGTTCTCCCAAGGTTCCGAAGACATACAGCCTGCGACGTCAAGTTTTACCGAACCTAGAATCTCCCCTTCATTAACTGCAAGAAATCCACCTCCAAGATCAATCATAGCCTTTACTGCGCTTGCTATTTCTTCATCAGAAGTCCCGATGACTACTAAGTTTTGGTTCTCACAGTTCGTTGTACAAGCGATAGCGCCTCGTCTTAAACCAAATCCGCGAACGAAACCAATACCTACGTTCTTGGTAGCATGATGACGGTCAATCACAACAACCTTTAGAACGTCCCGCTTTAGATCGCAGTCGAGATGACCCTTCTCAGATGCTATAAGACGTGTGTGGAATGCTCGCTTAAAGTAACCGTCATACATTTCCATTGCTTGTACCCAGGCTTCTGACTTGCCTGCTGGAGGAAAGACATGGAAACTTGAGGCTTCGAGAAAGTGGGGATCTATATGGATACTGTTTAGCGTGAATTCCGGTACAACATCGGTGTTTTTGAATAGAGGTTTGTGATTTTCCGCCACAAGGTTTCCGTTTACTATCACAGCTGTGGGGCTACCAGTCGATTAGTGAAATCGTAAATCATGAAGGCTAGAGGAACTCACCGGACATCCTCGAGATTATCTAGAATGATCAAATCTGCTAATTTTGCAGGCGTAACGCTTCCAATGAGGTGATCTAGACGATAGTAGGAAGCAGCATTAAGGGTTGCCATCCGATAAGCTTTCATCTTATCAACTCCAAGACGAATTGCTTCTCGAACATGATGATCAATATGACCTTCCGAATCAAGGTCCTCAGCCAATTTATCATCCGCACAAAACGATATATGTCCAAGTCCATCTTTCAGAACTGGAATATCGCTAAAGACACTAGAAATATTGGAATTCATGCTTCCACTCATCACAGTAAGCATCATTCCCAACCTTAATCGTTCAATGACATCTTCAGGTCGATGAGCATTATGATCATCTCCAATTCCACCAGCTGCATATGCCCAAAGTGGCTCATTTTCGAGCAGAGCTGTATGACCGGTAATCCGTTTTCCAGCATGTAAGGCAGCGGCTTGTTTCTGGGCTGAAGCTAAATCCAGCGAAAAGGGATTGGACTCTCCAAGTGTAGCAGCTTGACTTTGAGATACTCTCTCGCAGAGCTCTGCTGTAGTCATTGAGACACCGCCAAGTTCTAGCTCTGGAGGATTTCCAGGAATTTTGTGTGATACTTGACGGAGTATCCGGAGTGGTGTCGATGTTTCTCCTGGGACCTATGAGTGGTCTGCTGATCTTTGAGATGGGTGTCACATACCCATGAAATCCATTCCTTTGCCTCCAAATACCTACATGTCTGATCAACATATTTTTCATCAAGTATTAGTATTAGAGAACTTTCTTACATTAGCGATACAATTCGCATCAGCCAGGACAGTAGTTGTTCCCCTCGGTACACTCAACCTAGCCAACTCCCCGGGAACCAACTTCGTATACTCAATATGAATATGAGCATCAATAAACCCAGGACTAACAAACTTCCCCTTAGCATCAATCTCCTTCAAGTAATCCTGTGAAAAGTGATTCCAGGGCGTAATAGCAGCAATATGCCGTCCAGCAATAACCACATCTCGAGGAAGAATCTCTCCAGTATGTAAAGCAAGGATATGTGCACCACGAATAATGAGTGAAGCTGGTCGCGATCCAAGTGCAACAAGTCGAAGGTGCATAAGCTCATTCACTGTGATTGTGAGATGTGCACCTGTTGAGTTTGAGGGATGGATAGAGGGTGATCCTGGATTCTGCATTGTAGGGGTGGTGGTTGTTTCATTTATTAGTCAGCCGTGGTCAAAGTGGTGGTTAAACTTTTTTGTTGACGACGTCCGAAAAATTTTCTTCTATCTCTCTCTCTCTTTCTCTCTCTTCCAAATGGTCTAAAAGGTCATGAGTATTCAATAACTGTAGCTTGTTATCGGGAATGTTTCTGTCGAAATCGAGGTTACAATCCCACTTTTGTATCTTTTGTGATAAGTTGCCTGCCGAACCGGCAATCTTCTACCTCTGAGTCGAGTCGATGAGATCTTCCCCCACCCATATCACGACTTTCCATGTGGGCTTAAGGTGTAGATTTTACATACTCGCTCGGTACCGAGCGACATGGTAAGTAGTCTAGACTCTATATGACTCTATACTATATCAGGACTGCCAAGAGTAAGGGCTGTGGATCAAGAGATAACAACATCTAGAGAAAACCGTTATCTAAAGGCCAAAAGACTGAATGACCGACGATACTTAATCTAGATTTATTGCTTCCGATTCCTTTCAACCTTATACGATTTTTGGTTTTTTTGGTTGCGATTTGCGCATCTCCAGTACTTTAAGATGTCTAAAGAATACGCGACGTACGATACCCAGCCAGTCCAGGGTCTGTCCTCGGGATATGAGGATGGAAAACGCTCACTGTGGGGACGAGTTAAAAATAAGGCTGTATTACAAGTTAGTGATAGCCGAATGGTACCAGGAACAAAATGGAGTAATAGAGGTCAGATATTAGGTACTGCGTACCACGTTGAGGGGATTTGCTAATGATTTACAGATTTGGATCCCGTCGAGCCGGAGTTTCAAACATGGAGAACTTACAATTGTAAGTAACCTCTTCTGGGAACTTGAGCTTTGTCAAAATAAAAACTAATTTCTTTTTCAAAGTTGTTATGTACTGGATCTCAGACGCCTTTGCAGTCTCGAATTGGCGCATTGGTAGCTCACTAATTGCTATTGGTCTCTCGTGGAAGCTCGCTTTAATCGCTGTAGCCATTGGCAATTTTATGACAGCTCTTGTTGTCACATTTAACGGTCTTATTGGGGCTCGCCTTCATATCCCATTTACAATTCAGGCCAGGAGTGCCTATGGATTCTACTTCGCTTATGTTATCATCGTTTTTAGAGTTATCATCTCCGTGTTCTGGTATGGCATTGGAACTTATACCGGTGCGGAATGTGTTCGTAGGTACATCATTTATCCATGTTTGAATATCTTGACTGATTGGTACAGAATCTATGATCTTTGCTATATGGCCGAGATTCCGTAATGTCCCCAACCAACTTCCCGAATCTGCGAATATCACTACCAAGTTCATGATCTGTTATTTTATTTACTTCTTAATCTGCTTACCCTTCCACTATATCCCAGCGCATCATGTAAGGTGGTTCTTCACTTTCAAAAGTATCGTCACACCAATTGCTGGATTTGCTCTTGTCGGATGGATTGTGCATTCGACTGGCGGTGGAGATGCGTTATTCGTTCAGGGAAACACGGTCCAGGGTTCTGCTTTGGGGTGGACGATGATGAATGGGATTTACGCAATGGTGGGAAACTTTGCAACCCTTGGGGTCAACATGTTAGTTCTAATTCCCAGTCTTCTTATTTTAGACATTCATTAATGGGCACATCTAGGAACGATTTCGCCAGATACTCAAAGAAGCCAAACAGCCCATACGTTCAACTAATCGTCATACCAATAGTATTCATGATAATGATGCTCTTCGGCATAATTGGCGCAAACGGCTCACAAATTCTCTTCGGCGAACTGCTCTGGGACCCCTTACTGATCGTAGATAATTGGACCTCAAAAGGAGGCAGAGCCGGAGCATTTTTCTGTGCCTTAGCTTTCCTAATCGCATCTATCGGTACCAATATCTCAGCAAATTCAATCTCCGTCGCCACAGATCTCTCAGCTCTCTTCCCAAAATATATCAATATCCGCCGTGGCCAATTTATCTGTGCGGTTATTGGAGCTTGGGCGATGACTCCTTGGAATATTTTGGTATCGGCCGGTTCGCTTATTAGTTTTATGAATGGTTACACCATCTGGCTTGCTCCTATTTCCGGTATCCTGATTGCGGATTATTGGATCGTGCATAAACAAGTTCTTTCGGTACCGGAGATGTATCATCCAGATGGTATATATGCATATAATCGATGGGGTACGAATTGGAGAGCTGCTGTTGCTTTTTTTGTTGGCTTTATACCACTTCTCCCTGGATTTGCGCAATCTGTCAACTCGTCGCTTAAGGTTAGCGAGGGAGCTATTCACTTTTATTATTTGGGGTATTTTTATGGATTTATTGTTGGTGGTGGGTTGCATGTTTTGTTGAGTAAATGGTTTCCGGCTAAGGAGACTATGTTGCATGAGAAGGATGTGTCGTTGGAGGGTCGTGTGGTATGATAGTAGTGGCTTGGTTGTTGGTTGTAAGTCATACTGGAATTTTCTGGTGGTTTTACTAGGACTGACTATTTAGTATAGTCTATAATGTAGTTTTGGTAATTATAGCAGTATATCATGAAATCAAAAAGTTGAACTCTACATCCTTCCGTTTCGCTACCCCTATTCAGAGTCCTCGCTTAACATTGGATCAGCACTCACTGAGGAGTAACTATCTAAGTTCTAAAACTTACTCTGAACTTCCAACAACGCTTTATACTATGGATAATCTTTTGTCTCTAATTTAAATATTTGTCATAAGTTGTCTTCTACAGACGCACTATCTTTCTAAACGCCGATAGTCGAATCTACAGACTGTGGGCCTCCCACTCTTCTATCGGACTTCCGAAGATAAGAGGGAGAAACGCAGGTACAACATTAACAGTCGGTGCCCACGAAAAGAAAATAGCGAGCCGAGATCTGCTTGTCATCTGCGTAATCTTCACTGACGAGTCACAGTCTGTTGAACCACGTAGCTTCCCCAATCATGACATTCCTCAAGCTACTTGTGCTTCTCATAGCAAGCCAACCAGTATTCAGCCTCAACAACTATAGCACACGATGCTCCTCCCTCAGCTTCGGAAACCTAACATCATCAACTATCCGGTTTGCAACACCTATACTTGCCGGTTCAAATTTTACTAGTGATTCTACTGAAACGAGTTACAATACGCAACAAATCAATCTTCCAGAGAGCTGTCGTGTAGCATTGACGATTGAAACTTCGAATTTGTCGAGTGCCAGGTTTGAGATATGGCTTCCGAGTGTGGAATCTTAGAATCATAGATTTTTAGCTGTTGGAAATGGTGGGTGGGCTGGTGGGATTAATTATCCTGACATTATTGTTGGGCTAAAGAAAGGTGAGTTGTAATTTGGGAATTTGTTACTCCTAAGATGTTTTCATTGCTAATGGTAATAATCCTAAGGATTTGCTACAATGAGTACGGATAATGGTCATAACTCAACACAAAATGATGCTACGTGGACAAACAATACAGAAGCCATGATGGATTTGTGAGCCTACATTCCGCTCTATCAATACTTTTAAAGTCGACTAATATAAAATCACAGTGGTCATAGAGCACTCCACCTTTCAACAATAGCAGCAAAAGAGGTAATTCAAGCATACTACACTTCACCAGAAAGTTACTCCTATTATGCAGGTTGTTCAACAGGTGGTCGTTAAGGTTGGAGTGAAGTTCAACGTTATCCCCTCGATTTCGACGGTGTGTTAGTCGGTGCTCCAGCAAACTAGATGACGCATTTACCAGCTTGGGATGTCCGAGTAGCACTCGAGCAGTTTCCGAATTCTAAACCTTCATATATACCTAGTTCTATGTGGTCGGTGATTCATGAAGCTATCGTGGCTCAATGTGATGGTTTAGATGGTGTTGAGGATGGTCTTATTAGTGATCCTACTCGGTATGTTCCACTTCCCCTCCTTACGCCAAAACAATAAAAAGAGAAGGAAACCAGACTCATAGATATATAATATTGTAGTTGCAACTTCCACCCCAAAACCTCTCTTGGAACCGTCCAAACTCCAACTCCTCAGCCTGCCTCACACCTACACAAATAACAAACTTAAAACACATTTACACACCCTGGTACGAAAGCAACAACACAGATATCTACCCAGGACTCTCACCGGGTGGAGAAGCAGGTTATTCTTTCCTCTTCAATGGCGAGCATCCACAATTCGGAATCGATTTCTTTCGTCAAGCCATTGTAAATAATTCAACTTGGGACCATAGTACTATTTCAGGTGATACTGTTGCTTTAGCTGATAATATTAATCCGGGTGGTATTAATTCGTAAGGTTATTGAGTATCATGGGTTTCAGGATCCGGTTATCCCTAGTCTGGTTAGTGGGAAGTGGTATGATAGGGTTGTGGAGTTTTATGATAGGGTTGTGGAGTTTTATGCTAGGTTGGAAGAGAATGGGATTGAGGTTGGGGAGGTGAGTGATTGCTATAGATTGTTTATGGTGCCTGGGATGGAGCATTGTAGTGGTGGTGATGGTGGTAAGTGTCTTTTCCTCCTTTCAAAAATTCATTGTGGATTCTGGTTGAGAGGTGAATTTCTAATTATTGCTTGTGATTTAGCTTGGGTAACTGGTGGTGTTAGTCAAGGTACTTGGTTACCTGCAAGTAACGACACGTCTTACTCACTTCTCTACTCGCTTATCGACTGGGTTGAGAATGCATCACCTCCTATGGAACTGATTGGCACGAAATATGTAGAAGATACTCCTGCGCTGGGTATCTCTTTCACTAGGCCTTTTTGTTGTTGGACTAATATCCCAGTCTATAGTGGTGTTGGTAATGTTGGTCTAGCGGAGAACTGGGCTTGTCCTGAGGATGATGTGTATTGATTTATAGGTTGCTATACTTGAGAAAATTATCTTGCTACCTATTTCTCTTTGTGATATTCTTGCTAAATGATTTGGTAGCGAATTTCATACTATACAGAGCATTTAAACCTCCATATTGAAGAAACAAAAAGCAAAGTCAAGGCCACATTCCTTCCCTCATAAACTCCCAATCATCCCAATATCCCTCAAACCTCCCCACAAGTTCACTCCACTGATCCCCGGGATCCCTCCATGGTCTACTTATTAACCCCCCACTCAACAAATGTCTCTTAAGAGCAATATTCATAGCAAAACTACTCATAGAACTTCCCATAAACCATTCGGCTCTCATTAAAACCAAAAAATCAACTAACGCTTGTTGATCCCATGTTAAATTCTTCTCTAAATATGATAAGGAAGAAGGTGAGAGGATTGAATGTTTGGTGTAAACTTTGAGAGGGCGCGAGTTTGTACCTTGTGTCGTGGCTAGGTTGGTGAAATTTTCGATTTGGGATTCGGAACCAGATGCTAGGTAGATATTCATATAGTCCTTCTCGTTCGCAGAGGCGAGAAAAGCGGAAGTTTGTTCCTCGAAACCAGGCCACCATTTCAAAGCATCACTTTCAGTCCTAAGATGAACACCCATCCAACCCATTCCCTTTACTCTCTTTCCCAGCTCCCGCAAAACCTCCTCAGAAAGTCCAATCACATCCTCTCTCATTTTCAGTAACCCACCAAACGACCCCCCAAATTCGGGTCCATCACTCCAAACTGGCCATTCGAAAAAAGTCCCCCATCTCAAACTGATAATCACTGGATGAGTGATATTAGGAGTATGTGTTGCTGGGTATTTAGAAGTATTTAACCATTTCTGAAAAGTTGGTTGAAAGAAAGAGATATGTCTATTTAAATCTCGACGATCACAACCTTCTCTACTACCTAGACCCTTAGGAGAGAAATTCTCGACCTCTATTACATTTCCATGATTTGGAATCTCCTCAATCTTATCATAGATAGTCATTTGAGGGCAAAAATATCGGAAGTTGGATTTAAAATGTTCTGAGGAGAAGAAATAGGTGAATGGTTGGAAAGAAGTGGATGTTATATCGAGGGAGAGGGTTGTTGTGTCGTTTGAACGGACTCGGATTTGTGGAATCAAAAGACCTGTGGCTCCGGCTTCTAGGGCGTATCGTATACAGGTTAGGATGTAATTTCTTATGTTTCCTATTCCGCCTGAATTGTTGGAGCAAGAGAATATTAGGCCTGGTGTCCAGTTTTTTTGTTCGGTGCAGAGGCGTTGGAGGGGCCAGCCGATGAAAGGGGCGTTTGGGTCAAGGTGGTGGGCGTTAGGGGAGTTGGTGATGGAGTTATTGGAGGTGGTTGTTTTTGGATGGTGTTGAAGGGCTTTGAGGATGTTGAGAGATGGGTAGAAGTAGATGTTTGTTAGGAGGAGGATTGTTAGGAATGTGGTAATTAGGGTACCCTTGTGGGACCTAAGGCGGAAGTGGGAGAGGTTTGACATTTCATGGATTTTGTGTGAATTTGGATGACGGGACCTCATAGCTGTACTTGATTGATTCGTACTTGGTAGTCATCATTTGTATGTAAGGGTAAGACTTTGGAAGATGGTTGAATAGAAGTGTCTTTTATCCGAAGTAGAGACCAGATCTACTTGACACTACGCATAATTTTTTTTATAGCAAAGTACAGTTCCATGTCAGATGACAGAAAAATATATTAAAATATTAGTTTGAAAAGCTGTGTTTATTAAATAGTGTGGGGAAGTCAGGGATGTGTGTATTGCCTTAAGGTATATGTTAACAGCCTGTGTCGGTTAAATTAGTAAAACGGCAACTTCACCACAGAATGCCTGTAAGCACAAAGTCATCAGGTGATAATTCAATAATGAATTTAATTATGAGGCACAGTAAAATTTCTCTACTACTTAACTATTATTTGGCAAACTTTTCCTTGAAAATTCAATACCTAGCTACCTAACATCAGGCTGTGCCAGAAAGTTCACAAATCGCTTAATTAACCAACCCCTTTCCCAACCCACTACTACAGAACCTCCTTCATAATCTCCAATACCACTTAACCTTCCATTCAACACAAAAAACACTACAAACTCGTCGCCCTGATACAAACTAGCATATCTACTTATTCAAGTGTAAAACGAGTCAAGAATAAACTTGCAATAAGACCTAATCAGGCATTAAAGACTAGGTTTTCCTCTACATGAAGCCTTAACTAAGCATTGTCTAAATTTATTGACATAAGTAAAACTCGCTGTAAGACTCTTTTCGGGGCTATAAGACTAGATTTTGCTTGACTATAAAGCTCATGGCTTTATGTTGAGTTTCTGTCCTTTTTTGCTAATGTTTCTTTTAACGGCAATTAACTCGTATGTTCCCCTTAAGAAAATAAATTGTTGTACTATCCACATCTAGGGGACACTTTTTACGCGATATCAAGCCTTACCTAATTTAGTATCTTGCGTATCTGTGCTCTATAGAAATTTGTAGGGGACGGAGATAGACTAAGAATGATTGTCTTAGCGGTAATATGTATAGTATATCTTTAATTCAATTTGCCGTAGGCTGTTGGAATTAATATAATTACCTTAGGCGTCTCAATTTAATTGTCTTAAGCTGTCGGCCTTAGGTGTTACAATTGCTATGACACATTTAGAAGAGAGAGGTCCCTGGCGTTCTACTTTGTATAAAGAATAGTATAGGACAAGGAACAGAGGGTACCTAATTAGACAACACGTATATCATATAAAAAGTGTCCGCCTAGTAGGGGGTAGCATAATAGTTTATTTTCTCAAGGGGGACATGCAAGTTAATTACCGTTCTTTTAATTAAAATAATCTAGTGCATGTTTTTATATAACTGTGTAGAAAAGAATCACTAGACTTATGCTGTTAATTTGTTTGAAGTTTTAATATTTGGATAGACTTGATATTGTGACTACTGATATTGATCATCGACATGAAACAAGTACTGTGTGAAGAGACACACTAGTAGGAAATAGATAGTGCTTCAAAAATCATTCAAAAACTACTTCTTTCCCCATCCTCTTAGGAAAAGAAAAAACAAAGAGGGGAAAAGAAGCATGTTTGATAATTTAATACCATCTGGTATAAGAGAACTTCTAAACTGTTAAATCAAAGAATCAAAAGGAAACCAAAAGAAACATCCAGATAAACAAACAACCACAAGAGATCCAGCGAACAGTGTCCCCTTCTATAAACTTGATACTTTCAAATCTAAAGCCAACAAGGAAAAACTTTCACACGATACTCTCAACTTCAGACCTAAACCTCCGTACTCCTACGACTCAAAGTCCTCGAACTAACTGATCGATCCGGTGTTCTCCCAAGTGTGTGCGAGGATATCGAATCAGAAGGTCTAACCGATGTTCGACCTCGAGGACTTGAGCGAGTTGCTGGAGAAGGAGAAGAAGGAGAAGGATGATTAGCTAACAGACTAGTAATACTGGTTGCGGTAATAGCAATTGCTTCTTCGATAGGTCTAGTTGCTATATTGTTCTGTTGAAATGTTGTGAGAACTGTGATGAGTGTTGCTATTGTTGAACGGAGAGTTTCGAGGTTGGGAGTATTGGGTGTTGATGGGGAGGCTTGGGATTGTCTTGGTGGGGTGACAGGTTCAATGGGAGGGGTTTGGGTTTGGGATTGTCTTTGGCTTTGTCGATGTCTTTGGGATTCTCGGGATTCTCGTTCGTGATGTGAGGATCTGGGACTTTGTGGGGGGGTGTTTGATTGGTTATCGTCTTCGCTGGATTCTGGTGTTCGACTGCGTGGGGCTCGATTGCGTGGGGTTCGGTTTTCTGGGGTTCGGGGACCTGGACTGCGACTTGGGCTTGGACTTGGACTTGGACTTGGGCTTGGGCTTGGTGGTTCTTCTACGATCGGATCGCGGTTGTGATGAATGTACGTAATTCGTCTTCTTGGTATTGGTTGGTGATCTTCGGGGTTGCGTGCAGCTGGCATTCTTAGAGCTCGTTCTTCAGGTGCGCCTCGTCTTCGATTCCTTCCTGCAGCAAAGAGACGTAAATCTCTGATTGCGTTGTACCATTTCAAACTTATCCTGTCCACTTGAGAGTGACTTGGTTTCCGATGCCATCTTGGACATAATGTAATTTCTGCGAGTCGTTCAAGTTGAGGGTAAACCCAGTCCATGTAACCACGGGCAGTATAGTCACTTCGACGCAAGGTGGTGAGAATGCGGTTCGCTTCGGCAATATCGTTGTTGGAGATCATTTTCTGAGTGCATCTCATTCCATCTTTTCTATTGCCCACACACCCAGTACCTGGATACACATCCAGCAGAATACGGGGATCCCATTCTAAATCCATGTGTGTGAACTTAACGATGCTCTACGTTTAGGAGGGAGTAGTCGTGGAAACTTCGAAATTCTCAACAAGATGCTCGTAGTGTAGTCGAGGGTCTTGGAAACGTCTTTTGTCGATGATTGAAATGTCTGGAAATCTAAATCTCTGCACAAAGTTGTGGGGTTTTATATCTTTTCCGAGTGGGAGCTTAGTATGGAATGTTCTATCACTTCTAAAGTCACAAGGCAGAATTTGAAAGCTAGGCAACGCAATAGTCTTTGGCAAGGCTCTCACTTTCCTGTACCAGGGACTCGAAGTGACATGCCATGCATGATGCGTGTGAACATCTCAAATGGGAAACACTTCCCATTCTTGTGACTATTTCCTAGTGGCCTCCTAAGTTCTGGACTGAAGTTTCCTTGAAACTCAGGCCACATTGTGACTCCGCCATCGAACTTTCAAGGCAGAAACAGGATTCATTGCTGGTTGAAGCACGTCATTGCAGATACACTTGGAGGAGGTGTGGTGCTGTGCCATGTTCCCAAGCTGTTGGGACGTGACTATTCAGAGAGGAAGACAGAACGAGCGAATGACACTCGCAGGCAAGATAGTTTAAACGAATGAAATCAATATCCAGAAAGCCAAGAAAAAATCCAACAGAATTCAGCTGCTCAGCCATGACAGCAGCAGAAGGTGAGTGGGAAAGGAAAGATTCTCGGAGCTTCGGAAAGGCGGATTGTCAACGCAACCCCTCCCCCTCCTGAAATCATGACCAGGACCATCATCAGTAGCAAGGCTTCCAAGTTAACTGCGGTCCGCAGCCCCAGGCAAGTACAGGCGTTGTGCAGGCCATGATGCGGCCGGCGCTTCCTTCCTCTCCCTCAGAAGAAAGGCTGAAACTTTTAACGCTTGAGATTCGGTGAGGCAGATAAGACTGCAGATTTCCTGTACTTCCCCGCAGAATAGTAAGCAGTCATCGCACACGTTTGGTGTGATTGAAAAATGAAGTTACAAGGAACTGTGTTGAAATGGTTTCTATCGAAAAATTGGTGGGAGGCTGGCCACGTAGTGCGGAGGTGCATCTGCAACGTCCAACCTTTAAAGAAACATGGCAGCCTTAAGTCTACCTAGTCTGGGCTGAGATGGAATTTGTATTCAGCTTGATATCCGAAGTGCGGCATACGAAGTCACAGCCTTGTGCTTTCTTGCTCTATTGATGCCGAGCTTCTTTACATCAGCTGCGGCAAATGAGAAATAGCAAAATGCCCCTGCAAAATCCACTTGGCGAATACAGAGCGATCAAACAAGTAAACCTAACATCTGGTGCTACTCAGTACTTGAGATAATTGGAATTTTTGTTCCTATCTTTAGTTTTTGTTGATGTTCATGTTACTGAACTACAGTATAGAGGTAGGGGGGTGGTTTGGTGCTAAGCGAGGTCACCCCAAGGGGCAGATAAATATCCAAATAATAAGTTTTGCTCTACAACATGAATGTGTCCATGGGCTAGGGGTGCAGGCAGCACTTTGGCGATGATCCCATATTTGAGGCGTCCGAAAAATTGACTAACGTTGATTTTGGGTACACGTAATGACCTGCCATTTCCTCTCACGAGGTGTTTCACGGTGAGGAGGAGAAATCCCCCTCTTTAGTATTGTTTTGCTACTTTGAATAAAATATTTTCTTTTGGTCTTTTGATTATTGTATCCGTGACTTTTTTTTGAAGTTCTTTTCTTTTTTTTGTTTTTGTCTCCCCTTTTGTGATGTCATGTGATATGTCTTCCTAAGAATCACGTGATTCTTGGAGTCAACCAATGGAAGTTTTTGAGGGTTGAGGCTTCTTAAAGACAACTCTAAACTTGTGATATTGAGTATCGAAGGGTAGCGGTCTTGGGTCGCAGTGCTGCCCTCTCCCCTTGAGTAATGACAATAATAACGCGCGGAAGTTGGATGAAGCAGAACGCAAAAGAGACTCTTTGACACGGAATTATGGCTACTTGGCCATGGGTTTGAACTCAATATGAATGCTTGAGCACCAGGACGAGGGCTCGAAGGATCCAAGTACAGTACAGCACAGTACTACGCTGTCGCACTTTCGTACAGAGCGTCGATGGAAAGCAAATTTGAAGATGACTTTATGGTTGTACTACGTGTTTTCTGTGTGGATGTGATTTTTGGTTTGTCCTCTTCAGTATCTCTCTACTGAGGCGACCAATGCTTGGCCTGGTTGTTAGTATGGGTATCGATGTTAGAAGAAGTTAGAAGGGATGAAATGAAGAAGCATTTTGTTAAGAGATGAACTTCCCGCCCGTTATGATGTAACCGCATGGGTGGGTCCTCGTATTGTACTTATTTCCCGCCGCCTTCCTAATTGTTAAGCTTGTTCAAACTTCAATTCTTCAATTCAAATGTTGTCCATCTGGCATCCTCTCTGCTTTGTCTTCTTTTATCTCTTGCCAGTTACTCTCCCTATTGCTCGACTGTAGGTGAATAAAGGTTTCAAAGCAAATGAGGGTGTCTTGCATCTCTCGTCGCTCTGTACGGAGTATGATAAATTTACCCGCCTCCACTCTTGGCATCAACGTAAACAACAACATGACTCTCACGGGTACGGTACTGTACTATACATATCATGTCACGGCATTTATGGCGGTAGGTAGGTAGGCAAGGGGCACAGCTTCCATATGTACCGCATCCCGGAAGCTCTAAATTCGCTCATCTCGGAAACCATTTTTTTTTTTTAAATATGCGAGCCACCAGCCTCTCAGCAAGAGCCTCCACCAGCCCCTTCATACCGCCTCTTTGTCGTCTACCGTTGTCAGCAGTAGCAATCAGACTTCACATGTCCCTCTTTCGTACTACGGACAATTTTGACGTCTGCCACAGACTAAGATAATTCGACAGATTCCTTTTTCGAAATTCTAATTCTCCTTGGCATTATGTTAGCATCGTGAGTTGCCAGCCATCCGATGAGCTCCGCACTTATCAGCTCATCACAATGGATCTGAGCACCCGGCGATCTGCACAGCTTTGTCCCTTATGATCCTCGTCGATTATACAAATACTGGGGCAGAATAAGGTACACGAGGTTAGTGATTGGCTTTCGTACAGAATGCCATGGTTCTCTCCGCGAAATCCAGGTGGTTACATCCCATCCCCCCATAACCAACAGCTTGCTATGACGACCCGCCCGAATTGGAAGGTCAACACAGAAATCTTGGGAAACGAGAGAAAGAACAATGGAGCTGCTCGCATTTACCATAAGGTACTTAAGAGACCATCTCCCCCACAACTTGCAGAATTAGGAGTTTTTTTCTTCTCTTCTCGACGCGCCCCCTCAGTCGAAATATCTCTTATTTCTTCTCTCCGCCGTCCTTACCCTCACCATCCCCCTCCTGTACTAGAATGCGCGCTTCTTCCCCCGCTGTCTTATTGACAGCCCTGGCGCCATTTCTAGTGGATGCAACGCCAGTCGCAACCAATTCCACGACAATCGCTCCAACGGTCACTGCAACTTCAACTTCAACCAGCGCCTCGGGTCCTTGTGCAACTGTTAGCAGCCTTTGGTCTGCCCAGATTGTTGCCTCTCCGTCAGCAACGCCAATTGTCGATGCTTCATTGGCATATGAGTGCTTGAATTCGGTGGCTTTGAATAAGACAGCAGCAATTGCTCTAGTAGACGCGTCCGCACCATATATTGAGTGGCAGAGTGGTAAGCATGCCTGGAACCTATTTCTTCGGTCCTCATTCCAATCTTGCTCGTTTTCCTCTCTGGTAGGCATTGGGTCACATGGCATTTATTTGAGAATCGGAGACAATCCATTGATTATTTTCCGCCGCTTGGACTGTGCTAATATCTGATCATGGAGCTGACTTTTGCGCTTTTAGATTTGGCATACCTTAAGGACCCTCCTGCGGACTACTACTATGCACCAATCGATGTTCTTAGCACTCTTGCGACAGTCAGGACGAATCTTGTGGGCGATGTGTACACCAACGAATACGAGTTCCAGAAGGATTTGTACCAAGTTTTTGCTCCTGCACACGACGGACATTTCGTTCTTTACCCGGATCTCCTTACGAAGGCCTTTGAGTGGGGCAGACAACTGGTCATAGTTTCCATCAGTAGCGATGGGGTGGAGGTTCCCAAGATCTACAGCTATGGTGGGACTTTCCATTCTTTACAGTTGAGCAACACTGATATTTCGCAGATGATGTGATTGCATCACCCTCGACAGCGCCCGCACTTGTTGAAATCAACGGAGTGGACGCAGCTACATATGTACAAGACTTTGCTGAAACTGCATGCTTTAATCAAGACATTGACGCATGCTACAATACTATGTTCTATGAGAAGGCCTTTGTCGCCGCAGATATAGGAACTGGATACTTCTCTATTGGTGGACGTGTTCGGTATATTTATCCAGGTGCAAACACGACGTTCGCATTTGACAACGGCACAACGGTCACCTACGATAATGTTGCCCACGTGAAAGGCAATTTTGCGGGTGTAGTTGACGGACCTTCGTTCTATAAGAAATTCTGTTCGCCAACGCACACTGCAACCCCAGTAGGTGCTGCGACAACTTCAGCCGCTGCTGCACCCACAGGACCAACCGGCTATCCTATACCTGTCGTATCGTCGAATGACACTATCGTGTCTGGGTACTTCTTAGAAGAAACTGGATTTGAGGATGTTGCAGTACTCAGTATGCTTGCTATGGAATCCGAATCAACTGTCGAATTCCAAGCTGTCGTACAAGAATTTTTAGCCGATGCAGTTGCCGCTGGGAAGACCAAGCTTGTTGTTGATCTTAGTGCCAACGGTGGAGGCTATATTTTTCAAGGTTACGACACATTTCGACAACTCTTCCCTCAAATTGTGCAAAGCGATTACACTCGCTTCCGGGAGAATGAAGCCTTTTTAGACGCTGCCCGCATCTTCTCGGACGCAATTCCCGCCAATTATAGTCCCAGCACTGCCTCGGACGAAACCATTGAGTTTTACGAATCATTTCTCAATTGGCAGTACGATTACAATCTTACTGACCAACCCTTCGTCTCTTTTGAGGACAAATTTGCCCCTCACATCTATGCTGGAGATCCATACACCAACATTATCCGATGGAACCTCAATGACCCACTCACTACTAGCAACTCCTCATATGGTTTTGGCACAGACATTACCGGCTATGGAAGTAGAACAAACTTCACTCAGCCTTTCCTTGCTGAGAACATCGTTCTTCTCTTGGATGGTTACTGCGCCTCAACATGTATCATTTTCAGCGAGTTCATGATTCATGATGCTGGTGTCAAATCTATTGCTATGGGTGGCCGGCCGACTACGGATCCTATTCAGGGCTTGGGCGGCGTCAAAGGCTCCCAATCATTTTCATGGACTGACATATACAACGAAGTGCAATCGGCGCTTCCACTCGCCACTTCGGAGCAAGCCGCTGTCCTCAACAACCTCACTTCCCTGCCGATCCTACGCTCTTCTAGCAGCTCTGTAAATCTACGAGACACTATCTTGCCAGGTAATTTGGAGGATGGCATTCCTGCACAGTTTGTGGCGGAATACACGGACTGCCGTTTGTTTTATACTGCACCCATGATTAGCGACGTTACGAAGATTTGGGAGGCGGCCGCTACAGCAGCTTGGGGTGGTGGAGCATGTGTCTCTGGCAGCCTGGCTGAAAAGAGAGATGTGGATACGCCCGCGCTCAAGAGGAGTCCTTGGGAGATGAAGGATGCTGAGAGGAGGAGAAGTACTATGGTGAGACCTAAGAGAGAGGTGGCCGAGAAGGATGCCTTGTGGAATGCTCGGCATGGAAGGAAGGTTGTTCAGTAGAGTAAAGATTGGGAAGGAAAGATGAGAACGTTGGCGTTCTGCCACCTAATACCACGGCCTAAAATTCTAATGAAGTAATTTGATTATGATAATATAGAATTGAGGACCCAGGCATGGCCATAGCCGACTCAACGAAACGAGTCAGGTGATACATGTGATAGAAACTGTAATCTGATTGATCTCTAAGACATCTCTACGCGTCTCGCAAACTATCCACCAGCACAGATCACACCATCAACCTCAATTGAAGAAGCTTGGCGATTACACTCTGTTCTTGGCGATTTAGAGTTGAGTAGTACAGTAGATGCACGGATCGTGGGATCTAGATTTTCTATATTGATTTGAGTCATATAGGGAAGGGCCGCGTAAGTATTGTTAACCCCGCAAAGAGATCTACAGGACCTACGTACAAGAGGCCTGAGCAGGAGTCCACTAAAATACAAAGAGAGATCGCTTGTAGTCTTCTGTAGTTACAGAGTATTAATGGTATTTCTTAAGTTTGTTGTCTTTACTTTTTGGTTTGAGTTAGTTGAGGTTAAGATTTGGAAGGTAGAGAGAGTAGGATATTTTAATTGTCTATAAAAAATTTAATATTATATAGACCTAAATACTATCACGTAGATCCTCAGTATTCAAGCTAGTATTCTATTACTTTATAAGAAACTATCAAGGCTGCACAAAATTTAGTTGTGTAACACAACAGTAAACGTGCCAGTAGTGCATGACTATATAAGTTATACTACTCCTAATCTGTACTTAAGTCTCCTAGCAAATAACAATGCATCTTAGAAATAGGCCGCTATTCTTTACCGTGACTTACCTAGCGTGCAGTAAAGTGGACCACGCACTGAAGATTAAATTCTATGTTTCTTCCTCCTATTTGGTTTCGTAGTAGGTTCAACCACTTGATGGAGGAGGGGCTACAATGACTAGTCAGAATGGAATCTTTTCGCACAATTTATATCGAGGGGCCTCTGGAAAGCCACCTATGGAGGAGGTATATGGGGCTTTAACAGATCAATGGCATTGTAGGAAGAAAGGCAGGACTTGTAGGGTGAGAGGACGTGTCGATGGATGGTACTAAAGATGGTGGTAGTAGTAGATTCTGGGATTGGCATTTGAAGTGTGATTATAGGAAGGAATGCTCTGTGTATTCTGGTGACTGTAGTGTATCGTACTATTAAACCTATTTTTGTCACTTGTGTTCTATTTAGAATATTATAACTATTTGGCTGCTCATGACTTGATATTATTTCTTTTTATAACCGTTTAACAAAATGACAGAGATCCCATTGAAATCTACAACCACGAATACAAGATTGGATACGTTTTGTGAAATGTTGTTAGATGACAAATCAGATTTAGGTTTTGTATTTTGAGACAAAGGTCATTACTTATTGTGCAATACTTGCGAGTATTTTCAGCTAGTAATCAACAGGTATATTCAACAGAACATTATCTTTTATCATACTACTCGCATAAAGCTTCGGTTGATGAGAATTCCAGCCTACCATCTTATGAGGCGTTGTAAAATGCAGCTACAACCAGCATAAACCCAACCTTAAATTCTCACCTACAGTGGGTGGACATAAGTCTGTCACTTACCCCTATTTTACACCAAAACTTACCCCTAATACTTCAAAAGTTTATAGTAAAGAAGAGATAATTAATTAAACTCTTTATACTAGACCTATTTATTCAATAGTTACCTATAATATTATATATTTATTTTAAAATTATAGACTACTAGGATTTATTAATAGTAATTAGAAGTAAGAGGTATATATAATTTACTAGTTTTATACTAAAATTTACTTAAAAAACTACTACCCTTAATTATTTCCTATTTCCTATACTAACTATTAGATATAATTAAAATATAATATAGATAAGTCTACTTTAAATACTAAAAATACTTACTAATTAAATTTTTAGATATACTTATAGCCTAAGTTTAACTTATATAAGTAGATGTACTAGGTATATTTTAGTGTAAAAGAGGGGTACGTGACAGACCTATGTCCACCCACTGTACCAGAGAAAACACACAGCGGCTTAAACCAAAGGGCTCTAGGATATTACAAAGCAGTTAGCTAGCTCGCTAAATTACCAGTCGCATTTCCAAGGAATCGGCCGCTCAAACTTATTCATTTCAAGAAGTTATCACCGACAGGTTAACCAATCACGGTCCTAGAAGACCTAATGGCTTGCTGACATGCATGTTGATGCATACCCGGAAATGGCTAAGAACTTCGGCACTGCATGACGCTTGGTTGTATTCTCGAGTCGAAAGATAGATAAAAAGGACTACCATGTGCGATTATTTTCCTTGTTGCGCAACAACATTTATGTTGTATAATTAAGTCGACAACTATGGCTTTCCTCCTGTACGGAAGTCTGGCACTGGCGGGGTGGGTACTCTATGGGGCAATATGGCGACTCTATCTCAGTCCATTATCCAAATTTCCTGGTCCAAAACTGGCTGCCTTGACGCAGTGGTATGAATTCTACTTCAACATCGTACAGGGTGGAATGTTCTTGTGGGAAATTGAGAGGATGCATGCAGTCTACGGTATGTCCTGCCCTCTACCTTATTACCGATTTCCCAAAAAAAATCGCACTGACTATTTCGATAGGTCCAATTGTGAGGATCAATCCTTGGGAACTACATGTCAACGATCCAAACTATTACGATGAGTTATACGCTGGAGGCGCGAAGAGACGCGATAAGTATATATATCTCACCTTATAAAGAAAGATTCGTAACTGATTTGGGAAAGATATCCCTGGTTTACAGCTGGTGGTGGATCTCCAAATTCGACATTTGAGACCAATCTCCACGACCAACATCGTCTAAGCCGAGGAGCAATTAATCCTTTTTTCAGCAAACGATCTATAATTTCTATCGAGCCCATTATCTTTACAGAAGTCACAAACCTCTGCACCCTCCTAAAGAGCCACCTGGCTACTCAAAAGCCCCTCAATTTCCGTGTCGCCTATTCGTCGCTAACTCTGGATGTGATATCACATTACTGCTTCGGAGGTTCCTGGGGTTGCTTGGCGAATAAAGAACTGGCTGAGGAGTGGAATTATACACTACATGACGTTTTCGAGAAAGCAAACCTTATCATGCACCTACCCTGGCTTCTGAAAGTCGTCAACATGCTCCCCGATTCCGTTGCTGGCCCTGTAGTCAGACATCATCGTAATACACGGAAATACGTCTCAGCAATCCTCAGACACGACGCAGAGACCGAAAAGAATACGAACACCATATTTCATGAGCTGAGAGATAGCGACGATTTACCACAATCCGAGAAAACTGTCCCGAGACTCGCTGACGAGGGAAATATCTTGATCGGAGCTGGTAGTGAGACGACAGCTCAAATATTATCCGTATTGAGCTTTCATCTCCTAGACAATCCAGATATACTTGCAAAATTGCGAAGCGAACTTGATACTATAATGCCAACAATTGATACGCAAGTGAAATGGACGCAGCTTGAACAATTACCATACTTGACAGCTGTTCTGAACGAAGGTCTCCGAATTTCTGCTCCTGTTGCTACTCGTCTCCCGAGGATTGCTCCAAATGAGGAATTGCAATTTGGGGACTGGTCTATACCGGCTGGTATACCTGTTAGTATGAGTTATTACCTCATACACTATGATCCAAATATATATCCCTCACCACACAAATTTGATCCTGAAAGATGGATTCGTGCACAGGCTGAGGGTAAGAGATTGGATCGATATCTGGTACCGTTTAGTAAGGGCAGTAGGAATTGTGTGGGTTTGAATTTGGCGTGGGCTGAGTTGTATCTTGCTATTGCTGTGGTATTTAGGAGGTTTGATATGGTGTTGTTTGAGACGGGCAGGAGTGATGTGGATGTTGCAAGGGATTGTTTTGTTAGTCAGCCTGTGAAGGGGTCCAAGGGTGTGAGAGTTAGGGTTGTGAAGGAAAGGACGTGATGGATGAAATTTTCTTTGGGGATTTTGGTGGATACTTTGAATGGGGGGTTATGCTTGGATTATGATTAAGTTATGAATATTTCTGAGTGAGGAAAGTAGCGCAAGTTCTGTGTATGTTTGTAACGTCGGATATTTCCAGGCGCGAGGCAGAACTACGAGAGTAAAATAGGCTTTTCTAAGAATAAACAGTGCAACTAATTGAGATATGTGCTAGATATAATATGACTTTCTATCTTGCAAAGTTATGCTTTGATAGATGCATGCTTCGGTAAGTTCTATGCTTCTGACTTTTTCGACACAGCCCCCTATTTTAAACGACACCATATTTTAATGACCTGCTGATAATGATTACTGCTGAGAAGGATTTGTAAAAGATTTGCAAAAGATTCGCCTCAAACCTCCCGAAAAGGGTTGAAATGAAAGTGGGCTCCCTTCGCGGAATGTTCTGCCTGAATGTAGGGTTGAATCCTGCATATTAGCTACCAGTTCCTCGGGTCGACAACTTGCTGTAATCATCGACCTACATTATAACAACATGCGAACCGATGAACTCATACGACAATTCGGTCTTGAACGCGCACGTTAGTGCAATATCCTGTATATTAGATACTAGTTCCTCGGGTCGATAACTTGCCGTAATTGTCGACTTACATTATAACCACATGCGAACTGACGAACTCATACGACAATTCGGTCTCGAAACCACACATTAGAGTGATATCCTGCTGCACTAGAATGCAGTTGAGTCTGCAAAGAGAAGAAGAAGTTGGATCTGTGCCGACACGCTCATGAATCAGTTAATTCATGAACGCATCGGCACAGATCCAACAGAAGTTCTATGGATTACTGCTTAATGTACTGTACAGGGCGAATTGCATATAAATTGAGGGGAAAAGTGATCCACAACATAGAAACAGTAGTTATAAAACGTTGAGGTCTGTCTTTCGATTATTTTCAATATTCAGTCAAAAAGGATCGCACAGAATGTCTCATAATAACATTGCCACAACTGAGCTGGTTGCAGAAGCTGACGATGTTGGTATAAGCTTTTGTATATGTTTTAAGGCCATGATTAATCAATCTTTCTCTCATTTACTACATTTTCATCTAAAAAAATGAAGACTCTAGCACTTACTAACTTGAAATCTATCAGTGGAGCGATGACGACTCAGCACTCGGAAACAGTGTTGCTAGTTCTTCAACATCGCTGAACTCATCAATTCTGAAATATCGCCAGGAAAATGGGAGGACTTACCACGCATATAAGGAAGGAAAATATGCTCTTCCAAACGATGAGGTATGCTCACATTGTCAACAACAATTTGTTACCACGAAATTTGACACGTACTTTAGGGCGAAAATGACCGTTTGGATCATATGCACCATTTAACCTCTCTGACACTCAAGGGAAAACTCTTTCTCAGTCCGATCTTCGAGGAGAAAAAGCAGGTTCACCGTGTTTTAGATGCAGGGACAGGAACTGGCATCTGGGCACTAGATTTTGCAGATGAACATCCAGAATCGGAAGTCCTTGGGATCGATCGTGAGTCTTCTCTTGGCGCTATTTCACAAGATTCCTTGTATTTTAAGAGGGCTTCTTTCGGCTTTCGCAAGCTTTATATCCCGGGCCTCATTCTCGTAAAACCTCTCCAGAACAAACAAATTCTAAATCAAAGAACATCTACAGTCTCCCCAATCCAGCCAACCTTCGTCGCTCCAAACTGTACTTTCCAAATTGACGACTTGGAAGCACCTTGGAGTTACGCCCAGAAATTCGATTTCATTTTTGCACGCTACCTCACGGGTTCTTTGTCGGATTGGCCGAGATTCTTTAAGCAGAGCTTTGATAACCTTATGGATGGAGGATATATTGAGCTTTGTGATCCAGTACGTAAGGTACCTAGAAGTACCTAGAAAAATTAGTATCCTGCTCTGCATTCGTGATATATAGGCTGCGCTTGAGTTTTGGCTAATTCGAGACATTTGTTGTTAGATTCATCCTTTTCTTTCAGACGATGACAGCATTCCTCCTGGTTCAGCATTGCAGCGGCTCGGTGAAAATATTCTGAAGGGTCATGCTAGTGTTGGGCAGCCTTTAGACAGTGCTCTGAAGTATAAAGATCAGCTTTCCGCTGCTGGATTTGTGAATATTGTCGAGAAGAATTTTAAGTGGCCAATTAATACTGTTAGTATATTTCAAGAACCAGCATTCTAAATTGTTTTGTTCAAGACTTTTGTTCATTTACTTGCTGCTTTAAAGTAGAGCCTTGTAATCATTTTACTTTCCATCACTCGAAGGATTAGAAAGCTAACAACTATACTTGTAGTGGCCGAAGGATAAGAAAGCCAAAGAGTTGGGGCTCTGGACACGAGAAAATATTGTGCCAGCGCTGTTTGGACTTACTATTGTTGCGATTGGGCGATGGTTAGGATGGTCGAAAGAGGAGTTAGAGCTTTTCTTGGTGGATGTTAGAAAGGACTTTTTGAATACTAAGATTCATGCTTATTTTCCTTTGAAGGTAGTGTACGCTCAGAAACCGGAAAATAGCAAAGTTTAGGGGCGAGGTTTTAGGAATGAAGGAAATGAGCTACAAATATTTTACATCTACTAGTCTTCTAAATACTCTCCCCCCCAAATAAATGTTATACGGTGTGTCGTAGTATAGGTTTACTCGGGCAATTACATAGACTAAATATACTAGCTTAAGTTCACTTAAAGTAAAATCTATGGAATTTACACTATATTCAAGGAATTCTAACAATCTTAGTACACTCTCTATTGGCTCTACACAACTAGGAAAGCCACGTTACGGACCCACCGTATAACATTTATTTAGGGGGGAGGGAGAGTAGGATTGGATATGTTGAAACTATGCAAATGTATTGATATGTCTATATTGAATTTGTAGTCAAAAGATATATGTTGAGACAAGGAAGGAAATCATGAATTCTCCTATTCTGTAAGCACTATACAATCCGCCTAATTACACATCTAGCGGCTTCGAAGCAACATTAACATCGGCCTTGCCCGTCTCGCTCTCCACGTCCGAAACAGCATCAACAGCCGGAATGATCTGCCGTGTCTTCGCTCTATTGATGAAATAGGCAACACTAAGAACACTGAAGAACATGGCAATACAATTGGCGATCATGGCGATGCTTCCCTCATACCACATCGGAGCCTGAGCAGTATTATAAAAGAGCAGGGTCCAAAATATGTAAAATGCAATAGCTGATCAGTCAATAATTAGTATTATACCATTGTTCGGAATTAAGAAAGAGACTTACTCATAGCATTCATAAAACCAATAACAATAGCCCTCTTCGCATCATCAGCACGACAAATATTATTTGCCCAAGCAAACAAAACACTCCGAAAACCCAACTGTACACCATTCAAAAACAGCGCAAATAACTTTGCGTTAATACTCGGTGGCTTTAACATAATAGCACCAGTAATAACCCCGGTAACTGATAATAAGATTCCAACTTGAATACGACCGACATCATTGTTGAACCAATCCGCATACCAGCTAAAAGCCAAATTGGCTACAATAGCAATAGCGCTAACAGCCGTAGGAATATAATTAATCTGCTCAACCGAATACTTTTTTAGATACTTCAAATACTGATTTAAGATTGCGTTATCAGCGAACATTTCACTATCGCCGGCTAGGAGTGCTAGGATCGATAGACAGTAGACTTCCCAGGATAGACCGACGCGTTTTAGGAGTGACCAGCCGAGGACTCCACGTTCTGATGATACTTCGGGGAGCCGTTCTTGAGCGAGAATCTTTTCGGCGGATGTTAGGAACCGTGATGTGCTGTTTTGTGGGTGCCCTGGGAATACGATATAGCCGTATATTGCGACTGGCATGGTGATTATGAAGTCGACGATGAAGAGCCATCTCCATCCAGCTAGACCGTGAAGTCCATCTGTATACGAACTATTAGTTCAAGACATTTCCCTTCTTTCCAACCTTCAAAAACATAATATACACATACCCATATTCCTATAAACAGCGCCTTGCAAAATCCCCGAAAACATAGTCCCCGCAATCCCAGCACTAACAAAAATAGCCGTTCTCTTCCCAAGTTCCTCATATTTGTACCAACTACCGAGGATATAATGTGTACCAACAAAAGTAGCTGATTCCATACATGCTTGGAAGAATCGGATGACGAAGACTTGGGTGTAGTTTGTTACGAAGGCATTTCCTAGGGTTAGGAAACCCCAGAATACCATTAGGGTTGAGAAGTATATTCTTGGGGAGATCTTTTGCATGGCTATGTTGTTGGGGACTTGAGCGAGGGTGTAGCCTACATAGAAGACTATGGGAAGAGGTTAGTTATTTTCGCTTTTGTGAATGTATTAGAGGATATGTTGGTTTGGGGCGGGGGGTGTACCGGAATTTATTTGATTCAGTTGTGTGCCGTACATTTTTAGGTCTTCTTTCATTCCTGATACGTAGGCATTGTTGAGATTCTGGTCCTGTTAGAATGTCTCCTGCTGTAGGTGCAGAAGATTTACATACAGAACGGTCAAGGCTACACGAGGGTTAATAAAAAAATAACTTCGTGTCTTGCAATATCTTCGATTGAGACTCACTAGTTGACCCAGTACATCAAACAACAAAAAGACAGGATAAACCAATCCAACTTGACAATCAAACGTCTTTCAGCCGCCGTCGGTGTGGGCTCTCCCCATACTGCTACACGTAACTTCTTTAGAAATCCCATATTCGACTTGATCTTAGAACGAGGATAATATGCAAAAGATAGCAATGTTCATATTAAGGGATCGATATTGTCTTATACTAATCTTTGATATTGACGCCACCATCAACTGCTGCTACTTAACCACTGATTTGCGTTTTATCTGCTATCGATGCATATTTCTTATCGAACGGCATGGAGGTTACAGAATCAAGATTTCCATCAATGGGTGGCGTGGTGTCTTGGCATTGTTTTCTTACATTGTTGATGCACCAATCCCACTTTCCCAGTCACTTCCCCACCAACCATAAAGGCCTCGAGATATCTTTTGGATAGATAGAAATTGAAGGTATGGGGGGAAAGACGAGCTCAAAATCGAAAGTTGGTAGAGCAGAGCAGGTTTCATTTCAAACGTAGCTCCAACCCATCTTAAGCGGCTGGGCTTTCACACCACATCTCTCTCGAATTCTTAACGTAGTTTCTCGTGCCATACTTTTGACTTCCTCCTCATCAACACTAAGCAACTTTCCGTTATCGACAACCATAATACCATCGACAATAACCATACTAACATCACTGCCGGTACATGAATGCACTATAGCCGTAATAGGATGCATACCCCCTTTCCCAACTTGAGATAAATCGAATGGTGCAGAGTAGAGACCACTCAAATCTACAACCACAAAATCAGCCTTCTTACCAACTTCAAGACTACCAATTTCGTTTTCGAGTCCTAGGGCCTTGGCGCCGTTAATAGTGGCCATCTCTAAACATTGCTCGGCTGGTAAAACCGAGCAATCTTGTGTTACTCCTTTGTGGATAAAACCAGCTACATGCATGTCTCTAAACATATCATATGTATTAGAACAAGGCGCCCCGTCTGTTCCCAAAGCTACATTGATCCCCTTTGCCAGCATTTGCGGAATTGCAGCAATCCCATCTGACAACTTTGCATTTGCAGTTGGTTGATGGGAGACTGATGTACCGGTTCGTTTCAGGATATCCAGATCCACGTCCAAGTCCAAATGGATCATATGACCAAGTACAGTTCTATTACTAGTAATCTTGTTATTTTCGCAAAATTCCACTGGACTTGCGTTGTAACAGTCTCGGATTGCTTGTTTATCTCTTGCATCTTCAGCAATGTGGACAGTAAGTCGAAGATTGTGTTTGTCGCAGGCATCGCCTACTTCTGCATAAATTGATTCATCAACGCCCCGAGGCGTCTCTGCTGCAAGCCAGACATGTAATCTGTCATTGACACTGCCGTGATGTTCCTTGTGTCGTGCAATTGCGGCGGTTACGGACATATCCGAAGCATCTTTGTCTCGTGCATCTGTGAAAGAGTCAACTGCTCTCACATTTGACTTTGGCGCTTTTACGAGTGTTCCCTACCTTCGAGTCAGTTTCTCCAACTTCTCTTCTACTAGAAATAAAGAACTCACGAGGCATGCTCGTATTCCAGTCTCCTCAACGGCTTTCACGACATTCCCAAATCCCGCTTGGGATGGTAACATCGGCTCCAGAAAACATGTAGTTCCACTCTTCAACATTTCCGACATGGCCAATCTAGCTGCTACATAGCCATCGTCATCTTTCATATTGGCTTCCATAGGCCATATTGCATCACAAGCCCATCGATACAGGTCCTGTAAATTGAAGGACTCTGAATTAGGTTTATTCGTTCTACAACTTTGGAAATAGTTCAGGCATGGTTTGAGCAATAATTTCTTTTGCACCGAGGTTCTGACTTACCAAATCCTCTGCGAGCCCTCTTATCAAGGATTGAATCACATGTGCGTGAGCATTGATCAACCCGGGAATGACGATCTTTGATTTGAGGTCGATTGTTGTTGTTCCGGCTGGTAATTCTTTGGAGTCTACTAGGGTAGAGGTCTTCCCAATTGAAGCGATCCTGTTGCCGACAACATGGATTGCGCCGTTGAGAATGACATCTCGTGCTTTGTTGACGGTTATGATGGTGCCGTTGACGTACAGGGTTGATTTTGAGGCCATACTGAAGTTGTGTACACTGGATCGCTTACTTGTTGCATGTAAAAGAGGCAGAACCCATGAGAAAAGTAGATACCGTCCGAGCAAGCCATTTTTGGAGATGTTTGATAAGTTTGTTGTAGCTGCACGGCGGCGGCAGAACATGCCGTAAAGACGGGGAAGAGTGTCTCTATTGTAGAACGGGGTTCATACATTGACATCTTTCCAACAGTGGCATCGCTACGCCGCGCTCAAACCTCAACACAACACGCACAGTTCCGTGACAGCGCACAAATCGATGCATCGACTCTATCTAGAGACTATCAAGATGAAGTTCAAGATAAGATCTTGTGGGGTTCGGCCAAGTGCCTGGCCACCTCTGAAGAGTGAGTTGGCCGTAAGCAAAGAGCATCACCTGGCATGTGTCCAATGTGTCGATGTTCCTTTGCGGCGACAACACGGCCAGAGAACACCATCACGAACGAGGCAAATCCGTGATTTGCGTTTGAAGACGTACCGCTCGCCTCTGAAACGTCAGTTCTTGACAGGCCGTGGCAAAACGAGGTAGACAGAGGCACGGTAATGATAGACGCAATATCACGTGGGTACATATGCATCAGTTGAAAGTCACCCAATGATAGAGTCAACGGAAGCTGACTACATATCAGAAAGCCTAGAGGTCTCAGGCCACGATGGAGCCCGTTACGGGAAGACAATACAAGTCTCGCAAAGTCAGACCATGTGACTTCTGTAGGAAGCGGAAGGTAGCATGCCACATGGAGACAGCACCACCTTGTCAAATGTGCAGGCAGAGACAACGTCATTGCACCTTTGCTTTGGGTCCCGGTACAAGGACGAGACCGACCTCTTCAAGTGCTTCAAAACAAAAAGCGGACAGAAATCCCATATCGCCGACTCCCCTAGTGGGCTTCCAAACCGCAGCCAACACCTCCAGCTCGACTGATAATAATGAGAGCCAAGAGCAATATCCCACCAACACTTCCGGACACGGAGTAGCAAATGCTCGTCAGCAAGTTGAAGCTCATAGCAGCAGCCTTGTGAGTCCAAACTCTTACAATGAAGGGTCTCATGGCTTGGATTTCACAATGACCCAGAATTCGGAGGATCCTTTCGGCATCTTTGATTACGACTTTCAAAATGAGAACTTTGAAACCCCGCAAAGTCCAAGTCAGAGAGAGAGTCGAAGCTATACTGCTTCCGTTGCTAGTAATAGGAGAGATGCCTTTGTTCAAAGACCTACTCCGACTACAATTGAGAGCACGGTGGAAATTCGGCCCAATAGTGTTGAAATGAGTGTTGATTTGAGGGATTCTATAAACCAGAGGATAAGGTCACAGTCAATTATAGAACCTGTTGAACAAGAAGACCCCTATAACTGCTCACTAGAGAACATTTCAGGGGCCTCAAGCCGATTCATTGGGTTCACCGGAGAACTTGACCTTTACCTTTTGCGCCATCGGAAGTATGATGACCACAACCGATCGACATCACAGTATACAAGCGTTGTATATCAAAGAATGCAAAGTGTAACGCCAACTCAAACAGCAGCCCCCAATGGAAGAAAAGACGAATATATGCCTCCACAGGTTTTCACGATCATGGAAAATATGCATACGGATAAAGCTGAACCTCGACTTGACACTACTGTTATCGATGAAAATAAACACGAATTTACAAAACTTATTAGCAACGAAGTGGCAGTCAATCTAGTCCACTTATACTATCGCTTTGTCGATCCTTACTTTCCAATTCTATCGCGTTCTCAATACCAAATTAAAGCGGCAATTCCAGCAATCAAGTCTATGCCTCTCTCGCTTCTAGCTGCTATATGTGCCACTGCGATACCATTCATTATTTACGACGATGTTTTATGTGTTCAACTACCACGAGTTCCATCAGTCACGCATCTGTTCCGTATTTCTTGGCTAGCCATCACACAAGAGCTTCATACCCCTCGACTTTCGACAATACAAGCTTGTCTCTTAATGCTGCAAAGACATGCTACTGATCGATATGTGGCAGACAGTCCTTTCAAGTGGACCTTGACGAGCATTACTGTAGCCGTAGCCCAAAACCTTGGTTTGAATCGTGATCCGTCAGACTGGGATACACTTGCACCTTGGGAACGGAAATTACGGAGACGTTTGTGGTGGGCTATTTGGGTTATGGAGAAGTGGACGGCGCTGGGCCAGGGAATGCCGACCCATTTGCACGAAGCCGATTGTGACGTCGATTTACTGACTGCTGAAGATTTCGAAGGCAGCATAGATAGTTCCAGCGATGGAGCTGATCTAAATCTCCATTTTTACCATTTAATGACTTTAACAATAATTTTAAGCGATATCGTTGAGACTTATTACACAGTTAAGGGCGTTAGAAACACTGCCAACAACTTTCAGCTCTCCTTGGATCTCGCTAAGACAGCTAGAGCGAAGCTGAAAGACTGGCACGACAAATTGCCTACGAGTTTGAGACGTCGCAATGGCATCTCCGGTCACAACGAACGAAACATTGGCTCAATGTCCGACCTTGATGGCAATGGTGCTTTGCATCTCGCTTACATTGTCACTCAAATGACACTTTTCAGGGCCTTGCTGAGGCCGATCAATACTCTGTCTAGTCCTTCAGGCGGTATTACTGCTGGAACGCCTTCCTTACAATTTGAGGGCGCTCTAGCTGTGGTGACTGGTGCACTTACCTGTATTAAGGAACTGGTGGAATTCATCGAGAGTCTGACTGGCATTGATTGGGATGCATTTTGGCATAGCTGTAAGTTTGCATATTCTAAACGCCGTCTTACATTTTTAATAGCTAGACTGATAAATTCCAGGGTCACGACATAATTTTGCTATCGCATCTACATTTCTTATGCAGCTACTAGTTATCATTCGAGCAAGTCAAACTCGAGTGTCGTCTATTACAACGCCGCCTCAGGTTTTTGTCTCAGGTCTGCTCGCTTCACATCAACCAGAACCACTATCTCCAAACACCACACAAAATGCACGAATGGACGTGGACGACCAATATAAACAGCTACAAGAACTCGTTCGGAGATGGAGATGGGCTATGCGTGTTTCTGCTCGTGGAGCAGGAGGCAATAAGGGATTGATGAATTTGAGTCTCCTCCGAATTGACGCACTTTTCACTGAGTGGCAGACAAATAATACACGCAATGAAGAAGCTTTTCCGAAGGATGTAAATATAAATTAGAGACTATACGGAACTCGTTCCCTGCCTCAACGTCCGGCAATACCAGCCTCACACCATTCTTGATTATCGCCGCCACCGCCAGCCTAAGCATGCCAATAATAGGTGAACTAAGGGTAATCGGATGTTCCAGTTACTATCTATTCTTGCAATTTAAAAATGCTCGGCTACCAAAGGGTGCCTTTCCAATTCTACCAGTCACCTCGACAATCCTTCACAGTCCATCAATAATAACACCATCTACCTTGGTCATTCCTGGTGGTAGGGCTGACGAGACCTTATTGACTGCACTAGGATGCTTGTGGTGTGCTCTCTGAAGCCGATTGTTATAATGCTCATACCCCGTCATTCCCTTTTCGTATCCTTCTCTAAGTGGATTTTCTGCTGTCACGAACTGAGGAAGAGTCGTGGTCAATTCATCATTGTTTAGACCAAAGAAGAATGGCATGGAATATCGCCCTCGTGTGTCCTTGTTGCAAACTCGGTGCACCGTACTGAGGAAAGTGTCATTTGTGAGCCGGCCCATCATGTCTCCCAAGTTCACCACGAAAGTCTCGGGTTGAAGGCTTGGCCTGATCCATTCGCCACCAGCATTCAAGACTTGGAGCGCTTGGACATCAAATGGCTTTTGAGCGATCATGGTCATCACTAGGTCTTTGTAAGCATGTCTCCTAAAATCACTTCGCGCAATCTCGCAGATTTCTCGTACATTGAACATCCGTATGGGCTCCAAGGCCCGTTTCCTCTTCCTCTGAAGCTACTTGTGGCTCATAGTACAAAGCTCGAATACCGGCAATTGGATAAGTGACCTTCTTGTCAAAGTAATCTTCCTTTTCGCCCATTGCAACAGCCATTATGCGAACGAGTTTTCTCATCAGGTCTAAGCACGCAGCTCGGTAGGTATCTACTGCTGGTTGAAGCTTTGGAGCATACTTTGGATTAGGCCACAAATTATGTCTCCGCAAAATCTCGGGCATTGCGTCTCCAACCCCATGGTGGTCCTTGTACGGGTCATAGCCTGTTGTCAATGACTCTTTGAGATCTACTCGGTTGATTATTAGCGACGGCTACCTTAGCTAAGATTTCAACCCTTACCTCCCTTCTTCAACCGATCAACATTCGTATAATACGGCTGTTCATACCCCTGATAACTATCACTCAAACTCTGATGAACCTCCATCTTCTTCTCCATAGGCAAATCGAAAAACTCCTTCAACCCGTCAAAAGCCTCATCGACGATTTTCCAATCAATACCGTGATTCTTGATAACGAAGAAACCGACTCGAGTGCATGCTTCGTAGAGTTCTTTGACTAGACGGGCTTTATCTTCTGGTGTTGAGGTTGGTGAAGTAATGGGGGAGAGATCTATCGTGGGAATTTCGGTGAACTGTCCGCTAATGCCGTTCGAAGCCAGATGTCGAGTAATTCCTTGGGAAAGTTGGAGCTTGCCGTTGACCACACCAGCTGTGCCAATCATAGTTTCTGTGGTGGTTGATTCTGACATTTGGAGTCGCTGTAATTGGGTTAATGATTAGTGTGTGTGGTTGGGAGTAAAGTAAGAGCAGCTCAATATAGATACTGAAAGGCTCTGAACTTACTTACGTTTGATTACATATACATATTTGCTGGGACACCTTGCTAATAAATAGTTTTGTCGTTCGCCGTGAGGCTCTACTTGATAGCCATGATACGTTAATAGTTCATTCGTCTGTTAAAGCCTGATCGTTGAGGATCTGTCAGCTGTCGGTTTTGGTTTCTACGTCACTAAAAGCATACAGCGAGTGCAGTGGCTTCGCCTTATCTCAGACTGAAGGATGGGGAAGAGGGGAATTCGACGAGCGGCCAAAGGTCGGCCAACATCTGTCAGATGACTCCAATCGGAATTCTCTAGCCTTGTAGCCACTTTAGTTCTCTAAGATTGCGGGATTATGTCTTTCATGAAGGAGTTTTTCATCAATTGATTGATGTTCTGAATTTACGAACATGAATTTTCAAATCCATCAAATATTTCGAGCTCTCTTAAGATTATCTAGCTGCCACTCACAGCCTACTTGCCACAATCTCTGCCTCGCAAGACCACTTATATCATATGCTTACCTCCCTCACTCTTTCGTCTCAGTAGGTCCTCCATACTGATACTTGCTAATATGAGCAGCATACTCCGCAAATGTGCATGGCTCATACTTGGCTGGATTCTTCTCAGACACAAAAGTTGGTAAAGCAGCAGCCACGAGATCAGATGGCGGAGATACGAAATATGGAATTGAGTAACGTGGTTTGGTAGTGTATACATCGGCTGTTGTTGTCTCCGAAAGCGGTGGTAAAGTCACTCGATGTGTTGCTGAGATGAAATAGTCTGGCATCACTTTAGCTCCCGATGCAATCTCTCAAAGATTTGTATCATCTGTCTTACCATTTGTCAAGCGCATGAAGAAGTCCCCAATGTTTAAAAGCAAAGCTCCTTCCATTGGCTTTGCGGAGAGATATGTTCCACGTGCTTGAGGATCCTCAAGTTCTAATCCACCACAGTCATCTTGGAACAACAAGGTAAAAGAACTATAGCACAAGTCAACATCAAGAACCAGACATGCAAGAAAGGTAGAATACATACCCCCAGTCAGTATGCGCTGGCATTCTAGCAATCTCCTGACCTTCAATCTTCTCCCTAGGAACCTCAGGATAATGCAACAACCTCAACTGATTACTATCCCTTGAATTAAGCTTCTTCAAAACCTTCGCCTCCTCCCCTTCCAACCTCATCCCCATAATAAAAGCCTCCAAGATCCGATCAGCAACCCCATTTAAAGTCCAATAAAAATCAAGCATGAAATCCTTATATCCAGGTAATACATCTTCAGGAAGCCATATATTAGGTTGTTCCATATCATTCTCACTACCAATCTCATAACTCTCTTTAAAATCAGGAATCTTTCGAAGTGATTGTCCTTTACTTTCATTTACTTCTTTCTCTTCTAGATCTCCGTATCCATATACTTTTTCTTTTCCAGGGTGGGAGTAGCCCCGATGAGGGGTGCTTTCTACTGGGTGTGGTGCTTTCATTTTTTCGGATAGGGGGAGGTTGAAGAGTCTTTTGCTCCAGGAGAAGGCTGAGTTAAGATGGGATTGGCTTAGTCCGTGGTTTGTTATTGCTACGAATCCGAGTCGGTGGCATGCTTGTACGAGGGAATCTGCTGCTTCTTGTTTTGCGGTGGGGTCGTCGCCTGAGACAAATGCTGTGAGGTCTATTATTGGGATCTTGGGGGTCTGTATTGGTGCCATGGTTAAGCCCCTTTTTAAGCGAGGATAGTAGTTCGGAGAGTATGTTTATTTCTAGTTGCGAAGAGATTAAGATGTTAGAGGTGGAATATGGGAATGGTGATGGATATGTAGTTGAAATCAAGGCTATCACAGGATGATGATAAGATTTGTTGACCAATATCTTACATGTATTGGCTAAACCAAGAGTGGGCTAACCACCTTTGATTCACGTGAAGCTTTTCTTCACAGAAGTATCACGTGCTTAAAAAGAATCATTTGTTTTGAAAGTAGCTCAGTAAGTGGGATTTATTGTATCAAATTCTGCTTTTTAAAGGCTTTTCAAGTACTACTTAGAGTAGTCTTTACTAGGATACCTTTGTCGCATCTTTAAAGACCAACTCCAACTACAGTTAGAAAGGGAGTCAACCAATAAGCGAGCGGCTGGCTCTCTTACACAGTGTTATATCTCAGCACCGATACCTCCGACTTTCCAACTTAGATATAGCATAGCGATTCATTTATTGTACCAGAATTCAAAGACATTGAAAGTCAAAATTTACATAATAATGTGTCTGTTTTATAACTAAACTGTTAGCTATTATTTAACCAGCTACTGCAAAATGCATTCAATCACTAGCACATTGCCCCGATCCAAGCAGATGAACCTTTAAAGAGTAAAGAGAATCTATCCCAACAAGAATCTACAGAGCATCACTATGCTCAACCTTAAGCTCCATCCAGGTCCTTTAATTGCGGTGTCTAGTGCGAATAACGACTTGATGGAAGTTTATCCACTAGAAGTTGTTGTAAAGTATGGAAAACAATACCGATTTTCACAATTGAGTTCCGTCTCTGATCATGATCCAGACTATGTACAAACAAAAGAAGGATCTGAGCCATCTAATTCTATAGCTTTGCTGACGATGGTTCTTTATCTCCCACCTCATTCTTAGCTCTCTCGCGCAGGATCTTTCTCAGAATCTTACCAGACTGTAAATCATTAGCTATATCCATACGTAACACAACAACAAAAAAAGACTTACAGGGTTCTTAGGAACAGCTTCAACAAAAACCACACCACCAGCTAATCTCTTATGCCGACTAACCCTCTTACTCATCCACTCAGCAATCTCCTTCTCATTTGGCTTCTGCCCTTGCTGAGGCACCACATATGCTCTTGGTACCTCACCCCCATTAATCGTAACACCTACAACAGCAGCATCCGCGATTTGTGGATGCTCAAGTAATACGGCCTCCAACTCCGCAGGAGCAACTTGGTTTCCTTTAACCTTAATAAGCTCCTTCATACGATCTACGATAAAGAACCTTCCCTGATCATCAATATAAGCGATATCTCCAGTCTTCATCCAACGGCCATCAGCGTCATTAACAATACATTCTTCTGTTGCGCGAGGATTCCGCCAGTATCCTTTCATGATATTCGGAGCTTTAACCCAAATCTCTCCTCTCTGACCAACTGGAACCTCTTTCTTTCCGTCTGTATCCATAATTTTAGCATGGCAATTAGCATTCAACTCTCCCACTGAACTTGGTAAAGATTCGAGCGTCGGATCCCATCCCAAGAGCGAGCAAGTAGCTTCCGTCATTCCCCAACCTTGCTTTAATTTCCTATCTCTTTGTGGCCAGATGGCTTCAGCTTCTTCGATTACATCACCACTAATTGGTGCAGCTCCAGATCCGATATTAACGATAGAACTTAAGTCGAAATTTTTGACTTCCGGGCGTTTTGCTAGGAGTACTACTATAGGTGGAACCATACCCAGAGCGGTGATCTTGTACTTTTCGACGAAGCGTAGGACTTGGATGAAGTCGAATTTCTTCATGATGTAGACTGGGATTTGGCGGCGTGGTGCTACGGTTATGTAGATTGTTTGGGCCATGGCATGATACATTGGGAGGAAACATAACCATTTTCTAAGCAGAAGTCAATATTTTATTTCAAAAAAATAAATAAAAAAATTTACTAAACAGGAGAGGAGAGGGATACGTACGATACGGCAGTCTTCGCTTTTGAATCGGGCTCAAGCGTATGCAGATGAATATACTGCGTCGCATTCGCAATATAATTATAATGCGTAATCTCCACACCCTTCGGTACCCCCGTCGTCCCCGAGCTATAATTCAAACAGCAAGTAACATCCTTCGGATCCTGCGGTTCATACCACTCGAATCCCTCACCGACATCCAAAGGCTCAATCAAAGTCTTCCAATTCTTAACACCAAGCTTTGATTTTCCAGTCCCCTCAAGCAGCAAATCATCAAATACGAAAATCCTCTCTTTTCCCATCCCAATACTTTCTGCAGCTTCAATGCCAAGTTCAAGACTTTCTTCAGCGCAGATTAGAAACTTAGCATCGGCATCTTTAAGTTGATATGCTAATTCACGCGTTACATATCCTGGATTCGCTCCCGTGAAGATCCCACCCGCCATCAAGATTCCCATAAAAGCAACAGGGAAGGAAAGATTATTTCCCGAGAATAAGAGAACTCGATCACCATGTTGTAGACCAGCTTTCCGGAGACCGGCTGCGAAACGTTGGGACCATGATCTGAAATTTGCGAGGGTAAGATTATGAGTTTCGGGGCGCTCGGCATCGTAAAAGGCGACATTGTTTGGGAGTTGAGAACCTGGGGGTCCGAAAAGGTAGGTTGGGAAAGAACTGATTTGTATTGGAACGGTCCAGCGTGAGGAGATTGGCATATTGACTTTTGGGATGCTTAAAGAGGCAATCTATAGTTATGGAACCTGGTTCGTAAATTGGAAGTTTATAAAGTTTCTCAGATCCAGAAAAGCCGTGGGTAATGGTCATCCACTACTTTACGTTCTATTTATTAGTAGTAAGCTAGATGTTGTAGCGGGGTAGCGAGGAGGCAGGAGAACAGGGGTAAGTCTTCACCGAGGTGAATATGGCGGGGAAATCCAATTCCTGGGGGTCGGTCCAATCATAGTCGAGATATTGTTGTGCCTAACCCTCGGTATTGTTGCAAATTACTGAAGTATCAAAGAACAAGCGCGAAGCTGTAGAACAAGAAACCTAACTCTTATATGAGGAAGGATAATTTTGCTTAGAGGACATTTTCGTTATGGTTAATTAAAGACCAAACGTCAAACTGATATAACAAGAATAACTGATACGTTAGCCGACGCCTGAGCGTTGTGCCAAGTTAGCTCATCGCAAGAAATAAAACAAATGTTCGCAAGGAATTTTTTGGGAAACTCAAGTAGCGACTCATTGGTTTCTGCTCGAATGCATTTTTACCCTCCCTAGAAAAGATGTGGAGAATAACTAGGCCGCCAAGGAGTTCCGAATAGGATTTTCTATTGGCTACTGAAAAATAATTTTGGGGCTATAGAAGTTCCTCACTGACTCGATCTGATCACAAGACAAAGGTCGCCCTTGTAAGGTAAAGCTATCCCAAGGTTTAGCAAGTCGTCGCTTAGTCTAGTATACCACGATTTAATCTCAATGTTTCCCGCCGAATGCAGCAAGAAAGAAATCCTACAAATTCGGCAGTATCATAAGCTAGTATTCAAGTATAACACAGTGGGTGGGTAGATTGAGAGTAATAATCTTGTGCTGTTAAAATTATCTGTCCAATTGCGCAGACGCGATAGCAGACTAAGATAGCAGTAAATATATGGCGCATTAGTGATATGTATTTCTGGGCCAGCATTTTTGGATTGGAGTTTAATGTAATGTAGCAAATGAGATCCCTAGAAGGGCGTTGAACGATAAATGTCTTCTGTAAGTGAAGATGCCTATGTGAGACGTGATGGCACGTGACCTTACACATACTCATCTCTCTTATATATCTCAAATAAATCTACTCTAATAACATAATGTCAAGTGGGCCAAACCTTTTGGCCTCCAATCTCTCTCACCATGTCAGTCGGACAGCTAAATCACATGGCGGCTGTAGCTTCTAGTTAGGGGAATTTCGCTTAAATTGGTCAGTCCGCCACAACTCCTTGTTAACTTCGTCCTTTCCTTTGTTCTTTCGTCAATTTCGTCCCAAATGGCAATCAGTCTCACCTCTCGTCCACAAGTATACAAAGCCGCGTTATGGCTGAGCCAGATGGTGCTAAAAGTACCGATTTATTTGAAGGAGCTATATGAACCTCACACAAATGTCTCTTCCTCCTGCCACCTCAATGTTCTACCACGACTTGCTACTCCTATTTCTACATGTTCCGGACTTGCTCAATGAATTCAAATCACTCGAGAACTTCTGGCCTAGCAAATCGCTTGGTATTTTGCTGTGGTATCTCGATGATCATAAGGGTCATCAAAGACGGAGCAATAGGTCAACACCAAAAGCGTCGAGTTCTTTATTGGAACCATCAACATGAAGCTCCACCTAGACCGTATTGAACCAGTGGTTATTACATCAAAGAAAATAATCTGAAAACCATTCCGCAAGCGTCGGAATATGGTTTCTTGGAGATCTCTTTGTGCTACCCAAAATGTTATCTTTGGCGGATCCTCAATCTTCCCTTGTTAATGCATTGAAGAATCTACACATTTCACCATCATATTCATTTTAGGATAACTCTTATTCTCTATCAAAAGAAAACAATTTCCATCATGCCGCCTAAGAAAAAAGCAAGTGCGAAAGCTCCAAAAGAAACTCCAAAGAAACGCAATGCACCAAAACTAGTAGGCATAAATCAATTCCAGGGTCCATTCAATCCAACCAACGAACAGAAAAATGCACTGTATCCCTATCTTGGTCTCGGTTTCCGACCAACAGCTACTAAGCCCCATGCTAACAGCGCACTCCGAGCTCTCGCAGCCAGCATTAATGCCGTACGAGGACTCATTGCCGATGAACCTCTAGATAAGGCTGACCAATTAGCCGTCAACGATCTGTTAGAGTGGATTACAAATAAAGACGACGACTATGAGAAGCTCGTTGAGGCTCATATTAAGAATGTAATAGGAGACCGGAAGAGCAAAAAGAATTCTAAGGAATTTGAGGCTTTGAGGGAGGAACTACACTCTGAGGAAAATCTGGGTGTGAGCCAGTTGAGCTTGGTTTTAGATCGTGCTAATATAGAACTGGGTTTGTCTTTTGAGCTTGGCGTTATTACCGAGGGGTTCTTGAAAAAATGGGATACTGAGTCCTCTAGCTGGGATGAATCGAATCCTCAGGAAACTCAGATCAGCATCGTGGGGGACTATGATGTAAGTGGCCATCCAGATTTTCTTCATAGTGTCCCTTCCTTCCGCTAGGCGCAAAGTTGTTGGTCCAGTTATTCACCTACCGTACAAATTGTGTTATAAGATATCAATTCGAATACCTGTCTGTTCAAACGTAAGAGATGGGCTTGAGTAACTCACTTGACTTGAGTAGCTCACTCACCCTAATCAAAGACCTTTCTTATAAACAAATTCGTACGGTAGCGCCATTAACGCGTTGGATCCTTCATATCCTCAACAGTGTTATTATAGTCTTTTGCTAATTATAACCTCATATAGGCTTCAGGAGAGATTGGGTCTACCAATAAACACTCCAAAAGCAACCGGGAAGGAAAGCCCGTTGTTTGGATATGGAACAATAACGCCAAGGCAAGATTCCAAGCGCAGAAGCCGCACTTGAGCGACAAGAATATTAAAGATCATTGGGAAGGCCTAGCAATCCCTACCAAACCCAGCGATCCACAAGTAAAGCTTCGTGAGAAAATTGTCTCGGAAGGGTGGCTTACAAGTCCAATCCCAGCCGAGGTCGCAGAATCGGAACCAGATGTAGTTAATGAACATGTCGAAGATGTCGAATTGGGAGTATGGATTGTTACTAAAGATTACGATGGTTCTCCAGTTAGGCTCCGTCCCATTATAGATGTTGAAGAGCGACAGCGAGATGATGATGGAAGGATTCGTCTCATTTATGGGAAGCCTGTACACAAAGATGGCCTACGAGTCTCAGCTGGCTATTTCTTGAGACCTGTATCTGATTATAGGCTTCTCGAGGCTCTTCGACACATCAAGGATCCTAAAACCGCCAAGCTTATGGAATATTATGATGAGTACGATTACGGTTACGTTCCGAAAGACTACATGAGGCAGCTTCTGGTTACGGGAATGAAGCCTGAGTCTGAGTCTGAGCCCGAAGATTCTTCTTCTTCTGACTTATCAGATGGCTCTGGTTCCCTTGATTTGGAGGAAACCCTCGGTGATAAAAATTCTGCTGATCACGAGAAAGGAACAAGCGAGGTATCAGAAGGGGAAGCATCAGGAGGCACACGCGATACAGGAAGTGGAGGAAAAGGCAAAGGACGAGACATCTCCGAAGCTCTCGTAGCCCGAGATTCTGATTCCGAATCAGATTCCGAGTCAGATCTCGAAGAGGAAATTGATTTCAAAATTTTCCGCATCATTGACGTTACCGACAAAACAGGAGACCAGGGCGGCTTCGTTAATGGTGTACCTGATAATGCCGCTAGAAATATCAACGGTTTTGTAGCGTACGAGGAGGGAGATTTCTTACTAGATTTAGGCGGTAGACGTCAAGGTGCCCCTTGGATCGCCAGCGTCCGACAAATGAGCCTCCCACCAGGAATCAACGTAACCCGCGAAATGCCAATGCGACGACTCCAAAAGCTAGAAAGAGCATGGGGTCTACCCGAAAGACTTCCTATCGATCCAAACGGTATCCCACTACCCTTACGCCGTGTAGAGCAAGATATTGACCCCGACCCTGCTATATCCTTCAGCCCACCATTTATAAGGGGTGAGATTGTACTTGAAGTTCCTAATGATAGTGTTGAAGGAGATGGAAGACCTAGGATGGTGTATGATTATGAGGGGAATCGGGGACTGGTTAATAGGGAAGAGGATTTGAGCACTATTCCGCCTGTGCCATTTGGGATTTTGGTTGAGAGGCAGCGGATGAATCGAATTTGGGTGAAAATGGGTGGGTCGCCTGTGCTAGGTGATGGTTCGGATGAGGATGAAGATAGTGAGGAAGGAGAACATGATTCTGGTGGAGAAGAGAATAGTGAAGGTAGAAAACGCGATCGCTCTCCTTCTCAAGACGATGAACCTGCGAGCAAAAGACCTAGAACAGGAGGCAAAGACGCTAGTTTATATAACTATTTTAGGAGGCGAACAGCAGAGGAAGATGATGGCGAACCTGGATGGATTCCAGGTGGAGAGGGGAGTGAGGGAGAAGACGATAACACCTCTGCAGCTCAAAGACCTCAAACGGGAGGCAAAAATATTGGAAATTGTGGCAAGAAGCAAGAGCTAGAGGAAGAACAGGATGAAGAGGGAAATGAGAAGAGTGAGAGTGAGGATAAACCAGAGAGTGAGCATGAACCAGAAAGTGAGCATGAACCAGAGAGTGAGCATGAACCAGATGGTGGAGGTAGCAGAAGTAGTAACAACAGCAACAAAACCGATTCTTCAGGTTCAAAATTCGATAACTCTAACGATGAAGACTATACAAAGGAGAGCGACGAGAATAGTGAGGAAGAAGAGAGTGATTTCGAGGGAGAAAAACAGAGTAGTAGCGATAGCGAGGACGAAAACAAAAAAAGTAAACGAAGGGGTGATAGTAGATCAATTGGTAGTAGGAAACATAATCGATCTCCCCCCTCCTCAGACTCCGATTCAAACTATGAAGCCACAACTAAAAGACGCAAAACTGGAAGCAGAGGTAGTAGAGCAGGAGCAGGAGCAAAAGGCAGAGGGGGGAGAGCGGGTGCTGGAGCCAAAAGTAGAACCAACACCGCAGCGAAATCGGGAGCCAAAACAGGAACCACGAAAGGAGGAGTTAAACCGAAATTTGCACCACCGCAAGAATCAGCCTCGGAGGGAATTACAATTACAGGGAATCTAAAGCCTGGAAAAATCACCGCATATAAAGTATTATTGACACCTAAGGAAACAACAGATTCCCAAAAGCCCCAAAAGAACAATGACCAGAAACCGATCAAGAAACCCACAAAGACAGTAAACAAAAACTTAATTACTCCTGTAGCTCCAATGATCCCAAACCACGCCCTAGAACTTACAGACGTGGACCAGGTAATAAAAAGAGCAGACCAAGCAATTAAAGAAGCAAAGGATACTTTGAAAGAAACAGAGACTATTTTACGTAAACCCATAGATGATTATGGGACACGAAGAGTTATGAGTACTTTTTGTCGTGGATTTAAGGATAAAGATCGAGAGCGCAAAGATCAGGCAGTTAAAGAAGCTGAGCATGATTTGTCTGGGCATGATTGGCCTAAATATGACTGGGCAGATTATGGTAGGATTTTACCTAATGGGCATTTGAATCCTTTTATTTCGGATCCTGAAGATTCTGAAGTGATTGATTGTTATTATGAAGAGTATTTGGATGAATTGGAGAGGTTGCATAGGGATGGTTGGGGAAGTGGGAGTGGGAGTGGGAAGTAGAGAGATGGGTGGAGAGGAAAAGGGAGGGGGAGGGGGAGGGGGAGGGGAAGTTATTATCTGGTGGTTAGGGGAGGGAGAGTTTTTCGTGTTGCTAGGCTGAACTAAGGAAGCAGTGTTTAGTTTTCTGTTTGTGTTAGTACTTGTATACTTGTTTGTTGTATAGTTTTGAATCAATCTCTTTTTAAGAATTTCTACTCTAAGCTTCAGGTATATAAAATTTACCTATATTGAAATGTAAAACTTTAAGAGGTAGGATAAATGCTAGTAATTTTAGTTATGTATAGAACACTTTTATATACCTATTATCTCAGTACTCCTCTTTGCCCCACAGGGTTTAGCGGTCGCTGCTTTGGGCAAGGTGCATGCATGGGTCAGCCGTCGCTGCAACCAACGACGACAGTGCAGCTGGTTTGAAGCCAGAATCTTTAATCTCCTACTCCATACCTTCGCAACGACCAGATGTATTTCGAACACCCGTGCCTTTGGTAAGACTTTAGATTTCGAAATGCTGCATCTTGACCTCGTATAAATCTAAAGCACCTCTCACCGGGAACAAGTAATGATCTGCGCCGTCTGCTACGATGTGCTCTTGAGGGAGCAGCAGCATGTCAAAAGACCCCGTTATAATACCCAACACCATCCCACGGTTCTGAGCCTCATCACCGCGGTTGCCACTAAGTGCTACATTTGTAATCGATTCTGGGCACGCCTGACAACTGAGGAGCAGGATTTAGTTTCAAGCCTTGCTTCTGCTGAATCAGTCGAAAATCCATGTAGAGAAGTTAGCATCGACGAAAAGAAAAATGGGGGATCCATTACCGCGTGTGATCTATCCGATGCTACAGCCTTTGGATTTCCCGGATGTTGTCTGTTCAGCATCACTTTCAAAAACATAAGGAAGATTAGCGCACGAGCGACGTTGATCCTGCAGCCATTAAGCCGTAAGAATCCGAAGATTTTGAGAGCATGTGTGTACAGATTTAAAACTAATGGCGATGCAGAGATTGAGGGAAATTCTATAATCAAAAGTGCTAATGCGTCTATCGTGTCGGATGAATCATGGTCCTTGGCCGAGAAGTGGATTACAGAATGTAATGCAAATCATGCTCGCTGCAAGATTGCACCAGAAGATGAAGACTGGCATCCTACGCGTCTTCTCGATGTAGGCTCTCCAGCGTCCCCTTCAGATATCATTCGCTTAATAGAATCCGAAGAGGTAGCCTCAGGTTGTGCGTATATGACCCTCAGTCACCGTTGGGGTAATTCCAAACCTCTGCAACTCAGACGTGACACGTACGCAGAGTTTCGCTCTGGTATTGCCCTGGGTTCAATGCCCCCAACCTTTCGGGATGCAGTGTTGGTCGCTCGGCATTTGTCTGTACGATACCTTTGGATTGATGCACTCTGCATTATTCAGAATGATGACAACCTCTCTGACTGGAGCCACGAAGCATCCTTGATGCACAAAGTTTACTCGGCTGCCTACTGTAACATCTCAGCGGCGGCAGCTTCTGGTTCTTACCAGGGCTTCTTCGCCTCTCGTGATCCACAACTGCTCGTTTCACCGACGATAAAGCTCACTCTTGAGGACAAGACATTACCCGAGGATTATCTTGTATCAGACTTTAAATTTTGGGATACTGAAGTGTCTCTGGCTACAATCAATACGAGGGGTTGGGTTCTACAGGAGCGCATTTTGGCCCCCCGAATACTTCATTTTGGGGAACGACAGCTGATGTGGGAATGCGGGGAAAAAGATGCTGCAGAAATATACCCGAACGGTCTACCCAGAGAACTTTCGACTGGGCCCGAGGCCAGATTCAAGGATCTATGTCCCAATACGTACCTCCAGCAGGCACGGTGGTTTAAAGGATTGAATATCAATCCAGAAATATCTGCCCATGTCTTATGGTTCCGAGTTGTTGAGGCCTATTCGCATTGCCAGTTGACGAAACCGGACGACAAACTGCTTGCTCTGTCCGGGATTGCAAAAAGGATGGCTGATATCCTCAAAGACCATTATGTAGCAGGCATGTGGCGACGATATCTCGCTAGTGAATTAGTCTGGGTTGTAGAACCGAATAAAGGAAGCAAGCTGAGTCACGAGCTGCTAGGAAGGCCAGTAAATTATCGAGCTCCAAGTTTCTCCTGGGCTTCCGTAGACGGATGTATTATCCCTGGTCTTCCTACCGACAAAGGAATCTTGCTAGAGATTGAAGCTGTATATCTCGACTACGCCACAGACGATATCACTGGAGCTATTAAAGGTGGCTACCTGCAACTTCGAGGTCGATTGAAGCAACTCCAGCTTCTGCGACGTTTCATCGAGGGCCGTACCCAATGGATCTTAGTTGTGAATGGTACGGAAATCAGCACCTTGGAAGAATTCGGCTCTGCTGGAGAAATGCAGCCATTCGTTAGGTTAGATGAACCGCGGGAGGACTTCGCTGAGTCCATTGCTGCAAAATCTCTTTACTACATACCCGTCCGTAAATCTACCGACCCAAATGGCAACCTCTACTTGTTGCTCTTAGAAGTCCTAGACAATAATCCCCGAGGGACTTTTCGTAGAATAGGTTTCGTTCGAAGCTTTGTACATGCCACAAAGGAGGCACTCCTAGCTACGAGTGAGAACGAATCAGGACTTCCCTGCCGAGAATATCGTGATGGACTGCACTCTATAACTATTATATAAGGTGGGAAAATGCAAATAGAAGCAAAGCGGCTGTTATCAAGGTGTCTATTCTCAATTTAACACTATGACTTGTCTTCTAAAATGGAATGATTTCCTCGAATCAAGGAATATGAAGCACTCGCCTAGCGTCACCTGACTACAGCTCGTAAGACAAGATTCCCAGGGATATCATTGCTCCTGGGATAGAACAGGTCCTGGGAGAATGTTCCTAAGAGATCTTTGGCCCTAGGAGAAAGTTCGAGCGAGAACATGGCTCTTAGGACATCACGGCTCCTAGAAGAAAAATCCTAGCGATATCCCAACTCCTAAGAACACCTGTATTTACTAAGGTATCTTCCTTCGCAAAACCAAGCTAACCCACAATTCCATATTAGAATTCTTTAAGAATCTCCCTACAATACCCTAAATTTAGAACAGCATTATTACATAACAATAACTACGTTTTTTTAAAGAATATATATACCTTAGGTAGATTAGATAATTATTATACTATAATATTAAGGAGAGGGGGATGCACCGCTATAATTTAATAAAAAGTATGTGAGATGTACTGTAAGTGAGTGGGTTGAGACTGTGTAAAATAGCGACTAAATCTAGATACTGAATTCGGCAGGTTAAACTATAAGGTAGTACTTAGATATATTATATAATATTTTAAGATTTTAGTTCTTAGATGCTTACTATATAATTACAAGTCTTACTTGTACGCTTAATAGTATTTAGAACTAAGATGTTTGTTCTTCTACTAATTTCCCTCTCTACTTCCTATTACTTGCATATATAGATATAGATCAGTGACATTTCAAACAGAATTGTACAACTTTAAGATAATAGTAGCTGACAACCTATGGAATTATCCCAGTCTAATTTTAGGTAAGGTACTTAATATAATTCAAGGGAGGCGGACAAGATGAACCAATTTTATTTCATTACGGTAAACACATTATCACTATACTATATCTAAAACATTAAGGTCCTAGACCATCAAATTACAGTCTCGTAACTTGCTTACCATCCTCAAACTCCATCCATCATAAAAATACTGAGTAGCAAGCGACGAATTGAAGAAACTCCCCAAACGCCTAGCAGTACTAACACGTGAGATCAAAACGAAAAAAAGACTTTTAAGTAGAGGAGGGAGTCAGATCTCGCATTTCACACCCCCTAACAACCTCCACCAATGCTCTTAGGAAAGCTCGGTCGAGAAAACGGCCACTGCCTCCATTCCCACCACTAGTACTCCAGCCAATTCGGCCTTCCATGCCGCCAACTAGTTTTCGGATACAAGAGCTGAGCCCCTCTTCAACACCAGCGATCAATACGGAAAAAGAGTCATTGTTGGAGATTCGACCAAAAGTTGAATGCTTAGTGAGTGGAAGCTTCGTACCGGATGGTAAACCGAGGGTGGAGGCTGCTTTAGAAGGGATGTTTCCATTGCTGGAATTGGTAAGATGTGACGTGTACAGAGGAAAGGCGATATGATGAGGTAAACCGCCTGGGTGAGTAAGGGTTGTTATGTAGAGGTAAGCGAGGATATGAGCGTAGAGCGCAGAGCGCATGAAATCGCTCGTTTTAGGAAAAATTGTACGGAAAGGTTGAAGGTTGGGCGTTGAGCGATCACGAGATTCAGAAATATTGCTTGATTTAGAGGTACGAGGTCGTGGCTCGCTCGTAAGAAAGGGTGGTGGCCGAAGAGGGGAGGAGAGGGTAGTTGTTGGTGATGGGTAGGCGCTGTCAAGTTGACTGAGAGAAGAAAAGGTGCGTAACAATGGTGTCGATGGACGAATTGGTGTGTATGTTTGAAGGGGGTGATTTGATGTGTACGATTGTTGATTGGGCGAAGTGCTGAGCGGACTACGATGGAAACGACGTTCGGCAGGAGTAGGGAATGGTGAATGGAGCACTGGAGAAGTATTCTCTGGGCTTATGGCATATTTTTGTAGATGGATTCGAATGAGCGAGATGCATGGTGCATCTAGAAGCAGCATGCTAGAAGGAAATCTAGAAATAGACCTTTCAAGGGCTGTGAGTATTTCTGCGTTGTTTGATGTTGTGTTGGGCTTTCCATGTTTGTGGTCTGTTGGAGGTGATAAAACGCTTATTGCCCTATGGATACTGGTTATTGCTTTGGCGCGCGAGACGGGTGTGCTACTTGAAAGATCAGACCCTGGAGATCGGTCTGGCGATAGTGGTGGGCTTGCCCTTGCAAGGTTGACTCTATCTCGAGGAACAGTGGAACGTCCGGGGCGCTCTCGATCTCCATGCTTTTGTGCATCATCCTCATCGTCGCTCGACGCGCCAGCGTGGTGTGGAGTGATTGGACGCCCTTGTGTCATTTGGCTCTTTCGTCCCCTTGAGACAAGCTGGGAACCACCTCGAGCAAGCGACGACGACCTAGGTGGAATAATAATATCCAGATCCGTTGTAGAACTCACATCGACGACCTGCGCTCTCGCTGGTGCGAGAGCAGTTGCGCATGCCTGGAAATATAAGTAAGCCAATAGAAATGGTATGCTCAGAAAAAGGCACAATTACAAAGTCATCATCATCACTCTCACCACCACAGCTACTACCAGTGCTGTCACTAATCCACCCCTCAATGTCAATTGACGGCGGCATACTATCGGCAAGTATTTGGGGTAGGCAATCAGATTTCGGATTGTTCCAACGATTAGAAGCACTCCGGAGCCAAGTCCCCTCGTTGAAAAATGTATCGCCAAGGCACTTAAACGAGAGTTCTGAATGACGAGTACGTCCAATGAGAGGCGATGTAGGAGCGGTTGAGATTGCTTCCTCGTTGCCGAAGAAGTCAAGACAATCGCCGTTTGGAGTGTCAGGTCCAGAGTCCTCGTTGCTTGAGTAGCCTTCGATAATGCAAGACTCGTCGCAAAGAGAACCAGGAGTACAGCTACGACAAACGTCTTCGTCACTATAATAAGCACGACTGGGGAGCGGTGAACCGGGTTGTGTATATATTGGTGTATCCCGGTATTGCTTGGGCCGGATGGTCATTTGTGGTCGTTTGTCTGCTAACGCTACAGCTGCATCATCCGAGGACGCTAACTGCTCTGTATGGTTTGGCGTCTGTAGCGATGATTCGAATGTTGGTTTAGAATCAAATGAGGACGAATTCCAAGAACGGGAACTTGGTAAAGGTGGAGAGGTAAGCGTTAGAGGTAACAAGCGTTTCATGCCGGATACTGATCTTCGGATGGTGCTTGCTGATGATGGCCGTTTGATGTTCTGAACCCGATTCCGAAATGAGGGTTCCGCGCTGGCGATCTTTGGTAGCTGAAGTGAAGGTAGAGACGGCTTTTGAGAAATGCTATTTCCGAAGCCATTTTCAGCTAATGGTGGCTGCATCTGGTACAACGGTGGCAATTGCAAACGACTCTGTCTCAAAGCCGCATTCTCAAATTTATCTTGGATGACGGCCGAACGAAAATAAGTGTCCATCCTGTGGTAGGACTAGGCGAGTGTGTGTGTGTGTGTGTATTTATGTGTATTGTAGGTAAGAGATGTTTTCTTCATGAGCGCACGTTGTGGATCGTGGCACAGAGAGAGAGTGGTTCATTCGAGAGACGCAGGATGGGGGAATGAGATGCAGTATGGACAGTAGTGTGAAGAAGCAGTTGAAGGAAAGACAAGTATGGAGACAAAGGGATGTTGGATGAGATATATTCTTTCCAATCTACACCAGTGAATTGACCCACAATATTCCAAATTGTGATGAAATAGATTTACTTTCCTTTCTTTGGTCGATGACATGCAAGGCTATCGTCGTCAAGCTGATGGACTGACCCCTCGTTGCCTCCTGGCAGGCTACTAGGGCGAGTGAGAACCACTGGGGACTCTGGGTATGGGGGCCTGTAACAAAAGCATCTCATAGTCCTTGCAGGCCCTAGAGCTCGTCATGGACCGCGTCTTTGGGTTGAAGTGTCTGATCTAGATGAATTCGAGGACGAGGGGTCGCATGGCGGTTTGTGTTTCGTACAAAGCAGGCCCAGCACGCAACTGAGATGGGCTTTGACTGAGGAGAAAGAGGAAAAAGAAAAGGCAAAAGTAGTGACAGGTCGCATCTGTATGCGGGTTGGTGATAGTACCTGACGTAAGGGTGGTAAGGGTGGTGGTAAGAGTGGCTTCCCTTGTACTTCAGCATAACCACGATAAGCCACACGCGAGAATGAATTGCCCTGTTTCTTGGATTTATTATTCTTCATTATATGAAGTTTGTCGAGATGGCTGACTGGAGGTTCCCGGAAACATGAGCATTTGGATGAGGATAAATGCGAGCAGGTGGCGGGGGAGAATTGAGGGAGGGACAGAGGAAGGGAGAGGGATGAGATGAGAGAGGAAGGGAGGAGAGAGAGGGAGAGAGAGGGATGAGATGAGATGAGAGAAGGGAGGGGGGGGACGAAAGGAAAAGAGATAATCATCAAATTAAGGTTTCGCCTGTCCAACGCGAACGAAGGTGAACAGTCGCCAACCAATCTCGACGCTACGGCCCGAGAAGGCCGCACCACCCACCGAACCCGAATTACCTGTGCCTCCAAAACTAACAAAAAAAAAAAAAAACACACAGGCGAAAAAAGCAAACAGAGCAAATTTGATCAGAGATATTCTTAGCAGACGGTCAAACCTCACATCCACACATCTGGAAGAAAACAACAAAGGAAATAATCCTGGCCTTTTCTCTTCAACAACGCCCACAGCATCCATGAACCTCATGCTCCATTTCTCGAGTTCCAATATATTCAGATCGTAGATCTTTGTTCCCCCAACCAATTTATATACCCGGTCTGCTCAGCTTCCAGCGATCCGGTCGTACCAGTAGCAAGTATATCAAGATCGCGACCTCGACCTCGAGGTGCCCAACACTTGCGTGCACCAGGTACTGATCGTATTTCTGTTCTGCCGCGGACGCTAAGTAGGTAAGCCCAATTGGTGGAGTTAGGCCCATCCAAAAGATCCTTGGAAGAAGATCCCAACTCGACTCCGACAACCTACAGCTTTCCCTCACAAAAATCTTCACCATTTCAAATCCTGCAACTCCCATCATGTCCTTGACCGAAAGCTTCATCACCTCCATTCGGGCCCAGCACAAGTCTGCGAACACCGCCATATCAAAAGATGTGGGCATCTACGTCCATACGCTGCATCCGACGCACACCATCAAGTCGACTTTCAAGAAGAGCTCTACGCCAGTCAATGCCTTGGCAGCCAGCTCTACCCACATCTTTGCAGCCCAGGCCGACAAAGCGGTCGTCAATGTCTACTCGAGGGAGCGGGGCAATCATGAGGCTCTTGTCTCTTTCCCTGAGAGGATACACAGTCTGGCACTGGTCGGCGATGGCCTGCTCGCGCTCGGAACTGCTGAGGGGCGTGCTATACTATGGGAGGTATGTGTACCGTTCTTGCATTGTTTCGAGGGGTTGCGCTGATATTAGTACTTCTGCAGGTCTTTACAGGCCGGCAAGTGTCGACCCCTACCGCACATCTGCAAGCTGTTACCTGCGTCGCCGCGACTCAAACGCATCTGATCACAGGTTCGGAGGACTCCAACATTCACGTCTGGTCGATTCCAACCTTGCTGTCTTTGAGTTCAAGCGAAACACACGAACCCATCCGGAGTTTATCCCACCATCGAGCCGCAATCACTTCTTTAGCGATGGGACACAGCACAAGCACAACAAACATTTGCGTTTCAGGAAGCAAGGACAACACATGCATTGTATGGAATTATCATTCTGGTACTCGTCTTCGAACATTTCTTTTTGGAGAGGTCACGCCATTGTGTTTGACTCTTGAGCCATGTGACCGAGCTGTTTATGTCGGCTGTGGAGATGGCTCCTTACAAGTCATAGACTTTGCCCAGCAAAGCTCGGTGGTGAACCCTCTCTATGATACCCGACTCCAGGACGCCCCCGTGACGATCACGTCCCCCCCATGGAAAGCTTCATTTGAGCCAGGAGCAGCCCACTGCCTTGGTCTCAGCTACGATGGGACCAGTCTACTCTCTGGCCATGCTTCCGGTAAGGTAGTACAGTGGGATGCCTGTCTACGAAGCGGCAATGGAGGTGAGTTGGCCGACTTGAACGCTCCAGTCACCAATCTTCTTATGCTATCTCCCTTCGAAAACCCGAGGACAATCGAGGCCCTCACAGTTGTGAAGCCAAAACTTGGTGACGGCAATTATACTTTCACTGCAGAATTTATCGGCAGGACAGACCAAATACACCAAACTCCATTCGAGAGGGTTTTGCGATCTCCCGGCTTTCCATGTGAGGTTCTGGAAGCTGCTATTTCAAGCTTCTCTAGACCGGCAGCTACGACAGCCGCCTCTGGTGACGACGATAAGCTTCGAAAAGAAAATGAAGAATTGAAGGAGCTTGTGAAAGAGCAAAGAGCTCTCCAGAAGAAGACTTTCGAGAAATACTCAAAACTCAAGTCTGGGCTGGCGTCATCGTAGGTTGTTTCAGGCTTGCTCCGCCATTGGCCGTAACCCTAGCACTAGCCATGCCATGCCGAGGTAGGCTGCCGATTGGGAGTGCAAGAATAATAAGAGAAACATATCATAATTATAAATTTAAAGGTCTGACGGCCCAGTGGTCCGACGCAGATAAGAAATGCCACGCCCCGCCAAGGTTGAGGGGAGCAAATCGCAAAATATTAATCTGCTTTATGGTGTTGACGCGATCGCCCGATCCGTGCGAAGCGAATGCTTGCCTCCTCGTCTCCGAATCAGATTCATGCGATAGCGGGTTTTCTAGGATACCATGTGCTATGCTTAACGTAGAGCCTGGCCGTTCTGTGGTCTTTGCGACCTACTGTGTTTGATATTTCTGGATGTTCACGTTTGATCCGTAGTATCAACACCGTCAGAATCGCGTAATGTCAATGATAATATCATGGAACACGTCCACTCCGAAGTCCTCGTCGCATATATGTATTCACTCAATCGTTTCAGTGCTAGGCGGCGAAACCTAACACAGCCTCTTCTGCAGAATACTGACAACATGATGGGGAATACATTACTGGCCGGATGCCTCCCGAAAATATGGGATGCCAGATGCTCCAGCTCAGCACCGGGAAGGGTAGTGAAAGTTCAAAATGAGGATCGGTGCTGTTGTTCGAGTGTTCGCTGCCCTGGTGGTAGCGATATCTGCATCTCCAGTATCAACAACGAGCCATGTGGTCCATGAACGTCGCTCCCAACCCGCACACAAATGGGAGAAGCATTCGCGTCTCCATCCTGCCGCTGTATTCCCCGTCAAAATCGGCCTGACACAACAGAATCTCCACCGAGCCGAGGAGTTTATTAATGAGGTAGCGCATCCAGAGTCGAAGAATTATGGACAGCATTGGTCGCCCCAGAAGGTTGCCGAGATGTTCGCTCCTAAGCCAGAGACGATCGACTTGGTGAAGGCCTGGTTACATGAGTCGGGAATTGAGCCCTCCAGGGTTCGGTTGTCAGCGTCTCGCAACTGGTTGACGTTTAATGCTTCCACGGCCGAAGTTGAGAGTCTTTTGAAGGCAGAATATCATGTGTATAACCATGAGACCGGTCACAAGCGTATGTTCTTGCTTGTTGATCCTCGCGATAGCACAAAACTAATGCCTTTCGATAGACATCGCGTGCGATTCATATAGCGTCCCTGCTCATCTCACTGAGCACATCGATATTGTCACGCCAACTATACATTTTGACAAGAAAGTTGGCACCCCACGGAAGATGAAGCACGAAGATCTGCCAGCTCCTATGCGCGAATTAAACAAGCGTATGATGAGCACAGATAAACGAGCAGCCCCTGGAGTGTTCCCCGAAAGTTCTGACGGTAGAGCTGGCATTCTTGGTTCTCCTCAAGACGCATCGAACCCAAAACAAGGAGCTGCCGTGACAAACGCACTCATGACTTTAGATAACTGCGACACCATGATCACTATGGCTTGCCTCCAAGCCCTGTACGATATGCCCGTTGGAAAGAGTAACGTAGCCAACAATACCCTAGGCGTTGTAGAATATACGCCTCAAGCGTTCTTGCAAAAAGACTTGGACGTGTGGTTCACCCAATTCTCACCTAACCAGGAGGGGACCTCACCAAAAGTCAATTTAATTGATGGAGCTGTTGTCCAACAAACAAACCAGAGTTTCAACTTCAATGGCGAGTCTGCTCTTGATCTACAATACGCAATGGGTCTTATCTACCCCCAGACGGTGACCATGTACCAGGTCGGAGATCTCGTTCAAGGAGGTAGCTTCAATAACTTTTTGGATGCCCTTGATGCTAGCTACTGTACCTTCCAGGGTGGTGACTCAAAAGACCCTAGCGTTGATGGCCAATATCCCGACAGTAAACCAGGCGGATTCAATGGCGCTGAAGACTGCGGAACATTTACTTCCACCAACGTCATTTCCACATCCTACAGTACCAACGAAGCAGATCTCTCAGCCAAGTACGAGCAACGCCAATGCTTAGAATACATGAAGCTCGGCCTTCAAGGTGTCTCCATCCTCTACTCTTCTGGTGACTTCGGCGTAGCTGGAAACAGCGGCCAATGCATCAACGCTGAAACTGGTGCTTACAACAATGGCACCAACGGAATATTCAATCCTTCGTTCCCAGGAACCTGCCCCTACGTAACGTCCGTCGGCGCCACACAAGTCATGAATGGCTCTACAGTCCACACCCCCGAGTCTGCATCAGAACGCGTCATCTTCTCTGGCGGCGGCTTCTCAAATAATTTCGCTATGCCTTCATACCAAAAGGATGCGATGGCCACCTACTTCGCAAATTCTCCGCCACCGTACGGTGCTGACCGTTTTAACAACTCACAGAAAGTCCGTGGATACCCTGATGTTTCTGCTAATGGTGTCAACTACGTCGTTGCTGTCAATGGCAAGTTCTCACTTGCATTTGGAACTTCTGCCTCTTGCCCTATGTTCGCAGCTCTCCTCACCATGATCAATGAGAATCGCATTGCCGCCGGAAAGAGTCCCGTTGGTTTCATCAATCCCACTCTATACGCGAACCCACAGGTCATGAACGATATCACCAACGGTGGCAACGAAGGTTGTGGTACCAAGGGTTTTGACAGTGTTGAAGGCTGGGATCCTGTGACCGGACTCGGCACACCTAACTATCCAGCCATGTTGGATTTGTTTATGAAGTTGCCTTAGCGAGGCAGGCTTACGGCTGAAGGCTTTTGGCGTATGGGGGTTAAGCCTGGCGCTTATAAACATTGAGAGATCACTATATGACCTAATGGACCTATCCCGCTTAATCTTCACACCTTATATACATACTATAGTACTGTAATTATTTTCTCTAGAATTCTAGAATTAAGTAGAACATTTATATCAGAGCTGATCGGCTCTGTTATTCTTTCTTCTAATGAGCTGTATCTTTCCGCTATTATGGTGATTAGTTGGTAAGCCATGGGAGCCGGGCATTTTCTCTGCTAGTAGTGTCGGTAGTGAATATTCGTTTCTCTCCTGTTCACTAGAAACCTCTTTTGCTCGGTGTAACTTGCTCGCTACCTCTTTTTGTGGGTAGCTCGCTTAGTCAACAGTTTCCACGGTATGAAAGTACACGAAGTCGGACGATCACCAGTGCCGACCTTAATTCAATACTAGTAAATTATGATAAGGCACCTACGGAAAGTAGACTAAGAGAGACATTAAAAGAAAACTAAATTCACACCTTCAACCCCTCAACCTTCTCCCCAACCCTCTCAACCACAACCTCTCCCGCATCTCCCTTCTCATCCACCCCATTACCTATCCCATCCCCCATCCCCATCCCCTCCCCCTCCATCTACCTAAACCGTCCCCCATAATGATCGCCCCTCACCCCTCTCTGTCCAGCACCATAAATATTATTCCCCCCACAACCTCATAATCTTCATGCTTTAACCCCCTCTCCACAAGCACCGGCCTCAAAAGATAAACCACATTCTCAAAACTCTCTGGTACTGTCGTATAGCTTATATTAAATCCATCTACTCCGGCTATATTTATCCATTCTTCCATTATATCACCTATCATTTCGGGTGTTCCTACTAGATTTGGATGGAATCCTCCAAATGCCATTTTTAAACCTAGGAGTCGGGGTGTCCAGGGTATGTTTTTCCCCTTGTTCTTCGTTGTTTTGTGTGCTGGTAGAGGAGAGTGAGGAGAGGGAGGGGGGAGTGGTGTTAGTTGTGGGATTTTTGGATTGACTTTGACTTTGACTTGCTGCTATAAAACTTTCTATCACGCGCCCTGGATTGAATGTTCATTTGGTTCTGATGGCAACGTAAAGGGTTCATAGAGGGGATATTTTGATAGATTTATTCCTGCATAGCTTGAGAATTGGGCTAGACTGCCTATTATATCGGCGTGGTTTTTGCGTGGGTGTATTTTTCTTGGGCTTCTTTTAGTGTTTTCTAGAATAATATTAGAAAAGCTTTAATGCTTTGAAGAGATGATGTAGATTTTGTAGTTTGGTTGAGTTCAGTGGGATGAAGGAATTTTTGTGGTTTTAGGGAAAAGCTAGTTAGCCGCTTACTTCTATTCAACACAACATTATCAGTAACTGGTTTAGCATTTTGAATTGATTTACTTACTAGAAACTCCTGCTTGGAAGATCATAGGTGTTCTTTGTGGGCTTGAATGCGTTTGATAACGTGAGGAACACTTGAAGTATTTGCCTGGGTTTTCATTAGTTTAAAACCTTCTCGTGGGATGTGTTGATGAAGATGAGGAAGAACCTTTACGTACTATTTTTTTTTATCTTGGCTGGATCCCATGCTGTGCTTGTTTCTATGTCGTGTATCACTGCGTCATCAGCCCAAGAACCTTCCCATAATCTAATAGGTTCCTCTATTAGGCCTATTCAATAGCAGGGATTGTGGGAGGGAACAAACATGTAGCATAAATTCATATATTCACGCGCAACTTTATACCTCTCATTGTGCGGAACGTCAAAAATTCCAAGTAAGTCCAACGGCCTCTTCAAATCTAAGTAACCCCAAAAAGGAACTCACAACATTATCAGCACCAAACTCCTCAGGAGCCCTCTTATTTCAACTAGTAACCATATTCCAAGCCACCCTCCCCTCAGTCAAATGATCCAAAATACTCGTAGTCCTCGCCAAAATAAACGGATTCAGATAACTCGTACTACCAGTAACTCCAAATCTAACAGTTTTGGTCACAGAAGCCATAGCAGGAATAATAACCTTGAAATCTAATGCTGCTGCTTGTATTCCTGCGCGTAACATTGGGTCTTCGTTTCCTCCGTAGATGGAATGCGTGGAGTATTCGTCTGCGAAGAATATACAAGACATTCGTCATTTTTCGGCTAGTTTGGCTAGATTTAGCCAGTACGGGAGTCTGTCTTTGGTTTTGGCTGTGTCGGTTGGATCTCTGGTTTTCTTTTGTCAGTCGAGTCGTGATTATGTAGTTAGGAATTTTGCAAGGTGCTGTTGATGGGTTGCTTACTTCTATTGTCTGGGTGATGCATGATTGCCAGCGCAAGCCTTTTCGAAAAAGTTGAGGTAGATTTTCTTCTTGGGTGGTGAGGTTGAACCCCTATTCGCTGATGCTTTTTGGAGTGAGGAAAGTTGTGAGAATGAATGATAACAGGTTTTAGTGTGAAGATATATACAGCGGGAATGATTCCGAATTTGTGGAAGCTTGTTATCAGACTTCCGTTTTGTAGTGTCTTATTAGTGGCAAGTAATGTTTGGATTAGGTCCCTAATGCAGATACAGAGGGAATGGGGAGAAGCATTTGAAGTGTTGGTAAGCGACCTGTCGCAAGTGTGTTGCCGATCGTGTCGGAAGACAGTTCCGACACAAAACCACATCAGCATCTTCAGCTACTGTGCAATTGAAACACATTATAGTTGATAGATATAAGAATATATAAGTCCTGTTCGTGTTGTGACACTACAAAGTTCCAAGATATTAATCTCCACATACAATTATGTCTCCTTCACCCATTAAAATAGCGTACGCGGACCACCAACTTGGCCAAATCCACTACAGATATGCACTCTTAGCCACACCAGCAAACCCAAATCCCATAGTCTTCCTCCACAAATCCGCATCTTCGTCCAAAAGTTTCGAACCACTCATGAAATACTACGTCTCAAAAGGATACCGATGCTACGCAGCCGACATGCCCGGATTTGGAGGGAGTTTCGACCTCGATCCCAATCCAGAAACATTATACACAACAACCTACTAAGTTTCAATCTACGCCCATTTATTCCAGCAACTCAGCCTCTTCGAAAACAACGCAAAATTCCACATCATCAGACATCATTCTAGTTCAACTTTATCCATAGAAATGGCCGTCACATACCCAGAAAACGTAAAGAGTATAGTCATGATCGAAGCAGGTTTAATGAACGAACAAGAAATAGCAACAATGAAATCAAAATACTGGGCTCCATTTAATGAACCTCAACTCGATGGATCACGTTTGATGAAAACATGGACATATCTTCAATCAGGTGGAGCAGCTGAAAATCTCGAGTTAATGCATGACGAATTACTTGATCATGTGAGAGTTTGGAGAGGGAGAACTCAGATTTATGGTGCTGTGTGGAGGAGTGACAGATAGCAGAATTTTAAGGAGGTGAGGTGTCCTATGTTGGCGATTTGTGTGAGGGATGATGTTCTTTGGGAGTATTTTCATTATGTTGGGAAGTTGAGACCTGGGGTTGGGACTGTGGTGGTTAAGGGGGCGAATTTTGAGGAGGTACTTGATTGGGAGGGGTGTGCGAGTGCTATTGATGGGTTTTTGGTTAGTCAAGGGTGATTTTGGTGGGTTCTACAATAATCTTTTTAGTCTTTGTGATCACTTATACAACTGAGCTTTAAATGGAAGTGGTATCACGAAGGAATAAATTTACTACTATTTTACCAAATAGAAAAAGTAATGACGGTATTTGGATGTGAGAATAGGTACGTTTTAACTACTTGTTTAGGAGCCTGTTCCCAAATGACAGCCTAGCATCAGAAGTGTTAGAAGAACTGCCGCAAGTGTCAGAATTGTTGAACTACAAGTTGAGGCCGAGTTGAAGGCGCAAGTGGCCAGCACGGTTCAAATTGGGGTTTTAAAAAGCTTTTGGACAATAAATATAGTAGACTTCCGGAAACTGGAGCCAACGAACGACCTTAGTGTGGGACAGGCCAATGTAACATGTCATGGTAGTGTTCTGCAGCGACTTTTGTAAGAGCTGTCACGAACGCAATCGCGGCTACATGAATATCAACTGCCACGATAAGAGTTTCTATGCATGCGCCAGACAAGAGGCTGCGAAGACAACAAGGCTCGAACAGCAAGGTTGGCATGGAAGTAGCCACTGAGTGTGATAAGTATTTAGACTTTGACAAACTCACTTGCGACATCAACAGTCATAGCTTCAAAAGTTGTACCTTCTTCTCTGACACAGTGCTTTCACTTTATGCTTTAAGGACTTAAGAGTGCCTTTAGACTTGCGTTTAGTACTAGTAATACTTATGATTTTATCATTTTAAGCTTACTCCAAAGTTGTGTTTTAGATTGGTTAGACAGCTTGTGCAAGTACAAATTTATCTCCTTGCCAATCAAGTTAGTCAGTCTGAAGGTGTTTTCATCGTGTTAAACGCCTTTGATGCAGTGGGCCTATTGAGTAAGTAGGTAGCATATAAAGGTAGTTCTGAGTGATACCTTTAAAGAGCCTAAGGGCAAAATTTCTAAGGATTTAATTGGGCCTATGACTTATGAAGGGCACAACTTGAAGCTCTCAGAGGACGGTGTTCAAGGAGACGGCATTGAGTCCAACATAAGTTCTGGAGTTGTAGAGCTTCTGAGACTCCTGCAACATGCTAGGATTTAGAGTTGCATAGCATACTTGAGGTTATGCCAACCAGTTCATGAATCGCTTGAACATTACCAATCCCTCGCTAAATAGTGCCAAATTACTCAGATCAAGTGAGTTACACAAATCGAATCAGCGATTACACTCCTTTGTAGATCAGCCAAAATTTACGAATTTAAGAATAGATTCGGAATTGGGCGGCAGTCGGGAGTCGGGAGTCGGGAGCGGGAAGCGAGAGTGAGTCGGAGTCGGGCATGAAGTATCTGATCATCTTTATCAGATTTAATTGGCAAGTTCTATGAGCCAAGCCGCTGCCCGTTGGGTCAGTTTCTAAAAAGGCCAGTGTTGAAAAGCTTAAGCAAAGAGTTTCACAAAGACACGAGTGGCCACGAAGGATTTATAAACCAAGCCCCATCTACGGAGTAAAAGGGGGGAACATCACACAATTAATAAGCGACAACTCGAAAAATCGGGAAGTGGCGGTGGGGCCGAAAGACGAAAGATCGTCATGTCCAACTCCGTACGTACGGAATATCTCCAGATGCCCCTTGTACTGTACATATACAACCGGTAAAGTGCCGAGATCGGGCATCATCTTATATCTTCGTCATCCTTTCATTATAGATAATTGTAGCCTCAATTCCATCAGCTTCACTGCGGACAATTGCTAAAACAAATTGCCCTTTGCCTCAGTACAAGCTCAATTACCAAGATGGCAGCAGTTGATGGCTCCCTCGCTACCGTTCTATCTAATTCCAGTATGCCACCCGCAAGCACACCGCTCAGTGAAAAACCAGCTCAGAATGCTGGACAGCGACCAGCATGCTTCAAATCTACCATTCAGGAATGTCTATTTGTGTTGACGGCTACAATGTCAATCGGAATGGCATCTTTCTTGTACGGAATCTGTACTGTTATCACGGCACCCATAGGCAGGGACTTAAATATGACCTCCGCAGAGATCACGTGGATCAATGCTTCCTCTGCGTATATACTCCTTCTCTTCTCAGTAGCAGATATAATAGCTAATATCAGAACAGATTGAGTTCAGGAGCATTTCTCCTGTTCTTCAGTAAGATAGCGGATACCTATGGTCGTCGTTCCTTGCTTGTTTTCAGCATGGCCGCTTTCACAATCAGTAGTCTCATTACAGGCTTTGCCACAAACGCAATGTATATGGACGTCTTCTGTGGTCTACTCGGTCTTTGGGCGGCAGCTGCTGTACCACCCGCCGTTGGTATTTTGGGAGCCGCATACGAGGTTCCTTCAAAACGCAAAAACTACGCATTTGCTTGTTTCAGTGCTGGCAACCCCGTGGGCTTTGTCCTAGGTAGCATTTTGTCTGGTGTTGCGGAAAATTTGTTCAGCTGGAGAGCAAGCTTCTGGTTACTCGCAATTATATATGCCGTTTTCTTCGTAGCCGCCCTTTGGACAGTCCCAACAACCCAAACAGAGACAGAAAGATTTTCTTTCCGGGGTCTGAAGAGATTTGATCTCTTCGGAATTTTCTTGAGCATGGCAGGAATTGCATTATTCTGTACTTCTTTGACGTAAGTTTTATCATCCTAAACGACTAGTCGACCAGAAGCTTTGCTAACTGGAGAATAGAATTGCAGGTGGTGCTGCTCGGGGTTGGAAAACGCCTTATGTCATTGTGCTACTAGTCCTCGGAATTGCGCTCATAATGAGTTTTATTGGATGGGAAGGTTTCTGCAAGTATCCACTTATGCCATTGAAAATCTGGCGTGATCGAAACTTCTCCTTGGTAAATCATTCGCTTCACCTTCTAGATACAGAAGCTAACGCAAATCTCAGATCAATGTAATCGTTTTGATGGGCTTCATGTCCTTCACAGCCAACGCATTTTGGCTCTCCCTCTTCATGCAAGACGTCCTCGGTTTCTCGGCTCTTAAAGTTGCCATTCATCTACTCCCACAGGCAATTGGAGGGATTGTAGTAAACATCATTGCAGGCCTTGTCTTACATCGTGTTAACAACAAAATACTCACGGGACTTGGAGCTCTTGCTTATCTTGCATCTTCAATCCTCTTAGCGACAATGAAAACAGACAGCTCTTATTGGGCCTTCATATTTCCCTCTTTACTCCTTTCCGTCATTGGCGCAGATCTTCAATTCAACGTCGCTAATGTAAGTTTATCAGTTCTCGCACCCAACTCTCAACTTATACTTACACAATGATAGATGTATGTGATGTCATCACTTCCACCAGCACAACAATCTCTCGCGGGTGGTATCTTTAATACCGTAACCAAAGTCTGCTCAGCAGTTGGTCTTGGTATCTCGGCTTCCATTTACAACGCCGAATCCACCTCCTCAGAAGCTCTACAAACAAATATCCGTCCATACACGATGATCTTTTGGTTCACTACTGCTAGTGCGGCTTGTGGGTTGTGTTTTGTACCGTGGTTGACTATTAAGACTCAAGGCCATTCTGAGGTTGAGAGTTCAACGGTTAGTTTAAGTGAGGGGAAGAATACTGTGGAGAAAGGTACTGGGTTAGATGGCCCAGAAAAAAGGTGAGATCGGGGTATTGCGCCCAGGGATATTTGTTTTTAAATTTAAAAGTTATAGTTAATTGTATTATTCTTTTCATGATTACAGTCCTCTGGTGCTCCCTTTTTACTTTAACAAAACAAAAGTGTAGCAAAGCAAGCATTTGATACTAAGAAATCTCAGGAGCCCCACCACAGCTGGATTTAGAGTCTATTCCATCTGATAACATTATTCTTTCGCCACCTCCATTTCTGGATTTCCGAAACCAAGCAATACACCTGCTCCCGCCATTCCCCAGACCTGCCGCGAAGAAACAAGGTAGTCTCTCCAGTATCGTCGGTCCCTGAAACATATATTCAGTGTACTGTACACAATATGGAAACTGTCTCCGAATGTCATCAAGTTCTGATGGCGATATTGACAACCAGAAAACAATTGGCAAAGTATCAAATTGGCGTGACTGTTGACTTTAAATAGCTTAGTATATCAGAATTGGATCCAAGTGGTCTGACTCGGGATCACCTAGGTACCTTGTTTTCAATAATTGAGGCGGCCGCTCTATTTTGGGGTTTTTAAAACCATGAGGTATTTATATTTGCCATTATCGTTAGTCTAGTTCTCTCATCCTTCCTCACATGTTAGTGGGCTTTCTTTAAGTATGGTCCTTTCACGAGTGCTTTAATGAATAGGCCTTGGGGAGCTATCGAAAGATATAATGATCTAGTTTTTATGTACAGTTGGCTATATCAGATGTAGCTCCTGAGAAGGTGCATTAGGCCTCTTGCGCTTTCATGGAGCCTGCTAGTACTTCTTTGATATTCAACGCTACTCAATGGCCTTTTTTAATGCTTCTAGTTATTTCTAGAAGGTGATTTGCAATGTCGTGAAGGTGCTTTAAAGAGTATTCTTGTGAAAATCAAGGAATAACTGTGAAGAAAGGAGGTTTGAATCGCCTCTATTGTTAGTTGAAAATAAATGACCCAGTGACTCAAATTTTGCATCAGTCAGAATTATCCCCTTGCTAAGTAGATCATCTATATGAGTGGAGTCACTGAGATGTTTTGAGTTGCCAAGCTGTTGAGTCGCTAGGTTACTTTGAGTCGCTCAAATGATTTCAGTCGCCCAGATTTTGGGTCGCCCAAATAATTTGAGTCGCTGAGTTGTTTTGGGTCGCTCAGGAAATTTGACTAGGTATTTACTCCATTTCTTTGATCACACTCTACGTTTCTGTGATTTAATGATATTTTAGATAGATTTTAGATGCTCAGAGCATCAAAATTGGCATAAGTATGCTTTAGGGCCACAACTCGCTTAACTTCCTTCCCCTTTAGTCACGAAGGATATTCAAGCCCTTCTTCCGTACATCCTCAATGTCATCCGCCTTGGCTCCTTTCTTGCCCAAACCAAATAATGGCTTTTTCCAGTCCACCAGTCTCATAATCTTCCCCAAACGCTGCCTCAACCCCTTATTCATCTCCCACAATCCAGCATTCTGCTCCCGTAACACTTTATTCTCCGCCAAAATCCTATGCTTCTCTCCCCTCAAAGTCTCATTCTCCCTTACCAAAGCATCCATCTCTATCTCTCGTAGAGCATTCCTTCCCTGAGCCCCTGTGATCTTCCGATCAAATTTGTACTCACGATGCGCAATCTCCTCTTGAAGTTCGCTGATGCGTTGTCGAAGTGCTGCATTCTCGCCAGTAGGATCTTGGGAGTGTGAAGTCTGTTCGAAAAAGGGTTGTTGTGCGTAAGAGCGTGCGATATGGTGGGGAAGTCGCCGGAAGTATGGTGGCAGTGCGCTCTTTCTTCGACGATCTCGCTTTCGGCGAGGAATCTCAATTGTATCATCATCATCGTCATCATCTGCATCGCTACCAAAGGTGGCGGCGTTCGATGGATAAGGTTTTCTACCGCTATTTGATATCAGTTATGAATGTTTCGAAGGATAGAGGAGGCTTGGGAACTTGCGGTCCGTTGACAGAAGATTTGTCTTGCGCCTGCTGGCCAGCGGCATTACCAGGAGAGTCGGTCATATCGATCATGTAAGACCCCTTGTACTTCTTCACCTTATACTTGCTATTTCCATCGGAGGGGCTGTTCTCATGTTCGGCTCTGTCGCTCTCACTCTTGCTCGAGAAGAGGTCGGCCATTGCAGCGAAGAACTTTCTTAGGCAGCGAAAGATAGATGATCAAGTCAAGTTGAGTAGAACTGGGCTGCTGAGGCTGAGCTTGATCTGATGGTGTTGTGAGGAGCTTGATTTGTTCTGACGAAGAAAGGAAAAAGAAAGAGCAAGGCCAAATAGGCGAGGTTTCGTATCGTTGGTAAGTGAATATGACATTGATTTTCTTTGGTGAATTTGAAAGGTATTATCTTCCACGATGTTCCATCGACTACCAGGCTCGCTTTCAATGGCGCTCTTGACAATGCCCTTAGGAACCACGGTCTGTACTTAACTGCAGTCAACCCTCTCCCACTACCTAGCCTCTACTACTATCCATGAGGTCCTACAATTTATTTATTTACAACTTGCGAAACCTATCTTGAAGCACTAATTTTGCATAATAATTCTATTAGAAATTTGTTGAATTCTTCTAGCAGTCCTCTGGATGCAACAGATATACTAGCAAGTCTGCGCTTTTAAAAATGGGCTGTATTTATCTGTACTAAAATACAGACCAATAAGCAGGTACAAGAGCTATTAACACTGACTCCGTACCAAATCCTTAGTAAAGAATAATTGCTGTAATTGTAGGTAAATTTTGCTTATAATCTGGAAGTACCATTCTAGACCGAATTAAACAGCAAGACTCTTCCGAAAAACTGTGCCATATAATAATATTAGTGAGAATACAAAGTTTTTGTGGTTGCTCTTTATTAGTCACGTGCTAACTAATTAAAAGGCTGCTCGGGTGTGGTTTATATACTAATAGAACAAAAGCTAAACAAACATGAGATCTCGATCCGGTTGGTGTTTGTGTTCTATCCCCCTACAAGGACTTTGAGTTTTGCCTCGTGGCCCTATTTTTATTTTCAAATTTTTGTTTCTTTTTGACTCCTTTCGCATTTTGGCTATTGTTGTGGCTCGTTTAAAATAAACGAGGCAACGAAGCAGGGAGAAGGTGAACTCGGTGCTTCCCAATCTGTTATAAGGCGGTGCGGCTAGTCATGCGGGTTTAGGATAAGCGTCTACAACAGAAATATATCTCTATTAGTAGCCCAATTAAACAAAGCATATCTATCTGTTTGGGAACATTCATCGACAGTGTTGGCGATGGGTCGCTTAGGTCTCAAAAGCTGCGAACCAAACCAGACCTACCCAAGTTAGCGTATAACAACAACCTACTGGATCTTAGGCTAACTAACCCACAAATAGCTCATAGTCAACCTGGTTAACAAGTCTTGTGATTTACCTCTCGAGCCTAGGTGGTTAACCGCCAAGAATAGCATACTACTGCTAGAAATACCTAGAATATCTAATATTCCACCCGAAGCCAGATTTTTTCGGGCACTACTTAGGCTTAGCCAAATGTCTATATCAATATATCGTTTACTTATAGGCAAGCGGTTAACCATAGCTATTAGAAGTTTTAATCTATTAGGTCTGGGTAAATCAAAACTATGAACCATACCCAGCCTACTCAGTTAGACTGGGTTGGTTAGTGGCTATTTAGGCACCTACTGCCAACACTGTTCATTGACCTATAAAGTACATGATTAACAGTGTGATAAAACTAATCACCCTTATCAGCCGTGAGATATATTTTCCGCTCAGCCAAACTCGGCATACTCTCTTCCAGCTTCTTATCCATTGCCAGGTGACTACGCTTATTTGTTTGGTACCAGAATATCCAGGCTGCCAGCACAATTAACGTCAAGGGCACAGTGAGTGCCCAGTATATCCAAAATAACGGTGACACAGCTCCTGCCTGAAAATCAAAGAAGCTTGTGCTGAGAACAGACTGCCATCTATTAACTTGGTTCATAAACATAAAATATTATAAGAAACTCACAGCTACAAAGGTGCCTGGAAGGAAGACTACGCCGAGTATGGAAATTGTTCTCATTGCAGAACTTTCGTATTTGCTTGCCGATGCAATTCGGCGGGATTCAGTTGCCACAAGATAGCTGAGCTTGTTATCCTTTTGAGCAATGAGGTTATACAACTATCACTATCTTTAGCTTTCAAATTACATATTATGTGGGACGTAATGCTTACTGCATTTATTTGAATATCCAACCTTCCAGAAGTCACTTGATGGTATCTCTCCATCGCCTGAACCCTTCTTTGTTGGAATTTCAATCTTGACAGGAGCGCTACTTGGCTTTTAGTGACATCACCACTTTGATTTTGGATAGCTGCACCATAAACATTCATTGCCACCTCAAGGTCATGTAAGACCTCGAGATAAACTTTCGGCCTTCGCTTCAGGAGTTGTGCGCTCGTTTCAACGATTTCTCTGTTAAGGAAGTCGAAATCAACGTTCCCGTTGACGAAGATGTATGGAGCTGTACCGGCTTGGATTCCATTCCTGAGGCCTAGAGCATCTTCGATTCTTCGTACCTCCCGGCGGATCGCTCGCTGCCTATCTTCGATATGATCCAACTCCTCATGCAAAATAATTGTGGGCAATAGGAATGGATTTTCTGCCTGAGAAGCGCAATCTTTTAGGCGTTGGAGAATGTGGGGAGAGTCACCCCCTTTAGTTGTTTTAAAGAATCCCACTGTTTCTCTAGAACTCATATTATGAGAGAGACTCATCATCCATTTGTAGCTTGTCTGCTTTGAACTACCCCATTGCATTACAATCTCTACAGGAATAGGTTAGCATTGCTCGAGTGGCGTTGGGGGAATTGTAGCCACCGAAAATGCTGTTAGTTCCACAGGAGGATGTATCAGTCCACAGCACAAGTCCTGGACATGTCGCCAACTCGAAAACCTTGGAAGATAAGACGGACTTCTTCAATGCATCTGCCCAACACTCTTTAGGAAGTGTGATAGTACCTTTGTCAAATGACTCGAGATGGACAGTCTCCTGGGCCCTGAGCATATTTAATTTCATGGAGGCCGCTACTACAAAAATTACTTACAGTAACCTTAAACTGCCTGACTTGGGTGGATTTACAGTTGATTGTTGGGTAAACTGCCTCTGAAGATGATGAGATGGCTCCGTATCTAGTTCTATTGCTCTGATCTTACCTCGCGACGAATCCAGTATCCTACCTGGACATCATCGAGTCTCCCTTCTGCGATGGAATCTTCTAAATTCGGGTTCTGAATAGTGTTTGGAATTAGAGAGAGGAAAGTCTTAGCTGGTTGCTCTGAAGGGTATAAGCTTACTGAGAAGGTTGAGAGTTCAAGGAAGGAGGTTGGCTCCGCAATATATTTGGAGGCTCGTAAAATTTCACTGGCGATCACTTTTTCCATAACACCAATCTTTCGGATATTTTCATTAAAATTAGGCAAACTGAGGGCCTCTTTGAATGCTTCCTGCAGCGTCGTCGATTGTGAAAAGCGATGGGAAAGATCAATTACGCGCGATCTAATTTAATCTAAATCGTGTCGTGTTGTCATTGGTGACTAAAGCATTTCCAAGCACCCATCAACTACTATTCCCAACTAGGTAACAGTGCGTGAGGCACAGCTAAGGACCTGTCACAAGAAGACAACAGATAAGAACGATTGTTTAGTGCTTATTTTGTTGCTCGTTTAAAAAGAACCGGTGCACTGAGGAGGTTAGTGGCTGTGCAGGGGCAGCTTAAACTTCCCGAAGAAATTTCATTTATAACTCCAGCCTTTGGATGACCTTGCCAGTGCTATCAAGGGTATCGTTAGGTAAGTAATAGCGTCCAAAAGTACACATACTTCAAGAAGATAGCAATATAGTATTAATTGAATCAAATATTCAAGTATGGGGGGGTTGATCCAATACTCTAACCGTTGGCGCAGAGAACCTTTATACTTAGGAGTAACAAGTATGGAGATTTCATTCTAATTACAGTCACATCAAATAACATGGTTCACTTTTCAAAGCTGACGGAGACAGCTCATCGCTTCTGTTCTGGTTTTATAGGTCTATTTGCTACCTGATGAGGTATGATAGATTGAGACCAATGAAGGCAATCATAACCTTCCTTTCCCCTTACATTTTCCTTTCCGTTGACCTGCCCACAACCAATAAACTCCATTGCCATTCCTTAATATAAAAGTCGTCTCCGATAGAGACAATAACATCCAGTCCGACGAGGTCTGCCATATCTAAAGATGTTAGTAAGTCTCCTCTATAGAATCGTGAATACAGACGTACCGTAATACTGCTTTCCTTAGGCGCAGCCCATTCCCCCTCAAACTCATCTACATGCAACGGTAGACTTAAGTTTCTTTTTTAATCTCTTCCTTCTTAAGTTCCGCCAGTCTCTCCTTCTCCTCCTTTCTCTTCTGTGCTCTTAACCGTAGTCGATAACTCTCCCAATTCGTCTTATCTTTCCCTGTTAAATCATCCATCATGATACGCTTTCGCTCCTTGCCAGTGATCACGTCCCAAATATAACCTGGGCGGGGAGAGTAACCGCGAGGAGCCGGGATCTTTCCGTATTTCTTGACAGGAATAAGTTTTACGGTAGGTAGTGTATAACCAGTGGGAAGACTTACGTGTTTTCGTCTCCTTGGAATAAGTTTCTGCGTTGAACCATTGCTGTCATCCTCGGTCTTGATTGACTGAAGCCTTGGGCTTTCTTTGTCGGTGTTCGGGCTCATTTTCATAGTGAGAGTTGCGCTGTGCATACGCTCGTCATTGGCGATTGGTGACATGTTTATGATTTCTTATTCAATGTTAGCTTTCGTACGCAGTAATAGTTTCCTGTGTGTCAAACATATAGCGAGCAAGGAGTGTAGTCTGAGGAACATCATGACAGCGCGAAAGTTGTTGGCAGGGGAAAGCCACTAACTTGATCGACTACTCCAAGACTACTTGGTGAACTGATGGTTTATTGGTAACGATGAATGGGAACAAGATTAAACTACGAGAGTAACAGGGATGGAAGTGAACATACTGATGTTGCGAGATAGCTTAGCGGTGTTTTGATTTTGAATCGGTGTGATTTGTTGGTGTTGGTTTACTGTGCGCTTTGAGGTTGAGCGTACTTAAAAGTGTTAATGATTGTTGCCGACGAGCTTCAAATAGGTGAATTGGTTCTCAATAGGACGCGTTGGATATCCGCGTTACTTCGCACGCGACGGGAACTCTAGCGGGTTGACTTACAGCACTTGACGAGGTTGCGAGAGGGTGAATAATACAGTAAACTCGAAATGAGCTGCCAGAAATGAGAAGTAATGCTACTGTGGTTGCGGTGTTATCGAGTAAGTGGTATTGGTAGAAAAGAGTTTTTAATTGTGGGTGGTTGAGAAGTAGACTGGCTTGTCGAGTTCTTTTGGGAATTATAAAGGAGAGAGCAAGTTTCCGGGCAGAGACTCTATTAAATATTTAGTATGTGCACTTAGCTAAATGGACTTGAGTCACTCGACTAGTTGGAATAATTTTTCTTTGCAAGAAGCTAACTTAGTTATTCGAAATGAGCGCGCTTAGCTACACTATCAGATCAGGTAGCATAAACTAGGTAATTAATAGTTTAGTGGAAAGGAGTATAGAGCCGTCCGCAGCTTACTACTTGACGATTAAGAGGTGTTTGATTTAATTACTCACAGACGTAGGCCATTAAAACTAGCGTATAGCCCTAGTCGAATAATAACGAAACTGCTATTAAACATCTGCTACTGCCGTCCTCCTCATTGGGCCGCACTAGTATTTTTATTTAACCAACATTTCGCATAGTGATAATGTAAAATACCTTGCTGAATATTGCCTAAGTCAACTTACTCAATTCAAGTGACTTACTTAATTCAAGTTGGTTACTTAATTCAAGTAGGTTACTTAATTCAAGTAGGTTACTTAATTCAAGTAGGTTACTCAAATCCAGTAAGTTCAAGTCAAGTGGGTTATTTAAGCGAAGTGATAGCTAATTCTTTGTGTTGTATTGGTACCTAATCTTCCCTTATCAATAAACGTGTCTTACTGTATGCCTTTCCGGCCCATCTATAAAATCGTCAATAAGTCCTGCCTGCCTCATTTGGGGCAGAGGGATATGCTTACACGTTCCCATTCAATGCGGCAGCAGTCAGCTGTATACGACCGCATAAGAAGACCAAACTCGTTACGACACATTTCTTCGCAGACTGCCGAAACTCTCTCAGCTCTCTGCACCCAGCCTCCATCACTGAGTGGCACAGTCAGTACAATTGATCGAAGCATCTGGTGCTCGACCTCAGACCAGTCGACATGTGATTGCAGGTAACAGTTCTGCCACGTATAGGTCCTATACTTCCCATCATTGTCCAACAGAGAGTCCCTCCTGCCGTATCCGCCTATGAGAGCAGCTCTGCTCTTCCAAGTATCAACCAACGGAATATTATCGTCACTGCTCGAATGCTGCAGAATCGTATTTATAGCGGTTTCAAGGTTTCGCTTCTCTCCTTCCGACCACGTTCTGGACCATTCCGCTTCGCAAGTAAACGCCGTATACTCTCTTAGAAGACTCCCATTTTCACACAAAATGTCCTTCTCTGTGCATTTGGACTCAACCATGCAGCTTATCTCGCCCCAACCTGTTCTTCCCTGCATCTTTCCCATGATTTCTTCCAAGATCTCTCGCTCTGCCTGGAACCATCTGATGTGTCCGTCAAAAAGTGCTAGATCCAGTGTTGCATGTGGCCCATTCGCCATATTCAACAGAAATGCAGGGGATATTATCTTTTCGTCCGTTTATCTCTAGCTCGTCGATCTTAGGTTTGGTCGTGCTTTTTAAGAAAACGTGCTTGCTGACAACTGAGGCACTGTGTGGGAATAAGTATTTGATAGCTAAGTTCGGTCTTGGGTTCTCGTTACTCGTATGTATTGTGATTTGGTTGATGGAAGGGAAAGAAGGCTTTGTAGAATTTCAGGTTCGGATTTTAGAGGCGAACGTCATGACCCGAGGGTACGGTGTGTTGTGTTGCTGAGGAAGGCGCACCTCACCTCCTCCACACCCCGTACATAAAGTGTACGATTTATGAAGGAATAAAATATCCTATGCGAAACTGCATCAAGCTAAGGTGCTTGACTGATATAAGAGAAGCACTGCTCGTTGGCACAAGATCTGTCTTTATCAATAAGCTTGCCAAAATCCTGAATTGATTGAGCGAATTTAGTGACCCAAATCAACTGAGTTGCTCAGGTTTAAATCACTTCAGTTACTTAAACCAAGTCAGTTACTATGCCTCTTTGTGGTCCTCTTACATATATATATATATATTCACGTCGCAATGCCTGCATTATAAGGAACATTTCCACTTTCTATAGACTACAAAATTTCAGCTTATATTATTGTTACCTCGCACTTAGATGTCTGCAGATTCCGCCACATATGTTCCACCTTATCATCTTCTACAAGTCCAATCCTCATGAAGATTTCATCTTCCGTAGGCATCAAAACCAGGCCAACAGCAGAATGCATTCCCAGACCCAAAAATAGGTACTATGCCCTCTTATCGACATCACCATTTTCAGCATGATCGAACGTAGCCCTGAATTTCCTCGGTGGGCTCAAATGTATCGTGGAATGAGGAACAAGGAGTGCTCTGAGTACTAGTCTTCTATCATCTAATAAATCGAATGGCTGTCGCGAATCCTTAGGTTTCGCATTACAACGAATGACTTCGGTACTCTCTTTGAAAACCTCGAGTATGTTGATAGGACCAATATCACCAGTAGCCCAAGACCATCCTGGTGACTTATAGAGAGAATATCTGGCTGTTGCATGCTTTCCTGCTCTCTTCCAGCCTAGAAGTCTAATGAGACATTTGCGCCAGTTTCCAGCTAAGTATTCGTCATCTCTAGTCACGACTTTTAACTCCTGCGCAATTCCTGCAAGTGCCCTGAGTCTATCTTTGGGGAAAGTGAGCTGGCGTCCGCAATACTCCAAGACAACTCTTCTTCAAACACGTTCAAATTTATTTTTGCCCAAGGATTCAAAGCACTGTGGATCATCCATACGAAACACAGCGTCAGGAAGGCATTTACGAATGTTGCGTTTTTATAGATGCTGCCAATTGTTCTGATTTCCTTTGCTTGGTCTTCGTCATCATCTTGAACGATGGAAAATGCATCGACCCAAAGATATTGGATGCCAATAGTACGTGTCACTCTGATAGCATCACGGATCACTTGAGATAACGTTTCCTCATCTATTTGATCCTGATAACTTTTAAGTGTTTTCGTAGTAGTGGTAACTTTCTGCGCACCTCCCCAGCAGTAACTCAAAGCGACGTAATTGGCACCCTCGTTCGATTTACCCACGTGAAGTCTGCATATTTGTTGAGCTCCCTGTTTACCGACGTCAATCACTCGTGTTGGTAACTTCATGAATAGCCTGTTAGGACAGCGATTGTGCTGCTGGAGACAATTTGATATTGCTCGGTTCATCTCCATGGCCAAGTGATCAGACACATCATTCAAAGTGATTAGGTTGCTAGCCAAGTCCTCCGTGAAAGTATGATATAGACTAAATCAGTTATTTCCAGAAAATATCACATACTTTTACTGCTTTTTGAATGGAAAGTCATGAGAACAACTTACTACTACATGCCCAAGCGGAAACACTTATAGTCTGAGGAAATTTCTGTGTCTCTTCTACATGTTCAATCACAAGCAAGGGAAGATACGACATCTCTCCTGCCGAGCCGCAAGCTCCAGGATTCAAAAGATCAGTTGATTATTTATATCCCTTGTTGCGCAATCGAAACCGTATTTTGTCTGGGTGTGGGAAATCCTTCGTCAGCGGATCCTCATTGATACGTATCATGACAGCTCTACAGATTGTGCATCCTAAATTTCCAGAACTTCTCATGTAGCTGATATCACTATGTATGTATCCTTCACTCTATAAGGCCTCTACACCCTGGCGAGTGGACGTCATGTTTAAGCATATCTCGCAGAATAATTGAGCTACCAATGCTGGCAAGGGACTTCGTTTTCGTTTGTGACTTATGTTGGAATATAAGGATGTACAGATAGCCAGAGAAAGAGGTAGGATTTTTCTGGAGAACCTGCACTTGATGCGAATGTCTAGCTTTTAACGATATTGGAAGGGTGTGTTCAGCTGTGAAAATTTGTATAACTGTCGTAAAGCAAATGCAGCTCAGCCACACTTGTTACCAGTTTAGGCTACATACATGAAGTAAGGACAGGATGACAACAGCTGCATAATTTCTGTTAATGGTTATATTTCAGCCAGCGTTCGCGGAAAGCTCTGTTCGATGTCAATTTGATTGGCAAGATAGCATTCGATTATTTCCGTAACTAGGAATTGATATTTTCCCAAGTACTGTTTCGTTCTTGCTGCCTACATTCTCACCACCTAAGCCGTGACAGAAACTAAGCCAGACTTCTCAATCTCTTGATTTTCTTTCAGCGCTCTATACAGTCCAGTTAGCTGTCACCCTCTAGCAGATGTCAAAATAGAAAAGAGACGGCTTACCCAAAATTCCGTCGTACGGACTGTGTGAAGTATTCACCTACAGTCATAGGAGAGCTAGTATTCATGGATTCCAATTAGTCAAGAAATTTCTCCTTTTGGGGATATCAAAACGAGAACAATAATAGCGAAAACAAAACACATACTACTTCTTTAAAGGACCTTGTAACACAAAATCTCTCCTCCCCTGATTAAAATAAGCGATCGAATATCGGTCAGGCGAAAACCCCGTATCTTTAGCCCTAACGCGATGAAAATTCGACTTCAATCGATCATCAGACCATGCCATTAACATATCCCCAATATTAACTACAATTGGACCTGTCTTCGCAGGTAATGGCGTATATATTTTACTCTCGGGGGCAGAACTCGAATGGCTTTCTCGACCGGGACAAATCTCAAGGCCATCTTCACCATCTCTTTGGAATAACAGAGTCAAACACCCAATATCTGTATGACTTCCTGCTCGCCACAAAGGTTTCCCAGAGTCATCACCTGAGGACTCGGAAGCTGGATAATGAATTAATCGAAGTTGAGTTAGGCAATCTGGTTTCGTTGGATCATTGGCTACAAGAAAGTAGTCTTCTGAGAATCCGAGTGCTATTGCGAAGCATGAAAAGACTTGATTGGAAATTTTTGCACATTTTGACATGAAGGATTCGGTTATTGACCGAAATGATGGGACGTCATTGTCGCTTGGCCAGGTGGAGTTTCGCTGAAGCCAGAGCGATTCTTTTTGGTCGTAGGTTCCTGTGCTCGGTCGGAGTTGGGCCTATATGACAAGTAAGTTGTGGTTGAAATATATCTTGGAACGAGTTTTGAATGATAAAGGGTTGAAAAGAGGGTTAACATCTCTTGAGAATTGAGGTATATTTACTTTATACTCCCAACCGTTGTTGGTGCTTCTATCGTGAGGTGTCTTCCCCTTGACTTCAGGAGGAAGGTCAAAGAACTTTTTAGAGATTGAAAATTGAGCTATTCAAAAATCAAAATTAGACCGTGGAAAATGAGTAGGAGCTGGCAACCTTCGATTTCCTCGACTGTGATGCCATGGTCAACTAAAGCTAGAAAGCCTGCTGTCTCGGCTGCTGAAAGGAGTTGTGCGGTAATCTCCTCTTTGCGGTTTTCATAATCTGTATACAAATAAGCGATTAGCTTATGTAAACACTTCCTGGCTCTCATAACTCATGAAATTGCATGCTACTCTGTACCTCTAAGAGAAATTGTCTGCAAAAGGTCTTGTGCCATTTTGCTGATAAGTGTCAAACTTATCTTTGTGGTATTGGCGTTGAGGTTGTCGATTTACCCGACGGTTTTGAGAGTTCCGGTTATTCAAAAGGACATACGAAGACTAACTGGAAGGTATGTTGATGCGCAATAATTGCTACAGCACTTATGATGTTGTAATTTCTTCGGATGCCTGAGCAGGAAACGGGCAAGAGCGCTCGCTTATAACTCTTATCTCCCCTCCTGGCAGGTACGCTGCCATTCTCTACGGCTATGATCCGGCCGTGTACCTGAATGATTGATCCGAAGCAGACTGCTAGAGCAGCTTGCTTATCTGAGGTTTATCTCCTATTCGATAAGTCAACTCCTTATGCGTGCGACGATAACGCTGGCCTTTATAAATATTATGAAGATGTAGGGAAAGTGCGTTGCTCCTCTTCGCGTTCCGTACTTACACATTTCTCACTCTGTATGCAATAACCATGTCGAAATTGAAGGAGCCAGAAGTGATCCCTAGCGTCGATTTTGAGAAGGTGAGCCCACCATCCAAATTCCAATTATTGAGTCTATTCATTATGGAATTCCTACTAATTCAAGGTCTATGCAGGGAATTGTCATAGATCCACAAGCAGCCAGCAAAGACAAAGCTTTAGGTCTTCTCGCAACCCATCATGTTGTGCTCGATCCAGACTCTGCTGAGGCAAAGCGTGTCCTGCGAAAGATTGACATGAGGATCATGCCTATGATTTTCACTGTATACCTGCTTCAATTAATGGCAAGTTATACCTTGCGACTCTCCACATCTAAATAGCTAGCTAATTGCTGTGAATTGCAGGACAAGAACAGCTTATCCTTTGCAGCAATCATGGGTATCAAAACCGACACACACCTTACAGCCAGCCAGTACTCTTGGCTCGGCTCAATCGTATAGTACGTTGATGTTTACCTTCCAGAGTTTCAACCTAAACTAGAAACTGTCAATTAACATATTATTCCTGACAGCTTCGGATACCTTGGTGGAGAAATCCCCGCCACATTTCTAATGCAGCGGATTCCCCTCGCCAAATACTTCTCCTGCATGTGCATGCTCTGGGGAATAGTAGTAGCAATGCACGCCACATGTCACAACTTCGCCGGTCTAGCAACCGTCCGCTTCCTACTTGGTGCAATCGAAGTCTGCACAGCTCCAGCCGTAATCTATATTACTGGAAGTTGGTACACAAAAACCGAACAAGTGACTCGCGTAGCAATCTGGTATACAACATCAGGGTTCGCTAACGTATTTGGTGGATTCTTTGCATGGGCCCTTTATCAAGCTCCTAGTTTTAGATGGCAAGGTTTATTTGTATTTTATGGATCCCTGACTTTTTTTGTTGGTGTTATTTTGTTCTTCTTTTTGGCTGCTAGCCCTACGGATGCTAAGTGGCTTTCTGAAGATGAGAAAGCCATTGCGCTCGAGAGGGTCAGGGTTAATAAGACCGGTACTGAGGTCTGGAAGTTTAATTGGTCACAGCTTCAGGAAGCGTTTTGTGATGTGAGATTCTATATGATCTTCTTGCTTTTGGTTTCAACTGGGTTGCCTAATGGAGGAATTACGGCCTTTGGTAAGTTGTTCTTATACTGCCTTTGGTCAAGTACCGTTGTTCTAACCTTAGTTCCTCACTTGCAGGACCTACCATTATCGCAGGATTCGGCTTCAATACCCAACAGTCGACACTTTTGACTATGGGTTCCGGAGCGGCCACTGTTGTTGGTACTGGCGTCGCATTAGTCGTGGCCAAATATACCAATCGGACTATTGCCGGGGTTTACACATTGTTCCTTGCATGTATTGGGGTCATAATGATGTTCACCATACCCAGCCAGCATGTAGGTGCGAGGTACGGGGGATACATACTTACTCTACAATGTGCGTTGACTTCCTGACACCCAGAATTATTCACAAAGAAGAGTACTAATTAGATAAATTCTACTAGTCCCGATCTGTGTTCTATTCATAATAACCTTCATGACCGCTGGCGTAGGAGGAACTACAAAGAAATTTGCCTTCGGTGCTGCGTATCAACTCGGATATGCAGTTGGTAATATCATTGGGCCACAGACCTATAGATCAGAAGATGCACCTACCTACTACACGGCAAAATACACCATGCTCGCTTTCCTTTTATTCACAATTATTCTTCTAGCCACAATGGGCCTCTTGCATAAATTTTGGAATAATAAGCGGGATAAACAAGATGCTGTTGATGCTCAGAGTAGGTCTTTTTTATTTTCTGTTTATTATGCTTCTCATTTGATTTATTGTGAAGGGCAATGCGCTGATGATGACTTTGATAGATGGTATTGTGCATGTGCATGTTGAGAATGAGGAGTTTGCGGATTTGACAGACTTTAAGTTGAGGTCTTTTAGGTATCCGCTATGAGTAAATTATTGGCGTGAAACAGGCTGGTTTATAGTCTACTCCGTACGGAGGGGGGGGGCATGAAAGCTATATAATAACTGAGATCGAATTATTGATTCGCTGACCCAAAGATTTGTTGCTTGGTTCTCACTGAGCCAAAATAGCACTTCGAGGTGACACAAGAGTGAAAGCTACTTCTCAGTCTCGTCACAGGATTACTTCTTAATTGGAAATCATTAGGCTTCCATGTGTCAATTTGACTGTATTATATACATCATAATAAAAACTTATACCACACTCTCTTTTCTCACACCTACAAGCGAGCTCGTCTTTCCAGAGAAATTTGTCCTTCTTTAACCCCTAGCACTACTACATTAAAAGTCTATTGTGTCAGCTAAGGTTCTCGTTGTTACATAAATGGGTATAGACTGACAGAAATCTTACCACGAGAATCCACCTTTGCTACACACGAGTTAATAAATTCAAGAATCAGCTTGCTTTGCGAATCGTCTTCGGTTCCGATTGAGAGAATATTGCTGTAAGGAAAGCCCAAGTCAGCTACGTCGCCATAAAATATGTGAATTTCTTGAAATATCTTACCTTAAATGATTATGCTTATCAAGCACATTGAAGAGCGACAGTGCACCAGCTGGCTTACTCCGAGCTCGGTAAGCATTGAAGAACGCGATAGCGGCATCTGCAGCTTCTTTCCTGGAAATTTGTTAGGATGATAGTCCAACACAAATTAGCTCAAGCATAGGCTTCTTCTACATACACCTCCCACTTGACGGTTCCAATATAAACAGGAATCTTTCCGGAGTCACTATTTGCCCGAAGTTAGTTGACACTACAACGATGGTCAAGAATGTTTCCGTACAGTAATGGCGAGTCATCCGGAATACGCTGGAACAGACCGAGGGGTGAGAGTGGCTCCATGGATAGTTAGCATGTATGTCGTATGCTGCGCTCAGTAAACTTACGCCCCAGACATCCTCAGCATCAGAGCCAAAATATTGCCGCAGTGTTCTCTGTCGAATTGGTCTCGTTCTATCAAACCAGAACGGCGTGCTAAAGTACATGACACCAGCCACTGGTGGGAAGATACCTTCTTTTGGAACACGTTTTGGATCACCTACGACATATAGTTAGCAAAACAATTGCAATATGCGTCTAGAACTTGAAGTTTTTCTTTTTCTTACCAGCAGCATAGAGATTTGAAGCAATATGAGCGCCTCCAGAAGAATGACCAAACAGAATAACCTTTTCAACAGATCCCTTACCATACTTCTCAGATGCGATATTCTTATATATCCACTCGCGTACTAATTGGATATCATCTGCACCACCAGGATACTGTACATGTGGGACTAATTGATGGTTTGCCACGACGACAACTATACCGTGTCTAGCGAAGAAATTGCCAATATTGGCCCAGCACTAGCATCAGAAAGTTAGACACTTATATCACTTCGAAGTTCCAGGAGCTATACCTTCTCACTCCATCCTTTGTCGCCGGAAAAGAAACCACCTCCGTGGACGAAGAGTAAAACAGGTCTTTCGGCTTCTTGTTTGGAGAGGGGAAAGAAAACATCCAGACGGTTCCGTTCTGCTTCTCCGTAGCGTTCATCTTTGATGACACCAACATCTTTGGAGTGTTCTTCATAGAGAGGCTCGTATAATTCACGCCATGTCTACTCAGGTTGTCAGAAATAAGATCTCAACGGTCCACCTAAACAATTGATCCACGCACCTCCTCATCACCAAGATTGAACTTTGTAGTATCCTCAGCGATCTTTGCAAAAATGGCGTCCATGATGAATGATATTTTCTGGATTGTATGTCTCTATCACGACTTCCCGTGATCTTTCAAATGTACTCAGGTTACTCTTGTTGATTGTATTGTGCAAGAAGACAATCCGGTCGGAACTGGGCCGCTTGGCCGTGAATATCGGGATCTCGGCTGCTTCTTACCAGGATTCCCCAAGAATGGGGTGCAGGTTGCAGTTCCACGTTCTGGACTTGTATTATTGTCCTAATAAAGGTGGTAAAGGTCATCAACAGCCTCGCAGTCATAGGTGTAGCGTCCACTGCTTTCAATTCTAGACGATAATTATTTGACAAAATGGTGACAAGGTATTTAGAAAGCTTTCAGCTCTGTTATCAAACTCTCTATTCCACCAAACATAAACTAATATAATTACAGGTTAGAAGTCGGTCAGCATGCCACCAGGGAAAGTTGCTGGGTTATTATTAAAGACCAGGTTTACGACCTGACTACTTTCATGGATTCCCATCCAGGTGGATCTAGAGTCATATTAAAGTATGCTGGGAATGATGCCACAGATGCCTTTGAACCAATACATCCAAGCGATACTCTTGAAAAATTCCTTAAACCACAGTAAGTAGGTAGATTGCGGTAAAAGTGGGAGAGATGGTATTGAATCTGTCAACCTCGCTTAACCAACGCTAGCGTCGTTCACCCCCCTTTTCCATTAAACAATCAGCTGATATGGAAATTTCAGTCAACATCTCGGATCCGTAATTGGGCCTCCATTGCCTGTAAAAGAAGCTGCTGTTCAACCAGAGAAGTCGGAACAGCTAGCTGTCGCTCCCAAGGAAAAGAAGATGAGATTAAGTTCAATCATTAACATCCAAGATTTCGAGAAAGCTGTATCACAAATCCTCTCAAAGAGATCTTTCGCATGTAAGTATCTTCTACAGAGTCCAAACATCACCAAATAACCACTCACAACAAACAAAGTTTTCAAAACCGGCGCCGAAGACGAATACACCTTACAAAAGAATCTCACAAGCTGGCGCATCATCCGATTCCGACCACGGATTCTACGACCAATACCTCACATAGACCTCAGTACCAAAATCCTCGGAACAAATTTCTCAGCTCCCTTCTTCATCTGTCCAGCAGGAGGTGGAAAGTTAGCTCATCCAACAGGTGAAATACTAATGACGAAAGCAGCTGCTAAACATGATATACTGCATTGGGTTTGTAATAATGCTGGGTGTTCTCAAAAAGAGATGACGGATGCTAGAGTGCCTGGCCAGGTTACCTTTTGGCAGATTTATGCTATGAGTGATTTGGGAGTTACGGAACGGGAGATTAGGTTGGCTGTTCAAACTGGGTATAGGGGTTTTGCTTTGACTGTTGATGCTGTTAGGGCGGGGAAACGGGAGAGGGATATGAGGGTTGGTATTGAGGAAGATGCTGAAGTAAGTTAGGTTATTTGCTAGTATTGCTGCAATAAACTAATAGGCTGTCACAGAATGGCGACTGCTCAGAGGAAGAGGAAGAAGACGAAAACTTCGCTAGCGGACCGACTGTGAAGCGTCCGTAAGTTTCCTATCGTTTTCAAAAACCAAATCATATTACAATCGTACTGACAAATGTCCAGACCTGTATGGTCAAATTTCGACTGGGAATCCGCTATACAATGGCTTCGAAGCGTTATAGGTCCCGACTTACCTATCGCAATCAAAGGTATCCAAAGCTGGGAAGATGCAGCTCTCTGTATGCATTACGGTGTTCATCCCTGGCTATCAAACCACGCAGGTCGTCAACTCGACGGAGCGCCATCATCAGTAGAGACACTTCTCGAAATCCGAAAGTACTGTCCGGAAGTTTTCGAAAAGTGCGAGGTTATCGTTGATGGTGGAGTAACTAGAGGTACTGATATTGTCAAAGCTTTAGCACTAGGTGCTAAGGGTGTCGGACTTGGGAGAGCCTTTCTTTATTCGTTGGTGTTTGGGGAGGTGGGCGTTAGTAAGGCTATTAGGATTTTGAAACATGAGATTGAGACTGCGATGGCTTTGTTGGGTGTTACTTCTATTGAGCAACTTAATCCTTCTTATGTAAGTTTTCTTTTGGTAGTGAATGAATTTGGCGTGAGCGGAGCTAATTATCTTTAGGTTGATACCTCAGCATTGGCTTATGCTGCGGCCTTTCCTAGGTCGCATCTGTAGCTTGATTTAAGCATTCGTAGAAGTTACCCTTTTATTAATGACTACTTCTTCTAAGCAATGTAAATTTTTTTCCAATGGGATATTTGCTAATATCTACTGTCGTAGTATGTTTACAATGTAGCGAAATAGTTACCTTTGAACTAATGTTTATTGTGGGTTATATAAGACTTATTAGTATTGTTGCAATATCGATATAGGGTATTGGGCTGAGCCAGTCAGAAGAGCCATACTTCCGGACCGGAACAACGTTCGGGTTGTTCGGCCAATGGGAGTATATACTACAAGAGCTACTAGCTGGAACAGGACTAGCTTCTCTGCTTAGAAATATATATATAACTACTCCTCTTTGTAGATAGAACAACAACAATATTACAATATATACCAAAAAGAACCATTCCATTAGTAATATTACTAGTTTACTTCAGTATACACCAGTATACCGATACTGATTAGTAGATATATAGATCAGGAGATACCAAGGACCTTGGAATAAGACCTCTGAATAGCCTCAAAACTATTCAGTAACCTATATACCTTGGAAGACACTATTTCTATTAAAGAGAGGACTTTTAACCCTAGAGGCCTACGAAGTTTTAGTACCACCGAGGGGGAGATTATTTTACTAATACTAAAGAGGATCAATACTCAAGAATAAACTAGTAGGGACTCCCTAAGAAGGATCACTCCTATAGGTAAGCCTGTTTTTTCATACTTAGTCGAGAGACTATAAGGATATCATCACTAGAATCAAGATTTAGAATAAGACCACTAGATAGCTTCACCACTATTTAGTAACCTATATACCTTATTAAGACACTGGCGCATCGAGTCGAAAGGACTATAAACCAGAAACTATACTCCGAAACCCCCCCTATATATATATATATATATAATAGCAGAAGAAGGAAGAGAGGAGACGAGACAACAGGAAGGAGAAATCAACCTCAATAAAACTATAGGAGACATTCTTTACGAATAGGTTATAACCTAGTTTAAAACCTACGAAGAATACAATATAGTTAACAAGGACCTATAGGAATCATTTCAGGAGGACTTCGAAGGTTTTATAAAGGGTATATTCAATAAGATAAAGAGCTTGAACCTCCGGAATATTCGGAATAAACTATGAAATAGAGGAGTCTATATATAACTATACAGGAGGAGATTGATACTAGTGGAGATACTTATAGAGGTTCTGATAGAAGAAGAACCCCGACAATAGACTGATGAAGAGGTTAAGCTAGTGTATAAAGAGGTAGTACCTATAAGGACCCGGAAATAGAGAAGTCGTTTTCCTACCAATTTTATACATGAATTATATTAACTCCACCCTCTACTATAATCCTATTACTAGACTTCCTATAAACTATTCAATGAGTTCTACGAATATGTACAACCTACAACTACTTTAAACTAAAATAACCCAACCACCCAGAGATATATTTTAATACCTATTAGATTACCTATTAGATTACCTATTAGATCATAATCACCTACTAGATCATAGATACCCATTGGAACCAGAACCCATAATAAATAAACACCTATGCTACTACAAGACGTCGAGAACACCGTAGACTACCACGATACCATTGATACCCTAAACTATACCAAGGAGATTACTATAGTAGCTAAGATATATACGGAAGACCAGAAGTATAGTAGAACCAACGATAGCTTCGATTATAAGTTAAAGATCTTCTATGATATCTATAAGAGGTCCGGATTACTACCAATAGTATATACAAAAGTATTTCTGACGATACTAAAAGGACTAGCCCAGGATAATTATTATAACTACAAGCTCCGTCAATACTTATTTGAATATATCCATGAATACTTTTATAACTTCTTCGAAGGCCTAGGTTATTACCGGAAGAACCTAGATATCTGGAACTCGACGTTACTAGCTTCCGTTATCCAAGAGAACCCAGGGAAGTCTACTTATAAATATCTTTAGTTACTAATTAGTAAACTCCTTAGTTTGAAATATAGCCTAACTCCTAACCTCCAGAACACCGATTTTCTTTATAATAAAGTAGTTACTTCTTACCAGGGAATACTAGTATATAGATATACAACTTCTAATCCACCAGCCGATTTTAGTAAGTTACTAAACAAGTTAAATTCATCTATAATAGTATACAAGAAGGAGAAGGAAATAGTTAATATATTCTTTACAGACCGGAGGTACTACTAAAACAATAGCCGAAATAACCCGGCCTGTAATGGTTATAAAGGAACTATATATAGCTAGTAACCTAGATTTAATAGTACCCGGAAGTTCAAGTACTATATCTATGATAAGGAAGGATATCGTTTTTATAACTATATACAAGAAGAGAGAGAGAGACACAAGGCTAAGTAGGAAAGAGATCACCCCCAATAAAAGACTTTCCGCTAGTATATCACTGAGATTGAGGGAGATAATGATAAAGAGGAACCAAGTAAGGTAGAAGACAATAAAGATACTATCTAGAACCTTAACATCAATACTTACCCTAGTAATGATACTAATATACCAGGGCCCCGAGGATCCTATAAACCCTATATTAACTCCGACTTATATTTCACTCGTTTATACTATACTACTTTTGGTGAACTCTATCATAAAGAAGTAATACTAATAGCTTCGATTCTAGCTGATAAAGCCTTTATATATATAATTTGATTTTCCTCGCCCGGCGAGGGAAATCAGACTAGTGGTAATAAAGGCAAGGATCACAACCTATTCATATATAATATAGGTTTGTCGTAATATACATCGATAATATTCGTAGGTATTATAATTAATACCAGAGTATTAATAAAATCTACGGGAGGATATAGATAGTTCTATATACTATAAAAGATTAACCTAGATATTCAACTAGATGTTTCATCTAGAGGTAAGGTTAATATATAATTCAGAATTAGATCTATACCATCCATTGGTTCTATATAGATAACGTTACCTATAGGTAAGGCCGAGTTTTATATCATAGAAGTTGATACTCTATTTCTACTTTACCTTGAAGATATAGATAGATTATAAGTCTATTTCAATAACCTCAAGAATATTCTGATTAGTAAGGATAAGCTGCCTATACTAGTTATAAGACGATTTAGACATCTATTTCTCTTATAGAAATATATAATATACTCTTTTATTATTGAGTCTCTTGACCAGAATCTATACTATTTAATAGATATAGAATTATAACGATTATACCGGCGATTTAGCTACCCTTCTACTGCGAGATTATAGATAGTCCTAGAATATTCTAGGTACAAAACCGAGAAGAAGACCCTTAACCACCTTACTAAGTATTGTCACTACTACCAGAAATATAGTAAATCCCCAGGAAGATTTAGATTCACCCTCCGAGACGATATTGACTTCAATTATATTATCATTATCGATATTATATATATTAACGGTAATCTAATCTTATATATTATTGATAAAGGAATATATTTTCAGGCAGGAAGATAGCTATAAAACATTAGTATAAAATATACCTAGGATATATTATATACTTATTAGATCGATATATACTTAGGCCCACCAAATCTTATTATTTATAATACCAGAAAGAACTTTATCAATAAGGAATTCAGATAATATATAATCACTATAGGAATCGATATAAAAGGAGTTCCGGTAGAAGTATATAACTCTATTAGTATAGTAGAACGATATTATAGACTAATTCGATATATCTACAAGATTATTACCACTGAATTACCTAACCTTAGTAAGGAAATGGCTTTATAAATAACTTTTAAAGTAATCAATGATTCTACTAGCCCCGATAGCCTAGTACCTATACTTCTTGTTTTTGGTACTTACCCATAAATAGTCAAATTAGATACACCGTCCCCTTCCGTCGCCTAGTACATAGCTACAATAAAAACAGTAATGAGTACCATTCAAAGATTATAAGTAGAATAATAGGTAGTAGATATACTCAGTATATATAATAGACCCTAGACAACTACTATTCATAACCTCCCACCGAACTCACCTATTCTTGTATAGAGGGAAGGAAACACCGGCCAGAGTAGGAGCTAGGAAGGCCTATATAACCTCTTGATACTAGAAGGTAAAATATATACTATTGTACTACCGCAAGGACTAACCCTATTCCGATCTATATCAGTGAAGTTATACTATAAAGAAGAGATCGCCGGAGACGAAAATACCTTAGAAAATACCTTAAAAGAAAATACTTTAGAAAAAGCTATAAATGAAATTACCCTAGGTAATAAAATCTATATTAAATCACTGTAGGTTCAAGTTCCAAAACGAGGTTATCTATATAAATACCCAATATCAACGGAGATAACCAATATCTCTATCTTTCTCTAAGATAATGATACTACCCCTAGAACTATAACTTTACTACAGGAACCCTAATTCATAGTATTATATTATAAGGAAATCAATGGACTACTCGAGAAGGGAGTATTCGAAATTACTAAGCTCGAAAGTATTCTACTAGGAACCCGCCTATTTAACTCTCGATTCATAGATAAAGTAAAGTACCAAGGAACCCTATAGGTATTCGAAAAGTTAAGACTAGTAGTTCAAGTATATAACGATACTAGTAAGGAAGTTATATTAATGTAGTCACCAACTATATAGAGGGTTAGCCAACGACTAATTCTCTGTATTACAGCTATTCTAAATAGCAAAGGGACTAACCTCTATCTATATAATATTTCCTAAGCCTATATATAATCAACAACGGAACTAAATCATAACTTCTTTGTACAACCCCCAGAAGAATTATAAATCGAACTTAGAATTGCCCAGAGTTATATTCTTAAAGTTATTAAGCTACTGTATAGAGTTCTAGAAGCTGGGAACCACTGGTTCAGGACCTATCACTCCTATTATATCACTTAAATGAGTATAGAATAGTCCTTATATAACCTGTGCCTACTATATAAGAATACTACGTAATTCAGTATTGTTGGTCTATAAATTAACGATACCCTGTTCCTAGCTAATAATAAATTCACTACTCTAGAAGAAACTAAACTCCAGAAGGTAAAGTTCATGGCTAAGGAACGTAAATAACTAACCTAGGAAAACCCTCTTAAGTTCAATAGTAGTATCATTTAATTGTTGCTAGCCGAAATCTCTCTTATACAAGAACGGTAGTATAAGAACCTTAGTACCGTCAATATCACCAAAGTTACTACATCGATAAGTACCAGAGGCCTGATATACTTTGTATTAACGCCGAAGGATCAATATATAGCCCAGAGGGCCTGTAGAGCCTATATTACCTCTGTATATCAACCCGAAGCTGCCTTTGATCTATCTTTTACTGCCCAGGTAATTAACCCTAAGGAAGCTGACACAAAAGCTCTAAATCAACGTCTGAAGTAGTAAATCGATAACTCTATAAGAGGCCTAAAGTTCGTAAAACTAGACAAGAATACCCTTAAATTGATAGCTTTTATAGACGCCTCTTTTACCAACAATATAGATCTATCTTTATAAATTGGTTATATAATCATACTTATAGATATAGAAGGGAAGGCTAATATTGTCTATTAGTCTTCGACTAAATATAAGAGAGTTACTAGAAGTATACTAGCGGCGGAACTATATAGTATAGCCCATGGTTTTGATATTACTACTATAATCAAGTCGATGATTGATAAGATTTTAATTATTATAACCTTATTGATTCTATACACTAATTTAAAATCACTCTTTGATTATCTAGTTAGACTAGGTACTATATAGGAGAAGTACCTGATGATCGATATTATATACCTATAGTAAGCCTATAAAAGAAGAGAAATTGTAGAAGTTAAGTAGATCGATGGTGATACTAACCCTACCGACGCTATGACAAAGGGTAAGGCCTATATTACTCTTATATACCTTATCGATATAAACTATATTAAATTGGAGATAATTGGATAGGTAGAGAGGGCTAAAGATAAGGAAGAGTAATAATAGCGGAGAGATATAGGGTATTAGTATAGTTGGTGATATAGGTATTAGTATTAATATAGATCTAGAGAACGGACGGAAATTAATGTTAATTACTAGTTTATAATTGATATTGACCTATAATAGTAATATTCTAAAGTTAGCCTAGTATTATAATATCGATATAGGGTATTAGGCTAAGCTAGTTAGAAGAGCTATACTTCCGGACCGGAACAACGTTCAGGTTATTCGGCCAATGGGAGTATATACTACAAGAGCTACTAGCTGGAACAGGACTAGCTTCTCTACTTAGAAATATATATATAACTACTCCTCTTTATAGATAGAACAACAACAATATTATAATATATACTAAAAAGAACTATTCCATTAGTGATGTTACTAGTTTGCTTCGGTATACACCAGTATACCGACAAGTATTGTTATAGATATTTTTTGACTAAAACTTAGAACCTTGACCCCCCCCCAATAACGTTCCTATGGGCTACTTAGGAGGCTTACGTAGGGATTATTAGCTAAGCCACATAATTTAGATCCTTAAGTAGACATAAAGGAATCTTGAAGTTTAATATCACCTGTTTCATATTCGTAGATACTGAGCTTAGGCAAGCTTAGGATAAATGCAAGATAATAGCTAACAACACCGACATATGGCTCCTGATACGTGTATAGTGCTATGATATATGCTTGGAGAAGGCTTGTGATGTGAATGCCACTTCAAGCTTACCGCTGTGTAAGGTAACTTAGGCACTCAAGTTATTCAAGCTACTTAAACTAGGTGAATTACTCAGGTTAATATAAGTATGCTGCTTAACGCAAGTTAGTTACTTAAGCTTCCTACTTAAATTAAGTGACGTGCTCAAGTTACAATCAAGCAATCTATTTAAACCAAATTAGTTACCTAAGTCAAGTAAGTCTCTCAAATCAAGTGAGTTAATCACACAAAGGTCATAACCCCAACTAAATTCACTTTACCTACATCAAATATCAATGCTAGCTCGTACAACTTCAAGAGCGTTAAAAGTGAATTAGGCTCAATCTCAACAAAAAAAGTAATAAAAACAGGTATTTCATCTTATATGCTATACAGAGAAGGACTAACGTGTTAAAGCACGTTGTAATAAACAAAAAAAGTAATCTATAATAATATGGTTGTTGTTTCTTACGACCATCTACACAAATTTTTAGTACACAATAGACTCTTCTCTTGAGATAAATAATGCAGTAGAAGTATAAAAAATTCCTGCGAGTAGTGCTCGTAAATAAATCTAGTGCAACGAATACATAAAACTCTAATATCATCAAGAAGGTATATGAAATAATAAGCTTATCTACAGCACTATAGTAACTTATGCGTCAAATACCTTAATCTAACCTCATTAATTCCAAGCATAAAGCTCTCATGAAACATTAGGCCTTCCCTTTCCCTAATCTATCAGAGAGGCTGAAAGCCTCCAGCGGTAAAAATAGACAATGTGCGGAACTATGTACCGGTCGATACAAGTAGAAACTAGGGAACTACCGAGTTGGGTTTGGTAACTTGGTGAGTTTCAAGGATCTTCATAAGTCAGCACTTGTAGCTACAGTAATATTTTTAGACACAGCCTCAAAAAGGAGTGGAGGAGATAAGTGAGACTTACTAACAGAGATTGGAGAACTCCTTAATTAGGGGTCAAACTGCCATCTGGTTTTTGACAAGAACGAGAACGTGCGAGCCTCTTCTTCATAAATCCTCGCTTAGAGAGGAACGCTGCCACGTGAGCACAACTCACTAGATTCACAGTATGCTAATCTGTCAATTTTTTTCAATTTCAAATACAAAGATACTCTGTTCAATTGCTATCAACATGGGAAAACCATACTCAGAAGCTGTGAAGGCAAATATATCACGTGATAAACAAATATACTCTTTTTTCAAAACCCCGAGTTCCGACTCGAAACATCTCAGACACGACGGAGAAACAGGAAAGGAGCGAGAGACAAACCCATTGAAACAAGAATAGAGAGCCCCCACAGACATACGAATCCCACAAGTAAACAAGAATTTGGAGAAGGCGGAGATGGAAAAATTTAGAAAAGTCAGCGAAGTCAAATCTCATGCATATTAATTTGCAGGAGGTGTCGTAAGTTCACAATGTCAATATCGAGAAATTGGTCCGTTCTTGGTACTTTAAGACCTCCATAGATTGTGCGCGTACGAAAGTACTAGTACTTTTACTGTGCCTTACCAGGTTACCTCCGTTCTCCGTACGAGCTGCACGAGATTGAGATTGCCGATGCAGCCGACCCGTCTGTCGTATTCATAGAGTTACTTAGTGAACCCAAGTTGTCTTTGTGTTACTCTACCCAACCACGCACTACGCACCACGCACCACGCGGGCTAGGAAATAAATTATGAGGCGGCCGTTTAGTAACTCTGTGGTGGACGACCACGCTGATTTTCAGGAACGTGGCTCCTGCTGGCTGGTGTCTCTCCCTACCCATATCTCGGAGAATATATAGAGTTTAGTTTGAGCTCCTGAGAGCGCAAGTTTATGGAAGAATATGGAAGGAATTCCGCCAGTCTGGTGCAACGGACAACGCTGAAGTGCAAAACGCAAAAGAAAGATGAGATGGCTTGGGACTTTGGATGAGTGAGAGGATGTTGTTTGCTGCTGCAGCACTTTGTGAGTAGTGAGGAGTTATGAAAAGTGGGTGCAGGCTAAGTATGCGAGGGTTGGCCGTGGTAGGAGAGTGATCTTCTCAGGGGTGCGAACACAACGGCAAGGTCATGCAGGCCGCGGCCACCACCACAACCTCAATCTGAAACGCTCACGACGCCACGACTGGCACAACTTGAATCCCCTGCTGAGCCGTATGATAGGCCCAGAAAGTGGCTCGATGAATGGGTCGCAGTTGATCTCTGCTGATGATTTTCATACCGAGACTTGATTGAAGTGATTGAGTGGTTACTGAGAGAAACAGACAAACATCAGCTTGGTTTTGCGCAACGCTGAGGGATTGCGACTGTCCAATAATAAACAAATACTCGGCCTTGTATCGATACTCTCGTGCGCCTCAGTAGTACGAAAGTAAGTAACTCAGCAACTGGGGGCAGATAGCAGATGGGTCTTGCACCATTCTGGCATAGTGTCGGGAGCCAACAGGAGCCAGACGTCAAACTCAATGTACCCCCCGTCCACTCAATTGCAACTCCAGCCAACCACAGCATCACCGTGCAGCGTCAACCCCTCGAGGAGGAGTCAATGTGGAGGGTCCAAACCCACAGACCCTGCCAAAAATATGAGCACTTGCAGCCACTGCTCAGCACCCATGTCGCCGCCTCGGGAACCGACGACCATCGCTGCTCACGGTCCTGCTGGCTGCTGGTCTGCTTGCTGGTCCTGCGATCGAAGCCAGTGTTTCCGGTTGAACAGCGCAAGACGCATCCCACAAGCATCTTGCTATTTCTCTTTCCCCCCCATACCAGCAGCCTGGAAGCACACATTGCAGCTGCACGCAGAAGAGGCCCTGGACCCCGTTGAATTCACAATTTGACCCTCCAGAAGCCTGTTATTGATTGCTCTTTAGACTTCCTATTTTTCGATCAGGTGTTTGGTTCTGTGCGTTCGTTCCCAAAGGGAAAGAAAGAGGAGAAGGCCGGACAATCCAATCAAAGAGACCTTGCTCTCTAATCTCTTTGACCTTCTTCTGACCTCACCTATCCATTCTTCCCGACAACGACACACGAGTGCGCCATTGCTGCACCGATTCTGCTTCGACGGATCATAGCATTCCCTTTTACATTCGATCGACTGTGCGAGGAAGAAGGGAAGAAGCCTTTGACAGTGGAAGAATTTCTCGTCCCATCTCCGGTTGTTCTCTGCCTCAGCTCTGCTTGATCGCCAGCCGGGCTCGAGGCTCTTCATAATTCCCGTCTAGTACGATTCTGAAACTACCGATTTTCCTCGAGAGCTCTAAGTCCTTCCACCACCTCTGCGAGCAGACACGACCTTCGCGGACCTCGACTCGATACCGGTACTATCTACGAAGGCAAGAGTCCCTAGTTGGACTCGAGGAACGGAATATCTTTACGTTTGAAGACCTTGAGGGGAACAGTGACGTCTTGTGGAATATTTACGTAGTTGGGAATAGTAACATTTTTGGGGGGTACTCGACGCATGATTGATTGCCACAGGCTTTCGAAACACCAAATGTACGTGGTGCATTTCACACCTCCGACAGCACTTTCTTCCTCAGGTACCCGCAAATAGGGTCACGAGATTCTTGGGGAACTGCTCCTCCGCGGTCGTGAACTTTGCGACCCTTGGACTTGGATAGCCTCCAATTGACCACTCGCAATCGCAAGCAGTCTTCTGGGCTGGTACCTTGAAGTTATTCTTGTCATGTGTACACAGCGAGACTGTTTCCATCCTCATCGTCCCTCATTACGGTTGCTGCCCTCAGTTGCGCTGTTGATGGGGAATACGAGCTGACAATTCCCGCAGTCATTCATAGTGTCGCCTTCGAGAGCTGAGCCTCCAAAGCATCGCCACCAGCACCATTTTCATTCACCACAGTCGCATCTCGGTCCTGAAATGCGACATCGCTCATCTTTATTATAGAACATAGATACATTTATCGGCTCCTAGTGACCGACTCACACTCTTTTGCATTTGTTTCTGCTTGGGGAGCTCGACAATTCGACTCGTTAATACACAATACTTGATCGCTGGTTGGACTGAGATATCTTTCGAAACATCTCTATCATTCGATTTATTCTGGCTGTGCTATTAATCTTCGGGATCTGACTGGATTGATGGACATAGGGACGGAAAGTGGGAGGTAATCGACTTCATGCGTCTGCAATCACGATAGGAGGAAACGACCCGAGAATTTTGCACGAAGGATAGGGAACTAGGAATATATCATTTGGTTGGCAGCCACATTTTCAGAGTGGATTGGGCAGCGTAAATGAGTCAAAACCAACAATGGGTGCCTCCGACGAGGGCGCCTGTAGGAGGAGGAGGAGGAGGAGTAGGAGGATCAGTACGAAGAGCAAGAGAGAGAATGGAAGCTGGATTACCTCCGGAAAAGCCAACAGCACCACAACAAAAACCTTACGATTCATCACGGGATGGAGCAAGTCCCTCACAAAGAGTGCGACCACAACTGCCGCAAGCACTACAAGGGCAAGGACCTATTGGAGTTGCGATTTCAAGGCCTACGCAAGTTCCTCAATGGCCATTAGCAGGAACGATCGAGAGTAGTTCTGATGATGGGAAAGCGAAATATCAACCACCTGCAGGTCGCGGTCCTGCACCACCTCGGCCAGCACGTCCAAGTCGTGTTCCATCGATACTTGATGGTTCACGGTTACAGGAACATACCCCTACCTTCCAATACAAGGCACCACAACCACGATACCAGGATGAGGAGGAGGATCTGATGTCCCCTTCGTCAAGGTCCCCGTTAACTAGCTCCTCCAGACCATCTACTTTATCATCTGTTGGAACAATACCGGATTTCCCAATACCCAACCTCCCCCCTCCTCCTGGACCCCCTAGAAGGAGCGCTAACTTAGGACCACCGCCTTCGTCGAGGCGAGGAGCTTCATCTTATTATTCTCAGGCTTCGTTCGTATCACCAATTCCTGAAGAGAATACACCAACGCGATCACACGGCTCTTACGCATCTAGTGCGGCGATACCGTCAACCTGGGGATCTGAATCAAATTATGAGGAAGACGACGTGGATGATATGGTATCACCCATAAGTGACACGAGAGGTGATATCGATGTCATTGAAGAGGGTCGGGAATCGAGAGAGTCGAACAACGATGATAATGAGGAGAGAGGGCTTGTGAGGCAAGCGAGTATCGGGAAACGGGTACAGCCTTCAATGATCACAACAACAAGTTCTGAGAGGGTACCAACAGGGTTACCAGCACGGCCAGGACCAAAACCAGGGTCAAAGTTAGAAAGAATGGGTGTTCTTCCACTTGCGAGTCCAAATCCAGCTACAGCACCTGCTGGGGGTGCAGCCCTTGGCGCCGTGACAGCGAGATCAGAAGTGGAAAGGCCTGGAACACAATGGCCAATTCCTGGGGATATGGATTCACCACTGACTGGAGGAACAGGGTTCACAGACAAATCAACCTCCTCGTCAGAAAGGAGTGTACCGACCCTTGCAACAGCGGTGACCACAGATATCCGCCAGCCTGCACCAACCTATAATCCTATTTCTCCCCAGGCTCAAGAGATGCTTGCGGCCTACAATGGAGCGAGTTCGTTGGCACCGCCAGGTGGTGTTTCGCCTGGTGGTGTTTCACCAGCACGCACTCCAAGTCCAGGTTACAGTCGTTTATCAGCAATTCGAAGACCGCCGAGATTGGATATTGATGCTGTGCGCGATGCGGAAGCAAGAGGTAGTTTGACAAGTTTGCCAGATCTGATAAGAAGAGCAACCAGGCTTGCAGCAATGATGGACCGAGGAAGGAGACCAGCTAGCCGAATAAATGATCTTAACGATTTTCCCTTTGCTGGAGACGAGAAGCGGAGGAGTGGAGATCGGGGAGATCTTGATTGTAAGTTTCATTTGGAAGGTGGCCAATTCCCCTACTAACTAATTTCAGATTCAGCTTCCGACGAGAAACATCGGTCTGGTCTATCAGGCATGCTAGCAGCGTTTCCTCCACCTGGAGTAGCAACTCCAGTCCGCGAACAAAGTCCAAGGACAGTCTCACCTTGGCCATCGCCATATCAAGATTCTCAAGGGGCTTTGAACGAGACAGATGGTCAACAAAAGAAGAAGAGAAAATGCTGCGGTCTCCCCTGCTGGGGCTTCCTCCTTGTCCTACTAATAATACTCGTAATAATAGCAGCCGCCATCGTCGTTCCCCTTGAGCTTCTTGTTTTCAATAAGCCCAAAGCTGGGTCAAGTGCATCGACCACCTCATCAACTCTCGCCTCTTGCCAAAATCAACTCAAATGTCAAAATGGTGGTAGTAATATAGTGTCAAATGGAGTCTGCTCTTGTTTGTGTGTGAATGGGTTCACAGGTCAGACTTGCACGATTGCAGGCGCAAACGGATGTGCTACTACATCTATCCCTTCCACCGATACGACTGGGTCAGTGACGAATGTCACGATTGGCGACGCCATCTCTCGCATTATCGATGGCTCACAAACAAACTTCTCCGTTCCGCTATTCGCGAGTGTCATTGTTGCTCGCTTCAATACTGCGAATCTGTCTTGCATATCCGAGAACTCTCTCATAACGTTCGATGGTCTAGACTCTCGAACCGGGGACTCTGCGGATGCGGTAGTTCCAACCACAACAGCAGCAGCAGCTAAGCGTGAAGAAACAGCCATTGTTTCTGCCGCAGCTGAGGCCATCCAATCCGATCCGAGTGGGCAGACCATTTCTCTATTCCCAACCACGTCAACTGTTACTTCGATCTTTGGCTCCCCAACTGCATCAACAACGATCTCGACGAAAGGAACGTCTACAACGGCTGCGACAACATCGCAAAAAACCACTTCGGCTACGACAGCAACCGTGTCATCAACTTCTACCACATCTTCAACTTCCTCGGCGGCAACAGCGTCAGCTACCGGTTCATTTACAGTTACGGAACAGGTTCTAGATTTCTCCCGAGTCGCTGTTCTCTTTGTGCTTCAACAAGAGACTCTCGATTCGGCTATCACGGCTCAAAGCGCGATACAGAAATTCTTCGATGCAAATACCCAAACAACCTCCGCTGCAGGCAATCTGTCGATCGGTAATAGCAATACGATAAACCTTGTCGACCTGAGCATTGATCTGGGTAATGGGACATTGGGGCAGAATAATGTTGTGACTTCCACAAGGAAGAGGGGGGTTATGTTTGGTCAGAGAGATGTTGAATTATACCCGAGTTTATGACAGCCAGCCAGTTGTCAGTGATCGAGACAGACAACTGTGGAGAGTGTTGTGTATATATAACGACCTGCGTTTTAAATATGCTCTAGCAAGCGACTTGAGCAAAAGTTTCCTTTCTTGTGTTTAGTACCTATATGTCTGGGTCTGGCTTGCTCCTGTGGTTATTTTTCCACAATCGGTGTTTTGGTGAAAGCAGATAAGAAAGCGGAGCGTGGGAATTTTCTTTTCTAAACTTATTTTCTTGGACCATATATTTAGTGCTCAGTGAGCGTCTGCATTCCTTGTTGCTTTCTTATCTTTTTATATACCTGTAAGGCGGAAGTAGGGGAGACTGGATGGGAAGTTGAATGGAAGGAGGTGGGAATGTGGATGGGAATTGTATGATCATCGAGTTGTGAGAGAAAGCAGTGATGTAAGAGGGGAAGAGTAAGTAGTTGTAATGAAAGAATATCATGCCATGCCATTGTGGTTCTTGTTACTTCGCTGCAATGTGATTTGACTGAGATAGATAATACGAAATCTGAGATTCTGAGGCCGCGATTTGAAGCAAATTTTAGTACTACTGCCATAAATGTTATTCTACTACTTTCAAAAGTCTAGTTTTTGCACCGGCCTTCGGAGACAATAGTTCTTGATATGGAGGTGAATTTATAGGCGCTATTCCTAATTAGGTGTGGAGGAAGCCTGTTTGACGTCAAAGTTTGTGAACCAGACCTAGTCCTCTAATCTGAGTTGTTCCACTTTTGATAACTATTTAAACATCCAATTAAGTATTATTCCACATCTATCTATCTGACTACCTGTCTATGTATCCTTACTCTAGGGTATCTCGACTTGACTTGATTTATTCCATCTGTATGCTATGCTGTTAGGAAAGGAAAGGAAATGAAAGGAAGGACAAATAATCAACACTCGGCTCAGGGTATCACACAGTTACATCAAGAAACCAAACCCTCCACCTTTCCTTCACCCACCACCACCTCCTACCTCCCTCCCCTCGCCAACCATCCTCCCCCTCCTCTTCTCCTCCCTCTCCACCTCCTGCCAAACCTGAATCTCACCCGGCCATCCCCAAATAATCAACGTATCAACAACAATCTCGATACAAATAACTACTCCTAATACAATCCCTAAGACTGCCCACCATCTGATGTCTCGTCCGAATATTTCCATAAAGGAGTGGTAGACTGCGTAGGGTCCGGGTGATTTGGCGTAGATGTATGAGAGGATGATGTTCCATATCCACCAGCTGTAGGGGGTTAGTTTTTGTGGTTTTGTGGTTTTGTGGTTTTGTGGTTTTGGGGGTTGGGGGTTTTTGGAGGAGGGAGAGGGGAGAGTTGTGAGATTAGGATGTTAGGGGAAGATGGAATATGGGAGGAAGAATTGGGGAGGTGAGGTTTTTGCTTACCCCCATATTGTTAATACACAACAGAAGATTGGAATCCAGGTTTTGTAGTGGTATTGGAGGACACTATTAAGATGAGAGACTGGTTAGTTGATGTGTTGTGGTGAGAGATGGCGAAGGACTTGTGTTTCCTTTGCTTTTGGGCAAGGGAAGGGAACTTACAGAAGTTTGACATTAATGAAGACAACAGCTACTGAAAAGCCTAGATCGCCTAAAGCGAAGAGACTTTGATCTTTCGTCATCGACACAATACCATAAAGGGAATAAATCAAAAAATAAATAATAACAGCTTCCGAACCAGCCATAATCATCCAGTATGTATACTTCCTCATATTAAACCCTTGATTCCGTTGTCCATACCCATATAATTCCGGCACTGCTAAAAGTGTAGCAGCGGAGAGATCTTGTTCAAAGATTCCGGGTATCATAACTGGTAGGGATGTGAAGAGGGTATTCCAGACTGTTAAGGAAGCCGATTCGAAGAGTGAGGTTCCCGTATATCCGTTCCAGCGTTGATAGAGGATTTGAATACTGTAGAAGAGCATTTCTTTCCAGAATGTTAGTAGGATGAATTTTGCGGTACGGATGTAGTTCCAATGTCCGTGTACTAGTAGAAGACGCTGAAGGAAGCGAAATTGTGCTATTGAGTAGTCGGCTACTCGTGCTGCTTGAAGACCTTCTTTTCCGCTTATTCCAACTCCGACGTGGGCTTCTTGTATCATGGCGATGTCGTTCCCTCCATCTCCAATAGCAAGGGTGATTGAACCTTTGACTTTCTGTCGGATATTCTTTACGATTGTGGCTTTTTGGGAAGGAGATGCTCGGCAGCAAATCACAGAATTGGTTTTGATTAGTAACTCATAGAACTTGGTAGCAGTGGTCATATCGCTTTCAATCTCACTCAACGTTTGACCGTCTATGATGACGACGGAGTGAGGTATTTCCCCATCAGCGAGTTCTTGGAGCGCAGCAGTTATTTGCTGGTGAATATCCGCTGTGGCATTTGCACAATCCAGAGTAATGAGGTGTGAATAGCTTTTGCAGATGCGTGCAGACTGAGCGATGTTGATGGCAGTCTCGCGCTTATCACCTGTAAGCATCCAGATTTGAATATCTGCACGCTGTAATTTATCGATCGTCTCCGGAACTCCTATTTGAAGCTTGTCCTCAATACCTGTTGCACCTGCGATATCGAAGTTTTGCTCGATAATCTCGGCAGCTGCTTCGATTAATTCCTGTCGTCCAGTAAGACTTGTTGTAGCGTTGTGGTAGACCTTTTTCCAGGCAGTGTATTCTTCTTCGTCAATAAAGCGATATCCATAGACTAATGTTCTCAGGCCTTCACATGCGAAGTCGTGGATGTGTTGGAGGCAATGCTCGAACTCAACAGCGTCGGTATCTGTCCGGCTTGAGAAGTAATCCTCCTGTGTCGCAGACCCCTGTCCAGGAGGAGTAAGGAAGCCACTGGGGTCACGTCCCATGGATCTTCTTGGAGGCCCCGGTGTATTCCTGAAGGCATCGTTGTCAATACTTTGCCCTCGTGAGTTCAGTGCGGCAAGATCGCTCTGGAGGGGGTCCAATGCAACAGAGTTCAATCGGGTGATTTCATAGGATGTGCTTCTCCTACTCATGCTTGGTCTCAGATTTAAGCTAGGCCTGTGGAAACTAGGTCTTGGCTGTAGCTCTGCAGTGCGGTCATAAGATGAGCTTCTCCTGTTTACGCCAGGTACACTGAGACTTAAGCTCGGCCTCTGCATGCTATTCCGCGACTCCTTCCGAACGATGGCTTCCTCAACCTCCATAGATATACGCTGACTATGCACACGCTCGATTCGAGAGGCTGCCTGCAAAGCAACAGAAGATAATTTGCACTTTGACAGAATGACTGAGTCTGCGCCCTTACAGAATATAACAATCCTGCCATTTGGGCATCTGACAATTATAGACATGCGTTTTCTCTTGCTACTGAACTCGATCACATCGAGAACTTCATAAGTCTCTTGAACATTAGTGCCCGTCTTCAATGTTATGGAGCGGGAATTCCTGTCTGTAACAGCATATCCAAGATCTCGAGCAGCCTCGAGTAGGGCGAGTTCGTCTGGGGATGCTGCTTGAAAGCTGATCTCGCCATTCTTTTGGGTCTCGGGAAATCCGGTATGACATATTCCCAAAGATAAGAGGAAAAATGAGACTTTCTGAGAAAATACGCTGCTGGGGTTTCGTTGAATGGATTGCAGTAGCTCATCCGTACTAAGCTGTTTTCGCGAAGCTGTAGGTGCGTCTGGAGAATGTATCTGTATTGAGTTGTCTCGTTCTGGATTGGATACAGGCTGGGAAGCCATCGTAGTGCCGCTGTCTGTTATCATTGCATTAGTTCGACTAAGAATATTTGGAGGACCCAAAATGTGTGCTTGGGCAACTCAAGATTTGAATTGAGGAGTTCATAACTCACAATGATGCCCATCCAACCCTTCATCACTATGCGCCCAAGCAGTTCCAGCAACACTCATCTTCCGAAATCGCATAACATTCTCCGTCAATGTCCCAGTCTTATCCGAGAAAATATAATTGACCTGTCCAAGGTTCTCATAAATATTCTGCGTATTCGAGACCATTGGCGTATCAGAAACCGGATCATACATCTCGATATCCTGAAGCATTAAGAACTGGGCGAACTTGATAAGCTCTAAACTGACGTAGAGAGCCAGAGGGATCAAATTGTTATACATGATAGCAAACCCGATGAAGATGTCTATCCAGCGAACATGCGCTCCGGATAGGTACCATGCTTTCTTTTCGTAGACGTCTGTCCAGATCTGGTAACCGGCTGTACAGCCTACTGAAAGTAACACGACGAAGACGGCGAGAAGGATCACGACTTTATTCGTCATTGACTGGATGGCGGGGGATTTAGTGTGGGGGTTCTTGCTGGCATTCATGCGGATCTTGCACTCCTCGCCAGTATTGATCACCATCCCTATAGCTCTAGTAGTATTCCTGAGGGTACTACCCCGATAAATCACGTTGTCTAGCGTTAACGGTAGTGTTGTGCCATTGACTGATACCTTCCCGTTGAAATCATATAGATCGAGATTGGGGTCCTCAACGACGAAATGAGCGTGGCAATTTGAAATCTCCGACGTACTCCGACATTGCAGCAGACGTGGAGGTTGCCTGTTTTTGAGATTTGTTTCGCCGTCCAGAGCCATCGTTTCAACATATGCAATGCTATCTCGACCTTCAACATGAAGGAGGACGATATCTGCAGGTATTTGCTCATTTCGCTTCAGCATGATGATATCTCCAACTTTAACATCGGTCCACTTCACAATCCCCCAGAGATCAGATTCAAGACTGTCACAGTCATCGCTTTGCGAAGAAAGAGAAAACGTGTCGGTGCTGCCTTTCCCTTGATCTGCTTTGACCTTGCTTCTGAATTCCGTCCACCATCTTTCCATAACTTCTGTGAACTTATGCTGCAAGCTATGATCTCTTTGTCCTTCAATTCCGCCGGGTTTAAATCCGTAAAGTACTCGTACCATTCGTCGGTTCTCAACTCTGTCCAGTCGATAGCGTTGAAAGTCATCATAGCCTTCTCGAGAGATGGTTAAGACTAAGAAAACTAAGAGCGGTAGAATAGTTGTATAGGTTCCAGTTGTGCTTAAACCGGGTATCAATTGCAGTATTCCCATCACCAGGAAGTAAACGTTAGCAAGTTTTGAAAATTGAAACCAAAGTTGTCCAGGGAGGAAAGTCCAAATGGTGTATCGACTAGACCTGACCGAATTATTGATATATCCCTTCCCCGTTCTTTCATCGATGAGTGGAGTGCCTCGAGACGCATCAAGGATAATATGGCGACCATCTTTAGTTGGAGGAAGTTCCCGCCTTCGTAGGAGTCCCTCTATGATCCACTTTTTGTAATACAAGTTGATATGCCTTGCGATCATTGCCCTTCGCAATTGCATCCTTGACTTGGATCTCGCGTAAGGGTTCATTGTAAAGGACTCCTTAACAGCAGCCCCGGATTCACTGTGTGCTCCACGGGCTCCTTGAATTTTGGCGGCTATTTGAGAATCGAAGGAACTACTCTGGGTCTTTACACCCTGGGCATTGGGATTAGCTTCCCCTACGCGGCTGTCAACCAAGTTCGAACTCAACAACTGAGGCTCTATACTGGTGGGCCCAACATAGCCTTGCTGATCGTGAGTTGTGTTCTGAAATAAGGCGTTTCCTGGTTGAGGCTGGGCCCCGTTTCTTGCATTTGGTTGATTTGGATTTGATGTAGAGTAACCAGCCGAAGCACTCGTGACTGGCTGTATCTGTGAATTTGGTGTTGAGCCCTCCAGCCCCCCTAAGCTGGCACCATTTCCATTTGAGTCATGCATACTATACTGCCTTAGCTTGCCAGTGCCCTTCCTTTTGCTTGCTTGAATCTGAAGCACGATTTTCCCCAAAGGCCCTTCGGTGCCATGATAATCCGACGACAAATTAAGTTAGTGACGAGATTTCGATTCCTGAGATTGAAATGAAGCAATTGCTGTTGTGTTCTTTTGAAGAAGTCTCCTTAGCCTCGTAACCCCTGATGTCTGAAGCGGCCAATGGCGTTGTCTCGTATTTCCACGGGGAAAGTTGGTTAACCCGTAACGACTGTGATAATGCCTTGTGACTAAGATGTACAGCGGCGAAAGCTATTGCTCAACATACAAGATGGTGTCCCACAAAGACATGGAGCATTTCGGTCACGACTAGCGGGTAGTCACGAATTCGTCTGCAGAGATGCGATGGTGTTGATGAGGCTGGAAGCTGACTTTGAAGAACAAATAATCTTCGATTTTTCGGATAGCACGGAAATACAGCTCGCTAATACGACTTGGCTACGCCGGAACTGGCTTGGATCCGGTGATGTCGCTTGACTTATATTTAAATCCCCCTCGCCAAGATTCTATCCGTCGGGAGACGCGCAACAAAAACTTGCTGGAAAACGTGATATCAGAAGCTCCAATCACGTGGTAAGCCGCAATGTTCTTTAGGTGAATAATGTGTAGTAAAGCGTAGACGATAGGGCAATACTAATAAGCTCTTAATTTATCAAAATTTATTGTCAGAGAACTTAATGAAATGTGCTACCTACAACTGTCAGGCCACAATGACTTAATGCGCTTCTAAATATAGACCATGAGTTAAGCGTTAAGCCAAGTTAGGTCAGGGCAGGGGTTTTGTTTAGGAGTGTACTTGAACCAATCGAGATTTAACTACCTACTCAATATATAAATTCTCAATCATTCAATCAAGAGTACCTCTAGCGTCCAATATGCTTAAGCTCCAAATATCTCAACGGAATATAAGAAACAACAGTAAACACAAAAGCCAACTGATTCCCAACATCCCCTCCATCATCTCCAATCATCTTCGCAATAACGCCCACATAATAAGTTTCTACCATACCCAAAATACAACCTACAATGCCTAACAAGAAAGCAAACAAGCCCGCGACGCCAACTGGCATCTTTGATTCGATGTCCCATACCTCGAGATCATAATTATCAAGTGATCCTTTGCGGAAATGGTAGTGCTCGATAAAGAGGATGACGAAAAATGCCGTGTTCCAGTATCCAAGCAGTGAGAGAAAATTTTCTAGTACATCGAGCAAATGGTCACGACCTGCGATACCGATAACTAGGATACAGCCAAAGACAATTATTGTCCAGAAGATCCGAGGAACAACTTGTAAGGGCTTTGCGAAGAGTTGAATTGAGATGGCGCAGGAGTAGATTGCGATGCAGTTAGTTCCAACTGTGTTTGTGAGTTAGTAAGCTGCATATCAAGGTTTGGAAGGGTCATAAGAGACTAAAGACACATACTTCCTGAAAGAACCAAGAGCACAAGGAGAAATTTAGCGAATCCGCGAGGATATAGAACGACCTTGATGAGCTCTCCAACTCCAGAATCTTCGTATGTTGACTTCCATTGTTCATTGATGCCCATCGTTGAACCAACACAGCACCCGAGAAGCATTCCAATACAAGTAGGGATAGCTATGCCAAAGGTTGTCATCAGGAAGACTTTAGTTTTCGATGTGTTAACTGGGTATTGCACATAATAGTCAGAAACAATCGAGCTCCAAGAAGCGCTAGATCCATAGACTACGCTAAGCAGAGTCAAGACTTGGCCGGATAACGTTGGGCCAGTAACAGAAGCAGGTGACTTGAGATCAGCAAGATGGGCAATTTCGCCGTACATGACCATGAAGACGGCAAAGAAGAGTATCCAAGCGTATTGCTCGTACAATAAGACGCCTTTAAGTCCGAAGAAGCTGAAGCAGAAGCCGACGAGTGCGATAATGACAACTCCAACAGCTGATGACACTTTCCCATCTGATACAGCGGACAGCGCCAGACCGCCCGTGATGCAGCCAACTGATGACCATCCCAACTGTTCAACTACGTTGAGTGCTGCGATAATCTTAGATGGCCACCATCCGAAAGAGTATCTGGAGATGGCGACTTGTCGAAGGCCAGTACCGGGCCCGAGAGTTGCACACCAGCCCTTGAACTGACATCAGCGGTATGCTACAACCTCAAGGTCACCCGTAGAAAGTCTACATCAGACGCCAAGAATGCAATGGCTACTCACAGTAACAGAAGCTCCAAGAAGAGAAGCGAAGATAGTTATGAGGATTGTCTGAGTAAGGGACAATGAAAGTTCCCATCCCAGGAAGCCAGTCGTGAAACAACTCAGGTTCATTGTAGCACTGGCCCAAATCGCGGCCATTGCAAGCTGATTCGGTGGTTTCCGATCCTCTGGCAATACGCGAGCTACGGATTGACTTTCCACTCCAAATTTGCGACCCCAGACAGCCTCATAGTAGAGAATTGTACCAAGGAAGCCGCTTTTCCTATTGGTCTCAATATCTTCAGCCAAAGCTGGGTGGTCTGTCAGAACAAGTGCATCCCCTTTCTCCTGGGCCTGGGTATCCATTGCTGTTTGCTCTCGAGCGCACTTGATCTTAAACAAAGAACGATAAGATTGGGAAATGAAAAAAAGGTGATGGAATAGTTTTATCTATAGCTGCCCGCCATTCGGCCAATTGTGTATCGAGATACGGGAACTGGTCCAGAAGTGGAAGGAGACCCAGTTGTATTACGTTGACTCAAGCTAATCAACCCAGAACGAACGAGCTTTGCGGCTTCGGCAGTCGAAAAAATTCCTCTTCGCTTCTCCGCAAGCCGGCAATTGTGACACCACGTAAAATTTTCTGAGGAACATGGTGTGCTCGCTTGAGTCTGCGCAGCTAGTCTGGTCGGCTGGTACCGAGTCGGCAACTTACGTCCAAGCCCTAACCAACATATCTTTAAATAGCAGATATCAACCAACAGATATATAATATATAAGAGCCATTCTTTACATCTACCAAGAGACTACCACAAGCAAAGAGATGGCTCTCTTGGAGCTGGTAGTTTTGCCATTATCAGCCCAAAGAACTAGCGAGGATAGACTTGTGAATCAAAACTTGCGTTGATGTTGTCGTTTGTTTGAAGAATCGGAACAAAAGACATAGGCTATGCCTTAACCGGAGAAGTCATCGAAACGCTTTCTAGTAAATCTTACGGTCAATTCCTCCAAGATAACCTTTTCAAGCCACTGGGAATGACGAGAAGTTCTGTGGATCCTCCACCTTTGTCAGAATCCAATGCGGCGAAATTCTACACAGCAACCTCGGATGGCTCACCTTACCTTGTTCCAGACTTTCCAGTTGCTAATGGAACATTCTTCACCTCTGTCATTGGTGTTCGTAGCACCATGAGAGACCTGATGATCGCATACCAATCATTACTACAGAACAAAAACACCCCTTCAAGTAAAAACTCCTAACAAACAAATCCGCAACCTCGCCATTCAAAGAAATTCCTCAAATGTAAAGTTGTCATATGCCCCTGACGTTTGAAAGTCCAAGCCTACGAGAAAAATCCAGCGGCTTAGGAAGGTTTGGAACCCAACTACCAGGATGTCTAAGCCACGGAACACTAACAGAATTATTACTACCAACCGTACCAATTGCAGGCGAAGGGGCTTCATCACGGCTTGTACTTCACCATTCAGGCTGTTTACCAGGAACACTAAACCACGTCTATCTACTTCCCGAATCAAACACCATAATTCTAGTTCTAACAAACACACTAGCACTAGGAGACCCATCCGATCTCATCAGTCAACTCCTGTTAGAAACGATATTTGCCCATGATATCAAACACGACTGGTTAAGTTTAGCTGAACAGAGCGCAACTGGTATGATTGGACTGGCAAGTCAAGTTTTGGGACAACTGGAAGAGCATCGTATTCCGAACACAGAAAGTCGTCCTTATAGTGACTATTGCGGGAAATTCTATATTGAGATTCAGCAAAGTCAAGATCCGGACGGCTTAATCATGTCATTTCAAGGTAGGGATACGTATCATCTTCGACATTATCACCATGATATCTTTGAATGGTCATTGACATATGATGAAGCGGCACGTCGTGCTATAGTGCATGCAAAGGACTACGAGTTCTACATGATCCCTTTCCAATCTAATAGTGATGGAAAGGTTGGAAGTTTGAGGTGGAAATGTAATGGGGATTTGTCGGAAGACTTCTTTAAAGAAGTTTATGGAACTAATGCTTAGTTTTTATCATATTGGAAGAAAAATCTAAGCGATACTGTAGTTGAAAGCTGCTTTGCATTGTGACCTGAATATTGCCCCATGCTTAGATTCAGAGACGATATTTGAGCATAGAGTAGCTCTTCCTGACTGCAGCTCTCGCTTAGTAGTGTTGAAGGATTTATAAGGCTGGGTATTATGATAGATAAACGATCCAGTAGCAGGCTAGCAATGAGTTGATAAATCCTTCATGGAGTATCGGACCACCGTTTGTTAATGGAAAAAACATAGAAAGTATCGCCAAGATTAATCCATGCTCACTATACTAGGGTTTTGTTCAGCGAGATCTGCAAAGTCCTGCAGCCATTTTCAAATTTCTTTCGTTACCATTCTTATTCTGGCTCTTCTTGCGGAGGAATATTGGACCGCTCCTATCAATTGCAGTCCGCATTGCGGCGATATTTGCGTTGGTAACAGGTTCCGGTCACATCATATACAGTACTTGGTTCTGTGCATTTTAACTAAGATCATCAAAGAGTTGGCATTGTTCATTAGTCCTTCCGTATAAAAATATAAACCCAAAAACGCAGGAGTAATAATAGGGTCCTTCTGAGAAGGAAAAAAAAAGATATTTGTAGAAGACCAAACCTCCGTGATCGTACATGTTGCTACTCTTTACTGTTTCCTCTCCCATACGCAGAGCCTGCAAGGGCAATCAAGTGGCCAGCAACTAGTGCATGTACAACGGCGATCCACCCCTTTTCGAAATTCCTCCTTTCCCTGCTTGAACCAAGCTTTTAGTTCGATCGGGTCTTCCAAAATATCATCCATCCTGTGACTGGAATATGGATTGTGCCAGACAGCTGCTCCTGGCATCCTAGGTCGTTGGGGTAGGTACCTAGGTAGGCACTTTTCCAAAACCAGCTCGACAAGTGAACCGCTCACCCAATGGTCGTTCTGATCTCTCCTTTCAAAAAATCCATCTTGATCTCCTCTGTGGAGCTGCTCCATGTTTTCAACCCATTTCTTGCGGCTGTAGACCTTATCTTTTTGTTCCCTCGTCATGAAGGTGATGATGTCGTTCATGCTATTGATTATGGTTGTTTGCAAAGTACCTGCAATCTTATCTGCGCGCCGATATAGATTGTGACAAAACGCTCCTATATCGCGCCGAAACTCCAGTCCCAGTTCAGAAAGGGCAAGTAGACATTGGTAATTGTGCTCGAAACCCAAAGAAGCAGATGCTTTATTTTTGATACCGGCAAGCATAACATCAGCCACACAAGTACTTTTGCGATACTTAACTCCCCATCTCCGCTTGAAGAGTTTATTGTCTTCAGAGTCGCCGCGTACTAACTGGTAGATCGTTTGTATAGCAAGTAGAATAGTGATAGCCGATGCCTCAGAACGTCTTCGAGAGCACTTCCCAGAGCTTACTCGGCGGGTAGAAGCTTTGGTAACCGTACGCGGGGGAGGTGATGGGCTATACTCGTATCGAATCGGGTCCATCAAGTTTGACACATCAGATTCGTATTCGTCAGAGTCAACAGGTGACTCGTATTGAATTGACCCAGCTGAGCGCGACACATCAGAATTGTAATCGTCAAAGTAATCACGAGTTACCGGTTGCGGCTTCGAAAGCTTAATCGTGTACTTCAGCTTCCCATCATCATGAATACGGACCTCCCGCTCATCATCAGAGTCCTCAGCTTCGTAAGGGCGCCGTGACGCCTTTGATACACCAGACTTGTGTTGTCTCCTACCATTCTTCTGCTCCGCCGAGATAACAGGTTCATCATCCTCCACACTCGCATCCGCCTCCATCCCTCCCTTCTCATCACTTCCCCTTACCGTCGGCACAAACGCAACATTCCCTCTCGTATATCTCCTCTGAATCTTGACCGCTTCCCCCAATTCCTCCAAATGCCCCACCTCTAAAGCACCCGACCCCTCATCATCCTCCAACAACCACCTCAATTCCTTCAAAACACTAGGAAAGGTAGTAGCAAGCGATAGCACCACATCTTCAAGACTTTCTACAGGAAGGGTTCGTAATACTCGACTTATTATTTAGCGGACTTCGTCTTCGGCTTTGGATTGTTCGTGGTGAGATTGGGTTTGCTGGCGTTTGAGGGGTTGGGAATCAAGTTGTGATGGAGGTTGCGTGGTGGGGAGTGGACGTTTGTAGGATCTTCGGGGCATGGTTGTTTGGTTGGGTTGAAGGGTTGTTTCTAGGGTCTGGTTTTGTGGATTGTGGTGTGGATTGTTGGCTGGAGATGAGTGATGAGTGTGTCAATGTGAAGTTGGAGTGTCAACGCTAGTCTAAAGCACTTCGCTTGTTTCAGGGGTATTCGGCTAAGCCCCCCTATGTCCGTTACTCTTTTGTCATTCTGCTCTGGGTAAGAAACTCAAGGCGAATAACATTAACTTCTTAATTACAAATGGTCTATAACTTTCAGGCTAAGGATTCTGTTAAATTGTTTTAGTTACATTTCCAAATGTCTTAACTTGGCTTTTGAATTAAGTACCTAAGGTACGTTAATACCTACCTACTTACCTACGAGCAGGCAAAAGCTAATGCATCACTACATACCTACCCATGCGAAGATAAAGTCTAATTCGACAATAGCCCTTTATGTACTGGACCATTCGAGAGCCTCCTGTTAAACTATTTATCTTGTCATTCAAGTACTATTAACTTCAGGTAGGAGTAGTAACTTACGTCACGATAATCTGAGGACATGAGTAATTCTGAGTACTCACTTCACTCTTAAACATCACATCATCACAAAACCTCATTAATCATAATTTCATTCCAAAGCTACCATCCAATCAACTCTCCAACACCCCCTAATACAACCTCTCAAACCAAAACAAACCCTCCTCCCAACAAAACTCCCTTCATCAACCCAAAGCATTAGGAGGTAAAGTAGACGGAGCAAAGCAACGATCAACAGCATCAGCATTATTACCCCACCAATAAGGCATACTAGCATTTGGTAAATTAATACCAAACACAAGTACTGTTTGCATAAGTTGAGTACCACAATCGAGACCAACACCGAGTAAGTAATTATACTTTCGGAACCAGACGGGATGGTAGCGGAAGACGTAGCCCATGAAGAAGACGGCTACGATGGCTGATGTCATGAGGTTTGCTGATTGATAGATGGGGAACCTGTGAAGGAAGTTGGAGTTAGTTCAGTTTGGGGTGTGAGGGATATGAGAACGAAAATTGGTCTTTTGAGGGAGTGAATACATACCAAGTTGCGCCGTACATGAGAACGACGGGGTTACATCTTTCCTCAATATTCCAATGAGGCTTCCACTTATGCACAACATAGGAGAGAAGGACAAGTGCGGGACCGATAGCGAAAGCGTAGTAAATCCAAGCATAGTCGGAACCTTTCCCGAAGAACACTTTAGGTCCCAAAATACCCCAAAGTACCGAAAGCGAGTAGAAGTTTTTGGTCTTCAGAGCGTTCCAAGCTGTTGATGCCGTGACACCTGTCAACTCATCCTTACCAATCCTATCGATAATCAAACGCATCATACCATAATTAACGAAAGGACCAAGTAGCGTTCCATAGATCTGTCCCCAAAACATCTCACGCTCAGGAATCTTCATATAGAATCCAAATTTATAATCAGAGATGAGATTGAGGTTCTGTTCGAGGATCTGGCGTCCGTAAACCATGCATGTAAGTACTGCCATTGGCTTGCCGGGAAACAAAGCTCCGGCAATGACTTCAGACAAAAAGCCCATGCCGACTTGAAAGTTGGCTATGCCCCAGAGGATTCCATTGGGGAATGTGGAGACGCAGGATACGACACAGATAATTATGAAACCCCACCATGGTAGTTGCATCTCGCCGCCATACAGTTGTCCAATTGCAAGAGCGGCGCAGATTACGAGTAGTGTTGCGTACCACCAGTGAGGCACACGAGGAAGTTTGTCCATCAACTTTATATATGGGTCATCGTAGTCATCTCGTTGGTTTGCCCATGCTTCGGTTATGACTTTGTATGTAGACTTTCCGTACCACAGGATTGCAAAAACCATAGCACCTGTGGAGGTGGCAAATCCCCAGAAGAAATCTGTCGAAAAGTCAGTTACCAAACTTAACACTCCGTGTGGGAAAGAGGTGCTTACACATAACGTAGGATCCAGCCCAGTTCGGCTTAGAGTATTCATCCATAGCAACTTGGTTAAGTGAATAATCTGGGTTTAGAATCCTAGAGATGTTATATTTGGTTCCTGAATCATCAAAGGTGCCAGAAGTCATGGGTGGGAAGTTCTTGGCGTTCAACGTATTGGTGAAGTACATGATTGGGTAGATCATCCACACTGTGAGCATGGCTCCGACAATCTGATGTGCGTTGGCCCAGAGAGGTGTGTACAAAGGCTGGAAAAAACCTGTGTAGTTCCAGTCGAGGGTTAGATCGAGAAGACCCTGTGTGATGGTTAGTATTTTTAGGTGTGAAGGACAGCGTCGATAACTTACGAATCCATTGTATCCGGAACCCATGAGGTACGCCTATAGTTGAAAAATTCGAAGTCAGTTCAATTGGTCTCAAGTTCTCAGCAGTAAGTCGAATTAAGTAAGCAACTCATGCGATCTGAGCGTCTTCAACGTGATTTAAGCGTAATCCGCAAAGAAATCCAGAAGAAAATTCCGCCCCAAGAGATCAAGTACTTACAATCCAATTGCCATGACCCATATAACAAAGCAGAGGCAGCGAGCTCAGCATTGGAAAAATAAGACCTAGATGTCAGAGACTAGTCAGTTTCCTTTTTCTAGAGATTCTAACCAAAGGCACATATTTTGGTCGGGGGGTTGGTTTGCCACATACCTGGGAACCATTGATAGCAGAAAGTAGCGATGGCTATATAGCTAAAGAATTTCAAACCTACGGTTAAAAAGAATAGTTAGTTTATTCGGTTTAAGTAAGATAAGTGTAGCTCAAGAAAGTTTTTTGTTTTAAGTGATAGGCATTTGACTCCAAAGGGGGATTTCTGCTCCAGGATCGACTCACTCTTAGCAGTGACTGTAGGGTTCCTGTGCATTGCGTTGAAAAGGGAGACGTTGGGAAGTACACCAGGCTATAGGGCAAGAACGCGAGGTTAGTTACTTGTTTTAGAGAACTCGCAAATGGGCGATGAGAAATATATAACTCATAACAAAATGATTACTCACATAGTAGATCTTTGGTGGGCGGACGAGGATATCACGGAACAGACCAGCAAACCCATATCCGATCATCTGCGTAGTGATCAAAAACAGAATTCCCCATCCAGGATTCATCTTTTTCCCATAGTATAATTCGAAAGCCGACAATGGGCCAAGACCATAGGCAGTATAACACTATATTCCCGATGGCGTCAGAAAACTTCAAGTCTAATCAACCTAAGACGTAAAGGAACAAACTTACACTTCCCCAGTAAGAAACAACGATAAGAGCATGCTCCTTGGCATTCCAAGGCCCAGGGTTCAAACTGCATTTCTTACCGAATATAGTCCATTGTCTTGTAGGAAGATATTTGGCCATTGCTGATCCCATGCCCCAGGATAGCAGTTGAACTGCGTAACTCGTTAAGTTGATTTGGTAGGGTTTGAAGTAGTAGAAACTGCTGATTCCACAACCGACTACGACCCAGAAAGTGGCCAGAAACCAGTATCGGAAGGTAAGGATCGGTTCACTGTTTGGGTCGTTAGTGGTTTTAGTTTTGGCGGGTGAAAATTAGAATGGAAGAAAATAGGTTCTCGACGGAAAGAAAATGCTTCGACTAACCTAAAGTCATTGTGCAAGTCCACAGTCCTGGCAACCAAAGCTATGGGGTAATTCTAGGTGAGGTTAGTAGTAGTATTGTCTCTTTGTAAACGATTTCGATCTTTTTCTTTCTTTTTGGTTTTGGAAGAGGAAGAAAATTGACTTGACAACGAACCTTGAGACGAGGATCAATAACAACATCATGATCATCTGGGACATAAATCTTGGCCGCATCATCGTATGGGTCCTCAGCAAGTCCGAGTGAGTTGACTTCAATCTCATCTTCATCGCTCACGTGCACAGTCTTCTCATCATAAGGTAGCTTCTTGTTGACGACCTCCACGGGACCATCTTGGCCCGGCTCATGAAGTGTAGCAATGGGATCCATGGTCGGCGACACGGGCGACTAAGGGGTGTCGATCGATGTCTTGAGTCCTGAACACACAATAGATGGGAAGGTGGGTTGTGTCTCATTTATACCATGTTGTGCACCCTTCCTTATCTTGCTACAAAGTACACTCCACAGCACCACCCCAGTTTGTGTCGCTACCTGACCCGAGAATAAGCTGCAGTATGCAGCTTTGATCGGCACCACGGCCTTACCTGGGCTTCCTAAAGTGGTTGGGGTACTTGCATACTTGACAAGGGCGGGGTTCGTCTTCGAGACTTCGGAAGATGTGCCCATGCTTAACTGCAATAAATGTTATTCAACAGCTCATAGTTGCGTGGACGGTGGTGCAATTCAAGTGGCGAGTCGGCCACGGAAGCGTACCTTTTATTCTCGAACGCAAATTGAAGCTTCTTTTGCGATAAGCAATAGCAAGGACCTCAACATCCCTCCAATCATTAGACTAGTATATACCCAAGAACCTGGAGTAAAAGCCGCCTTGCAGAGGTACATATCTTGGGTGGATTCGAATATGTCGAGCCGAGGCAGTTGCTGGCCGGTGTTCTTGTGTTTCCAGCATCTTGCGTGCTACGTTGCTCCTGGGAATCGCTTAAGTGGGCTTTATATTGATATACCACCGGAGTACATATATGCAAGACCCAGGAAAAGCAAGTGAGTGGCCCAAGACTCTTACGTCCGTGAGTGCTACCCCTGTCCAAATCGATAAGACGGTAAGCACATCGAACAGCCTTTCCGTGCCACAATACAGAAAAAAAAAGGTATACGGAACAGCATCCCGTTCTGATATGGCATTTGTGACCTGAGGAACACTTGACAGAGGACTCTCATGCGCCGCGCTATAAAAGGGAGCTAAGCGGGAGCTTACCCTTGCCCGGAAGGAGAGTTGCCAAGCCCTATGTGCCTGTACAGTAAGCAACATTCAGACGGTTAAGCGATAAGACTTTTGATATTATTCTTCTGAGATCAGAGAACTGATGAGATACCGACCAGATAAAGGCTATTAGATTTAAGGCTTCCATGAAAAGAACCCTAGTCCATGTGTTGTAGTAGCATGCAGTTACATTTTCCTAGTCATCATTGCCGTCGGTCAAAGAAGCTCTTTTTACTCCACCATACCGCTCTTTCGGCTGAGTTTAGAAACTCCCCGAACCGGTTCACTGATAACAGTATTTAGTATCTCGAATTAACAATATTTCAATCGCAAATCCAAGCTGAACACCGTGTAAGCTGAATTGCTGACCATACAGCCAAGGCGCCACAGATCTAACGGTACGGAGATACAACAGATGAGGAAGGTGGCGACGTGGCGACGGGAACTAAATGTCTTGGAAATTCTTGGCAATATATGACAATCTCGAGAGTGGATGGACTCAATCAGATTGCTTATCTGCTATCGTGACATCAAGTCCTTACAGTAAGGCAAGAATCCGAACGAGAAACGCCACCAAGGACTGCAGTTGTTGGAGGATAAACTTTTAGTGGTACGTACCCGATTCTTGTTCGTATTGGAGAACGAGAACGAATCGACGCAGTCTAGCCTTTTACCGATATGCTACTACATGAAGGCGACTGAATATATTTGGAATGTTGGACAAATTGACGAGTGGGTGTGAATGCGTATTGGCAAAAGTCCTTGTATAAGACGGTCTTATATCTAACCATGCAGGATTCGCAGAATGATTTTTACAATAATGCCGAAGGAAGACGATGATGAAAACGCATGCGATTATCACGACACTTTCAGTGAGACCTCCCATGATTGTGGTCGTACAACCCCTTACTTCCAACGAGCTGGTCAATGAAAGATCAGTAATTCAACATGAACTGCTTGCCATTTCGGCCAGTAGTGAGCAAATATCTCTCGAACATGTTGTCCCGAATCGCGGTACGTGTATAGACTCCTTGAGTCTCAACTTCAAGAGATCTGTTGTATCTCCTGTATTTCTTAATCAATATTGGCAACGCTGCCAATGTTCTTGGGTCTCGGGCCGCAAAGCTTCATTGAACTATCGTTCAGCCTTACACCAACTTGAGGTTTTTGCCAAACGCACGCCAAGAATTCGCAAGAAGCTTCGTCAAGCCACTGAACTTCTTGACTTTCTTTGCCAAGGGTAATACTATTCTCGAACAAGTGTATATCCATGGTTTTGCTGCACTTGCGTAACTTCTTTTTGCAGTGCCATCAATACATATCGGTATATTTGTCTCGGCGGGCGTGGCGTGTAATGTGGTTGATCGCTGTGGTATTGAACCAGCATCAAGCTCTGCAATCTACTTAATTCCCCCTATATCTTCAACAGCACAGAACCAAACTTCAATGAAACCAGAAGTCCCCTAATAAAGAGATCCGTCAGTCAGCTTTTTCACAAAAATTCCAGAAAAATCTCACCCACTCACATGACATGAAATCTCACACACTTCTAGCAGGCGGTTTCTATTACCTCAATACAACCACCGACAACATCCAACAGATTTCATCTTATCCAACAAAACTCCCCAAGCCGCAAGTAAACAAAAAAGAAAAGATTTCTTGTCACAGATGAAGTTGAAATAAGTTTTTGTTTTCTTTCTCGGAATGACTGTTCCCCGTATTACAGCTCACTGAATAAGCCCTTAAACTAAATTCTTACTAGCCAGCGAGTAGCCATTTAGGTGGCTGAGCTTCTATCTAGTGTTAGGCGAGGTGAGTGAGAACGACACCACCCGTAATTTCTTGGTTAGGATTTAACTGGAGTGCCTGGAATATATTTCCTCTTCTTGCTTTATTTTCATGTGGGTATTTGAGGTGGGATTGCTCAGAAAAAAAGTATTGGAATTTCTGATATTGCTAGGAACAACTGTTTTGACTCCTCAGCTATACTGTTGCTGCTGCGTCAGTAACTACAATTAGGAAAAGGTTTCGGAGTTGTTTTGGGAGTTTGTTTTGGATTACATATTCAACCATCCACCTAATGTTATCAATTTTATATTATCGTATAGTATTCGAGCATGTGGCCTTTTCCCTAGTAAAATGATACTACTTACAAGCTTTATAATTACCCGAGAGAAGGTAGAGTGATCTACGACAATTATTTCTAGTTACTTTTAGCGTAGAGAAATCAATATTCCATTCTGATGTTTTAAGTGCCTATCCTCATCAGATTGCAGTACTAATAACATTGCTGGAAAGACGTCAACTAAGTCCGATATTGCAGGGGCCCATTCCGCCAAGTCAGCTTGAAGAAAGTTGATGCTGTAGAAGATATAGCGAGGGATTAACGACAAATAAGCTGGATTCGAACTTTCGAAGTATGTCAAAGGCAGAGAAGTCAACTTATATGATACATATTTAGAACGCAAAATAGTGAAAGATATCCAAGTTTCTCTCCAGACTGTGTGTCAATCGTCATCGCTCGAAAAGTATCGAACCTTGGGTCGTTTAGAAGGAGTAACTAAAACATCTGACTCGTCACTACCTGTCACTTCCACTCGCTTTGAACTTCGTATATTCCGAGTTCGCTTTCGTGGTGTGAGGATGTAGTCTGAGTCTTTGTCGCTACTCGAAACTATAGCTCTTTTTAGTGTCGCGTCTTTGTTGCTGTTTTTGGTTTTCCGGCCAGAGCTTGATTTGCTCTCGCTATTAACAGCACGACCAACGTCTGACTTTGCTCTAGCTTCTGAATTCTTTGAAGACCCTTGGTGTTTCCGATGACTATTTGGCGGTGTCAGGACGACGTCTGAGCCTTCATCATCACTTAAATTCATAGCCCTTTTTGCTAAGCCTTTGCTATTCTTTTTGACTTTCCGGCTAGGATTTGATCTTGTCCTGCCGGGAGTAACATAGATGACGTCTGAATCTGATTTAGTTGAGTCTTGCGAAGGTCGTGGGATCTTCTGAGCCCGCTTCTGAGGCCTTCGTGTGAGCACAACATCCGATCCTTCATCGTCACTTAAGACTATAGCACTAAGTGAGGCCACGCCTTTGCTATCCTTTTTGCTATTCCGATCAGGGCTGGATCTTTTTCTCCCGTCGACATCAACATAAATGGTGTCTGATTCCTGGCTGGATTCGAGCCCTAGAGCTGGTCGTCTAGTCCGTCTAGTTTGTCTAGACGTTATCAAAGTATTCAGATCTTGTAAAGATGATGAACTCTCGCTATCATGAGTTTCTTTGATATCCTCCCTCCAATCACTATTTTCGACATCAGAATTTGTGCCTGATTCAAGCCTCTCTTCCTCTCCCTCTTCCTCGTCGTCATCAATGAAAGACCCCTCATAGGAGTTATTGTCCGAAGGAGGCACATCATCTTGGGGACCAAGAGCCTCTCCAACTGGGTTGACAATGATATGTGGGACTCCTTCTCCAATACCTTTCTGACGATGATGTGTTCCTAGCCAGGCCTCATATTCTCGGGCAATCTGGAGGAGTCGCGGCCGCCACCGGTTGTTACCAAAGGTTACGTGCCAATTCCAGCGCCTGGGTGACCTCGTCTTGTAGATTGTCCGAAACTCGTGACCTCTATACTTCCCGAACCATATGGGTATCGATCCGGGACTCAAACCTCGATCTTGGTTACAGGCGTCATACAATTCCTTAATACGAATTACCTGGAACGTTGAATGAGCATTGCCTCGTGGGCAAGTCTTGAGAGGATATTGAAAGACTTAGTAACTTACGTTGTCCGAATTAGGTCCACCATCTCGGTACTCATTCAGAAGCCAATGGATATAGTCATCAGGGACTTCACCAAACCGTGTACCAGCATGTTTGCCAAACCACATTAGCTTTGCACCTGGATCACCGTTACTTTCCTCTGGGTTATCTCTAGACATTGCATAGGTAGTGTCGATAGGCCCTCCAAAGTCTGAGGTCAGTTATTTATAGCTAGACATATCACTCTATGGACAGAGCGGTAAGAGAGGGAGTTAGACTAGACATGAGAACAAGTGTCCTAGCGGAAATCGATACTGAGGTAGGTAGTGTGCAGATGGATTAACAAGATATGCGGAGTGCGAGGACTCAGCGGGGTACTAGAGATAAACTTTTAACACGTGATATTTTTCACGTGATGCCCAAGGCACGTGAGTACATTTATCGAGCTCGCACTAGACTGAAACTAGCTAGGCGGTCAAGCAGAAAAGCTGCAGTACTCAGCTATTAATAAAATTTCGATTTCTGAACTCTTTGATACTACACAACCCACCTCCAGATCCTAGAATTAGTGTCAAGGTGAGCGAATCCTTTCGCTGTGATCCTTGCACATCTCAAAATGTCTGAGCAAACCTCGTACTTGTACATCCTTTCGGAAACTCTCATTGTGCCTTGCTAAGAGTTTGCAGCATGGCCCGTTGCTGCTCCCGACCTTGCGCAAGAGCTTCCCGACCTCGTCCAACAAGCCGGTCATTACCGTCAGGTTAAGAAGGGTGCGGCGAGCGATTTGATGGCACAAATTATGGCGCTCAAGGATAAGGTGGAGAGGCTTATGATTTGATTGGGGAGTTTGCTGGTGGATCGGAGTTTACATGTTTGGTTATCTCAAGGTCGTCACTGAACGTTTTGGTCTGCCTGCTACCAAGGGAAATTATGTGCGGAAACACTATTACCTTGTGAATTCTACATTTCCGGCTTTTCCATCCTCTGAATTAATATGTTCCCCATGCGTCAATTGAGTGAATTCCAAACGTGTAATGTGTAAGTGATTTAGAATTAAAGCAGAGCTCTTGCTCAGCTTGATGCCAAAGTTCGGGAACGTTAGATAGGGGAAAGTAATAAAAATAAAGTAAGAAGAGAGAAAAGAAAGAGTTTCTGAATAGCATAAAATTATTTTACCATAAGTAGAACCTGAATATTAAGAACAATACACACTAACATAGTTAGCCAGTATAAGCTAACATCTTGTGCAGAAAACAACTTATATATTAGCTTGTTTTCTTTTGAACAAAATAAATTTCATTGAAAAAGTCATACTAAGTATCCTTACATTTAAAATCAGAAGAATTTCAAATTAATAATATTTAACTAAAGAAAAAGTTGGCGCAAAAAAACCAGGATCCATTCACATACCAAAATAAGGAATTCTACCTCAACAAACAGCACAAACATCTTCAGGATAAGCCCGGCTGGTAAGATAACCCACTCACAATTCACCAACAACATCATCTAATAACTATCACAGGCACAATTGGTTAGCGCGTGGGCCTTTTACAAATAAAGGAAGCCCAAGGTTGAGAGTTCGAGCCTCTCGTCGGGCGGTTATATTTTTTTCTGTTTTTGGGGAAGTCTTTTTTGCTTTGACTCTTTTTGGTTGGAGTCATGGGGTGGGATGGTGTGGCGTGGGGCAAATTATTTTCTTTGGCGACACGAAATCTTTGTGGGTGGTGTTCGGGTATCGGTAAGATTGGAGACAGTGTTGTTGTGTACTTTCGTACTCTGCAAAAGAAGGGGAACCAGTTTAGGAATTTTCTTCACTTTTTATTTCGGAGGTCTGTTTAGGTATTTGATCGGCTGGTCTTTGCATGTAGCAGTGGATATTAGGTACAATCAGCACCAACTACTCTTACAGCTTATTTACAGGAGTGAACAACCGATAGTGCAGCCATTCAACTACTTGAAGAGACCCTCAATTGAAATTCACGTTTGCAAATTGGTCAACCATAAGTTCACCCTTAACTTGAGCGGTAAAATTCATCTTTGCCTATCTTCAGCCAATTTGTTTCAGAGGGTCTTCGTGATTTCAGGGCCAAAATGCCATACAAACTAACTCCTTCAATTACAATTATCAGTAGCAATGTCATAAGCATAGACCCCCGAAGACAAGCTTCACCATTCCGTTTCAGTCCTGTAGCTGCTCGCTTATCAATCACCCGTCCAATAAACAGCCAGAAAATTACTGCTAATCAAGCCACCAAGTATCAAACGCTGGTACATCTGGAGTAAGAAACCCACCAAATCTCCATAAGCTTTCCCCGCCATCTCCCACACACCTACGACACCTACGGTAACATATCCTCTCAGATTGGGAATTTCTGCGTATTTTCAATTAGTATTTGAGATTTGAATGGGTGGCATACCAATCGCGTTCATCCGAATAAAACTTTCCTTAAGAACAGGGCGTGTATGAACGAAAAGATCATCTTTTTAAGCTAAGCTATGAGCTATGATCTACGAAGGTATCGTAGGTACTTTCTGGTAAAGGAATTTATGTGGTCGTATTAAGCTTTGAGGGGCATACATGGAGGAATGTATAAACTTTGTTTCTCTCCCTTGTGATACGCCCTTCCTACACTTTAAGTACTTCGAATACTGCACTGCGGTCTTGATTCTACATTGCTGTTCTGCGGCAGAGACAAGTTACTCGCTCCGGAGTGTGTCCATAGGAAAATTAACATGGAGTCTGTAGACGAGAAGCCCAGACCTACCAGCTATATCAGTGCTGTGCCTTCTCCGTATGAGTCTTATACTGAACATCAGAATATTGACGTTCTACCAAGATGGGAAAAAGAAGATGAAGTAAGTCTTCCTCAGAAAGGATTCTAGCTCACGCGATCTTGATCACTGACTTGTACAGGTGTATAAACATCGCATACGAGTGCTCCGCCTTGTGTCACGAATCGCCACGCTTATCCTCTCAACTATTATAACTATTATGATGGCCTATACGCTTGCACGGTACTTCCTAACTAGAACGCATATCCTGCCACATGGAAGAGCCATTTGGCCCACGTCGATGACAGTCTGGCCGAGTATCATGCTACTAGTTATAGCATTTGTCACTTTCGTTGCGAACCTCTTCAAATTGAGCGCGTACATCTGCGGAATCAGTTGCGCCAATAAAACGAATAGTATAGATGGCTTTGTAGAGTATGCGATGTTGATGGGAAAGTTCATCGTATGGGTACAGGCTATAATCTTTTTTAGAGACACAAAGACAGATAATTCGATTTGGGGTTGGACATGTAATGATGAAGTCCAGGCTCAAACTATGAGCTTTATGCATTTTGGGCGGCTTTGTAATCTTCAGGTAGGTTGTCGAGATCGTTTTTTGTGACTCGAGAAGAATGCTGATAATGTCTAGACCGGTTCTTGGTTACTGTCTGTTCTTCAGACTATCGGATATCTTCTGACGTTCATCATTTTTGTTTCTATTACGAGAAGAAGCTCTTCTAAGAAGAAGTTAGCAACGCAGAGGGCTTCGCAGAGTCCGTTTCAACTTGGAAATATGGGGCATAAACTTGGTATTGGACAGAGATATATCCCGCTCTCTGGAACTTCTTGATGTGTTCGATGAGGCCGAAAAGCTTGTATCTCAACTGGCGAATGTTGCCGAGAAGGAAATGGAACAAGACAGAAGGGTACCTATACAAGAATTGAACTCTGATTGCTGCTTTGTTGCGGACAATGTAAAGAAAATTACTGTAGCAAATGCTGGGGAAACACCTACGACACCGCAACTTACAGACTCCATCGGGGTTACAAGAAAGGACGAGCCCATCCATTTATTTCGAAGTCCTTCGAAAGTTTTGTCTTCGTGTAAAACCAGACAGCGAGCTCCCACCATCCAATCAATAACGGCACGCACAATGCCCAGAACTATCTTCCATTGCCAGATCTCCATTCACAGCCTGTATGTTCAGGTCCGATAGCTTCGCAAGCCATGTTGATTGTCCAGCGCATACTTCGCCAGCGAGTGCATTCAATGCGATATATTGACTGCAGCTATGAACGCCGAAAAAGAGGAAGTGACGGTGAGGCACGGTGAGGCACGGTGAGGCACTGAAGGCATTGAACAGGAAGAGGAAGCCAAAACAGTCATTCCAACTAATCGTCGGAAGTAGATGAATCTGCCTTGCACAGAAGCTAGAGGAACAGCCGAAGGCGGGGTTCGAGAGCTGACAGCTCTGGAAGCTCGACCATTGGGGTCTCGAGTATCTTCTGCATTCTGACTTTGAGGAGACAAGCACAGAAGCTCGATCAACTACTGGGGTTTTCATGTAAAGACAGGATGAACTATGAATCTATGATGCAATCTCTCAGGTAACAAAGAAGCGCATTGATATGTTCTCTTTGCACGAGTGCTACCTCGGTGACATATAGTATTGTATTTCTGTAACATGTCGCCTCTATAATTAATTAACCTGGTACTTACCGCAGTCAGACGGCTCCAAGATTGACTTCAAAAGGGTAAGATGGTGCCGCAGCCTATTAGACACTGGGAACTGCTACCAGCAGAAAACTAAGCAAACAGCCTGGAGCAAAATAGTTGGGGCTTGAGTTTATGCTTGTGTGCTTTTAATGACACTAATCTGGCTGGGCGGCATGAACGTGCGGCACAGATCACCCTGAATAATAAGATCACCGGTGTCTGCTTAGTCGGGGAATTAGATATCATCTCGGTATCGCCTCCGCCCTCGCCAAAGCTCTACATCCATAAGCACTACTTCTTAGTTTGTACGTAGGTACGAAATTAGACAGCACAGCCTTTTGTATCAACCCTAAGTCAGCCTCCAAGAAATCATTACTCCACAGAATAGCCTTTACATCATACTACTGTATCGACGACTTTTGCTTGGTTCTTTTTTGGAAAGTTTTCAAACTCAAACTTCAATTAATTACCGATTTTGCTTACGGCTTCCATGAAACTAGGTACACTGTTATGCTAGTAGTAGTGTTTGCTAGCCTTTCGACCCTGCAATAATAAATGCTGTGCCAAAGTCGGTCAAGGTCGCCGACTTGGCCAATGCTTAAGTCAGATAAGCGCCGACTGCCTGGAATAACTATCAGCCTTCCCACTTCGAACCAACCACATATGGTAAACAAGGCAAACAGAACTGATCCTTCAACAAGGTTTTATTTTTCTAGCTTCATCCAAATCAGCACTATTCCTCTCTACCTAGAGAATGACTGCACTGGTCTTAATCAACCCAGTGGTTGATAGCCCGCTTGATTGGCCAACCGCACGATGGCTTTCTCAAGTTTTCTACGCCGCTTTGAGCACGTTGGCATTGGTCTTTCCTTGAGCTCGTAAAAATAAACCACATTCAATTTCGTAGCTAAGTACCTCAGTTCATGGTATACATAAGACAGCCCCCTCCTCATTCATTGCCACTTCTCTCCACTATTGTACCTCATAATCAGAATCCAACCGAGCTACTCTCTCTCTATTGCTCGGCATCTTTATAATTTTCTCTTATGCGTATATCACTCGCTTTTGGCCTAGCAATACTGGTAGGCTATAACAATGCTGCTCCAGTGGATGATTCAGCAGCCATTGCCGCTGCCATTGCAGATGCCATTGCAGCAGTTTCCGATGCCCCTGTGTACGATGCCCCCATGTACGATGCCCCCAAAACGTCAACCCCAGCGACGACGACGAATAAAAATTCCCTGTCGACCGTTATCACTTCGGCGGTTCCTACGGCTACGGCGTCCTCGGAAAGCGGATGTGGAATTATCGCCGCTGCTTCTTCGTCGTACTTAGTCGCCAATCCCGATAGTAAGTGCAACAAAGTTCATCACCAAACAACACTACTTACGTATCTCACTAGCTACTGGTGTTGCCCTAATCCCCTTTGCTCCTTCTGTGGCAATGGATTGCCTGGAGTCTGTACCTTTGGATGTAGATAGATCGACTGCATACTGCGATTTCATCGAACCGTACTTCCAATTTCAATCCACGTTGGCTTACTTGAAAGATCCCCCAGAAGGATATCTTCTTCCTGGCGTTGATCTTCTTGGAGGTCTTGCCGAGATTAGAGAAAATCTACAGACCGGAATATATTCGAGCCAATGGGAATTTGAAGTCGATCTTTATACTTTAGGAAACGTTTTACATCACGACTTTCACATGAACCTTCCACTACCTCTCATTTCAGTCTTTGCATTCGTTCCAAAAAAAGGAATATTGGTATCTGTCTCAAGTGATGGTCTTACTCTTCCAGAAGTGTATTTTAAATGTAAGTAATATACGACTATCTCCTTGTTTCCTTGGGCTTATTACAGCAAAACATGGCTAACATGAAATAGCGGATCTCAATGCTCAGTTTGATTCTAATACAACCGCGGATTTCACTCCCTCACCTATAGTATCAGTTAACGGCCAAGATATTTCAACCTATATCCAGACTCTCGCCCAGACGATGAGCGCCTTCCAAGATCCGGACGCACTCTGGAATCAAGTTTTCTTTAGTCTTCCCGCAAATGGGTATAATGAAAAGAACCTAGGTCTAGCAGCACAAGGTGGATATATGTACGGGTTCACCAACGACTCTTACACCTATTCGTTCGCCAATGGAACCGAAACAGAGATTGAAAATCGCGCCTTCGTGAACATTAATGCAGATTTTACAACCATTCTTACAGGCCAGGATCTTTTTGACACGGTTGATTTGCCTCCAGCGTCAGAGACAGCAAGTGCATCGGACGCGGTGACTGCTGCTCCTACTTCATCAACGCCAGCTGCAACTTCAGCGGCCCTATCAACAACAACTAGCCTCATCGGGTATCCGTCACCTGTCGTCATCCAACCTGACGGCTACACAAGCGGTTACTTCCTTGACAATACCACCATAGCGGTATTGGCCATGCAAGGATTCGTTGATGCAACGGAAAGTAATCCTTTGGCTCCAAATGATCAACAAACAGCTATCAAGGAATTTTTGGCAGCATGCAAAGAGGCTGGAATGACCAAGCTAATTATCGATTTGAGCACCAATGGTGGAGGTGATGTTTTGAGTGGATTCGACGCCTTTAAACAGCTATTCCCAAGTCTTATCCCTTTTGGGGCTTCACGATTGCGTGCAACACCCCTAGTTAACTACCTCGGGGCTATTAACAGTGCGGCTGGCTACTACAACGACGTCAACAACAGTATCTACCAGATTCAGTCGGTTCTCGACGTTAACAATCATCCTTTTGCCAACTGGCAGTTGGAAGATGGACCATACTTAATACACGGGGACAACTTCACGGCCGAACTAAGAGCAAACTTTAGTGATCCAGTCCTAGATGGTGACGGGAACTACACTGTCTCGGGATACCTTAACAACTCCAATATAGCACCTCAGCTATTTCAACCAAGCGATATGGTCATGGTCATGGATGGTGGCTGTGGATCTACTTGTGCTATTTTCGCAGAGTTGATGAAATCACAGGGTGGCGTCAGAACAAGTAAGCTCATTCCCACAACACGGTATTCTACAATGGCGTTACTAATACAACTATAGTTACCTTAGGTGGAAGACCCCAATACGGTCCATCACAAGGAGTAGGCGGCTCAAAAGGAGCCCAAGTATTCACCTATGGAAATATCATCCAAACCGTAGCCACCGCCCCCGACACCGTAGCAGACCTAGAACAAAGAGGATTCGACCTCTCACTCTTACCCGATCCAAGCGACATCCCGGACGAATACCTCCTTGACCTAGAAGACAACGTACCACTAGGAACAAATGAGGCCCTAACAACCGGCGCCCGTATAAACCTGCGTAACAATATGCACGACGGAGACACAAGCTTCACCCCCCTCCAATTCATCTACGAACCAGGAGTATGCCGTCTCTTCTACAAAGCAGAAGACATATTCGATTTCTCCAACGTCTGGACCCGAGTTGCAGAAGTAGCATGGGGAAATGGAAAATGTGTACAGGGTTCTACAATAACTGAAAACAATACCATCCCTGCAGGTCCTTATGATACTGTTCCGTGGTCTCCGGATGTGGTTTCTACTGTTGTTCAGGATTATTCGTCTGGTTTGTTGGGTTATGCTAATGGTACTGGTGGTTCAAGTACTGATGTTAACTCTACTCAACCTACTCCTGCTGGTCCGAGTAGCTCACCTACTGTTACTTCTGGTGCTAGTTTTTTGAGTTCTAGGTCCGCAGGAGCTTTTGGGTTTTTTAGTGTTTTGTTTGGCGTACTTGTTTAGAAGCTATTATATGGGAATGGGATGGGATGGGATGGTGTTTGGTTTTTTGGCTGTATATAGAATTGGGATATACCTGGAGGCTGACCTTGTGGAAAGCTACGACTTGCATGGAAATGATATCACTTGATTTACGTACCTCGCTTACCTCATTTACATACCTCAATGTCACTAAAGAAATATCCCCAACCAAAAAAAAGCCACTCTACGAAGTAATAAGATGATTTATACCTCACCACGCCATTAATTAATACATTCACCCATGAAAATACTCTGTAGAACAACTAAGAATCTAAAGCAGCGGCAGCATATCGGAAATCTACACAAATACTATAATCTTACATGTTAAACACCCGACGGTCTGCCTTAGCTTCCTCTTCGGAAACCGAAAAAACCAGAACACTATATCTGATCCGTTAATCGGGGATTTTTCTTGAGGCTTTTGAAAATCCGAGCTGCTGAATTCTTAATAACTTTGTATCAGGAATTTACCGTAGGTATAGATTGTTAACTACAGGGCAGGCAGGCACATCCCGCATCCTACATAGACTTATCCACTTCCCACCCTGTAGCTAGTTAGAGAATATATGGAATTTCTAGTCTTTATTGTGCAACATGGTAGCAACACCTTATTGACCTGAAAAGACTGGAAATTTACTACCTAGAAATCTACTAAACTTTTTTCGGCCTAGTTTATTAGATAGGTTGTTTGTTTCCCTACCTCTCTCTTAAGTCCTTATGCCTTCTCCTTAAGCGTCTCTAGTAATCCCATAGAGATTAATTTCACTAACTCTATTACGATAATCGTTCTCTACGATAGGGGACTTCTATACCAAGGCCGCATGGCGTCGTAATGTGTTTATTAAAGAAGTTGTATACATAGAAACAGAGAATAGCAGCCTTCTTTACTTAGTGCCCCTTCTTACCGAAGCGATTATAAGAGAATCTCGTATAGTTATCTAGTCGATGGACAAAGCCTAGTGGCCAGCGAACCGTTCTTAAGCACAAAATATTATCAAAGGATAGACTTTATGCACTTCTACCGTAGAAGCGTTTAGTTGCTTTCTTGCCCATTTTAAGGATGGTCTACCAGATGTAGAAGACGACTCACTACTTCCCGCTTCCCTTCGCCGTGCTACATAGAACTCTGGCAGCAATAGGCGTCCACCGCCCCTTTCCCCAAACCGTCATAACTCTAATACCGGCAGAGGGCGCTCTAACCATTACATATAACACAATCTTCTTCGACGTTGCTTGCTTGCTTACGATGCCGACGATTACTGCATATGGTCCTATTCAGTGGGCTTGGAGCTATCGGAAACTCGCGAATGACCTCAACCTGTACGAGACTCCTACAACACAGCGATTCGAATCGTTAGCGACGCCGGATATGTAGAGGGAGACGAGCTGAAGACCCGCAGGAATAAGTTACGAAAGAGAGCGTTCCCTCACAATAAATGGAGTGCAGAGAACCTCAAGTTTGATGATGGGGTTGTTGTTGAGGGACTATACCTAGAGATTACGACTACATGGCGCAATATCTCATACTTGTTGCCCGGAAGCTCCATATACGGAGGCCTAGCACCTGTTGGCCCAACGTGGAGTGGCACCTCGTGTGCACTCGACTGCGCAACGGTAGCTGCAGATTGCTTGTAAGTTGGACGGATTGAGTTCGATATAATACCACTAGAGAAATATAAGACTCTGTTGCCTGAAACCTAAGTAATCCTACATACATTTACTGCCGTTCCCTGGCGTATGCTCTCTGTACAGTAGCGATCTGCCATACGAAATTTTATCCTCCAAGAAGTTCAAAACACACACTTAACATTTGTTGCCCCGAATAGATATGTAGCCTTTTTATCTTTGGTGGAGACTATTTTCTAAGGTATCCTGTAGTTCTCGACGACAGTTGCTAGGTGATGCACAGGAATTGGTATCAATTTCTAAAATTCAAGAAGCAATGACAACAAACAGATACTTAACAAATACTCAAGTCCTTTATTTTTGTTTTTTAAAAAAAATCAGGATCTTTGCGAGCCGCACTACATATTAGTCACAGGTATTCTTATATAGCTTAGAATTAGCCTTACGTCGTTACTTAGATGCCTTAGCTTTTTATCGACATGGACGAGCAGTGGGTCTTTGCGTGTGCCTGGTATCTTTGCAGCTGTAGACTGATTAGAATGGTTACTAATGTAGGAACAATATGATGCTGCTCCTTGTGCACTTTTACCATGCTAGCAAATTCCTCTTTCAGTCCTTTTAATCACTGTTAACGTTGTATCAAGTCCATTTAACATTACACAATTTTTGAAATCAGTAGACAATAGAATAGGTGTTAGCTAATTCTTATTATTAATAACAGGAGAGTATAATAGAGAAGTCAAGGAAACATGTTCTCGTGGTAGAGATTTTTACACCATTCCTTAGGTACATTTATTCTTAAATAGTTAGCTGTATAATTGTAATTATACCTAAAATAAACAGATATAAACTATTACCAAATAAAGCAAAGCCACAGCAAAGAGCCAGAGAGTTATTACTGCCAAAGAATCCCTGTAATCATACCCCTAGCACTAAGATAGATATAAACATTTCTACACGATCTAAGCCCTAGAAAGTAAACAAGGCCTAGAATCCTCTCTGCGAAATATGGCTTTGCGGCGTCTAGGAATCATGTTGTCATAGGTACTATTGTTGTTAAATTTTATCGATTATAGATTTAAAGAAATTTTTTTCTTCTTATTACTATAAGATATAACTTAGAAGTTCTAGACAACAATCTAAGAAGAATTATATAAAATTATCTTTGTTCTAGCCTTCTTGTTTGTAGAGCATAACGGCCAACTTCGGAATGGTAGGAGTTTTAAAGCTTAGCAAGGTTATCTAAAAGCCTTTTAAAAGGGGTTAAACCATACTACTAGAAATAAAGCAATGCATGATCCTTTAGCAGACATCAGATGAAGAGGCGAAGTAAAAGCCAGTACGGTATTCAGATTAAAAGGACATATGAAAAGTCATTGTTTAGTCATTAAATAGGACCAACTAAATTCCACCAGTTGTAGCCTAATTGACAATAGTAGGCACAAACATCTTATGCTCCCCAACCATAAGCCCCAACCCCAAAAGATCCCCATCAGCCACAAACTCCTCCTTCCTCTGCACCAACTCCTCGACATCCCAATTACTCCACAAAAACCTACCGGCCAAAAAATCCGCCTGTTTACTAGAAAGCCAAACACAGAAACCCCCAGGTAAACCAGCATCATCCCATTGAACCGCATCTTTAGGTATACCAGCTGCTTCAACGGCTGGTGTCCAGATGGCTCCTGGGTGAATAGAATAGATTCTGAGACCGGATTTATGGTGTTCCATATGGTAATGTTGGAGGAGGGTACAGAATGAACTTTTGGCTGCTGAGTAGGCGGACATTTTGGGGATGGTTATGTGGGCTGTTAGACTGGCTATGTTTATGAAGACTTTTTCTTTGTTGGGATCGAGACCTTCACCATTTTCGATGAAGTTTCTGAGGACCTAGATATTATTAGAGTTAGTGATATATTTTTTTAATGTGGGTTTAAGTGTGAAAGACGTGCTCTACGAGTCTTAGCATGCTATAAATTTAGAGGCATCATTCAAATCTAATGGGCTAATTCAGATGGGAACATATGGCTCAGAGAATATCCTTACGTTGAGACCACCAATGACAATGGTGTCGAAACTTTCTTGGATGAGCGATGTTGGTGTTACTGAGACATCGAGCATAGATTGGTAGTTTACGGCTGAGGAGACAAGAATATCGATCCGGCCGATATCTGATTTGATGGTATTGAAGACGGAGGAGATAGCTGCATTATCGGTTATTGAGCAAGCGTAGACATGGACTTTAGTTGATGGGTATTTGGTGGTTAATTCTTTCTGGGCTGCCTCTAGGACCGAGAGACGTCGGCTGAGGAGAATTATGTGTGAAGCTTGAGCTTGGGCAAACGCATTGGCGATGGAATAGCCGATTCCTGTGCCACCCGCTGTGATGAGGATTGCTTTTCCTATAGCCGAGAGGGTAGGATTTGTGGGAGAAATGGCTGAGTAGGGTGCCTTATGATAGGTTTTGGTGAAACACTTTTGGAGGCCAGGTTGTGACATGATTGTGAATAAGATGCGTTGGACTTGGTAAGTATGTTTGAAAATGGAGCCCAAAGAAGAGAAGAGGGGAGCCTTCCTTATACTCGATAGTCACTGCAGAGATCTTCGAGTTGAATGAATGAAAAGTCACACTACGTAGCTACTTTCTCGTTGAAATCAGCACTAACTCCATTTGCAATACGGTTGATGGTCTTCTATTGGCGAGGTATGTGGGCCAGGTGAGACTGAAAATCGTTGCGAGTGCGAGTACGAGCATGCGACAGTTGAACGGTCGGTGTTAACGGATATAAGTTCTAAGTCCTGAACGTTATTATGAGGGTCTCGGGTTCGTGAGAAGAAGTATTAGGGATGAAAGTTCTAGGTTGCAATTTAGATGCTGTCCTCTGCGTTTGAAATAAGAGAGAAGGCTTGCCTCGCTTAAAGGTCCTCTAGCAAAGTCAACTTGAACTTTGAGGTTAGGCTCAGTGTCGCCTATAACAACCATAGGTACAATGCTTGAGGTTTCGAAGTGCCTATTGTGTGTGATCTTGGGCTAGGGTAACATCGACGGGGCAATCCTCACTGAAAAACTCAAAAGGAGACGCATTTCAACGCCATGTATGTTGACATGTATTAGTGCTGGGCAAAGGAACGTTCCAAGAATTTAAATTACCCGCAGCGCAGTCCGTATCTATAGCGAATGCTCTAATAGTTTTGTAACATATATAAAGAGCTAGCCATCGGTAGAGTGAAGTATGAGGAAGGCCTTTTAAAAGTAGTAGCTTCATCGATAGTTTAAAATGTGCAAATGGTCGAGTCTCCAGAGAGGGTCATCTGTTCAGGCGTTGAGACACTCAAGCAGATCCCGTATAAAGCAGCCACGCGGTATTATAGCCCAATGTCGGGTTTCCATCCTAAATAAAAGCACATTAAGATGCGGGTGCGAAAGTACCATGTAGGGAAACCATGGCCTTCGGATCACAAAATAGAGGTGTGTTTCCTCGGGCATTTGGACCTTTGGAAACCTGGCAGCTGCTGCTCTATAGCATCTTGGATCCCCATAGCAAACAGAAAGAAACAGGTACACTTCATGGGCGCACACAATGACCCCGCCATCGAAAGTTTGTTGGCACCTCCCTCTAAAGATGTCTCAATGTCTATTGTCTCTGTGTAGTACGTCTTTCTGATATTGTCAATGCTGCGCGCTCTCCAATCTTGTTGATGTAGCTTTCACGACCTGGGAGGCAAAAATAACCCATATGCTTCTGTGGATGCTTGGTAGAAAATGTGACAATATGTCGAGCAAAGCGGCGGCGTGTGATTGGACGAGTCCATCCAAGACAAGACGACAAAGGCAAACGTCCGTGGATCAACGTTCGCCAATAGCTTTGTTACCACATCTGAAGTTCATACAGCCATATCATAACTTTGCCTGCAACTCGCCATCACGTCGATGACCAATCCACAAAGCCTTGGCCTTAGCTAGCACTTGCCCTTCTCCATCCAGAATCTCCGCATCGATAAAATATTTCCTGCCCTGGATGTCCTTAATCGTCGCCCTGGAGAGAATGACTTGCGGTGTAGCGACCGGCCTCAAAAACTGTACATTCAAATAAGCTGTACTTGTCTTTCTCCCCTCTATTATGCCACCTTTCAGATCCCGATTCAAGACAAGCACGGCTCCCATGGTATCGTCAATTATTGTGCTTATGATGCCGCCATGGCACGTGTTTGCATGACCTTCCAAACCCCCAGAACCCAAGGAGAGAAACATCCGTAGTTCTGGTATATATAAGTCGTCTGGTGAAGGAGGTTTGTATTGAGAAAGACATGTTTGGAATGTTTCTTTGGTGTTGAGCGTCACGGCCCAAAGTGAGTCTTCCGTGTCATCTTTATACTGCCTGGCTAGTGTGGGTGTAAAGGCAAAACCGGGGTCCTTGATGAGTGTTCTACACCAGGGAATCGAGTTGAAGAAAGGTAAGTCTGGCTCCGACATATTTGACAGAAAATGATGAAGTTTAGGTAACTTTTGAGAAGTGATCGTGCTGTGGACCTCGGTTGAGGCTTGGGGCCGAGAATATAGGTAGGAAATGGACTATATTAGTAGCAGTTGATCAAGACCAACAGTAGACTGGATGGGTACATAAAATACAGCTACCAGTCACTCAAGGAAATATGTTCGTGTTCGTTGTAAGAAAGGCTGTCAGTCGTGATTGAGTTGTTGAAGCCAGTCACGTGCTAGGGTACTAAACCCGGAGCTCGCCGCGTCAAGGTTGACAGCCTCAAGTCTCTCAACTCGCATCCACCCAACAACCTCACCATCCACCACACTATCGCTGTAATCACATCTCCATCTTCTGCCTGACCGATTCGCTGACACTGCGGCCCTTCGACTGTACACTTAATACCATTACCAAACCGCCATCATGTCTGACGGACAGGTCCTCAAGCCTGACAAGGACTTCTCCAAGGAAGTTGACAAACAGCTTCCAGAAGCTGAGAAACTGGCGCAGGTACTGGAGAAGCTCTCGTGGTCCGCTGAATCGAAGCTAACATATTGTGCCCGGATAGACAAATGTAACAGGTGCTATTGAGAAGCTTACGGCGCTCGAGAAGCAAACAAGACAGGTGAGCTTATGCAACAGTTCATGCGCATAACTGGGGCTAATATCCATTTGAGGCATCGGATTTGGCGTCTACATCACGGATCCTGATCGCGATCGTCACTATCAGCAAGGATTCTGGCGATTGGAGTTTATTGAACGAACAGGTCCTGCTGCTCTCCAAGAAGCATGGCCAACTCAAACAGGCGGCAACGAAGATGGTCCAGGTGGTGATGGGATTTTTGGATTCGGCGCCGGATATGGAGACAAAATTATCGGCAATCGAGACACTGCGGACGGTTACGGAGGGCAAGATCTTCGTTGAGGTTGAGCGTGCCAGAGTCACCCGTATCCTGTCGGATATCAAGAAGCAGCAAGGAGACAAGAAGGCAGCTATGGATATCCTGTGTGAACTACAAGTCGAGACCTTTGGATCCATGGAGCGAAGAGAGAAGACGGAGTTCATTCTTGCGCAGGTTGCCTTGTGCATAGAGAACGAGGATTGGACACAAGCTGGTATTTTGGCTCGAAAGATCAGCACTAAATATCTATCAAGAAAACCGAAGAAGACTGCTGAGCAGCTAGAGAAGGAAAAGAAAGATCGCGAGAAGAAGCGCGAGAAGGGCGAGGATATACCTGAACCAGTGGAAGACGACGTCACAGACTTGAAGCTTGCATACTACGAGCAGCAGATCACCCTGGCGAAGCATGATGACAAGTATTTGTCTGCCTGCAAAGATTACAGACAAGTTCTGGACACTGAGGCTGTAGAGGAAGATCCTTCGAAGCTTCACCCTGTAAGTGTGTATCCTCAGATTGACTATTAGATTCTAACTTCTGTAGGTCCTCCAAAGAATTATCTATTATGTAATCCTTGCACCTTACGACAACGAACAATCCGACCTTCTCCACCGTATCCATAAAGACACCAGGAATTCCCAAGTTCCACTCGACGCCCAACTCCTTAAACTCTTTACTGTTCATGAGCTTATGAGATGGCCGGAAGTCGCAAAGATATTTGGACCTCACCTCTGTGGTACAGACGTATTTGATGCCCAGCCTGGTGCAGACAAGAAGGCAAACAAGCGATGGGATGATTTGCGTAAGCGCGTCATTGAGCACAACGTTCGAGTTGTTGCAAAATACTACACTCGAATTCAGATGGGCAGACTCACTCAACTTCTTGATTTGACAGAGGATGAGACTGAGAAGTACATCAGCGAGTTGGTTACTGCAAAAACTGTGTATGCAAAGATTGACCGACCTGCCCGGATCGTAAATTTCTCTAAACCTAGAGATGCGGATGATATTCTAAACGAGTGGAGTGGTAATATGAAGAGCTTGTTGGGTCTTCTGGAGAGAGTAGACCATTTGATCACCAAAGAGGAGATGATGGCCCGGATTCAGCCAACTGCAAAAGCGCCCAAGGGCTCAAAAGCTGGCAAGGTGCATTAGAAAAGTTTCTGGTTCTTGGGGTTATTCATGATACATTAAGCTGTACACTAGTCTAGATTCTAGATATCTCAACCGAAAAGAGATACGTCTATGCAAAGCCCAGCCATCTATTCCTTGACTCCATGCAATCCCAGTCTAACCTCTACCTGTACCAGCGTCTAAAAAGGCATATCCATATCTTCAACACTTCCTTCCTCTACTGGATCAGAGCAAGATTCCTTTATGAAAGCGACTAAGGCACCGACCATCTCCTTCCCAATAGGCACAAAATGGCCTCCAGGGTGATACACAACTCTATCCTTCTCACACGCATTCACCAGCGCAAGACAGCGACTCTCCTCAACAACACTATCCAAACTCCCAATAAAATGCAAGAAAGGCGTCTTAATCTTCGGCTCATAAAAAGCTCTATACTCCTCATTCGGAGCATAAAACCCCGAATAACTAACCGCAAACTTCAACTGATCACCCTCAAAACCAGTGGGGTATTCAAATCCTCCTTTCTCCTTCTGTAACTTCTCAAAAGCCTCTTTTCTACCTGATTCAAAGAGAGATGCTACGAGAGCAGCTGCTGCTCCACCTTGAGAGAATCCAATTACTCCGTCTATCCCCCCTGCTTGTTTTATGGTTGCTGCAATTGTAGATAAACCTTCTGATAACCCAATATATTGTCCACTTCCCGTCTCTCGTTTCCACCAGCCCCAGGCATCGCGTTCTCCGGCTCCTTGTGCTGCACTTATGTCGAAGCCTGGGATATCGGCTGGTTCTAATTTTATGGGTCCCGTTGGGTAAATTAGTTCTATACCTCCCGGGTAGGATTTTAAAGGACTGAGAGGCGCATTCGGGGGTTTGGTAGATTTGGTGTTGTTGGGTAGTGGGGTTGGTGGTGAGGGGAAGGCTTTTTGGAGGAGTTTCTCTAGGGCGCGGGTTTTGGCGTGGAAGAGGGGGCCGTTTTGGGTGAATCCTATGAAAGGGATTTGTTAGATGTGTTTTCCATTGGTAATATGGGAGGGGGGGTGTAGAATACCGTGGAGCATGAGGATCTTGAGTTTACGGGGAGGAGCTGGTGGAGGCTGCTCTGCGCCGTTGGGAATTAAAGATGCGGTGGACATTTTGATGCGCGGGTTTGAAGCGTGGAAGAGAGATGGTGGGGTGAATTTGTGGTGGGATTTGAACTTTGGAAGGAGATGTTTTGCTATGGTGAATCCATTGCGCATTTCTTGGTCTATCTTATCTAGGTTGGGTTGAATGTCTTTTTTGACTCGTCCGGTGGAAGGTGATAACTCGGACATTCAACAATTGGTGGGAGAAGGCTGTGCTTAGTCATCCTTTATCAGATTACTTCGTACTTCGTAGCCTTACTTCGTACTGGTGCCTTGTGGTGTTGTGGTAAATGTTTCCATCTTCTATCACTACCTTAGCAATCTTATTACCTATCTAGGTAGGTATCATTCTTCGCTTTTCGCTGTATAGTGGACGTGAGTAGCTCAACAAACTTGAGTAATTCACTACTTGGCTTAAGTAATGCACTCACTCGACTTGAGTAGCTTGCTGAGCTAGACTTGACTCACTTGGTTTAAAAAGGTTTAGTAACTCACCCGGGCTTCTTCTAGTCCCCCTAGATTATTTCTCAGCCCACACTGCACATTCTGTGCAACCTATATCAATTGAAGCTCTCGCAGTGTACCATGACGACAAAAGAAGAAGCAAAAGAACAGCGAAAGATGTGGCAAACAGTGCCAAGTCAGCGACTTCTGGTACCATACCTTCCCTCGACACCTATCCTCAACAAGCCCAAGTCCAATTCTGGATTCTCAAAACTCCCAGCAGAGCTCCTCATACAAATCATCTACGACTTAACAAGTCCAGATATCGTCTCCATAAGGACTGTCAACCACAAGATATGGAATCTAGTAACCCCTGGTATCTTCAATTCCATCATCAAGCGACGATACGCTTCTAAATCCGAGCTGCTGTGCCCAGAGCTCGTAGGAGGCTGGCTCGTTCCTAAGCATCCTGCTATTCGCAGGTTAGAAGATGAGGTTACTGGGAGAAGATACACTCGTTCTCAAGAGTACAAGATTCTTTGTCTTCATTGGAAAGGCTATTACCGATTAATGAAATCAGGGGACTTCCCAAAGTTACCAGAAAACCTGTACGAATGGTGGTGTGTGGTTGAACGTGGCATCAGACACCCAGATTTCCCATATCCTCCTCCATTGGGATCGTCATTTCCTCGTAAGGGAGAGACAAAGATAATAAACATCCAGTACGCTGACCTAGAGCGGGAGAAACTCGAGAAACTCCTCACAGGCAGGAGGGACGAATTTAACGCACCGTTGAAGATGAAATTGAGCGTGCCTGGACCTCAGTACTTGGGATTTCTGGAAGAATGGCCACTTGACAAGATAAAGTACATGCTTGGAGATGATGAGAATATTCTTCTGGATTCGGGAACTGGCAACTGGCAATATGATGATACTAGACCGTGGAGATGTAACGGAGCCGCACTTTACTTCTTAGCACCTTGGTTGGAACATATCAATGGTTTACCTATCGAAAGTGGTCTAGGAGGTATGGGAATGAACCATTTTGAGACGTTCCGAACTTTGTATAACCTTCAATGGTGGGAGGGCTTGGAACTATATCGTCAGTGGTATGTGATTGAAAAAATTGTTCTCGATGCGACGAAGTTGAGGGATGAAGAGTAGAAGAGGGGTGGTAGTTGCTCTGAAAGAGGAAGGAGGTAGTGTACGATACACTGGAGTCTAAAGCATGGAGTTGTACCGAAAACTTGACGAATCGCTTACTTCATGAATTGCGGAGTCAGGACAAGTTTTCGATGCAGAGACTCGCTAGAAGAGGCTTTCTTGTTACTAGAGGAACACAAAACCAAAGCCAGTCTAATATAGTTCATTTACTCAATACTATGCTTTTATTAGTTCTGGTCACCCGCAGTTACACAATTATAGGAACAAGTCCGAGATTGTGTAAAAAGTCTTAATATTCAGACACGCCCTAGCCTTTCCTAGTCCCTGCTTCCCCAAAGCAAATCAATATCCCAACTACAATTCTCATACAGAAACCCACAAGGACGCAAATCCCATGCTCAAATTCTTATACCGTACAGTTTACCCAAATATCACCACAAAGGAGTCCAAAAGGCCGAATCCTGTCTCTTCAGATTTCCTGGTCCCACCACGCACTAAGTGCTTTGACAGTAGGTTGCTGAATCCTAACCCTCGTGTACAAACATTGCTTATCCTCCTCCTCAGGATGCATATGAAACTCACAGTAATCAAACTGGACAAACTTATTCTCTTCATCAAAGAGTGCCCAATCCTTTCCCCTCAAATGCTCCATAAACAACTTCGCCATTTCGGGATCAACAGCCGCGGTATTAGCCAACTCAGCAACTGTATATGGCTCACGTCTATATTCTTCTAGTCTGTTTTCTGGGCAGACATAGTAGTAATGAAGCCATTTTGCAAGGTAACGACGGCATGGTGAGTTAGGCGGCGCCCACGAGTCTTTGAAAATAAGTTCAATGAGATTGAGAGCAGGTGTGCATTTCGCCTTCTCCCAGTAGCAAAGTTGTAAGGACATTACATAATCCATTAGAGAATGTACTAGGTATTTCCCCGCCAAACCATAAAGTCGGAATAATGCTAAGAATTTTGGGTTCTCGATTTCTGACTTGCGGACTTCGTAGGTGGTGTTGGAGAGATTGAAAACTTTAAATGTTCCTTTGTATACCCATTCTACGAGGAGTGCGAATGCGTCGGCGTTGTCTTCTGGTAGTGTGGCTGTTGATGTGCGGGCTTCTTGGAAGGGTCCGTTGAACATCTTTGAGAAGAAGGGGATGCGGTTGCAGAGGAGCTTTTTATGGATGCGGAAGGGTCGTTGTGTTGGTCCTACATAGATATCTACTATGTCGATTCCAAGGCTTCTGGATTTTATTGCAGTTAGAGCTGAGTTAGAAATCTTCGGGGAATCAACTTACTGGTCGAAGTCTTCGGTTAGCTCTTCAACTTCCTCGCTAACGGATTCATCTTCAGCTGTCTTTTCTGAAGCCTTGTCCTGTTCTGAAAGATTTCCATCTCTGAATAGACTTGGGCTTGTTTGGGTTTCTCGCGCTTCAGTGTACACTGAGCATGGAGTCTCAGATGGAGCTGACTCTACAATGCCCTCCAATGGTGACGCGCTGCTTGATTCAGCATTACCCTCTTGGTGTTTGGCTTCACTCGCCGGTCTTGATGGAAGCACCATCTGCAGAGCCGTCTCATCTGATTTAGGGTCCAAACTTGTCTTAGACGCCTCAGCGCGTTTCTTAGATCTTCTCAACGTTCGTAGCAAAGAGTCGAATTGGGTCTTGTCAAGTTTCACACATGGAGCTTGCGATAGTTGGAGCGCGGAGCTCTCTTTCTTCCAAGTTGTCTTGTGCGTCTTGGATTTTGTGACTTTCTTTGGCTGGATTGGCTTGTTTCGCTGTGCGCGTGGTGCTCGTACTGTGTATCGCTTTGGGGTTATTGCTTTGCCGATGCGTAGGGGCTTTGGGGTAGCAGTACGATCCGAAAGTGTTGTAGATGCGGTCTTGTCTACGCTAGGCCTGGTGCCTATTTCATTTGTGGTTTCTTGGGCCATCTTTTTTTGATACTATGGCAGTTGTATGGAGGGCTAATTGAGGTGTTAGGATGTATAGCTGTAGAAGATTGGCCTTGGTCTTTTAGAAGATGATGAGGCTGAAAGTGTGGGGGAAAAGAGACTTGAACTCAACAATTAAGTACTGACAATTCGTTTCCTCTGGCTTTTGAGAAAAGAGCAGGTTTGAGAGAGCAATTGGATATCCGCGGAGGATTGCAGAAGCTGGATGGCAGAAGATGGATGACGCGGAATAATTCCTAAATGGAGGTGTTGTGTAGTTGAGAAGATGGAGACTAGGATTCAAGTTGAGAAGACGCGCTGATATTCTTAGGTTTTCGCGCTAGCGGGTCGCAAGGCCTTGAGTATATCCTCAAGTTCACCCTCGCTCAATATAACATGTGACCTGGCCACAACCAGAAAATTCACCAGGAGTTACGCCTACACATCTCCTAAGTTATTTAGAGTGTATTAAAGGTGATAATCATTCACCAGTGTATCTGTGGTCGCTCTTTTTGACTTGTGAATGGACTGCTATTATATTGTTCGGCTTCGAAGACCGCTAACACTTACAAAGCACTAAGATATCGTCCCTGAATCAACAGGTCTTAACACCGGTACCTATCAAAACTTCATATGCAAGTACTGACCGCATATTTTTCAAGGCTTACCAATACCAACGAGTCTTCGCATCACCTTAAACTCAATGTTACCATGCTCGCTACCAAAGTCGACAACGCTTTGAAGGCAAAGAAATAGTCGATGATTGTATTGTTCTTTCCTAAAGTAGAAATGTATGCTTTGAGGAAGCGAAATACATTTGAAGACATCTATTCTCTAGCATCTTTAATTTACGTATTGCTGTTCAATATTTCCAGGCCACCCTTGAACAATGTTTTGAAGAAAGGAATCTTGGCACATATGATCTTCTTATAAACATTGACTTGGAAAATATGGCAACATAAACCACTAAGTAATTCATGTAACAAATACTTAGGTTGCCAACTCATAGTTTAACTCAGAGCAGTAGGAGGGTTTCTTTTTCAGCTAAACAGTGGTATTTTTTAAATATATCGCTGAGGTTACGATTTAGTAAAAAGAAGAATGCCTACTATGAGTCAATACTGTACCAATATTAACTAGGCTGAAATATTTAGCTAAAATAGTGCCCAGCCCGTCTCGCTCTTTTCAATGCTAGCTTGCTTGGTAGGAGCCACCGTGCTCTATAGCAGAGCATGAGATAGCCTGCAATCTTTTCAGTATTAGCACAGTCTTGTATTCTGAACTGAGCTGAGCAGAAATCATGTTTGTTTGTGTAGGTAAAAGTCTCCTGAACATCAATTTTGAGAGATAATTAAATTAATTGACAAGAAGTCGAGGTAAGCTAGATTATCCCAGAATCGCACGAAAATCCCTGTATTAAATACATAGGAGCTTTATCTGAATACCTTTACATCACGAAAACATTATGGCGTCTCAAAATGGCTGTCTTGATGATGAAAGCAGCACAGTCGAGCATAACAATCATAATGTAACTCGCGCAACGGTTGCTGGATACTATGCTGTTCAGCGTGAACAAAAGAAAAGTAATGAGAATCAGCACAAAGGCTTTGGCAGGTATGCCTCTTACCTTAAACTTGATGAAGACTTTGGCTCATGAAGAAATAGAGCACTTGGACTCGGCATGGTCGATATTCTGGTTGGACCTCTGAACGAGCCGGTTCGAGTACACAGGAACCTACTCTGCTTTAAAGTCCCCTATTTCCACAGCATGTTCAATAGACGTTCGAAGGAGCTCCTGAACAGACTTTCAACCTACCTAATGAGGATCCTGCTTCCTTTGACTTACTAGTTGAGTGGGTATATGCTGGAACACTTCCACCAAATAACGACATAACGGGAGAAATACTCATCAAGCTTTATGGCCTGGCTGCAAAAATGCATCTTTCATCTTTGATGAACCAGACTATGACGTATCTCGTCGAAGTCTACGTCTTAGCGCAATTTCTCCCAGGCGAAGAAGACGTTAATGTCGCATATCAAGTCACCAGTCCTCAATCTCCACTGCGCACTTTCATGGCAAGAAGTCTGATATATGTGACGAAGATGGGGAAGTACAACATATCGTACAGGGATGGTTGGCCTTCGGCACTAGTTGGAAAGATGATGAGCCAGAACGAAGAATTATGTACTGATATTGTCACGGAGCTGCGGTTTCGGACCTCACATGCAAACAAACCGACGGATGATGATATCTGTGAGTACCACGTCCATACTGAGGACGAGGAGTGTATTTTTGGTCTAAATCTATAAATAAAAGCAAGAAAGGAAATTGATCCGCTACTGGAAGTACTAGAGTTACGTAACAGAACAAAGTATCTTCCCTTGCTTAGTGCATCTCTTGCTACTCTTATCCTCGGCAATCACCTTAAGTTCTAAATCATGCCAATACTATTATACATCTTTCTGAGCTTTAAACTTTCTAATCTATCAGCGAAAGCTACTGAGACTTGTTTACTAAGTTAGAAGGATAGGGCAATGCAGTAAGATTACGAACACTGCAATAGAAGATTCTGCAGTAGAGATTTTTATTCGGGACAGCTTAAGAGAAATTTGGGTATTTTTAGTTTTGAGCAAATATCACTGAAGAGGCCAATCACTTTTTCGCAGTTCAATAAAGGAATTTGAAATAATACCACTGGATATGAAGGTCTTCATTTTAATTGTATTTGAACGAAGTGCGCCAAAACTCTAGAGCCAGCTGTTGTGAGTGTGAATTTCTAACGTTAAGTATGCATATTTGGAGTGATATGGAGCGACGTATATCCCTAAGAACATATCATTCCACTATTCTTCTATTTAAAGAAAGTCATTTGAGCTGAATAGTAACACTACTCAAGGCACAGAAGTGATTAAGTTGCTTGATTTGAAGGACTGGAACATGAGTCAGTATCTTAGATTGGAACTGAAGGCGCTCGCTTAAGGATTATGCTTTTAGGTACTGATTCCTAATCTTATTGATTCTAATCAGTCTTGTGTGAATCATTGAATCAATCTCAGCGAAAATTTGATCGAAGTACCTTCTGGTTGAGTCTTGACTTCTTACTTAACTAACCAAGAGCATTTGTTGAACAGAGTTAGGTACGGGGGCCTATTATATTTCATAATTCGACAACCGGGGAAATGAATTTCATCCGTATATAAACCCATGATTGTCAGAAGCTCAATGTTGGGAAATGAGATTTAATCAACCACAGGGCATACATATTACCAGCTAAGATAAAAACAACTCTTAAGCTACTTTATAAGCACGCTCAAGAAGAAGAAGTACCCTTAACGTCAACAACCCCAGCACTCTTCTTATGATCCACAGGAAACTCAGTATCGGAAGCCTGTTCACTATCCTCACCCTCCACTCCCGCCTCGCCCTGAATCTCAGCAGCAAAAGCAACTCGTTTAGGTCTTGTAACAATAAATTAGCATTCTTCTTTACCAACACCAAGAAAAGAGAGGTTTCCAAAGGCAATAAAAACTTACAGGAGATATCGAACGTCGACATAGCGTAGGATACAAGTCATGATAATAACCAGAACCCAACAGGCAAGTGCAGACTGCCAGCCGTATTTATCTGTAAATTTATGATTAGTAGCAGCTTCGGCGAAGAAAGATTAAGGCAAGAGGGATAAGACTTACAGTATGGTGCTTGTACAGCTGGCCAAACCAGAACCTGACTCCAAGCTGCTACTGAATAATACCCAGCAATAGCAACGCCTACAATCAAAGATCTCGCTTCTGGATCTTGAGGGATACTGAAGAGACAACAGTTAGATAAGATGATCAGCCAAGGGGTGTACAAATAAAACTTACAGGTCAGAAAGCCAAGACATGATCAGTGGTGCCGTACCAAGAGCCAAGTACGAAATAAAGTAACTGGCATAAGCAGCCGACAACGCAACAGACTCAGGATGTCTAGTCCAGATACTCATAATAATGCAAGGAATCAGGCCAATGACAGCCTGAGCAACAATCAAAGTCCATCTAGTCCCAAAGTAATCAGACAGTAAAGCCCAAATCCAAACGAATACAACTTGAATAGCACCACCGCCTATAGGAATAGCATTAACCTGAGATGTAGTCCAAGTCTTGGTTCCATCGGCGTTTTTAAGAGACTTGAGGAAGAGGGAGAAATATGAGTAGCCGTATGATCCGAGTACACAGGCTATGTAGAGGATTGCTACGAAGTAGACTACCCAAGATTGGAATGTACGTTTTGCGCCTGCCCAAGTCATCTTTTTGGGTTCGGCTCGGTTGTGGCGTACTAATCTTTCCATGGCCATTTCTGCGTGTTGTTTGTTGAACCAGAAGGCTCGGGGATTGGGGTTGTTTGGAAGGTCGGGAAGCATGACAAAGCCGGCGAAGCCCCAAACTACTGTTATTATGGCGTTGATTACGAATAACCATCTAGGTTACTTGTAAGTTAAGGGTTTCTTTACGGGAAGGAGATTTGAGGTTTACTTACCTCCAACCTGCTAAACCAGCTGAGCCGTCAAGAGTTTCGATGACGGCAACTTGAAGAGCTCCAGACATCATACCTCCAATTGCTTGACAAGAGTGATAGAAACCCATACGTTTTGCAAGCTCAGTAGGAGTATACCAATGCACTGCAGTCTATTAGAATTGTTTCCTAGAAAAAAATGAAAAATGAAAAACACTTACTGAAGAGAGTCATCATTCCCGGCCAAGCAGAACTCTCACAAAGCCCAAGAAATACGCGAAGGATGTAAACCTGCTTCGCATTCTTGGTCATGGCAATCAAACCAGTCATTAATCCCCAAAGTATTTCAAGACCTGGTAGCCAGTAACTTGGCCGAACATAGGTCAAGATGATCTGAGATGGAATCAACATGATACAGTAGGCGACATTGAACCAAGTGGTAAAGCTAAGATCTTGTTAGTTTCACAAACAGTAAATCTATGATAGGAGGTAACGTACTAGTTCAACTCGTTTCCGACCAAGTTAAGATCCTCTTTCATGCCTGAGACATAAGCATTGTTGATATTCTGCTGATCAAGATACTTGATGACTAGATCACCAAAATGTTAGCTAAACCCTCTTATTAGGAACTCTGGAGTGAATATACCTTGCGAAATACATCCAAAAGTCATTAAAAAGATATCGAGTCGATAAACAAGACTCTTTTCGACATCAGTCCGCTCATGATGCTTTACAAGTGCCGAGCGGCCAAAGGACCCGAAAGAAACCATCTCTACAGTTCTATCCAACCCTTCAGAAAGTCAGTAACAAATGTACAACACCGGAAAAACTAAGACAACTTACTTGTGATCAACGTCAGAAAAGAAGAGGAAGAGAGAAAAGTTTTCTCTCTTGGTCGCCTCAAATAATATATATAATTTCACGGCTAAACGCCTATCGTCAGCAGCGGGCATTGCGTGAATGAATTGGGTGAATCGTGCACGATAAGCCAAGACCCCGACCTCCAGTACGTGCCTCTTTCGGGAGAAACAACCACTGGTTTAAAATGTTTCCCGCGGGCAGTGATCGTATCCCACTCTTGCTTTTCTAGAGAAAATTGTGGGAGGTCGAAGCGAGATATCGGGCGGCCAACGGCATCTGATCGGTATTACCGCTTCCTTCAACGACGACATAAGAGAATAATATCTGCTTCCTTACAACTACTCAGTATTACAGATACGATTATCTGTCTTGGCCACTTTATTTTGATTTGAAAAATACAGACATACAAATTGCATTATATCACATACATCGCCAATCATGATAGCAGCAAACCAAGACATGGCAACTCCACAACCAGGAACAACACCACCAATCTCCAATCCAGGTCTAAGTTACTGGCAAAGAACCACAAGAGGATTTCCACATCTAAATGCGAATCAATATACTCCAGTTCCTTCGACTTCAAAATACGTTGTTATAGGATCCGGAATCGCAGGCGCTCTTACTGCTTTTGAACTCTTGGAATCTGGCATTGAGGGAAAGGATGTCGTAATGTTGGAGGCACGTGAAGCTGCTTCTGGTGCCAGTGGGAGAAATGCTGGACATGTTCGGCCTGGTAAGTTACCCTTCTATTCCTTTCAAGAAAAAGCAAATAGGGAAACCGAAGTTGAGGAAGAAAAAGAAGAGTACATTAACGTCAACTAGATTCCTTCCGAGGCTTCGTAGCCTACTCCCGGATTCACGGCCCAGAACAAGCCGTAAAAATAATCCAAAACGAACGACTAGTCCTCCAAAAAGTCGACGAGTTTGTCCGCAAAAACAACGTCTCTTGTGACTTCAACCTAACGACAACATTCGACGTATGCATGACCCAAGAATTCGCAACCTACGAAGCCGAATGTCTAGAAGCATACAAGAAAGCCGGTGGAGATATCTCACATATAAAATTCTATGAAGGTGAACAAGCAAAAGAAGTAACTAGAGTCAAAGATGCAGTTACCGCTTATGAATGGCCAGCTGGATCAAGTCATCCTGCTAAACTTGCACAATGGCTTCTTAATTCTGTTATTGAGAGGGGAGGTAGATTGTTTACTCATTGTCCTGCTTTGAAGATTAGTAAAGCAGAGAATCAAGATGGTTTATGGGGTATTGAAACTCCTAGGGGTACATTAACAACAGACACGATTATTCATTGTACGAATGCTCACGCTGCCCTCTTACTACCTCAACTATCAACTCACATAACACCCAACCGAGCACAAGCACACACCATAATCCCATCTCCCCAATTGTCGGGCTCCAATCTCCTCAAAAGTACATTATCACTACGATACAGCTTAACGCATTTCTATTCTGTGATTCAACGGCAAAATGATGGGACGATTGTTCTTGGTGTTTCGAGATCTAATCCGACGTTAAGTGCTGAGACGCTTGCTGAGAGGGTTAGCGTTGATGATCGGGGGTTTAATGACGAGATTGCTAAGGATGCTTTGGTACAATGGGGGAAGTTATTTCCTGAGGTGGACAAGGAGAGGGTTGTTGTGCATGGTGAGGGTTTGGATCATGCTTGGACTGGCACTATAGCTATGACGCCTGATTCTGTACCGTTTGTGGGTGGCATTGAAGACTTACCTGGACAGTTTGTTTGTGTTGGATTTAATGGCCACGGTAAGCCTGTTGCATCCATTTTTAAATGTCGAGTCATTCTAACGTCACTTAGGAATGGCAAGAATATTTACTTGCGCACCTGGCGTAGTCAAGCTAGTACTTGGAAAGGACTGGAGCGAGACTGGCCTACCTGAGTGTTTTCAAATCAGCAACAGCAGGTTATCGAGAGTTGTTGACCCAACTAAGTCAGTCTGGTAGACTAAAAGTTGAAATCAAACAAGAATAAAAATGATTCTACATGGTAAGAGCTATGAAATTGCATCCTTCAATAAATATACACAAACTCGTCGTTCTTACGATCCGTCAACTCGAACTCATGCTCACTTGGTCCATCCGGATCAATACCAGTAAAGTTATCATCCATCGAAACATCATGAATGACAGCTTTCTTCCCGGCTGCTACTCTCTTCTTTGTATGTAACTTATTCAATACCATCAGATCAGCAACCTGGATCAGAACCACCGCCGCAAGCGTCACGAAAATGGCGAGAACGGCGCGAAGACCGGGATGGTAACTAGGCGCATCTACCGAGTTGAACAAGAGAGGTCCGATGATATTTCCAGCGCTACTGCCTGCCATGTATAGTGACATGGTAATCGATTTTTTCGTTGTACCAGCCGTATTTCCCACAATCCAGGAAACGATCAACGGGTTACTGCCGAATAGAAAAGCGAGGAAGTAATAACCAACTAGAAGTCCACCCAGATTGTGCCGTGGGAGCACATAGAGAAGCGCTGCACCAATAATGACTGGAATGACAAGAGCGACGAGAACAGCCGACTTGAGCTTTGCCTTCTGTGCTGCATATGAAGAGAGGAGGATTACGATAATCTGTACAGCTCCGAATGGCATGTTCAGTAATGAAGTGATATAGTTATCGTATCCAAGTCCATTGAGAATTAGTGGGCCAAAGGTATTGGTAACACTAGCTCCGATGTTAACTAGAAGTGACATTCCAATCCAGAGATAAGTCTTTGGCTCAATCAGAACTTCGAAGGCCTGGTCCCATTTGAATTCGCGTGAACCGATACCGGTTTGGTTTGCTCGTAGACGTTCAACTGCTTGTGCGCGCTCATTCTCGGTTAGGAATCGAGCGGTTGTTACGCCGTTGTCGAGTTTCCAGTAAACAAATGGGGCGGTTATGATGGTAACAAGCCCGACGAAGAGAAATATTCTGATAGTTGTTTAGTAGGTGCTCCAAAGAAGAAATTAAAAGAGGAGTTACATTTGCCAGGAGTATATACTTCCAGACGTAATGTGGCCTAAAGCATATGAGAGCAGAGCAGCCGCAATAGTCGCTGCTCCATTCGTGCCATACCACGCTGCAACTCGAATAGGCTAATTAAGGGTCAGTTTGACTGTCCAGAAAAAAAAAAGGTGCAGTCTGGAGCCGAAAAGTTTAAAGGAGCAAGCTTCAATCTTGCACAATGACTCGAAACGAAAAGTGTTCTCGGAAACTACGCACCTGTTCCGCACGGCGATACCACTGACTCGTAATAACACTAAACAGAGGAATACAACCTCCCTCAAAAAGTCCCAGAAAGAACCTTGAAGCCATCAATCCAGAATAGTTATGAGAAGCAGCCATAGCAGCCTGTGCAACACCCCAGCCAAGTACAAGGACAGGCATCAGAACCCGATGTGGTACTTTCACGATCAAAATAGATGAGAAGGGTTGCCACACCAGCTGAGCGATAGGTGCAATTGAGCCGACCATTGAATATTGATTACCAACTAGGTGTGTATCAGTTTTCAAACCGAAAACTGCGCCGTAACCTAATACGCTTTTATCGAGAATCTATGCGAGATGAGGTCAGGACATCGAATCAAAATTATCGTCATCTCTATTCAACCACATACCTGTAGGAAATAGACCCAGACAAGAATCACGAGAATCACTTTATCGGTTTTTCTTCTGATTGTCTTATTCTACGATTGAAAAGTGTCAGTATGTGTATTTTTCTTGATCGTAAAAAACGACGCGCGGCCCTTATACGTACGTCTTGCTCTGTGAGCTCAACACGCTGCAAATGATTGGCGTCTGTATCTTGTCTGGAAGACTTCTCGACATCTTCTACATAGTCGATATTGGATTTGCCAATTGAAGATTGGCCCTGTGATCCAGTCGTAATTGCTTTGAAGATCCCCATGTTGCGACAGAATGGGGTCTCAGGGCAGAGCGCGAATGTGGAGTGAGTGAATTGTCTATGGGTGAAAATATCCCGGAGCCCAACGATAACAATCAGGATGGAGCAATGAAAGCTCACAACATCGAGGATGCCCTGCTTATATGTTGTAATTTTGTTGATGGACCTCCTCTCCTCCCTGCCCTGTATTTCCCTTGTACAACCCCTGTTGGGCCACCCTCATTTACCGTCGGCTACTGACTCCCCGACCTCTTGGCATCTATCTTGGCGATATAGTTGGGGGGGAAGCTTCCCCAGATTGCTGAATCAAACCCCCACACTCGGTTATTGAACTTCCCTCTTTGGCTGTTGCCGTCGGCTATTGAAAAATAAAAAGGTCTAATGCAGGCATCGGGACATTATTCTGTACGTGTATGTACAAAAGATTCGGGGATCTTGCACGACAATTGGTAGTCGATGGTTCAATTGACTGATTTGAATATGTCGACTTCATGGACTTAGTAGCATCTTCTCTGTTTCCGCAAGAAAAAAACTGAAAGCAACCAGTAACTGGAAAGCAATTGCCGTCGACTTCAAATTTGGGGAGTTGAACAGGTTAAGGTTAGGGTTATCTGTATATACGGTACATAAGGACCTAGTTTTAGTAAGATTGCATTAAAACAACCGATTCATATCTTCTCCCTCAGCCCACCCAATATCATTCCAGTCGCCCGCCATATTCATAAACTGCGTATATCCATCAACAGCAAACCCAGCCTCTTGATCACCCATAACCAATTCACCAACAGCTTGTATATCCAACCAAGAAAAATCATCCTGTTGATTATACGGCGCAGTTGGTCGTGATGGCGTTGTCACGAAACCATTAGGGTCCGGAACTGTTGTAGTGTTGTTGTCAATTGGATTACTGCTATCCTTTCTTTGCCACAGACGTTCTAGGAGTTGGGAATATCTTGAGCTGAAATCATCTGGCCGGACGCTGGCTTTTTGGAGCCGATGGATCACATCGTTGATAAGTTGTCTGATCCCTAGCTTTTCTTGGGAACCCAGAACTTCGAATGACCATGCCTAGAACAGTGTCAGAGATGAAATTCAGAAATCAAAAGGGTGAGAAGTACTTTGTAGAGAAATACGGCTGAATTAACGCAATATCTACAAGTAATCAGTACGAGTAACTTTTCTAAATAGAATTACTTACAAGGAGAATTTTAAAGGCAAGTACCTGAGACATGTTTCTGCCTCAATGTAACTATTCACAATGCTGAGAAGTGACTTTGCAGCATCTACCGATTCATAAATGAATCGTGCATCTGGCATTGAAGCGACACCATTATGAGGAATCTCGATGTTACCAGAGGAGCTTTGTGTTCTCGAAGCAACTCCCCGCGAGACAGTCGCTTGAAATGCATAAGCGTTTGTATAAAGTCTGAGATACTCATAAGACATCTGTAGTGTTGCCTTGATATTCGGCGGGCCTGTGGTATTTAGTAATTTGGTATAGTACAACAACTAGACGTCTGAAGAAGTCTTACATCCCAGTGTTAACCAGATAGATTTCCATGATACTATCGCACTTCTGAAATCATCCACATACTTGACGTAATTCCCAGCAAGCATCAGCTTCATACTACTTCCCATACCAGAATAAAGGACGTCATGAACGTTACTAAACAACTGCGTCAGGTCTAAATTTGCCTGAAGAATACTTGCATAATCTGTCTCATCTGGCGACTGTGGTTGAAGTGAAGGGAAATCATCAAAGGCCTGACGACCATGACGACCTATGCTCATAAGTCCCATCGGACCTCTCGACCAGAATGCACGACCGATTCGAGCTGATAGCTGTCTATCTGCTATGTAGCAAGCTAGAGAAAATTCAGTGCCAGGTCACTGTAGAAAATCGAAGTGCTCTTACCTTGCCAAGTTACTCTTCGCCTGTTAAAATGATTCGCCTTGTCCTCGTCATCATGCTTGATTGAAGTGCGGTCAAGCCCAAGAAAATACCCAATCCGCAATGCAAGTCCCACATGCATCCATGCAGCTCGATCTTCCTCACCACAGCCAACTGTCCTTGATTCGTTCAGAGAATCCTGCGGTTCCCACTCGGCCAAGAGTAGAAGTGCTTCCACGGCTTCCACCCCACATTTCTTGCCGGCTGAAAGCTTGGATACCAATTGATGCATGTAGTCCGAACAGTTACGAAGTATTTGATCACCATTTGGCAGATCTCTTGCTGCAACAGTGATCATAGCCGTAAGAAGGTGGGGCTCCTGCGTAGCTAAAAATGGTAATGTGTCCGGCTCGAAAGACTTTCTTGGTACTATAGGAAGGTACGGATGATAATACTCTTTATATCTTCCCTGAATCAGCTTCTATAACAAGTTTAAAAGAGAAGAGACTAACCGAGCGACCAGCTGTAAGACCCGTGAGACAGTGAGCACACCTTGGGATACAAGTGGATACTGTAGCAGGCCATCATTCATAAAGAGAGCAGCGCCTTCATTCTGAGCTAAATTCATACCTCCACGACCTCTTGTTAGTCTATCATCCTCAGTAGCATGAGATATTTGCCCTGGACTGGTATAGGAATCAATCACTGCAGCATGGCTTAACAAATTCAAGGCATCTGATGTGCAATGAAGGTCTGTCGAGGCAATTGCTTCGTCGATATTCGGCGGAGAGGCACTATTAGGCGGGTGAAAAATACTTCTCCCAGCTATTGGTTCTTGAGGAAAGACAGTCGTTGAATAGCTGCGAGTCTCTCTGCTATTTGTGGGTGGTGTTTGGCTATCACCATTTGTTCCCGGTATCCCAGACTGAAAAGAAGTAAGCCAAACTGCCTCAAATTTGAAAACTGACAATACTAACAAGCCCACGAACACGATATCCTCCACGTCTAGAAGTCGCAAGAACGCAACTTTCTCCGTCTTCTTGACATGCCTGGCATGGAGGCTCTCCCAAAGTGCCTCTATAAGTAAATATGGTCAAAACTCCTCTTAAACAGTGTAAGAAGGATATCGCCTTCAACTTACAGATTACACTTAGACTTTCGCTTGCGGCATCGAACACAGGCTATGGAAATACGTTTTTTCCCCAGCATCAATGCAGCGCCGGCAATTGAAGCAGGCAATTGAATTCAGGGGATACAATAATGATTTTGAAACAGCAATGGAAATGGGAGTTGGAAAAGCGCATCGGTTATCCCCATAGAAAGCATTAGCCGCTTCCCCCGCAGCTAGTCGGTCTCTGACGGCATTTGGACCCCAGGTATACCCCGGTATCACCCCACACAGTACGTAGTATTATACGAATAGGGCCGAAGCCTACTAATCAAGAAGAACTTTCCTACTTCGATAAAGTTGTATAATAACTTGAGGTTAGGTAATTTATATTTTCCAAGAGCTAGTCCTCATAATAAGGAAAAGTTTATTTATGTTAAAGGTGTAAAAGAAAGAGGTAGTTAACCTTAACGAAACATACTTGCCTTTAATGCTAGTAACTCTGAACATAAACTGTTTTAAAGTGCATTATCTCTATCTTACTTGGTATAGTAAAATCTTAAACACTGTCCCCTAATGCCGTACTAGGTGCCTATATATAAACATTATAATTCGTTTCTAAAGCTTAGCTTATAAAATATCATCTATTCTAGGTTAAATCCCTCAACATTCCTTTGCCTTGTTTAACTACAATGTTATCACCCATATACCCTACACTGAAATTCATTTACATAACACAGCTTAGCATACGGCCTCTTTATTATATAACTAGCAGACCTAGCCTCTCTAATAGTCTCTTGTCCTATCTCGCATGCAATCATTCTTCCCTATCCTTTTATCTATTTCTCTGGCAGCCTCCTCCAGCCTAACACAATACTGCCAATTTGTTCTAGCCGTGTTATCTTCCTTCAGATTTCTTAGATATTAGGCTAAACTCGTGGTTTCTATAGCCTAAAATTTTAACCCTACTCATCCGAAAGTATAGAGTATCTAGAATAGACTATCTAGAAGTGCTTAAGAAAGTGCAATTATAGAGAAAAGGATTCTTGTCAGCACACGCTAAATATTCTTTAAATTTCAATTTCAGATGACATATACAAGAACAGATATTCCAACAATCAATGCAAGTTTCAGTACATCTAACACGAAATGCTTAGATGCAGCCGAAGCAGTAATAGTCGATGTAGCACCCCAGTCATCGTCCCAATAGTACTGGCAGCGTTTCCAGCAGTACTAGATGCAGACCCAGAACCCGTCACAGCATCAGTAACTCTCGTATCTGGCGAAGCAATAGTAATGCTATGAATAACATTTTTCCATGTCCAACTAAAAGAGTCACCACTAATCGGACGTGTAATCACACCCGCGGTATTAAACAAAGTCTCAGTCCCATTCTTCGGCAACAGGCCCGACGCATAGAAATCCGTGACATTACCAGCGGGTGATGCATATCTGAGCGTGGTACCGCAGTCGAATTCTTCGAGATATGGTGTACTTTCATTCCAGCCGTAGTTTCGATGGATACTATTATAATAATCGTCTGCACCCAATAGTGAGGGTTTGGTCATTGGGCAGATTTCCCAGATTCTATTTGCTTGTCAGTTCTATTGTGAAGTGATGGTTTCAATGGAGTAGGTGTGACTTACGCTGAGAGAATTCCACTTTCGTCACAACATACACATGCTTTTCCGTACGCGACCAGCTCATCGTTTGAAGTGAGCTGAGAGAGATTGGTCGAATTATTCGGACACACGTCCATTTGTGCTATCTGTACCGCTTGCGATACTTGTATTTTCCCGATATTGTAGGAACAACCGCCGGGTGCGTTATCCGGTGAAGGCCAGAAAGGTAAATTTGTATAGTTGGGATTCAGACAATTTGTGAGGAGGTCGTTGACTGTGAGTTAGTATTCACAACTGAAGACCTAAGAACCAAAGGAGTGCTAGTATCAGCATGGTATGACTGGAGTCTCAATTTGATTAGATACGTTACCTGACTCCAACAACTGGTAGCTGAGTAATCGATATAATCTATTGATTGGGCACATGCAAATGCATTTACACAATCAAGGCTTTGACCTATATAGCTTTGATTCTCCCAACACGAGGCATCCACGCCGTGGCAACTCTGGTTGACGCAGTTGGCGAAACTAGAGTCGGCTTCTTTATAACATTCTTGGAAACCTGTGGAGTCGGTACAGCTTCCTGTGGTAGAGTATCCAACTTCTGTTTCTGAGACAGCTACAGCTCTGCTTAGTGCTAGAGCTAGGATTTGGAGTGATTTGAGGAACATGATTGTTAGAGAATGGGCCCAAGTGTCTAAGAGGAGTGAGGAGAGACATGAGGATGTACCTCTGTTCCAAACCTGAGAGAGCTCATAGAGTATTTGATTTGATCATTCCGAAGTTTCTCGAGTTTTCCGAAGGTTTTGACCGCTTATAGCTCCAATGCAGATGGCTTGGTACTTAACCTTGACCGACCGAAACATCATATATGCCCTATTACAAGGTAAATACTCCGCTGCCCCATCAGACCTGGAAATAGAGAGATCATACGAGAAACTTGGCTCTCTTGGCAGGTTGAAAAGGTTGAAGTAAGGCACCTGCTATGTCGCTTATGATACTCGTAGGCTGTCGCTTAATTTTACTGGCTTTTGCTATCATTGTATTCAGATAGTACTGGATGGTAGGACTTCGGATTTTGACATGCCTCGAAATAAGCGGCCAAGGCGCTTAGTAGAGGAATCAGTTGATGTGAGCGAATCGGTACATTAGATATTGAGAACGGTATGGCGTTTACGAGATGTTTGGCTCTTCTTCTTCGGCTAGGGTTACTGACCGCTTATAGCTCTTGACTTACCTACTGCAGCTAAAAGCTCATTCTCGTCTACCAAGGTAACTGCCCGAAGTGTTGTAAACCTATATTGTAAATGGCCCCTTACCCCCTATCTCTACTAGCTAGTTTAAGTAGGGGTTTCTAACTATCAAAGCAGCATCGCTTCTTTATATTTATATAGAAAAACTAGACTTTAGAAAGTAGTACAATTTTTCAGATTCTGTTACTTTTTGTATATTCCATTTACATAAAATACCTTTATAAACTATAGAAGCCTGAATCCTAGTACAAAATAATGAGGATTTTTCTAAAATAAAAAGGGGAGAAGAGAAAACAAAAAGGACCACAAGGAAGTTAGCTCCAAGATAGGGTGAAATTTACTCTGTATATACAGTTAGTCTAGCTATATAGCCAATAAGCACCATAGACACGACTATATATTGTACACTAATACTCGCCTTTCCAGCCTTTATATGAAAGGCATTAGCCGCTTCCCCGCAGCTTGACGGTCTGGTCTCTGACAGCATCTAGTATATTTGATGCGAGGTTAATAATTTCTCCTCTATGCCTTAGTTCTTGAGTACTTTGTCTCCACAGAAGCCCCGGTCCCTAGGAAAAGTATTGGATTAGAGGGAAGGATGTTGCTTAGAATAAGGTATTCGATGCTGTTATAATTTTGCGGAAGATAGAAAATTAATAGCTAGGGATAGATGTCATCTGGCTGCTTCTAATATTCGAGGAGAAAAATGACTTAGATTTTTTCTATTGATTTCTTACCTCGTCGGAAACTCTCGACGAAGATCTCTTCGGAGGGCTTGTAGAGAGCACGATTGAATGCTTTGACAGAAGCTGCAAGAATAACAGTCAGGAGGAACGACGATCACTCCCGGACGTACTAAAAAGTGTATAAAACAAGACCAAGCACAAAGACAAAAGGATTTAGGTTGGTTGTGAATCTGTAACTCCTGCAGGGGGAGCTACTTCGCAAGATCTGGGAGCTGACTTTAGCTCAATCCAGGGAGTATAGCCTCCACAATGCTAGCAACAGAGGCACCCTACAGATATGTTCTATTCTTACCTCGTTCCTAGTTTCCTGGCCCCGTTTCTTTTATTGAAATACACAACTCAGTGATTTCTAGGACTTGCCGGCATTTTGTTTTGGCTGTGCGACATGAGGGACAGACCAGATTTTTAGCAGGAGCGATACCAACTGCTTTAGAAATTGTTTTCTTCTGGTCGTCCGACAGTATGTAGCAGCGGTGTTAACAACACTGATAGTACGTTAAATTTCTATAACGCAGACAATATTCTCTATCTTGAGCAGGCGCTGTATTTGAAAAACTCCGAAGGTCCAAATTCTGCGACCTAGTATATCGCTGTTGTTAAGCGAATTAGTAATTACTGTGCTTTAACTATGTTTTTTCTACAAATAATGACAGCCTATCTAGAATACAAGACCGCTTTTCTGTCTTTCCCAACTAGGAGTGAATGCGATCTCAGAAGCCTACGTAACAGACGGACGACTAAAGCCGGGCCTCTTGAGATAAAATGGCTGTAGCTGCATATTAAGCGAGCCCATAGTATCAAGAACTTGAGATAAGTAGTAGGCAGTTGTAGTGATTGAGATATTAGGCTCAATATTTTACTAGGGGCAGATACTAAAGTGGGTGCACCTACTTTCGTGCAGAAAATAACCAGTACCCTCCGGCTTTAAGGATTAGTTCCTTCCTATCTTTACCCACTTTCTGGAAATCCCCCCAATATCGTGGCTAGGTAACCATGGAATGTAATAAGTAATATTTTATTCCTCCTAATAAACTTTTTCTTTACAACACTGTTGAACCTTAGCAGCACCATCTATCCCTCTCAATCAAATCGCGAATCACGTCGTCGTGAACAGAAACATGCCTCTCGACGCCGGGGCCATAGGTAAATTCCAGTTCAAGTCGAGCAAGGTCACCATCTTGCTACTGATAACCTCATGTTGCGTTTTTGCTACGGTGCGTGGACATGAAAGTCTCTAAATCGCCTCAATCAATTCAAGTAACTAATGAACAGAGCTTTTTATTAGACCCAAGGATATGATTCTGCCCTCATGTACACCGAGTCCGATCTCCCTTATCACCAATGAAGATAACTAATTTGATCAACTCAGGAACGGTATCAATATCTTGCCATCGTACCAGCAAACGCTTAATTTAACAACGACGACCTATTCGCTCAACACGGCAGCCAGCTTTATTGGTTGGGGAATTGCTTCAATGCTTATGGGCCCAGTGGTCGAACGAATCGGACGAAAGTCGGGCATCGTACTTTCGGTGATTCTCAAGCTATCAGGCATATTATTCATGACTGCGGCACAGAATGTCGCTATGTTTGTTATTGGACGCATTCTCTTGGGAACGGGGACAGGCACTGCGGCCATTGCTTCATCTTCGTAAGCACTTCTTATAATTTGAGCATTGCGGTACAACTTTTTTCTACTGAATAACATCTCTAATGATTGGAATGCGGGTAGGTGGCTGGCTGAGACGCTGCCAAGTGAAATGAGAGGTATAGGTTTAAGCATCACTTACTCGGTGTACTATGTCGGTGAGTGTTTCCCTCCAGAAAACTATCTTTTCTTCTATGTCCTCTATCTAAACAACACAATTCTCTAGGTTCTCTTCTCTGCGCTGGTGTGACATACGGCACTGCGTTTATGCCAGGGTCGTGGTCATGGCGTCTACCTTGCCTTTTACAAAGTATCTTCAGCATATGCTGTGCATTTGTGTTGCTCTTCGTACCAGAATCGCCACGCTGGCTGGTATATCAAGACCGAGTGGACGAGGCGTTGACTGTCATAGCATCGACCCATGCCGATGGTGACCGGACAAACCCGGTTGTACAGCAGCTGCATAAGGAAATCACTGACACCCTGACATGGGAGCGTTCCCAAGGTAGGAAGTTGACATACCAGGAGATGTTCAAGACCCCAAACTCTCGTAGGAGGCTCGGGCTCTGTCTTTCGGTGGCTGTGATTGCTATGATGAGTGGTAAGGAGATCCAATTTCCAGCCCACCCATCTGTGAACCTAACGCGAGCAGGTAACAATATAATTACGTACTACTTGGGCGATATGTTAGAGGGAGCGGGCATCACTAGTGAAAATACGAAGCTCCAGATTGTGAGTTGTAATTCATTTCGATGCCATGTAGCCTCCTTATTAATACATGGCTTAGAATATAATTCTCAGCGCATTCTGCCTAGTCTGTGCTATGGTTGGAACTTTTTCCATGGACCGCGTGGGGCGGAAGAGCATGTGTCTAGGTGCATGCGTGTCCATGACTATCATGCTTTTCCTTGTCGGTGTGCTGACCAAGGGTGAGTTTTTTCGCTAACTGCTTTCTACCTTACACACTGCGAATGATAACACTCTCCCTTTTCTGCAGTCTTCGGTAGCGGCGGCAACAACTCTGGTGTGTATGGAACGGTAGCTGCCATTTTTCTCTTCCAAGGCAGCTACAGCGTGGGAATCACACCCATCACAACGCTTTACTCAGCTGAAATCCTCAACTACTCTATCCGTAGTAACGGTATGGCCGCCTGGAGTATGACGGTTACTGCAGGAGGGTAAGTCTATGCAGTCTCTTTATTGTATTGACTTGAACCAATCTCCAAGACGGTGCTCTCTTTCAACACTTGCTCTCGCTCATTTTCTCCTGTCTTCTATCTAGCTAACAGAATCCATCAGTTTGTTTTGTACTTTCGTCTTCCCATTCGCACTAAAAGCTATCTCCTGGAAGCTTTACATGATCAACGGAGCCTGGGATATGCTCCAATGTATTTACGTAGCCTTCTGCTGGATCGAGACAAAAGGCTTGACGCTCGAGGAAATCGATGGTAAACTGGATGGAGTCAAGAAGCACAGTAACGTGCTTGATTTAGAGGATTTGAAGAAGGACATTGTTGTAGAAGGTTTAGAGATTGATAGTAACTCAAAATAAGGAACCAGGAGTGCGTACTAAAATATAGTAAGGGGATGACTATTGTGGCTAAGACTAGCAAAGCTTAGCAGAGTCATAGATGCCTACTTATATATTATATAAATATGTGTACATATTGACCTCTAATAGAACAATGGCAAAGATGCATTATTCGAAACGAGCTTTTGCTTCATAGGTTAAGTTAGGAAGTTACTATTTATACAGACTTTTAAAAAGAAATCTACAGTATCTTCTAACCCTCTCAGTAGTCCAAAAACAAACTAGACTAGGGATAGAACCTGTAACAGGTTCTAAGCTCCTAAATACCTTATAATAAGCACAGTGTTTACATAGATTTGTTTTAGAAATAAAAAGGCAACAGTAATCAATTTCTGCACCAAGTTGAAGACACTAGCACATGTCATTTACTGCTTCCAGACAACTTCGCTATCCCAAGTCCTTGGAAATACCATGGACTCGCACCAGAAATCTTCCCCATGCACTCTGTCTAAAGTTTGATCTTGTAACTAGCCTAGATGTTGAAACCAAAGCTCTCTAAGACATTAGACGGACGCAAATCAAACAAAACAACAGAATGACAACAACCCCTGTGATAGCAACTATTTTGTGCATCTGCCGAAAAGAAAATCGAATTTAATGTTCCCCAAAGTTCAAGCCTGCCTTTCTTTAATGTACAGCACATAGTTCAAAAGGTTTTAAAATAATGGTTATCACTTGGGTGCGCGACTAACTATGCAATGGGGCTGAGGGGGTGAAAAGGCCGGTTATTGTAGTTGTACGGGTGTTCATTCTTTATAGGAATCAAGAAAATCAAAATCTTAATAAAATTTACCTTAGGTTAAAAAGATCTAGGAATGAGTAGCATCATTTCTGAATTCTAGGCTAGCTATGTAATATATTGAATAGGCATGATAATGGGCAGCAACATGTGGGCAATAGTGGTGGATTCTGTGTTTCTGTTCCCATATATTCATTGAATTCAACATAATATAGTGTAGGTCACGCAGTAGTTTGCAATGGTTCACAGGTTTGTGCATTAGTTAGCAATTGAATAATAAGAACTGTCTGGATAAGACCTACCTTGGTTTAAAAAAGCCTGAGAATTAGTAGGATTATTTTTAGTGCAAGACCAACTACATAAAATGTACTACAGATTAAGTGAAGTAGTTATTTATAGTAATTTATACAGTTACACATTAGTAATAGCAATTAAGATAAGAATCTATACCTAGCATTAATTTTAATTACTAGACTAACTAGATAAAGGTTTGATAGTATAATTGTTTATAGTATTATTAGAGCTATACATAAATTACATCAGTCAAAGGAAGTAGAACTCTTTAGCTAGAATCTACCTTACAGTATTTTAATAGGCCTAGGAATAGATGGTAGGTATAATATATCCCAAGCAATAATCTAAATCCTTTCCTTACTTTCCCCCCTTATATTTCCATCCCATCCCCTACCACAGCCGACAACACACTAATACTTAACAACCTACAACAAACCTCGCCAAAATCATTCTATTCGCAACAAGATCCTCAACCTCCTCCTACTTGTGCCCCGTTGTTTTTCATGCCTCCTGTAACCTTCCTCACTAGCAAGAATTTGTGGTTTCCCTGGTTCTCTGCAGGGCTGATGTTACTGTTACTATAGCCAAGTGCTTTTTTCTGCTCCAAAGACAAATCCCATCCAGATTCAGCAATTGGTTTTCTAATCTTTACTTCAGTACTCCGAAATTTACTGTAGCAGGCAGTTGTTACTTTCGCACCTGTTTTAGATTTTATGGCTGGACCTGCAAAGTAGCTAGAAAGGTAACAAAGATAGATATGTGCAAGGCAACAGCTGGCGCAAGTCTACGCTCTACACTAGTTGAGTTTAGATGGCATTTCATTGCCGCTAGGCAATATTTTATATTGACACGTTCTGCGACTACTGGGAATCATATATGGTAGAAATTAAAGGCTCTGGCCATTGTACAGAATTCATTGTATCGACAACCGCTTTGAGTGTATTAAGAGATCTTGCAGGTTAGTAGTTGGTACACAGTATAGCGTGCAATAAAGAATAGTTATATTGTCATTTCCATGTATAGATTAGATTTCCAATGTCAATCATTGAAGCTAGGATCAGTGACGGTGAAGCAAGCATGACATAAAAACATCGAAGATTGACTCAAAAGTTCACTTTCAGAGCAGAACGGAATATTGGTGTCAGTCATAATTCATAACGTCGTTAACGGCTCTATATAACAGCCAAACAACACTTTTAAAAAAGATCTCTACCTCCCTCCCAACCAGAAAACCTATCGACAAAATTAAGCAAAGTAGAAAATCATTAATCATACCAAGAAAATTCGTCACCACGCTCCTAACTCCACATCAATCAAGCCTGAATAGAAGACAAGAACTCCAGATCCAATTCAAAATTCGGATCATAAGAACCCATGAGCTGCGTCATAGGTGGGTGGTCGAAATCGAGGATTTTGCTGTTGCTGAAATAAGGTGGTTGCATCTGCATCGGTGGGTAATCGGGTGGGGAATAGGCGCTGTGTGTTCTGCTTGAGCAGGCTGTATTACCGTCTGATTCTTCTTGATCATTGATCACTTCAGCGCCATGATTGACACACTGATCTGTACTCACGGACTCAGTCTAGGACGAACATAGTTCTATACAAAAGTTTAGGATGTATAAGGAGGGGGAGAGCTTGCCGAGTGGATCTACTGAAGTTGATGAGGAGTATAATGCCTCATGGGATGTGCGTTCTTCGAAAGCACCTTGAGACCGAGCATTCATCCGAGTTACTTGCGTATCGGGTGCTGTGGAAATGAATCAATCTAGGATCAAATAGTCCTATAAAGAGAGGAGCAGGGAGAAGAGGTAGTACTTGCCGAGCGAGTACGGTGCTTGGGGATATGGAAATGATTGATGCATGTTGTACTTTCGCATCATGCTGGAGCCTCCGCTATGATTACCGGTATAGTGAGTAGAGTGCCGTTGTCGTTTGTGGGGGTGGGCAGATGAAAAATGAGTCGCATCTTGAGACAAGGGACGTTTGTCTACCGCCTTAGTTTCGATTATGGGAGAGAAGCCATTGGATATTGGTGTAAGCTGCGGTGTGAAAGTTCGTTTTCGCTGGGGTGCTGAGCAATGATCGCAACATCGCGAAGTTTTGGGTGGGGAGGATGGAATGTTTGTATCCAAGGTGGGTGGTGCATTGGATGCAGTGTTTTTCGTACTAGGCCTGACGTGACTCTGTCTCTGGTTGATGGAATGCTGTTGTGGGCGTACTTCCAATATGTTGTTGAGTTCTGAATTAACATCGATTCCTAATTACTCGTTAGTCCTGTGCAATTGTGGTCTGATATCTGCGGCAGGTGGTTGTATACCCTTCTCTAGTAATATCCTCTCCAACAACGAGTTCTTGTATCGCAGAAGCAGACACTCATCCTTAGCACTGGTATGAGCCGCTTGGGAGGCTTGCAACTTGATCTTCTGCTCTTGTACCGTCTTTTCCAATTCGGTAATATGTTCGCTGCGGCGTTCTCGGAAAGCTGCTTGGGCATCACGGTTGCGTTGTTTCCGCTGTTCGAGGGTTGCGTAGATCTGTTGTTGCTTCAATTAGCCATTATCGAAGATTGCTAGACAAGTGGACTTACAAGTTTGCGCCCTCCTTTGGATTTCTTTGCGGGTCTATCGATATCTCCAGCTGACCCCCTCAATTGCGCCGCCTCTTCTGCGCCTTCGTGCATATTCTGCGATCCCATTCTTCGGACTTTCCTCCTGTTTCACTGATTCCCCCGCTACCGATGACTTGGTGTCGGATCAATTGTGATGCGTCAGATCTGGAGAAGGATAAGAGGATGGCTATCGATGGATTTAAATCAAGAATTGTTTCGCAGAATCAAAAAATAAAGAAAAATTGTGGGATCGTAGAAGATGGGGTTTCCGGTTTCCGCCACCGTTATCTCTAGTCGGTGGTGAGGTTGGTCTTCAAAATGTTACGTACAAGATTCTCCAGCGGTGACACAAGAGTCTTTATGTAAGCCGCGGCGGCACCTCTGAGCTTCTCGGTTATGACCCCTAACCCCTTTTCAATGACAACGAGGTAGGCTAGCCGAGGTCGACATGAGCGCTTTCCGTTCCGTCTTTGGGTTGAGTTGTTGCTGCTTTGAGCTTAGTCGGGAAGCATGCGAGGGTCAAATAGATTATCCTTCTAAATTTCCTATCAGTATAGAAAAGAATCTCTATCATAGTCCTGTCTCTGCTTGACAACACTTAGTAGTAGTACATGTTGCGGGAAGGTACTACCCTCTCCCTCTGAAAAATAGTAATGTATGGATCTTCCGCTACACAGATGAGAGTACACCTCTAAACACGCCTACTCCTCCACTTCCTGATATAAATCAAGTAAGTAGCACAAAACACCATAACATAATTAAACAAGATAAAAGCAATGAATATCCCAACATTCCTCCCTTTGTTACTATTCTTAAACCCATACTGTTGAATCTATCAATCACAAGTATTAGCAAGCAATCTAAGACTTAAATATAGATCACAATTCATATAAGGACAATACAGACACTCCGGACTAGTAGAATTAGGATCCAAAAGATAACCAGTCGAAGTCGAAGAATTAAGGAACCCATAACTATATTCCTCACAATTACTTGTTGGACCATTCGGAAGTAAGAAACTGGTCGTCTCAGTAGAAGCACAGTTGATATCAAGACCAGACACAGCATTAGCAGCCATACCCTCCACATAGTAGTAGAGCAGAGAAACATTGTAGAACCAACGCCAGCCTTTTGGTGTCAATGGTGGCGGTGACAATGGACCATTAAAAGTATTGACCATAAGCCATACGAAACCAGTCGCGATATGAGATGCACCGACATTCAGGAAGATGGCAGCGATGAGTTGCGAGAGGCTAGTGGCGAAAAGTGAGTAGAGATCGTACATTGCAAATGAATAACCTGCTCGACTTGATTCATAAAAGAATCCAGCCATGAAATACCACAGGATCCAGTATATGAGCCCACCCATTAGCGTATATGGTAACTCAACAAGGATAGCGCTTAAAACAAAGACTGGCCAGCTGTATAGTCGGTTGTCTTGTTCGCGGGAGAGGAACTGGCTTCGTAGAATGATGAAGCGTGGTTCGATTGATAAACTGAGGACTGGTCCTGTAATAACGCTGACGAATATGGAAAACATCCGATTTCGAGAATCTATAAGACTGTTTGAAAGTTGGAGGAAGGTTAGCCCATTCATAATTGCCATCCAGATGTTGAGTTGGATTTTGGTGAGTACGTAGGTTGGTTCTCGCCAGTAGTTGAGGAATGCACGTTGAGTCGTCGTTTTAATCTGCTTAGTGATGCTGGCTGCAAATGCATTGGTGTTCTTGTCTTCGTCTTTAATTGCTTCATGTGCATTCGATGTGTCTAAATTCACAGCTTGAGAAAGTTCACTGTGTTCGGGCGCATCATCCCAGATCTATTCGCAATGCTTAGTTAAGAAGATTTGTCAGGCATGATTACGAACATACCTTTGGCCAACCAATCTCTTGACGAATTGATTGTGAAAGAAAATACTCTGCAGGATTCATATCCGGAGGACATTGACTGGTGAACCCGGCGAAGTAACCAAGTAGTTAACGCTGCAGCTGACAATTTGATGGTTTCAGCATAATAGCTGGAAGGTCGTTCGATTGTGCTGGGGCTGGAGACTTCTGGCAATGCAATCATAACATCCACTATCTGTATGGCTCCTGGAAGTCCCAATTGCTTAGAGCACCTAAAGTCAAGGTGGAGAGTGAGCCACCAAATACTACGCCGAAGTTCTGCTTTCGGTTTCAACATATAGACTGGAGCTTCCTTGTTCAAGCCCAATGTGTATGCCAAGCGTACTGCAGATCCAAGCAAACCATATGCAAGCCGGCCTTGTGTGGCATTTAGCAAGTACACTGACATGATTAAATAGCACTGTATCGCGCACAGCACTGAAGTCTCTTCGAAAGCAAAGGGATCCAGAAGTTTCTGGCATCGCTGGATAAGCAGGCTTCCAATGAGCGTATAGTGTGTCCGTTTGGATAAGCCGGCCAACCTCAATCCTAAAACTCTCTCGTTGATTCCAGAACAATAAGCGTGCTGTATACTCAATTCCAGCATAGCATCAACGAGAGGTGAATCATATTTCTGCATGAGCTTGTCATCCCACAGGGCCTCGTATTTTAACTTGAAGTCATCTCTATCAATTATTGGCATCATATCATGGTAGGTGTTCCAATACACGTGTAAAAAGGCGTCAATCTGGCTTCTCGTGAAATCGATTGTCGAATTGACATTGACCCCAGCAGTACTCAATTGGATTTCGTAAGGCGAAGAAGCGATTGGTGTGTATCTTGGCGGGTCTTTCTCCACTGAAGGTTGGTGTACAAGAGAAGAAATGGATGAAAAGTAGGCGTCCACCTTGGATGCAAAGAAACTGTCCTGCCTGGGAGTCCGAGTGCTTTCGAAAAGATGCTCACTTGAGAATTGGCATTACAGCTATCTCTGGTTCTCTTTTGTTGTCCATAGCTGTAAATTTATATCAACAAAGGCTTGATACGTAATTAGGGGTTGAGTTACCCTTCAGATTGAGAATCAACACCACTTCATCGACCCTTAGGCGGAAGGAAGACACACTCCCTTTTGTTCTCAATACATTGCGAGCACCGTTGATTCCCATCACAACGCACACAGTAAAGGCGACATCCCTCACATGCTTGCGATACTTTCGTCCGTTTTGGTGCTGGAGGACTATCTGCATCAGCGCCAGAGGCTGGGGCTGAAAAGGCCAGAAAAATCTTATGTTTAATTGATTCGTCCGAAAGGTTGATTGGGGACAGCGGCCATTGATATCCGGAAGTCATGAAACATATCTGCTCAGCAGTCCTGGCCTGGCCTGGTCAGAATATTGCTTAGTAATGTCGTGGGAGAGCTGGTGGCTAGTGGAGAATATAGCTCACCGCTTCGTAGACGGTAGACTACAGAGCCTGAGCAATGGCCCTTGCTGGGCAGTATAGCCTGTATTTCTAGGGCAGTACAAGCCTGAAATCTTTAAGGTGGGGTGCGATAACTCCGGCAGAACTCTATTAGCAAATTCCTTGATCCGGCTCTGTTGGCAGGCAACCCCCACCAACAATACAACTACTAGCCAGCCAATCGTCTGAATCACCTTGAACATTGTCGTTACATCGACATAATGCCTTCATTAGTTGCCGTCGGAGCATGCTATCTCGACACTGTTCTAACGTGAGTACTTAACATGAATAACATTTCAACTGCTTTGGACCGGTCTAATCGTTGGCAAAACAGAGTACCATACTATCCGTCAGAAGATGAAAAGCTGCGTGCATCTAGCATAGTTCGGCGGCGTGGTGGTAATTGCCCTAATACCCTTGAGGTATTACAGCAGCTGCTGGAAGAAAAGCAGAAACTAGCTGGGTGAGTCGCACGTATCATTCTTTATCATCCTTGTATTCCTCATGTGGCGTATAATCATAGTGTGGCTTGTAGTCAAGTTTGTACAAACCCACTCAATAATTGGACTTTAAACACAGTGTGTCTATACCATGACTTCTACACTTGAGCATTCAGTCTAGATATCCTGGTGCTGACAGTATCGGAAAAAGTGGAAGCACGGAATTGTCACTCCATCTGTGCACTGTCCTACCCTCTCGCTCTTCAGTCGGTACACAACAGATCAAGTCTTCCTTTGGGCCTCTAGTCGACTTAACACATTGTATATATCGAGAAGAATACACCGAGCCAGCATCCTGCTACATTACCAGGAGCCTTGCGACTGATAGTAGGACCATTGTGAACTACAACTCTCTTCCTGATATGACAAGTGAGGAGTTTGTCACAATGGCAAAAAAGCTTGGCGATACAGTTGGTCTATACCATTTTGAGGTCAGTACAAGACTAACAGATTAGACGTTGATATTTATGATGGTTTGAATTATCGAATTATATATGTAAATCGTACTTACATTCCCACGCAAGAGAAACATGGGAAGAAAAATGACACGGCTAATAGTAATAACATATTCCAGGGACGTATACCAACTACCACACTGCGTTGTATGAGTTTTCTCCGTGGACTATATCCAAAAGTAAAAATCAGCGTGGAACTTGAGAAGCCAAATCGTACTGGACTGCAGCGACTGGCAAACGAAGCCGACTTCGTCTTCTACTCTAAGAGTTGGGCCCAGGTTAGAGGAATCAGATATCTCTTTTTCTTTTGCTTTTCTACTAACATGTACCCATTGCAGAGTATGGGCTACAAATCCGCTACAGAATGCGTTCATGCACAACTGGCACACACTGACAAACCGTATGTTTTGAAGAATTATTTACCACTTCGGCAAAAAGGAAAATATAACCCAACAAAAGATCCTGCGAAGCTCACCAGATTAATAGCTCATTTTTTTGCTGTACCTGGGGCAGTGAGGGTGCCGCAGCAATAGATGTCAGTATCAATATCAGCGAGCCCCTAGTTCATAGTCCTGCATATACAACCACCCAAGTCGTCGAGTATGTGTGCTCTTCAATATCCACGTAAATTAAAATTCTAACTATTAGCAGTACAATAGGTGCAGGAGATACGTTTATTGCAGGTATGCTGTATGGTCTTACATGTCATAATAATGACTGGAGTCTCGATCAAAAGTTGAGCTTCGCAAATGAGCTTGCTGGGCGTAAGGTCGGACAGGAAGGGTTCGAGGGCTTGGGACAACTTATGCGACCGCTTCTTTGATACTTTGAATTTAGTTTACTATCTTGCGTATGCGATCAACAATTTCCAAGTTGTCATGTTATTTCTTTGCAACTCACAATAGGCCATTAAGCTGGCTGTTACTTCTTACCTTAAACGTAAACCACTCACGTTTCCGTCAGCCACTTAAGCTGTCTCCAATCACCTTTTCGTCTTATATTATCTAGTGTCAAAGTCTACTGTCCTATCTTCACTAGCTCTCACCACTTCCGCCCCCTTCTCCTTCGCCCATTAAGCGAGCCAACAAGCGATGTCTGTTATGTTCAGCTTGTCTGCCTAAAATTGCCAACTGCTCCCCAATTCCTTAGGCTCGCATTCAAGAATTAGGCTGCAGCAATTCATAGCAACTTCCATCAAGTGGCCTCGTGTCCTAGTGCATGCCTGAAGCTTTCATGTGACAGCGAACACGCAAAGATAATATATATGACACTAAGTACGTTTGATAGGCACCTTCAAGTGCCTTAGGTAAGGCTAGACGCAAATCTCAGGTATTAAAAGACCTTGCTTTAAATGCAATAGAAGTTTCTTCCTCATTCCCATCTTCTTCTTTCTCCAAGTTCGTCCGGCTCACTTCCAACTTTGCCCGTCCCGTTAGCAAACCTCCTGCCTTAAAGCACATCAATCAATCAAAATCAAAATGAGTGATCAAGATAGATGGCAAGTTACCCCCTAGTCTAGGCTACTACGTTGATACCTATCAAGGCGTTAGCTAATTAAACCAACTTGAATATAGCCCCATATACGCTGTAAGCCCTCAATCCCCGTAAAAAAAAAACGTATCAAACCGTCATCTGAGTATTCTCGTCTAATTAGAGTAACAGTCTTTCTTTGGGATGATGGGTGCTAGTATCTCCATCACTCTCTGTTGTCTCGGTGCCGCATACGGCACAGCCAAATCAAGCATCGGTATCGCAGCCGTTAGTGTCACGAGGCCAGATCTAATTGTCAAAAGTACCACTCACCTACACCCTAACCCACAAGAATATCAAAACCCCAATCCCTAAACCACCTAACCACTAACAACCTTAACTAACAACCATCTCTATCAAAAGATCTCATGCCAGTAATCCTCTCCGGAATCCTCGGAATCTACGGTCTCGTAACCTCCGTAGTAATCTCTACCGACCTACGAGAAAAATCAGCCTTACACACCAATTTTCTCCAACTTGGAGCTGGGTTATCAGTTGGTTTGAGTTGTTTAGCAGCTGGTTTTACGATTGGGATTGCTGGGGATGCGGGTGTTAGAGGTCATGCTTTGCAACCTAGGTTGTTTGTGGGTATGATGTTGATTTTGATTTTTGCTGAGGTTTTGGGGATTTATGGGTTGATTGTTGCACTTTTACTTTTGACGGGGAGTCGGCAGGATGTTGTGAGCTGTTTGTAGAGTACCCGAATCTGCCTCCTGCCTCGTTCTGATTATAGCCGCGCCGCAATCATTGAAGTTCGAGAGTTGGACTTTGCTTGGATCTCTTAAATGGACCGTCTACGAAAGTAGTAGACCACTTTGTATAGATAGAAGTAGCACTCGATAGTAATTACAGTCTAGGCCTTAACCACATTTAGTTAAGTCAATGTCAAATAATATTTCCCTTAAAAATTCAGAACCTCCACATTTGTCCAATTCTATATTGTAGGCAGCAGTTGCCAGGCGAAACCCTGATTCCTAGCGAACCTTAACTACCGCAAGCAGCTCTGCGCTTACTATTACCATATGTATTACTTAGAGTATCAGATCATGTGGTAGGTATCTTCGAATATACCTCCTACTTTATTTCATCAACTCCAGCTTTAACACTACATGACAAGTTAAATCCTAATTACTTTATACCAATCAATATGGTATTCTGTATTCACCAACAAGCTAACGTTGACTCCGCTTCAAAAAATTTGTTAGGCTGATCTGGCGGATGTGGTGTAACAATTGTGACTAGCAAAACTGCAGAGATAAATTCAATGGGTACAGCCTCCATCTGTGTGCTGTAGCCAATCGTGGACTGAAGATAGCTGCGATTTGTCGCCTCACTCTACAGAATTGGTATCGGTGCATTCTCACTCGCAGCCTCAAGCTTCCTACCCGGCCCGTGAGACCAAAAAAAAAAAAAGCTTCTGGAGAGCGCCCAGTTTGAGTATGAGTGGGAAGAATATCCTATCGGACAGACTGCATGGGTATTTCAGCCTGATGGCTTGTTGCATGCTATGGCCGACAGTCCTGATCTGATTATTTTGAACATGGCCGGATTCTATGGCGTCAGGTTGAAAGCGGGAAGAAAAAAGGTAGGTTAAATTGGAGGCAAGCCACCAACCACATATAGAACTCCCAAGAGTGTTTTAGTTTTAGTCGACTTCTCCAATTTCATCGGAAGCCTACACAATGTCAACGGCGGACGACTTTTCTGCGGCGGGTCCAGCGGACCATGACAATCCAATAAGCCGGGAATATGCAACATACGAGAACAATTCTACAGATGAGGATAATTCTGCATACCAGGACAATTCTGCATACCAGGAAAATACAGAATATCAAGGCACTAGAAGTAACCAGAACATAATTGCCTACGAGACTTTTACTCTCCAGGCTGCACTCCCAGAGACCACCGAGGAAGATGTAGAGGAAAAGGTCAAGCAACTCACCAGAGAATTTTCGGCCCATCTAATGGCTGAACTTTCAGACGGCGCTCGTAGAGACCACATTGAGAGGCAGATCCGATACTACGTCGAATAAGTCGACGAGACTGCAGTCAGCAAAGCCCTTCAAGCTGTAGCTGCTACTTCTGCGGCGCTCATACGCGATCATTTTGGCGAACAACTATTGAAGGAAATTGGTAATGCTGTCGCAGCGCCGTGGAGGGCCCAATTGGAGCCAGAGACGGAGATGGAGTACTAGGAGCTTTTAGAGGATTTTACGGCCCAACATCTTCCTCAGTTTTATGATTCAAACAATGAAAGTGTGCAGGAGGTGGCGTTTAAGGCAGCGAAAATGGAAAGGGAAGAAACGAGGATATCCCGCAAGCTCATTCCTGGCCTTGCGAAGCTGGCACTCTACCGTTTCATCTCCTTGTGCGGTATGTGGGCTACCTAAACTCTCTTCTACCAGCAGAGCGTTGTGAATTCTAATAGGGCCGAAAATACAGACGATAGCGGCTTAATGAAGGAGGAAGATCGAATTCTTGCCCTTAGGGACACTCTTGGACGAGTTGCCAAGTTTGCGACAATTCTCAGCTGTAGTGGCATTTCAATTAGGATGCTGAATTATAACCACGATCAGAATGGGAGGTGGGACCACTTGTCTGTGGATGGTGTGATCCACAAAATGGACAGAGTCTCGTACAGCGGAGGTACACCCCTAGGCACACGCCTTTGGAGCAAGATCTTGAAACCTTTGATCATTGACAAGGCCAGCTCAGGCAAACTGGAAAAGCCTGTGATAGTGGTTACTATCTTGTTTTATTTTGTATTTAATTTTCTTTTATAACATAATAATTTAAATAACAACAAACTCCTATGCCTCCCTTGCTAATTTTTATTGTTATGCTGCTCCTTAAGAAGAGGGCATCGCTATGAGGCCCCGCCAGTTTCCCTTATTAGGTTCCTTCCCTAGTGCTCCCCCTATAGAGCCACACAAACTAAGCGAGACGCATTATCTAAAGATATACCGTACTCTGTAGTCCTAATGATTTCTGGATTATAAATTGATTTAAAATCCTGAATTGATTCGTAATCGTGAATTAGTTTATAAAGATATATTATTAGTGTGTCTTAACCATCTGTAGGTGGTGTATACAAATTTCTATAGGGCTTAGATAGCCGAGCACGGCATAAGCTCCTACTTAAGGAAGGCGTAGCTGTCTAGCGATGCCCCCCTCTAAGGGGCAATATAACAATAAAATTAGTAAGGGGGGAATAAGAGCTATGTGTTAATATTAAATTTGATTTCAACTTATAATTTAAAAATGTGTTTTTGTATCATTCTCTAGAGGTCGCTATTCCATGTACAGAACTACAACTATTAATATAATAACTTACATTACAAACAAATACCCCGAATAAAACTAAACCACACAACTTATAATTACATCTAACCCTTCTCCTAATGCTCAATTAATTCTAGATGTTTCCCTATACTCAATAATATCATTTTCAAATACCTATCCGGCTAAATACACAACTCCCTGGTCTTTCAATGCCGTGCCGTCAAAATTAATCTAGAAGGCAGGTAGAAATCAAGTCGCTTATGCAGTAAGCTTGTTTTCCCACGTCGCTAAACGCTGTCATCACGGTCAAGTTTCCTAATCAGTAAGCCAAGAACCCATTTTTGGTCGTAAAGACCCATCCACAATGGATAGAATAAGCCATTAGCAATGAACTTACAGCTTAAGTGCCGGGGAAAATGTAGATTATCGTACTAATGGCTTTGTTATGAAAAGTTTAAATACAGTCTAGGATCTTTGGTCTTTCCTTTCTTTCCTCTTTCTTCTTTCTTCTCTCTCAAGTAGGGACATCCAAGTCTACACCTATTCTGAGTTTCTACTTCTCAATCAGATGTCGGATCGCACAAAGATGCATACCCTATGGCGCCTCATTCTTCTATTACTCCTATCCCTATCAACCTCCACACTCGCACAGAACGCAACCTCAAACGAAGCCTCAAACTATGACTACATAATCGTAGGCTCAGGACCAGGCGGAGGACCACTATCAGCAAACCTAGCCAAAGCAGGATACTCAGTACTCCTCCTCGAAGCAGGCGATGATCAAGGTTCCAACCTCGACGAAGAAGTAGCAGGATTCTTTTTCCTAGCCTACAACGATCCAGCTATGCGATGGGATTTCTTCGTAAAATATCATTCAGATGATAATATAACGAAACAATATGATCATCTTGTTTGGAGAACTGTTGATGGTGGGTTTTATGTTGGCATTGATCCGCCTGAGGGGGCGACTATGCTTGGTGTTTATTATCCGAGAGCTGGGACGTTGGGTGGTTGTTCTACGCATAATGCTATGTGTGCTGTGCTTCCTAGTGATAGTGATTGGGATTTTATTGCTAATTTGACGGGGGATGTTTCTTGGAGGTAAGATATCTATATGAAAACTTCGTCCTAGACCATCTAAGAATGGAACTAACATTTGGAAATATAGTGCCGAGAATATGCTCAACTATTTCATCAAATTGGAAAATAATCATTACGCCCCACCAGGAACACCAGGACATGGATTCGACGGCTTCCTGGATATTTGTGTCAACGACGATGAATTATTAAAAAACCAAACTCAAATTCAAACAGTCTTAGCAGCTGCGGCTAAAGCCTCAGGACAAGACCCAGACGATTTATTCGATCTCATACAAAGGGATCTGAATAACGCCGCAGATCCAGACCATGATTTCCAAACTGGGATTTTTGGGTTTCCAGCTCATAGAGATCCTATGGGTCGAAGAGTTAGTGCAAGGAATGCAATTGTCGATGTTGCTAATGCGACGAATCCGGATGGTAGTAAGAAGTATAATCTTACTGTACAATTTGAATCTCTAGTAACCAAAGTTCTTTTCGATACTACTTCTAATAACGGAAGCGAACCGAGGGCTATTGGAGTCGAGATGCTTGTAGGGAAGAGTATGTATAGTGCTGATCCACGGTATAACGCAAGTGTTACAGGAGAAACGAAGCAGGCTTTTGCAGCGAAGGAAGTAATTTTATCCGGTGGTGTCTTTAATACTCCACAAATTCTAAAGCTTAGTGGTATTGGTCCCAAGGATGAACTTACGAAATTCGATATCCCGGTTCTTTTGGATCTTCCAGGCGTGGGATATAATCTCCAGGATAACAACGAATTTAGCTTTGCCGCGGAAGCATCGACTAATTTTACTAGTTTGGCTCCTGCTTGTACATATGGTGCTCCTGGTGATCCATGTCTTGATGCTTGGTATCAAGGATTGGGGCCTTATACGACTGGTCCTTTAGATGCACTCATGTTCAAATCAAACGATTCTGTGTACGGCGAGCGAGATATCTTTATGTGGGCAACATCAGGTGCTTATAGAGGTTACTGGCCAGCGGAAACAGTTAATGAGGTACCTACCGACCCAGCGAACACCGTCGGGTTTGCAATGGTCAAGATACATCAGCAAACCAGCTCAGGCACAGTTTTGTTACAATCAAGTAACCCTCGAGACGTTCCTGATATCAATTTCAGATTCTTTGAAGGAGATGTTGAAGGTGTAGAGAGAGATTTACAGGCTATGGAAGAAGGTGTGGAATTCGCTCGTGGAGTCCTCGATTCTATTACAGGACCACTTGCTCCTTTTGTTGAAAATCTTCCTTGCGATGGGAATAGTACTTGTGATGTTAAGGATGTCATCAGGACCCAAACGTGGTCGCATCACGGCACTAGCAGTTGCTCAATTGGGGCTGATAATGATCCAATGGCCGTGTTGGATTCTAAGTTCCGAGTGAGAGGTACGAGTGGGTTGAGAGTTGTGGATGGAAGTGCGTTCCCAAGGACTCCAGGAGCTTTCCCTGTGATACCGACGTTTATGCTTAGTGAGAAGGCTTCTGAAGTGATATTGGAAGACGCTTGCTGAGAAGGTAGAGATACTAGCTAAAGTCCACTTCTAGACTACTAGTCTGTATAAATAACCAATCAACAAAATGACTCAGGTATTCTTCTTGTTCCTGTGAAGTGATATGTACGCTTGCAGATTCGGTTGAGCAATACGCAAATTCCACCATTTCCAGCGAATTAAATACAACATATGCAGATTGAAGCTGCAGCAATACACGCTAGAATTGCGGGAGCTGGCCTTGCCGGTGCTACTTTCGACGAAGCATCCAATCCCCTCAATGATTATCATGGCTCAACTAGCTATGAGGCTAGAACACCAATGCCTGATGCTGCAAGCCAGTGGCACAAGGAATAATGCAATACTGGAGAAGTTTTCAAAACATATCGCTGTAATGTAATGATTGCTTGCAGAAAATTCAGGAATGCTTTCCCGTACTTTCCCGGTTACCTACTAGTCTTGGAACACACACCAGACGCAACTGACCAGACTGGAATTCCTCGGATTTTGAAGTTTGGAATCCGACGCAGAAAATAAATCTGCATTCGTGTACTGCGTCGTAGCAGTCGGTTGCATGGTGGTTAGATGCTGCCTATTATGCTAGCACACCTTGACCTCTCTCTTCACTTGGTTTCATCTCAATTTTTCGTGAAGCTTCCAAGCCAGCGAGTAGAATACATTGTTATATGAACTCCTGGAGTAGTCTGGGGTGAACATTGATGATTCTTTTAATGTTTGTGGTTTTCAGATGACGCTTCAGGATGAGAAGATGGACACGCTCAGACCTCCTTTGGGTTGTGGGCGTGTGGGTTAGGTGAATTAAGGGGGGTAGCGAGTAGCGAGTTGGGTACGACCGGAACCTCGTACTGATGTCTTCCCGAAAAGCCATCACGAGAGCATCCGGATCAGAACGGCTGGTGTTCTCCGCTATGTGCATAAGTTGGGATTTTTTGTGCCCATCAATTTTGAGGTGCAGACCTTCCGTTTTGGTCACCGATTTTCTCCTCGAATTTGCTGGGATGGGCTTTGGTAGCCTGTAACATGGCTGGTTTGCAGTATATTCTGGTGGGTCTTGCAGGCATTGCGGCGCATAATGTGAAGGGGGATCGCCTGGAGATAAGCCTTTATTTAGCGGGTTGCTGCTGTTGCTGACTGACCTGCTGCTGCCTCGTCCTGTAGGCAGACATGCTAAACGTGTTGATGTTTGCCTTTGTGAAGGAATTCTCATCCACATCCACATAAAACACCAGAACACAGTGTCCTTTCTGCCTGGATGAGGGTTACCACTACGGTATACTGACGCCTCACATAAACCCGCTCCTCCTGCGTGTCAAGACGAGGCAGACTCATCACCATGGACCGCAACATAGAGAACGTGACCTATGCCTCGGCTGTCTTCATCATTCTCTTCACGATCCCTTCAATTCGAGGCCTAGCCAAGGGACCATGGCGCGTCAAAGCCGCCAATCAAGACGCGCTGTATGAAGATGTCGATGGAGCCGCAACAGAGGAATCCATGGCCAAATATTCCACCAAGGGACCTTTCATCACCATCTTCATTGCCGCTGCCTTCGGCTTGGTCATTTCATTCGCAGAGGCTGTATTTGCGACCATCCAAAGATATGAATTTAATACAACTCTACCTTCAGTTCAAGCTTGGATACTCTTTGGTGCTTGGGTACGCCATCATTCATCTTGTGCAACAGACCTTCTTTGTGCTGACACTCTTTAGGTACTTCTGCTGGCGCAACTGGTCGAGGCCTCACGTGAGACCCAGGCAGTCAAGCGATTTCAAAAAGCGGCGTCGAAGCTGGTATCATGCTTTTTCATCGCAGTACTTACCTGGGCTCTCTTCCTTGGCGAACCTGATCTCAAGGGCATTATGATTGTAGCCACTGCGGCGACGGGCGCTCAATTTTTAGCTGTATGTGTCTTGGCAGTTGCAATCTTTACAATTCAAAGACGTCCAGATGTGTTCCGTCCCGATGGAAGAGTTGTTGAAAAACAATTCCAGGGCTCGCTCTGGAGTCGATACACTTTCGCCTGGGGCGAGGAGTTGCTTGACGTTGCGGCAAAGAAGACTATCGAAAACTCGGATTTGCCCGCAATGGATGCTCACATGAGATCAAAGGAGTCCACAGCAGAGTTTCGCGGCATTGCCCTGAAGCCAGATGTTGCGCTATGGAAGCGCATTTTCTGGAAGTACAGGGTAAACATCTTGCGGCAATGGATCTTGGTTCTGCTTGGAACGGCTTTCGACGTAGCGCCTCAATACGCTATGTTGAGGCTGTTGCAATATCTTGAGCAACGTAAAGAGATGGACTTGATCGACCCACAGGCTTGGTTCTGCGTCCTCGGACTCCTTGTAGCCTCTGCTGGCTCAGTATTTCTTGACTATAGAATTGCATGGCTAATGTGGTCTGGTACGTATCGTGTCCAGATGCCTTTTACCTAGCTAATACTATTTGTATAGATTTGGCTATTCCAATTCGGTCTGTTCTTACGGGACTCATTTTCGAAAAGATGATGAGAGTCAAGGATATCAGTGAACCCCCCAAAACAGAGGAAAAGAAAGAGGACAAGGTATGATTTGCATCTTTCATTGCCCCGATATTGTTTTGAAGACAAGAATGTTCGTTTGGCTCCGGAATAGTTTCTACCGAGTGATTTTCGTGTGTCAGATGGCTTCTAAAGTCTCTTGAGTGACGTGATGTCCAATTTATTTGAAGTTTTGTGCTAATACTAAGCAGCAGGACACTCTAAATAACACACCGAAGGCAAAACCCGTAGAGACAAAGCCTGAAGATAAGACCGAGAAACCTCTGAAAAGCCAGCAAGATGTTGTGAACATGTTTGCAGTTGACACTAACCTGGTCGGTATGATGGGTGCTAGTAACCAGATGTACATCTACTTTGTTACGAAGCTTATAATCTCTGTCGCCTTCTTACTCGTCCTTATCGGCTGGGAGAGTTTGCTTGCGGGCATGGCTGCATTCGCACTCCTGTTGCCCCTTAACCAATATCTTGCAAAGAGATATGGTAGGTTCCAGCGAGCCTTAATGAAGACCCGAGATAAGAAGACTTCGATCATCACGGAGGCATTAAACGGTATTAGACAAATTAAGTTCTCTGCCATTGAAAAGCAGTGGACTGAGAAGATCGAGGAGGTTCGTGAGGCAGAGTTATCCACTCTTTGGTCTACAAGGATGAACAATCTCTTGATGACCGTGGGATCTGACTTGGCTCCAATTCTACTAACGGCCTTTGCTTTGGCAACTTATGCTTATATTCATGGCGATCTGCTTCCCTCCGTCGCTTTCACGGCATTGGGTGTCTTTATGCAGCTTGAGGGATTGGTTGGCATGGTCCCATATTTGCTCGTAATGGGACTAAATGCAAAAGTCAGCTGCGACCGCATCCACAAGTTTCTCACGTCTGCGGAGAAACCTGAGAACACCCACCCAGGAGATTCGATCTCTTTTCACAACGCCTCTGTGAGTTTCCCGACCGATTCAGAACCCAGTGAAGACCGCTTTGTACTACGCGACATCACTCTTGATTTCCCGAATAATGCACTCAGCGTTATATCTGGCCCCACTGGATCTGGAAAGTCTCTTCTCCTTGCCGCTATTTTAGGCGAGGTTGAAGTGCTGGCCGGTCATATTCAAGTACCACGGCCGCCTACCGCAGACCAGCGTTTTGACGACAAGGCAACTGCAGCTGATTGGATCCTGCCAACTGCTCTGGCATTCGTTTCGCAAACACCATGGATTGAGAACGCAACCATCAAAAACAACATTCTATTTGGCCTCCCATATGACCCTATCAGATATGATAAAGTTATTGAAGCTTGTGCTCTGACGCAAGATCTTGCAATGTTTGATGACGGTGACGAGACGGAAGTCGGCGCTCAGGGTATTTCTCTTAGTGGCGGCCAGAAATGGCGTCTAACTTTGGCTCGAGCATTCTACTCACGAGCAGGAATATTAGTACTTGATGATGTGTTTAGCGCTCTAGATGCACATGTTGGAAAAGCCATCTATGAGAATGCACTCATGGGGGAGCTTTCCGAGGGACGGACACGTATTTTGGTCACTCATCATGTTGCACTTTGCTTGCCTCGTGCAAAGTATGCCGTCCGGCTGTCTGCTCGTGGGGTTCTCGAACATGCTGGTCTTACGGAAGAACTTCGCCACACAGGAAGTTTTGAAAACATACTCAAATCAGAGGAGACATTGGTAGCCGATGAAGTGGTAAAGGATAATGCAGCAACCGAAGAGACTAATGGCACTGCGAAACCTACAGCCACTAACGGAGACGCCACTGTCGCTGCCAAGTCTGCGCCAAAGAAGCTTGTGGAAGACGAGAAACGAGAGACTGGCAGTGTAAAGAGGAGTGTTTATATCGACTATCTCTATGCTAGCGGTGGAGTACCATTCTGGACAATCGTTGTGCTCGTTCTTGCTGTATCTCAAGCACTGACCTTGGGCCGTTCTTGGTGGATCAAAGTCTGGACAAGCAGTTATACCGAAGCTGGCGTTGAGCTGATGCACTTGGCTCACCACAATACTTACGGCTTTCAAACTCAGCTCTTTGCACCGTCTGTGAACTCGACGACCTCTGATTTCCACACCACAGTTCACAAGGAAAGTCTACTATATTACATTGCTGTTTATAGTTTGATATCTTTTGTATCGGTGTTGGTTTCCGTGGCACGATTCTATGCAATTTACCTCGGCTCATTCAACGCCTCGCGGAAGATTTTCAGAGAAATGACATATAGCGTACTTAGAACGCCACTAAGATGGCTCGACACTGTACCAACAGGAAGAATTCTTAACAGATTTACCGCTGATTTCCAAAGCGTAGATTCTATGCTCGCGCAGAACTTCGCTTACCTGGCTGCCTCTTTCTATCAGGTCCTAGGTATTTTAGCGGCAGCGGCTTTTGTATCGCCATTCATTATTCTCCTCGCAGTCATACTTCTTGGAATCTGCGGTTGGATTGCGCGACGGTACTTACGAGGTGCCCGCTCTATAAAGCGTCTCGAATCAATTCAGAAGTCACCTATGATCTCACATTTCTCTGCCTCACTCAGTGGTCTCTCTACTATTCGAGCCTACTCGAAATCGCCAGAGTTCTTGACCAGAATGTACAACCTTATTGATCAATTTGCATCGGTCACATGGCACAATTGGCTTTTCAACAGTTGGTTTGGTTTCCGCATGGGTATGCTCGGTTCTCTGTTCTCTGCGGCAGTCGCTGCTTTCATCGTCTCTATGAAAGGCATCGATGCAAGTCTTGCCGGGTTCGCCCTCGCCTTTGCGCTTGAATACTCCCAGGCAGTGAAGTACACTATCAGACTCGTAGCTAACACCGAACTCGATATGAATGCTGCGGAGCGTATATTTGAGTATCGTGATCTCGACATCGAAAACCAGGATGGCGTTAATGTCCGAGCAAGTTGGCCCGAGGAGGGTAAAGTAGAAGTCAAAAACCTTGAAGTTGGTTATGCGGAGGGCCTACCATCCATATTGAAGGGATTGACTTTCACTGCCGAAAAGAATCAACGAATAGGTGTCGTAGGCAGAACAGGAGCAGGTTAGTTCATGTCAATCGGAAATCCATGAGTCAAAAACTGACAATGATACCAATAGGAAAATCTACGCTATCCCTAGCCCTGTTCCGCTTCCTTGAGGCTAGAAAAGGTACTATCACCGTCGACGGCACGGATATCTCTAAGATCAAACTCCATGACCTCCGCACTCGCTTAGCCATCATTCCACAAGACCCTGTTCTCTTCTCTGGCACGATTCGCTCTAACCTCGACCCCTTCGACGAATTCACCGACTTCCAGCTCAAGGAAGCACTCTCTCGAGTCCATCTGACACCATCTACAGACAACACTCCCGTTCCCGAATTGGTAGCTGTGGCCGAGTCGTCTAACGCAAGCAGCGTAACCGCCACTGAGCAACCGGGCAACACTAACATTTTCCTCTCCTTGAGTTCCCCTATCGCCTCCCAGGGCTCCAACCTCTCACAAGGTCAAAAACAACTCCTCTGTCTAGCCCGTGCTATCCTCTCCCGTCCGAAAGTTCTCCTTCTCGATGAAGCAACATCAGCCGTCGACATGGCAACCGACACCATGATTCAACGTAGTATCCGCGAAGACTTCGCTAATACTACACTACTAGTTGTTGCACACCGTCTCAGCACAGTTGCGGATTTCGATCGGATTCTTGTGATGCGTGATGGTGTTGCAGCTGAATTTGGAACACCGAAGGAATTGTTGGGCGTTGAGGATGGTGTTTTCAAGGGTATGGTTGCTCAGAGTGGAGAGAAGGAGGAGTTGGAGAAGACTATCTTAGCTACCAATTAGATAAGATTTTTCTATTGAAGGATATGAAGCTTGTTGTAGATGGATAGTGTGTGTTTGTACATGTTTTGATAGACTGTTAGGATATAAATGCAAAGATAGCAGAAGTTCTTAGTAGACTTTTTGGATGCTGTTTGTATTGATCTTCGTCTATTAGTACGTGTGATTGAAACGTAACGATTTCGTACATAAATAAGCGTAGTAACTCGTACCTGGGGAATACTGTCTAAATGTACTAAACAAGACTTACTTGTTGGCGACTATATGATGTCCTAAGTGAAACATTCGAATTAATTTTCTTTTATTTCACTAACTCTAGGAGGCTTGTTTAAGTAAGATAATTATTTTATATATAACTCTTTAACATTAATAGATAGAATTAAACAAAAAATATAGGTATAATTCTTATAGTTGAATATATATTCCTATAAGAAAGTAAATAATTTAGTTAAGTATAGACTTAGATATCTCCTCGTTGGAATATTGCCTGAAGCTTAGACTATTAGAACATGCCAACCCGATCAACTGTAGAAAACACTTGTTCTTAACATATATCTAATTATTATTAAATAGCCTTTTTCAAGGAAAAAGGTTTACTATAAATGTTAAGAGTAGGGCAAGTAGATTAAGTCGTTAAACAGCAGCTGGAGAGGGTGCTTGATCCCTGTTAAAAAAGGGCAATATTCCAACGAGGGGATAAGACTAATACTCGTACTAAGGATGAATAAACATTAAATTAACGTGGCTTGTCACCCAATAATTAACGTTTATTCATCCCGAGTACGAGAAGATTCTTTGTATTACTCGGCTATTCGCTTAGGAGTATAATCGCCTTACCTTACTATTGTAATCGTCTTGCCCAAACCAACCCACCTAGGGTTGGCGAAATAAATAAAAGTTAAATGCCCTGACCTTTTGGAAAACAATCACGTGGTCGCTAACGAGTACCGAAGGGATAAGATGCTCTTTGCAATTTACTGGGGAAACTTTTTCGAAACAGACCTCTGCACGTTGCAAAACCGAAGCTAGCATCCGGCATCTTAGACCACGTTCATTCTCAAGCTTGATTGGTTTTCAAATTTCAGTCTCGTCATCCGAACGTACCGAAACTATCCATGCATGCGAGCAGTTCAATAGTCGCAACAAGTCAGCTTAGTATTGATGATAATAGGCTCGCTTTATTAGTTTTCTTGTAGTGTGGTGGTATATGTGACGGCTCTACAGTAGTACTACCAGTATTAGTATCATAGCGTTGTTTTGTGGAACTGGTAGCATGTGAGCTTATCGATGATGGGATACTTAAAGCTTGGCTTGTCACGATCTCATGTCACATTGGGATTGTATTTTTCTTTTCCCATACATACTCACCAAGATATAACAACTCGTCAAACTCAACCCATCATATTTCATCTCATCACGTTCATATCATTCGTCTCTCCATAATAAACCTTCAAAATGGTCAAAATTGCCAAACCATTCATTAACAATGCCGATGAATCACCAGCATACTGGCAAATCGGAAATCTTTGGCAGGTAATGGCAACAGGAGTTCTAACAGACAATGCATTCACACTCCTCGATCAAGTAAGTATAGTATATAAAAAATTTATTAAAATATACTTCTAATCCATCTCCATCAATATTCCCCAAACCCCCAAACACCCCTCCATTCACCAATTCCCAACGCCAATCCCTAAAATAAATAAAAAATACATGACGACACAAACTAACAAAAAATTTACAAGGTCGTACATGACGGAGGAGGAGGAGGACCAACAACACATACACACACCCAAGAAGAAGGCCTCTACGTAATAACGGGAAAATGTACCTTCAATGCAGGAGGTCATCAAGGATTACAAGGAACTCCTGGAACTTTCGTTTCTATTCCTTCGAATTGTGAACATTCTTTTACGGTTGATGAACCAAATACTCATGTTTTGAATTTTTATCTTCCGGCTGGTTTTGAACAGTAGGTGATGTTTCTTTTATTTCCTGTTATTTTTTCTGTGTTTGGTTTTTTTGGGGGGGGGGATATTTTTTTGAGATATGCATATGGTTTTAGTGATAGAAAGATTTGTTACAGGTTTTGAATTCCTGCCTTTCTATTCTGAAAGATATTTTTTGATTTTAGGTTAGAGAAGGATTACTAATTCTGAGAACCATCTAGGTTATTAATCGGAATAGCGCATCCAGCACTCGAAAGAAAAACACCGGATCCTTCAAAAATCAGAGAAATGTTACCACCTCGATGGTTAGCTGATAAACTCTGTGAAGATTACGGAATGGGTAATTCGTTCGAAGTAAATACCTTTGTCGATGGTCCCAATCCTGCAAAAATGTTAACGAGACCCACTCCCGGAGCTACTATCTTCCCTTTTATCTCCAATTCCAAAACTCTTGAATATTATACTACGATGGGAGGATGTTGGACTATTTTAGCTAATGGGAAACAAACTGGTGGGTCTTATTGTTTGTTGGAGGTGCTTTGGGGGAAGGGTGTTGTTGTTAAGAGTAGGGTTTATAGGGAGAGGGATGAGATGATTTATGTTCTTGAGGGGGAATTGAAGGTTTTGGCTAATGGGAGGTTGATGGAGGCTAGGAAGGGGAGTTTGGTTTATATTCCTCAGGGTACGGTTTATGGGGTTTGTGTTGAGTCCCAAGAGGCGAGGTGTTTGAATTTACATACTAGGAGTGGGTTTGACGAGTTGATTCAGGAGTTTGGGACTGTGGGGAATGGGGAGAAGAAAGCTCCGGATAGTGGGTTTGTGGAAATGAATTTTGATTTGGGGGCTAGGGAGAGGTTGTTGGAGGGTATTGGGTTGCAGGAACTTGCGGTTACTGGCTTTTCTTGAGTGGTTGGTTGACACTGGAATTGACTGTATATGCGCAATCTTTAGTTGGAGTTAAATGTTGTGTTGTTTTCAAAATAGTATCCAATATTTAAGACGAATCTTTTTTATCTTTCAAGGTTAATAAAACGAAATTTATAGAAATTACAACTTCTTGTGTAGATTATATCACTATGTTAGCGCTTTTTTAGATAATATTAGCAATAGTTCTATCTTAGGTACTAGATGTTATTCCGAATATTTCTTGTTAATATTTTTCTTAGTCTTGAAACCCTTAAATTTATTTAATCGTCACTTAGCGATAATCTAAGAAGACTAGGTATAATAGGTATGTAGACTCTCACCTAAATAAGTTATATGAAGACATGCTTCAAATAGTATAATTATAATACATTTTATATAATCTGTTCTAAATCTATATTAAAAGAATTAGCAACTAACAATATTATATATCCTTAAACGAAACTTTGTCCTGGCGATGATGCGATGAGGCCAACGGCAAATACGCCGTCATGATCCACAAGGATGGCGCCAGATGTCGGCCATTTGGAAGGGTAATCACGGCCTATGCTACAGTACTGAATTAAATTCGGAGAAAAAGTAGCCAACAGTCATCCCTGAATGGCTGCATCGCAACTCATAACAATGCAGCTCCGTAACTGCGCAGCTGAGTTGTCTGTCTTTGATTCGTCCTTCGCTGCATGTTTGCAGCTGCCTTGCCGGATGACTCAAGCTCCTTTATCACTGAGTTGGTGTGGGAGCTTGAAGGCTGCGAAGGCTGCCGGGCACGATATTTTGAGCACGAGGATAAGTTTCCACACACCCTCACTCTCTTGTGCTTAGCAACAAGTATATTGCTTTGGGAAGCGAAATAATTAAAAAATTATAGGTCCAACTACGCAATGGCGCAGTATCAGCACTACATTCCTCAGTTTCTCCTGCGCAATTTTTCCCACCCTTACCAACCTCCGAAGAGATATGGAGCGAAGAAAAAACATCACCGTCGCGTAGAAAAGGGCAAGCACAAAGGAGATAAGGTACTCAATGTCGTGGACCTTACCTCGGATGAACCACAATTGATTGAAGCACCTGTATCTCGTTGGTTTGGGCAGGAGGGAATGTACCGTGATGTCTTCGATACTATCAAGGCAAAGAAAGACGTGGAGCAAGAACTCGCAAAACTTGAATCTCAGAATGCAGCCATACTCCAGAAGGTTAAGAAGGCGCACGAGAATGGTGATGCCGGAATCTGTCTTACGCGGGTAGAGAGGAACAAGCTGCGGAAGTTTCTCTTCATCATGAAATACAGAGGCCCCAGTTTCTTTGAAAAATACTTCTCTGAGGATCCACAAGCATACACCTCGGAGGATAAACATCTTCTGAGGGATTACATGGCCGAGAAGGGGTTTATTACACCTAGAGACGTATGGCTGCACAATCTCCGCGCCATACTCCATCTTGACATGGATGCCGAGGGGAAGTGGGTGACGAGATTACCAGATTTAATGTTCCCCGCTGATGCAACTATGTTTATCTTCCACGCTGAACATTCATACATTGCATTCTGCACACCTGCAGGAAAGGATGATGAGTTTATTCTCACGGATCAAGGCTATAATCTCTTTGAAGGTCCCATCCATAACACCTTCTGTGTCCAGACAGGGGAAACCGTTGGGGATACTTACCTGTGCTTCCACGAATTTGCGCCTGTATCACCCCGACTTCTGATCGTCCTCCGCAGCTGCACATTACCTGAAGCACTGGAGGACAAGGACTCTAAGGTGAAGAAGGCTCGCCAACGAATGTTATACGCGGCAGCTGCGCAGTTTCCAGAACCGGAAAATGTTAGGTCTATTCTTGAGGATTTGCCGGTAGCGAAAGCCATGAACTCCTATTCGATAGTAGTGAACAACAGACTTGAACTTGCACCGGGGAAGTCAGGAGTGCCTCAATTTGGAGACAGATTCACTTTTCGATTCTGGCCAATATCCAAAAATCACATGAATATCATAAACTCGATCTTTTTGGATAACCTCTTGCGCTGCAATAGCATTGTTTTCGGCTCTAGGATCCCGTTTCGGCAGACACTGGAGGCGTACATGACTACTCAGGCGCATGGCTTTAAAAAGATTGGCGTGGGAGAATATGGTGCCAAGACAACACGCCTTGCTTGCTTAGAGAAATTGGCTATTGTACTCAAGAAGCTAGGAGTCGAGAATACGCCCATCTCTTGTGATGAAACCGGAGAGGGAAACGAACCATTCATTCGCTCGCTGGATGACGAATGGTTAGAAGTCTTTAAGAGAATGTTTGAAGGTGCTACAGAGTCCTTCGACAGCAGCGAAGCCCCATTCTGGCAAACGTATCGCTTGTTAGGTATTGCTTCTAGACAAATCTTTTTCATGAGGTTAGGGCTGACAAGCATCTAATCTAGGCGGAACAAGCCAGACATTCTTGAAAGACCTCGAACAATCGTGGAGGTTGTATCAGTTCCAATCTCAGATCATGAAATGGACTGTTGGCCTAGAGAACAGTCTTCGAATGAATGCCTTTGCGTGCGTTCTGAATATAATTCTCAAACACCACCCTAGGCGCGTTTGGTTATACGTCAAACATCTCAGATGGATGAGGTCAAAAGAGTATGCAATGCATCAGCAAAAGTATGTTGGCACTGGTCCTATATACGGCGCCAAGACAGCAGCATTATTCAAGCAAGAGGTAGAAGACTTTATTGTTGAAGGTGAGCGTGCACCATACTTCGCAATGTTTAGAGATAGCACCACGTTAATCTTACCTAGCTAATCATGCTGCTGATTATGACCATTTGTGTATGCTCATCTACTCTTCTGCCGTCTGCTCTATGGCAGAGTAAGGAGGTGACCAGGAAATTTGGTTCAGCGTTCCACTAAAACGACGTGTGCATTTTTTGGAAAGTGGCCAAGCTTCTAGAAATTCTTGAGACAACCCCAGTACAGCCGCAAGCCACAGAAGGCATTCATCGGGCTCCCGAAACTCACCAGGTACGACCGAAGGAAGAGCTGAACCACGAGTAGATATGTTAAATCCTTAGTAGGTCTAGTCATGTTGGCCAAGAGCCAATCATGCCAAACGTGGTCCTATTGTCGTCCTCACAGGCTTTCGTTGAACGATGATCGTGAAATGCCTCAAGAAGCGCTGCCTTCTGGTACCAAAATTGCTAATTCTATCGTTATTTACCAGGGTAGATTGTAATTGGCAAGTGGCAAGATGGTCTAAGGCTTGCGATCATTGTCGGCGACGCCGAGTTGAACGTCGGAAGAGGAGACACCGGACCACGGCCTGGCACCCCAACACCGAAAGTTGTCAACGATCTGGGACCAGGTGACTGAGTGAAGCGTTGGTTGTTGCTCGAGGTGAAGGGGTGTCGGTAAAGGTTGGGTATATGCTGTCTTCGACAGAGGAGAACTTATTGGCCTCGAATAACCCACCAACTACATCCGCATTATATCCATAGGTCCATACTCTCACCTCTAGGATATCTCTGAATTGCATCCTCCCTTTTGTGCTTTCCCTCAGATACTGGTTCTACTCCCCTAACACCAACTAGCTTCTATTTCTTTCCCTTCGGCCAAGGACTCGAAGGCCACAGGAAGTCCTTCTCCTCAATATCGGCAAAGGCAATCTATTCTATCCACATTACAACGACGAGAATGTGAAGGTGAAGCAGGTGGTTTGATCGAATCGCGTATTGAAGATTGTCTACATTGAATAAACAGCTAGGGAAAAAGTATACATTGGCATTAGTAGGCAACAAGAGGGGAGAGTGTTTTGTTAGTATAGCCGGCTTGAGGCCTTGGCTTGCAATATAGAAATTCTACCGTTTCAAGAACTTGATCTCCATCGGCCGTAAGATGATATACCCAAATGCCGCAAGGGTAAACCCCATTTCGAAGGCAACATCTCCGCCGTATGGAGCCCGCCCAGCTGCTAATGCAATAGGCCCGACGAACCATGACTGACTCATGCTAAGCACCACGCCAGCAACACCACAGCAAAACGCCCCGACTGCAGCGAAGCCGGGGGGTAGCTGGCTAGGTTGGTCATAATTTTCAACTCGATAGCCAGCGAATCCTCTCTTAAAGAGGAAGTGGTCCGTGATAGCTATGCCCTCGTAGATCGCCAGCCAATACCCGATGACATTCATACAGTTCTGAAGGAGAGTCTCAAAGTGCGAGAAGCTTGGGATGGCGATGCCGACGTAAATACAAACGCCGATGAATGTCCAGAAGAACCGGGGTATACGGCGGGTACGGCGGGTCAGGACCTGAAGGCTTAGGGCGAGCGAGTAGAGATTTGGGCAGTCGCTGGCGATAGTAGAGAGAGCGAAGATGATTAGACAAAAACTGCCGAATTTCCCGAGATGGGGGTAGAGGATGGCGCATAGAAGGCCCCCAATTCCGGACGCGTCATATCCGACCTTATAGGCATTCTCTCCATTGTTGAGGCTTGTAGCAGAAATGACGGCCACCCCAAGCATCTGCGAAAATAGGAGAGGGAAGGCCATGCCTAGCCAGGCCGAAAGGAACATCTTCCACTGGCGTTGGTTAGATGGCTGGTATACTGTGTAATCGGCGGCATAGCTAGCCCAAGCAGTTGCGAAGCCAAACACAACGGAACCAAAAGAGAGGACTTTCCCCATTTCTGAAGTTCCCCCTTCCATTGGGAGATTAATGAAGTCGCCAGTGTTCGCAAAAACTCCGAGCACTAACATGAACACGATAAATGTAGGGATCCAGCTCCAGGTTGCATAGAGATGGACAAGTTTGTATCCAAAAAGGCTGATAAGAAACGTGCAAAGGGCGATAGCGATGATTGCGGCAAAGCCAGGAACATTCGGGTTAACAGTTTGGATAAGTTGTGCACCCACTATAACGTTAACTGCCGACCAGCCAATGCATTCGAGGATATTGAGGAAAGCAACTACAGCCTGCCATTAGCTACTCAACCGATAGCTCTGTTTCGAAAGCGAAGTAGAGTCTCACTTACTAAGTTTAGCGCCGTGCCAGCCGAACCAAAACCTGGACAGGACCATCTGACGCAAGCCAAAGATGGGACCAAAGCAAGAGAAGTAGCACGTCGGAGTCACACCGAGTAGGTTGAAAAAGAGGACGACGAGAAGGGCATCAGCAAAGCCCAATTCAAACTGAGATTTTGCCAGGACGCCGATGGCAAAGGAGCTGACGACCATATTTATAGCTAGCCAATGCAGAGAAGATCAGATAGGTCTGCAGCAAGTCTGGGGTAAGGGGAACAGCACATACGATAATTCCAATACTCAAGTACGACGCTTCCGTCCGCTCATTTTCGGGGATACGCTCAATGCCTCGTTGTTCGATCCTCAATTTTCCCGCCAACCTCAGCGCTCTTGCATAAAACGACTCGCCCTGCTCCAAGTTCTCCTCGGCTACGACATAATCTTCTTTACTATCAGATGGCTGGCTGACCAGCGGGGTTGGCTGCCTCTCGATATCGAAATTTTCCTCGGGGCTCATCTTGCGTGCTGAATAAGAGGATTAAACAACACCGTCCACCAGAAGTAGAAAATCAAGTGCTAGAGAGCAAGACGGGGAAACTTCTTTTAATAGGTGTTGTTGCGACAGATTACTGTACCACTTAATGCGGAAAGCACAATCAAGGAGCTAGAATCTGCCTTTGGTCAGCCGAATAGGTGGTGTCAACGGTTGTTGGCACGTAGTAGAGCTCTCAATTCCTAGGCAGAAATTTCTTTTCGAGTGTTTCCATTAGCAGAACTCCACAATCCACAATTTCCGCGTGACATCCAGATAAAGGAAGTAAGATAATACAGGGTCCTGAGATAAAGCTAGCCCTTATAGTACTAGTGTACCTCAAAATATGGGTCAACAAAAAGATGATTGGAGTGTTCGGAACTGAAGCCGATTTCGAACTTTACTATATCCTTCCTATAGTTTATATGTTTTTTTAACGTATACAGAAGTATATACTTTAGTAGGTTTTAAATTTTAAAGTAAAATAATTTAGTAGTTTATTTTATAATATATAAAGAAAAGAAGGAATTTTATTGTTTTTATATAAATACTACCTCTTTATACCCTTTATACTATACTTCTTATTATTTCTCTATTGTTTCTTAACTAATTAGCTTAAAATTTTATATAATTACTTCTTTTTACTTCTTTTTATCTATTAATAAATTTATTTTTTATTTTCGAAGTAGTCTAAGCACCGAAAAGTACAGAGGTAAGGCAAGGCACTGTAAAGAATTAGCAACTAACAATATTATATGTTGGGATCACCAGGGTGAGTATACTCATTAGAATATAGGTAGAACTGAATAGTATTGTAATAACTTGATTAATAGATTGATGATACGGAACAGAAACGAATGCTACGATATAAGTAGTCCTCGGCTACTTGGCTCGCTTACGGAACCTTGATGGTTCCGTACTATATTCCCAGCATTATATATCCTTAAACTATATATTAATCTTTTTTGCTAATTTAGTTAGGTAGTTATAGGCCCTAGTATACCTCAGCAACTAGGTAATGTCTAACTGTGTTCGCTTCAGAATGCGTGTCAATCAACTTTGCTTGTCGATATTTTCCCCGTTACTCAGGTCCTTTCGCTCGAGGTCTTATGATAGGTATGGTATGCCAACCACTAAGTGGTCAATGGCGATAGATGATCCTATACTAAAAAGAGATTAAGGTCCCGAGGGCAACTGCCAACGGTGACGAGGGAGCTGGTCCTGCCAGCCAGGAACCGAACATTGTCAAGTACGAAGCCTTATCCTGGCGATGAGGAGATGAGGCCAACGGCAAATACGCCGTTATGATCCACAAGGATGGCGTCCTTTACCGAAAACGTGCGTCGGAAACCCTCGGGTTGGCACTCAAATATCTCAGGTTTGAGAGGGAACGTCTCCTTTGGATAGACGCTCTCTGTATCAACCAAGATGACCACGATGAGCGCAGTTCTCAAGTTGCAATGACGTCACTGGTCTATACTGCGGCGGAGAAGGCCTGTGTGTGGCTCGGCGAAGACGACGATGAAAGCACGATGGCAATCAAATTCATCCGGGAAGAAATCAATCAGCTCAAAGATTTCGATAGTCTTTGCACACAAAAGCAGCATGCTCCAAAATGGCGATCCCTTCTCGTTTTAATGCAACGCCCCTGGTTCTCCCGTAGATGGGTAGTTCAGGAGATTGTGCTAGCCAAGAAGGCAACCGTGTATTGCGGACCCGACAAGATAGAATGGCTAGAGCTGGCAATCGCAGTTGAGCTCTTCGTCGAGGTCGAAACTGCCACCCATATGCTTTCAGAACTTATGAAAAAAGACGAGAAATTCACCCTCATCCCAAATTGGTTCGAGCATATATCTGAACTGGGTGCAAGTCTTCTGGTAAATGCGACGGCGAGGGTCTATCGTGGCCCCGAACACAAAGATGGCACTTTAGCCACGCAAGGTGCATCGCGGAGAAGCTTGCTCAGTCTAGAGTATCTCGTGACTTCTCTTTCCATTTTCGACTGCGGGCGGCCACACGACTCCGTCTATGCCCTCATCGCGATTGCTAGAGATGCTCGTCCATTTGCGCCATCAGCGTCAATTGCAAGCACCGAAGAGATTCTGGTAACGGAGATCTGCTCACATTTCGTGGAAGAGAAACCTTATGCGCTCGACTACAACACTCCGTATCCCGATGTCTGTAGAGACTTCACTCAGTTCTGTATTGAACGTTGCGCTAGTATTGATAGGGTCCAGGCTCTTGACATTCTGTGCCGACCATGGGCTAAAGACTGGCTGCCCGGCGAAGTCATCCCCCAGAACCAGAAAGTCAAAGAGTATCCCAAGGAGCGACTTATGAAACGTGAGGAACCATGGTCCATTCAAATCAAGGCTGGCAAGTTGAGAGAAGAGCTAGCGAAACCTGGAGTTGATGGGGCCACCCACAACGAAAAGCTAGTTAGTCTTCTGAAGAAGATGAAGTCCAAAAAGCCCAACCTGGAAAAGTTCATCCTGGAAAATACTATCGCGACTATTCCCGCCGAACGTTTTGTGAAAATCCCTGATGACCGCGATTTTGAAATGTACTGGGCATACGCGAAGGAACAGAACCCAGTCTCTTCCATCATAGAGCAATGGTTCCCAGACCCAAAGAAGGGAGGCGAGGAGGCGACCAGGAAGGAAAAAACTAAGGTAGAACAACCGCCGGATGAGATACGAAAGGTGTCAAGCAGGAAAGTCCGAAAACCGGCAGAAAATCCTCAACCAAGCGCTGAGGAAAGCACTGAAAAGATTGATTGTCCCGAGGAAAAGGAACTTGGTTTGCCGTCTTGGGTCGCAAGGATTACGGCGGCGCCTTTCGACATATTTCCTCACCCAGGCATGGATATGGTGAAGATGGGGCGCAAAAACGCCGATCCATTAGTAGGCATCCCTCAGGACGGCCACAGAAACTACAACGCAGGGCAGACGAAGAAAATCAACCTGGAGACTAGGCTGAGACTGAAATTCCGGAAACGTCCCCGGTGTCATCATTATAGCCTATACGTCAAGGGCTTTTGGCTTGACACGGTAAAATCTATGGCGCAAGTCTCTCAAGGCGGAGCCATACCAGGAGAATGGCTTGATCTGGCAGGCTGGCCAGAAGCTCGAAGGCCCCAAAGGCCTGGACAGACTCTCAAAGACCCGCCTCTTGAATTTTGGCGGACTCTTGTCGCAGATCGTGGGATGTTGGATCGAAATCCTCCGTATTACTATGCTCGCGCATGCAAAGAGACAATCCTCAAAGGGGGTCTTCGCAGTGGTGCCGTGGATACAACGGCCCTAATATATAATGAGCGCAATTCTATCGTAGCTGAATTCTGTCGACGCGTCCAGGCGGTCATCTGGAACAGGGCACTGATCAAAACTGAGAAGGGGAACCTAGGCCTGGCGTCAGATAAAGTGCGGGTTGGTGACATGGTCTGCATCATCTATGGCTGTACGGTTCCGATCATATTACGAAGGAAGAAGTGGAAAAGCAAGAGGGAACATAAACTGGAGGAGTTTGAGGACGGGGTGGAAGCTATGAAGAATTTGGTTCGGAAGTGCCAGAAAAACCGGGCCAGAAGAGCGCGCTGGGAGGACGCAAAGAAGACGACGGACGAGGAAAAGAAGGAAGTGCAGGACATCATCGACGAGACGAAAAGGTTCAATGAGAAAAATAAGAAGGAAGCGGAGGACTCGAGCGACGCCGAATCTACATATCCCTCGGACTATGACACTGAAGACTTAAGTGATACAGAAAGCGAGAAAGAGACAGGCCTTCACGCGGAAACCAGTACGGAAACCAGTACAGAAACTACTAGCACGGAAACAAAGCTGGGAGAAAGGCAGAATAAAGTGAATAGGCGGGACCCCTACCGATACTATGAGTTCTTCGGTGAGGCCTATATTCACGGAATGATGGATGGTGAGGCGGTGCGACAGAACTTTTACAAGCTCAAGCCGGACCATTTGTTTGAAATTAGGTAGACGAGTAAGGTAGGTAAGCCGAGGAGGACTCGATTTCTTTCCTTCTGTGGCATAACATTAGCGTGGCATAACATTAGCATGGCTGAGATTCAAGTTGTGAGCTTCGTACTGTACTGTAGTGAACAGAAGATAGTGCTTGAACCTTAACCTTTTAGCTTTGCAAGGGAGAAGAAACATGTCCTTTGCGTTGTTTTAAGGTATTTGAGGGGTGATATGTTAAACGAGTGTATTGAGACGATGGGTATATCGAGCATGGCTAACAAAGAGTTGAAATCTTTTTACGGTAGGTTGTGGAGGTGGACAACATATGTATGCGAGTAGCCATACAGTAATAAGAAAGTGAAGTCGATATTGACGGGTCCAGTCGAGCCAGTCCAAGGCGCGGCCGCTGGCTCCGTGGCAGGACTTCATCGCAATTCCAGATCAGCTACAGGGTATGAATTTGCAAGACGGAGGACGGCTGAACACATTAGAAATCATTTGAGCTTTTGTACTTGTAGTTTAACCGCATACATTGAACTGAGTTCTCAGTGCTTTGAACGAAAAAGGTGGAATAAGATCACTTGTTTAATCACGTGACTACACACTTCTTACTACCCAAGAACATAAGTTAAATGACATAGCCTTGTAGAGCAGACATGAAAAATTAAGGGAGATTCTAGGCTAGTTTTGTGACAATTGGTGTCAGAGTCACGTGTGAAGTCAACCCATCAGCGAAAAAGAAAAGTTGTTCCTGTCAAACCAATAAATCTCGAGTCCAGACCTGTGTTGGAGAACTTAGGGAGATTCGGATGTCCCAATATGGATTCCGGCTTCCAGGTTCGAAGAGCTGTTCGTTGATGATTGAGCAGACTAGCAGACCACATCGGTTGGCTCCAAATTCCCCACGCTTGTATGATGCGGGGATACGACCGCGAGACGCGCAATGAAAGACATCTCCAGGTTATCTCCAGAGTCTCCAGAGTCAGGAGTGCATGATGGGGCACGCTAGATGATTCGGGACGGCGCAGGCAACGCGCCACGCTCAACAAACTAAGGTAGTCCATATGTCTGGAGTAAAATACCGAGACGCTCCTCCGCGTCTCGAGTCCTGGTAGGAGTATTGCTTCACGGTCTTTGGTATGACGGATACACACGCTGAGCAAGAACGGGACGTGGCTGCACCAGCCATGTCAGGTCATACTAACTCGGGTACTACGACGGTGCAGAGAAAGAAAGCACCTCGGAAATCAAGAGGTAAAGGACTTAGAACAAAAACTGGCTGGTACTTGTTGTCCCTTTTTTGAGGCGACCATAATGGATAGCTGACAATGCCTCTTAACGCAGTATCACGTGCCGTAAGAGGCACAAGAAGTGCAATGAAGCTTTACCAGCATGTGGCAATTGTGCCTCGACAGGACGTACTTGCATTTGGCCTGACCAGGTTGAGACCCAACGGCAATTGGAGGTCGACACCAATTCTGAAGAGCCATTTGACAAATCACGGGATCCTAACGACCGTGGAGCGTCAACTCCAATGAATGAAGACCTCAATCAGTATCTTGCCTCAGAGGAAATTAGTCAGTCTCATCCTCAAATTACTTCGCCCTTTGCCAATCATGTTTCTCCAAGTGATACCGTTGGCTCCGAGTTTCTCAGTGCCGATCTCGCCTCAGTGAGATGGCTAGATCTGCTTGCTGCCGATGCATTGCAAGCCAACAGAGGTTTTACTCGACCTTCATCACCCTTGATAGATGAGGATTCACTTGCCTCTCTTTCAACTTCAGTAAATGTCTCGGAAATAGCTACAAATGCCTTTTCTCATACCGAGAAGAACGCAGCTGCTGAGGCGAGCTTTCCTTGGCAATTGGACAAAGATATAGTTTTACAGAACTCGGAAGTCCATATTTTTCGTAACTTTGTCGAGCGTGCTTCGCTATGGGTAAGCTCTCCTTCTTATACTAGTTAGAAACACTTTATTGATAAGACTTATCTGTTCGGTAGCTCGACTTATTTGATCCAGAAAACCACTTCTCGGTCTACACATTACGGCTTGCGGTAAGCCTGAATTCTGATCAAAGAAAACTTTGAATTGCATGGCTTATCAATCCTTCTAGCTGCGAAACACAGGTCTCATGAAAGCCATCTTAGCTCTGTCTGCACAGCATCTTTCGCGACAGAATCCCAGGAATAGTTTGGAGCATCCCGCCGATCCGAATTTAGCTATACAATATTATTATGAGACCTTGCATTATGTTCAAACGGCACTTCAATTCAATAGCTATGCACATTCCGAAGAACTACTTGTAACAGCATTGATCATTTCAACATATGAGATGCTCAATGAGTCTGATAGTGGATGGCAACGTCATTTAAAGGGGGTATTCTGGATCCAACGTTCACAAGATGTCAATGGAGGATCTGGAGGTATTAGACAAGCAGTCTGGTGGGCATGGCTACGACAAGATGTCTGGGCAGCTTTCCGAGAACGGCGGAAGTGTCTTAGTTTTTGGAGACCTGTGAAAGACTACCCAAAATTGTCGCAGTCTGAACTTGTGCTACGGGTTACGTATTTATTCTCTCAAGTTGTGAACTATTGTGCCGAGCCTAGTACAGTCGTCCCCCAGGAGTCTGTACAGCAAAGGATTGACTGCGCTGATGAGCTTCTTGCTATGCTGGACCGATGGAAGAGCTTCTTGGGCGGTAACTTTAAATCTCTGCCAGTCGCTAAGAATGGCAGTAGTTTCCAGCCTCTATGGATACACCCGCCGCAACTAGGTAATCACAACGCCTACATTTGTGGTGGGTTTTGCTGACCGTATTTCAGGCGTTGCGCTGCAGATATTTTCATTTGCTAAGATATTGTTAACCCTTCATCGCCCAGCCACATCAGGCTTCAATTCTTATTTGAAAGTCCAGGTAAGAATTAGAGATTCCACGTTGCGTACATCTGAACTTGGCAACGTCGTACTGTACAAGAGCAGCGTTGACAGACTCATCGACAGAAATCACTATCCGACGCAATCGCCATCATTTGCGGCATTGCGATGGAATTAAGAGACGAGGGGTGTCAAATCCTGTCAGCACAGTGTCTTTATGGAGGTACGTAAAGCGTAACATTTAGTCATATTTCAAGAAGAATCTTGCAGATTCATGAACTTAGAAAGCGTCCATTGGCTGTATTCATAGACTGAACTCCTTGAGGTACTTTCTTGACTACTCTACAAAATCACTATGCCTGTGAACAAGTTTGTGCCAGCCGCACGTTTCCCTAGATAAATCATTCTAATGCTGTACGTAGCTAACATGCTAGATAGCTGGACTTTGCGTCCAAGACACGATCCAACGAAATGAGATCATTTCACTAATCAGTGCTTGCGAAGCACGAACGGGATGGCCGATGTCCACCCTTATCGATGATATTCGTCAAGAATGGAAAAAGGGAGATTCAGATGAAGGCAAAGAAGCTCAATTATTAACTTAATTCAGGCGCTTCGACTGCTATCCCTTCGCAAGGACCTCTTCTACAACGAACTTGGAACTCCCGAACCAACTTGACTCCGAGTCTATATACAATTCTGCATCCCTCGGTCCCCTCTAATTCTGTGGGTGGCGTTTGATCAAGACCCAGAGCATGAGATAGATCACTACACTTAAAGCACAAAGGCCGCTAATAACACCAAATCCCATAAGATATTTTGGCTCATCAGTCGAAGGGAACAGATAGGCACCATAAATTGAGGCAAGGTTACCCAAGGCATTGACGAATGCAAGAGCAATGGCTCTTGTCTCATTGGGCAGCTCTCCGAATGTGGTGGAGGCGTAACTTAAGGACAATGCGTTACCTGTCCAGAGCCCGGCTGCCATAAACACAAGGAGGACATAGCGTGCGGTGAAGTTGTATACAGCACAAACTATGACAGAGCATATGACAGATACGCTCAGCCACCCAGCAATTATTAGGCCCTTTTTCTCTGGGACCTTGTCAGTCAAGTATCCCGTGATAGCGGTGCAGACAAATGCAACAAGGTAGATAGGTACTGTCATGTACTGAGCATTGAGAGACGAATATCCGAGGCCTTTGACAAGAGTTGGGTAGAAATAAGACAGTGTTGAAGAGCCAACAATGCCCACTAATCGTCAAATTAGTAATTCATCCCATGGCTGCGAGAAGGAGCGGCAGCTTACTATATCCGACAGTAAAAGCCCATGTTCTCCAATTTGAAAGAGCTAGTTTAAGTGCCTGCAGATGTCCAATCTGAGGCGTATCCTCAGAGTGAACAGTCAAGCCTTCGGAAAGAATGCGTTGAATGGCAATTTCGCGCTCTCGAGGACTGAACTTCTTGGTGGTTGCGGGGAAGTCCAAAAGAATGAACGAAGCAATGATGCTCCATCCAGCTGTCATAGCACCTTCAACGATAAATAGCCATCTCCATCCAGCAATACCATATTTTCCATCCAAACCGCCTTCGATAGCGCCAGCTATGAGACCTCCAAACGCACCTGACAAGATAGCTGCAGAAATGTAGACCGAGAAACGCTTACTTTGTTCGTTCCGCTTGTACCATGAGGAAAGCAAGAGAAGAACACCTGGCGCAAATCCAGCTTCAAGACAACCAATGATAACACGGAAAACGATGAGATGCTCATAGGTCTTGATAAAAGCCATGCCAATGGTAACGACTCCCCATGTGAACATGATTGTGCTGAGAAAGATGGATGGTCGGATACGGGAAAGAATCATGTTATAGGGCACCTCGAAAACCACGTATCCGACAAAAAAGACTACCAGTGTAGTGCTGTACCGTCCCGAGTCCAGATTGAGGTCCTCAGCCATACCTGCAACTTTTGCGTTTCCAATATTAGTTCTATCCATATATGATAGCAAATCTGTTGATTTCGTGAGCAGAAGATTTTGTTATGAAGGGCTAGCTAGAGCATACACATGAGCCAAATTGTCGGCAGAAGATAAAGGTCAATCTTTCTCAACAGCTTCTTTTCTTCATCTGATCCTTCAGCATAGCCATGGAGGTTGCCTGTAGAGCTCAGGACACCGTCCTTGTTGTTTTCAATGTCTTCGACATATTCCCCGCTGGCCACGTCCTTTTGATCCATCCTGGTATGCAAACTTTTGTGCTTTGAATTCGGGTTGCACAGAAGCGTCGATGTGCAAAAATCGTATTGACACCGAATATTTAGAGATACCTGACCTCGTACTTGCTACTTTAATTTAAGTGGCTGAAGTTGCGTGGTCTGACCAGATTACAAAATTATGTCGAAGAGGCAATAGGGTGTTTTATAGACCACGACCAGCATTCATGACTTATTCATGGCATGTAAGCTCGGATGCCTTTTGCAGAACAGCTTCCTCTAGACTGAACACTGACAAGGGGGCACCATCGCCCCCCGCAAGGTGGCTTGCTGTGAACAAACAAATATGTGACAAACGGACACCAGCTACTGAGGCTGCGCAACTATGGGGTAACTACTCCGCAAAATAATAGCCAGGGACTTGGGATCCCAGATTTTGAACCAGATTTCTAAACTTATTTGAGAATGGGGGATGGAGGAATGACCTCGAAGCGCGTTGGTGGCTACATTTGAGGCTGTGGGGATGACCGCGTGTCGCGGTTTTATTGACCTCGCCTCCAGGCCAACAAGCAGACGAAGGCGATGGATGGCAACGGCAAACAGCGCTTCGGCAATACTACAGCAGTACAGGAATTATTCTTTCCCGGCAGGTAGGGTGGTATCTTGTAGGGTTGAGGAGTGATATATACTTGCAAATCGCGTTATTTTCCTCTTTCCAGACTATCATTTCCTCACTTCACTTACTATCCACCAGGAATTTATCTATAAGTACTTCTTTCAATTGTATACTTGTCCACAGCAGGCTGTCAAGATGGGATCACTTGAAGATGCAGCTCCTTCAATGAGCACATTACCGCAAGAAGGCCATAACTGGCAAATCTCGCTTTCAGATAAAGTGATCGCAAGTATGATCCCGATAGCTGTTTACTCATTCAAGCATCACCTAACATGAACACAGTTACCGGAGCAAACCAAGGAATCGGACTCGGTCTCGCAGAAGTATGCCTCGCCAACTCCGCCGCGCAAGTATTCTCCCTCGACATCTCCAATCCAGGCGACGACTTCCTCGCTATGCAGAAGAAATTTCCCAACAAGATCCAATACATACACACAGATGTAACATCCGAAGAAAGCGTAGCTCAAGCCCTCGAAACCATAGTTGAAAAGAGTGGTCGATTCGATGGCATGATTTCAAACGCGGGAATGACAAGACATCAACCAGCATTAGATTTCAGCATGGCGCAAGTGGAACAGTTATTCAAGTTGAATGTTTTTGGTGCTTGGAACTGTGCGACTGCTGCTGCTAGGATGTTTATTAAGTTGAAGACTAAGGGGAGCATTGTTTTTACGGCTAGTATGACTAGTTATAGACCTAACAGAGTATGTGTCCCCTCTTCTCCTTTCCCCCGATTTCCAACCTCAATTATTTCATTCTTGGTACGGCAAGCATGGAAGGGCTTTACTGACATAAAAAAAGGCGGCACCATCAGCACCATACGGAGCAACCAAAGCCGCAGTTCGAAACATGACGCATACACTTGCCATGGAATGGGCCGAACACGGTATCCGCGTTAACAGTATTTCCCCTGGTTTCGTCAAAACAGCTCTCACATACTATGTTGAGAGATCCCCTGATTGGGATACTAAGATGAAATATTATGGTGGTATGCCTAGATTGGCTTTACCGCAGGAGTTGGGTGGTGCTTATGTTTATTTGTTGAGTGATACTGCTACTTATACTACTGGTATTGATATCCCTATTGCGGGTATTGTTGGGGCTTGGTAGACTTTTGGTGTATTGGTTAATTGAGGGTGGAAAATGGAGTCATCCCCACATTTTAACCTACCTAAATGGCTATCGCCCTTTTTGAGTGAAGAAACTAAGTCCCGGAGCATTCTATATCAATGTCTAAAATGGCAGTGGAAAGGAGCAAGTGAAGGGTGAAGCATCAGAGATCTTTGTCAAATTGTATCCCATTGATACCCTTGCACTGTTACTGCTGAGCACAGAAGAGAATTCCTATCCAGAAACTACTTACCCTCCTAACCATCTCCCTTTACCTCTCTTGCAAACCACACCTAGACCTCACCACACTTAGACCTGACCACACCAGACTTCCAAGATGGTTATAGCAGAGTTATGAAGATTTAACGGCGGGCTGGAAGAGAACGAAGGCGTTATTGAGGCTACGATTAGGTCCTAGTCCTGGTGTGATAATCTCTATAATCTCTGTTTAGTACTGTACCTAGGTTGATAGAAGGTAAAATTGACAATAGGAATTTTGTTGACAGAGAGCTAGGGTTGTTTTGTTGAGATGAATGGAGTTAGTTGTTTAATTAGCTTAACTGCAATTGATGGGAAGGAAAAGGGTGTGTCTAGTTGGCAGGAATGTCCCGTCTCCTTCAAGTTTATTATAAAAGTTCGCTGAACAACATCTCGATAGAACCACAGGCTTGAAAGAAAGTCCGGCCACAATAACATTACAAACTTCACTCATTGCACACTGGAATCAACAATACATGCCATCAACGCCCCTCAATCAACATAAGCCATATTTATACAAGTCTTCCCATACCCATCAGAAAGTAAGGGAACCTAACGACTATCACAAAGTGGACGTTCAAATACGTTTCGTATTTCCAGTTGTAGTAGAACTACCCTTTCCAAACAATCCAGAAGAAGTACTCTTCTTCCCTTGCATCTCCTCTATTTAGTAATTAGTATACACTCCTTCAATAATAGCAACTTGTACGAGTAAGTAAGAAAAGGGAAAAAAATTAAAAATTAAACATACTCTCACCAGCCCGAACCTCCTGATGATCATTATGCATCTTCCCACTAACAATAGTAGCAGCACCATGAATCTTCTGACTTAAAGTAGGTTTCGTTCTATGATGACTCATTGGAGCTGGTCCCGTCGCAATAGTCTTATTCTTTTGTTTCTTGGAAATTCCGGTTTTGGATGTACCGGTTGTATTTCGTGCTGTTCCTGTTGTATATACTGGTTTATTGGCGTTTGCGGGTCGGTTACTACTACGGAGTTTGGAGAGGAATCCTGTGTTGTTTGTGGTGTTTCCTGTTTTTGTCGTGGTTGTCTTGGTTTTGTTGGAGCCGAACATTTTGATGGTCGAGTGTGCTTGAGATGTTTCGGGTTGAGTTTTAGTTAGAGAAATGTGTTTTTATTTTTTGGGGGTGATAGTGTAAAGTTATTTGACTGTTGATGTTATCTAGGCTAGAAGGGACTTTATGGGGGTTTATATATTAGAAAATTGAAGGCTTTGTACGCCTCCTATGTACGTCATAAGCAATCTATCTTGAAATCTCTCGGTTTAGGCTCGAAGGTCCGACACGAAAATTAAGCGACGTCTCAATGGTGGAAAAACTCTAGAAAACCTGTTTTTGACAAGAATGCGAATCTATCACATGACGACTGTGAGGCATTGCGATGTGAAAATGGGAATCTTTGAGTAACTCTCATAGGCGAACTAGGCCATATATTTTATTTGAAGTAATCTCGTGAATGTGTATTTTGCTTATATACTTTTACTACCTAGACGACGCTAGTCAAACTATTAGTTGTTCATGTACGGCACTAAGGTTGTTTCTAGCATAGTGCTTTTCAGTGCAACACTATGCAACATTCTCAACCAGGGAGGTTGATAAGGCGGGGTTCCCATTTTCCCGATAGTGCTAAAGTGCATATTTGCAGTCTCAAAATCTCGTAGATATGATATGATAATATACCATGGTTGTAAGAATAATATATTCTCACTCGGCAGCAAGAAGAGTATAACAGGTTCAAAATGGACTCGTTCTTTACCGATTCAGTTCCATCCGCTCTTATCGCAATATTAGCAGCTTGGATTGTGTACACTGTTGCACAAGCTATTTATCATCTATATCTCAGTCCAATTACAGAGTTCCCCGGACCAAAGTTGGCAGCTGTGAGCTTGTGGTATGAGTTCTACTATGATGTATACCTCGGCGGGCAATACACTTTCAAGATAGGAGAACTACACAAAGAATATGGCCCCATCGTTCGTATCAATCCGTACGAACTGCATGTCTCAAGCCCAAGCTTCATCGAGAAGTTATATACAGGCCCAGGAAAGCGTCGCCATCGATGGGACTGGATGACAGCACAATTCGGCCTACCTGAAGCTATGTTTGGGACAAACGACCATGATTCACATCGTATTCGAATAGCTGCTGTTAATCCTTTCTTCTCTAAAGGAGCAATACGGAAATTACAACCTATTATTGATGAGAGAATTGATGCATTATTGAGTCGATTTGGAGGATTCCAAGACTCTACTCAACCGATAGCTCTCAATTATGCATTCTCTGCTTATACTAATGGTTGGTATTCTACCTTGGCGTTTGGACTGTCTAATAACAATAATGATAGACATTGCTCAAGAATATGCATTTGCACGATCTGATCATCGAATCGATCAGCATGACTTTGAACCAACTTTCCATGATATGTCGATAGCCGCAAGTAGTAGTGGCGCACTTATCAAACAATACCCTTGGCTCTTACCACTCATGCAATCACTACCGGAATATCTCATGACCCGAATAGATCCTAATATGAGCTCTTATTTTGGCCTTCAGAAAGTGAGTAGAAAGATTTATTTTTGGACGATTATTTCCGTAGTTGTACTTCAAGCTAACGCTGCGAATAGGGAATCAGACAACAGATCAAGGAGATTAAAGAAGGAAAGATAGATAACTCCAAAGATGCAGATCATAGAACTATCTTCTATGAAATTATCAACAGTGATCTACCTCCAAAAGAAAAATCAGATGAACGACTTGCTCAAGATGGTCAGACTGTTGTCATCGCCGGAACTCTCACGACCGCATGGGCGCTCTGCGTAGCCATCTTCTACCTTCTCACTCAACCCAAGACTCTAAAGAAGCTCAAGGCAGAACTAAAGGCTGTTATCACAGAACCATCGGCTCCAGTCGCATTAGCTACTCTTGAGCAACTTCCATACTTAACAGGCTGTGTTCAAGAATGCATTCGACTTAGTTACGGTGTCTCCACACGTCTCCAACGAATTGCACCAGACGAGACCCTAACATTTAACGACGGGAAGAAAGATTGGTTTATCCCTCCAGGAACACCCGTTAGTATGACAAGTGTCCTCATACATCATAATGAGTCCATTTTCCCCGACTCAAGAAAATATCTCCCAGAGAGATGGATTGAACACCCTTATTTAGATAAATACCTCCTCTCTTTTTCTAAAGGCACACGACAATGTATTGGAATCAATTTAGCGTATGCGGAACTTTATATTGCACTTGCGAGGATCTTTCGAGTTTATGGTAGTAAGGACATGAGAGATGAAGATGATGTGGGATTTTTGGAGTTGTTTGAGACGAGCAAGAGTGATGTAGACCTTGCGAGGGATCTTTTTATTCCGTTGGCTAAGGATGGTTCTAAGGGTGTCCGGATATTGGTGAAGAAGTGAGTCAAGCAAGAATAATTCTAGGTTTCAAGATGCTGAAGAGTGAGACATGCGTTGGACATTGTCATGTGAACTGTCCTTTCACTAGACATAGACATACTACTTTTACACTCTCACTCTGTCACGTATTATTTCCTACATGCGGCAATGTTGATCTTGCGCAATGATTATTTATCACCCAAAATATAAGCACAGAGAAGCGAAACTCTCTTTCTCATACTTGATATGTGGTTAGTTAAATCTGCTGAGTACCGAGGAGCTTTAAAATAAGGCGATGCTCGCTTAAGTGATATAAGCTACACTCCGTAGATACCCCAACCCATTTCAGTGAGTTGGGTTCTTAAATTTCGTAAGCTAGCATGAATTAGTTGCTATATTCCAACGTAGCTAGCACGTAAGACCAGTAGATGTAATTGTAAAACACATAATGGACACTAGTGCCTATTTTCACTACACGGTATTCCATTGAAGATTATCCAGGGTATGCCGACATGAACATGGCGATGGGATCCTTATACCATCTGACAAACACAGAAAATGCCTGGAATTTTCACGTTGGTTACCACGGCATTTCTATTGTCGACAAGTACAATAATATAGAGAAGAATACTAGTAATAGTAGATCCAGTCTATTTTTGAGCCTTACAGGAGGCTAATGATTATCACACACGAGCGTCGCGTTGGTTCCATGTCACTATGCACTGTCAGAAAAAGGTAATGAAATCTAGTTTGTTTTCGAATGCCGTATGTCGCTGACCCTTCGGAGTAATTGTAACGGGATCTATATACTTTTGGGACCTGCGTATAGCTCAGGACTTATGGAGAGAGAGGCCGTCAAATCCCTGCCGGAATCCTTGTATGATGGGCCTCTACGGTCGCTATACAATCCAGACTTTAAGCTTAGCTTAAGCCTACTTTCTACACAACATCTTTTTAAATGCCGGTACTGTCCCAAAAGAAAAATCTCCTTTAGTTATCTTTGTATATGAGTATCAAGGAAGGGACTAGAACTCTAGGATTCTCCTATTCTAATCTTTATGGGCGACGGAAAAGCGAGCGTAGTACATTTAGGTAGAATTGGTAGCCTTGTACGAAAATAAAGTGATTCTTGTAAACATTGAGATTATCGGTCTTGGTCTAATTCAAAACTAAAAGTTGTAGATTGAAGACAAGGCCTAGGCTGGCTGTGTATATGCTTCTAGCAAGCGATTACCCCTATTGTACCCCTGTTCCTCGGCTAAAAGTGGATGATTGCTATGCTTGTAAACGAAAAATAGTCAAACGCTTTAACTACTAGGTGGGTATATAGATGTAGAATTTGAAATTCCAGGGGACCGGGTAAGCAACGTAAATGCCAAGCGTTTCCAGACGTGTATGCTCTTATGCGTCACAGCATGAAGTGGCTACGCAGCACCTCGATTTGACTTATCTGATATTTTGCGCATAGGACTCAACCTTATTGGCAGCGACGAATCTGGGGATAAAAAGGTAAAATTGAGTTTGATTGTTATTCAAGATCAGATCTTATAGGGTTGCGAGAAACTCAAGTTAGACTTAACTGTCTCACCTTGCTCCAGGAGTCAAAAGTACACAAAATCTTTGCGAGTACGGGATACGACGCAATCTTTTCCAATTTAATCATCAATGAACAACTTTCATGAGTACAGAGGTGGGATGGGTATATAATCAAAAGTCGGTGCGCTGTTTTACCATAGCCTCAATATATTCTTAGTAAGTAAGCACTATTTTCTATTGCCATTTTAATAAAGATTGAGCTCTTCCCTCCCTCCTATTCTCTTCTTTCTAAATCACTTCTTCTCCTTCTTTTAAGCAAAATAGATATACCAACTACTCCTATTTAGGAGCGGGAGGCTACTCCTATTAAGCCTGTTTCTAATAGAAGCATAGGAAGCTATGCCTAAAGACTGGTTTCTTCAACTTGTACAAAGTATAAGAGAGCGTTGTAAGGCTGTTATTACTGTAAATAGGATGTATACAAAGTTCTGAATAGCTTCAATTATATTTGATTTTTATCTACTTTGCCTTGTAATATTTTACTATAGCCCTGTAAGAGTCTACTACATAGTAATTTGTATTGTAATTTTGATTACTTCTACCACTTTGAGTTCTACATATAAATCTAAAGCAGCCTTGTAATATGAGTGGCTGGTTATTTAAGTCAAGCTTGTATTTCTGTGACAAAAGCACCGACTTTTGATTATATACCCATCCCACCTCTGTAGGGTAGGGCGCGATGTTTAAGGCTCCGATTTCATCTGCAGGACTAAGTCGTATGTTTATTTGTGAATTTTAGAGATTTCTCCACTCGTAGCTGTGCAGAAACGCGGAACTGGGCACAGTAGAAATAGGAGGCTCCGTAGTTCATGCCTCAGAATCCAGGTTCTTAATTCAGTCTAAAGGAATTGTAGTTAAACAAATTCGATAGGAAAAGTCTAATCACTACAGAGACATAGAGCGTCCCGAATAGGAATCTGAAGAGATCTAAAAAATACGGCTAGGCTTGGTCATTTAATTAACCGCAGTTCCTCCCTGATACTATATTATGGGAGGGTCAAACGGTTGATAAGAATATAAAATAACGGATGCAGTGTGATCTTTATGGGCAAGTTAGAGATATTTGTAAGTTCCCCACAATTGTTACGCGCTTGAGTTTCTACATGAGGTAATCCATTCGTGAAATTCAGAATTTGTACCTGAGTCCAACAGACTGGATTTCACGGATGGATTGCCTATGGAAGAAGGTACTTCTGTCTGAATGTAGACTGAAGTACAATCTAGTATCCCATTCGACAGCGGAGTATGGAATCAGTTATCGGCCCCGCCGTAGAAACTCGAATTGTGCCAGCTGATACCTTCTTGAGTATAGTAGTGATACAGGTTTTGCTGAGATCGCAGAAAATACACGGTGGTTTTGAAATTCTATACAGCTTCGCAGATTGTTGTTTTGCTCGGTGTTTGGCGATGCTGGGAAGTGGCGGCACGGAATTCTGAGTCAAGGAAGACACTAACTTGGGATGGTCAGATAAAGGTAGGCAGACCATAACAATATACAAATTTGGCTCGGCAGATGCAGCACTAAGTTCAGGTATCAGCCAGAAATATCAACGCTAACCAAAATCTCCATGGTTTGGACGGCGTCGATTAAATTAAAAATGCTTCTGGAATGCGATATGGAAACGGTAAGAGCTTCGTCACTGAGTTATGACTGAGCCATAGATGTCGTGGAACTTGTAGGCAAGAAATGATAGAATGAAATGTTTAACTTCTATTTTTTAAGAATTATAAACTACAGCACATTGAATCAGGTAACCTGCACCCAGTTCCAATTAAGTTATCAACACTGAACAGGAAATCCGCCACAAAATCCTGTGTGAAACTACTCAATTCCAATGGCAAACAACTTAGTTCGCGCCTTATAGCGGTCTCTTCGATGTAGCCAAGATGCAAACCTTCTCAATAGAAAATGGCTTTCCCTTCCCGAACTTCTCCTCCATATATCGAACAATCGTTGGTCTAATAAGGGGCCCACAGACGCGCTTCTCCTCTTCGGTCCAGTACCTGTCGGTAACCCACTCAATAAATGCATCATAGACTTCGAAAAAGTCCTCAGCATCTTTTAAGTTGATCATGATACTCTTTGTCTGCACATCAATATCTGTGAAACCACGGCGATGTAGCATGGAACGGACGTAGTGTGGATTTTCCCAAGGTCCCTGCGCCCATGTATTTATGAGCTCATCAGAAGTTTGGGGCCAGTTAGGGTGGCCTGGGAGCTGACAGAGTGCATCGTGTACGTATTGGCTCCAGAATTCCTTGTGCCAGATTGACAATGAAAAGGTGCCGCCTGGCTTGAGCATACGATGGCATTCTGCTTTAGATCAGTATATTGAAATATGTAAAGTGGAAATTCAGAGCTGTACCAGCTAAAGCTGCTTGACAATCAGGAATGATCATGAACCCTTGAGCACAAACAATGTGATCGTATGCTTGATCTGGCTGGCCAGTACTCTATCATCGTGTCATTAACCTCTATCCACTCACATATCCACTAGAGTGAACAAGCTTACCTGAGCATTCATTTGTACAGTCTTTGTATTCTTCCACCCCTCTTTCGTAATTCTCTTATCCAAATACTCAAGCTGCCCGGCAGAGAGATCCCCACATGTCAAGTCCACTTTGCCTTCCAAACCTTGTTCCTTCAAAAGGACATGCAGCTCGGAGGTAGTGATACCAGACCCGCAGCACAGATCCAAGATAGAAAGGCGGTCTTTCGAGGTCAGCTTGTCGAGGTTTGCCATGCGGAGAAGAGGCATGGAAAATGGTCCGGTATGAACCTCGCCTTTGGCATAGAGAGCGCCGACTTCTTCGCGGAGCCAAAGTGGGCCCGCGAAGTTAGTCTCCGAGGCCAATTCTGTTTGTTGTTGACTCATTTTCGCTATGAAATATTGAATAAGTATGCTCTGAAAGGGTGGTCTTGGAAAGTGTCGAAGTCAAAAAATGTGTGTAAGAGTTGAAATGAAGTTAAGAATTTGGCTTGAACCTGTGTGACAGACTCAGTGTTTCTTATACAGTGAGATAAAAACAGATTGGATCATTTGTGATCACATGTTTAACTCGCAAAGAATGTACACCAAAACTACTTGGTGGAGTTTACAAGGACTCAAACAGCTCGCAAGGAATTCAGTAAACTTCACTTACGTTGCCAGTGAGTCCGAAGCATAAAGGTTCACTTGAGAACAGACATGGACTTGGGAAGCATAGCATCCTGAGAAACCGCCAGACTACTTAGAAACTAGTAAATTTCGCAAAGGGTGGTTGTAGACGTTCCAAAATGGTCTGCCTCGCTTGAGAGCCTCCCTATTCGCTCTTCCCTTTAAGCGAAACGGATGATCATGATCTTCAAGGTTTTCAAAAGGTTCTTTTGCACTTGGCAACCAAGTTGTGCCCTGTAGATATGTTACTGTTAGCATCATACCCTTTTCCTAGTTATTGTTCTTCTATCTCCCTCACGGTAGCTAACGAGACATCCAAGATTGAGATATAAAGAACTTTGTCGTAACAGGCAGCTGTTGAGAAATCAAACCCTTTAGGATAATGCTATACAGTTCTCTCAAAAGCACCACAGATATATAAAGCAGCACACTTTGGTCCGATACTATCGGTCCTTCTAGATGAATCTTTCTCTCATGGAATTGGCTCCTGAAAAAGAAAGCACATAAATCGAGTTGTTTGGAGCCTCTTGGCTACCTTGTAGCTATAGCCATCAATTGGCCCATTCGTAAACCTACCGGTAGCGCAGCTAACTGAGCTTACATGACAAGACTATTATGTTGTAAACAAAGCACTTTTGTTCCTCCGGTACCCCCAAACTGGATGCGTAATACCGCACCGGACAAAACTCATTTATGCAGGGCCATGGGGATTGATGTCCGAGAAGCCGGTGTAGATATCCATTGGAACGCTCAGGCTATCAGGACGTGCACCTTCCACCTAGCTGAGCATTTCTAATCAGGAAGGGTCGGATTATACATGCAATTCAGTCTACACCTGTCAGTTCACACTACACACCTACTATCCCCCACCCCCCCTTTGGTTTAAACGTTATTTTTTAAACCGGGGGGTGGATAGTAGAAGTAGACAATCTGAATCAGAAAGATTTGAGATACAGACAGGACACTTCAAAAGTCAAGCAGCGACTTACAATATTTATACTTGGAAAAATGTAAGTTAAATAACCATTTAATTTTTGGCATTCTACTCACACCAATCCCATCGTTGATGATATATGATGCGAGCGCACATACCACACAGTAGTGCACTGTCATCACGTCAAACTATATCCTGGTGTTCCTGCCAGAGTTCGCGAGAAACCCGCCTGATACACAAGACGACTGTGAAGCTCGGCTATATACGTCATATAGGCAGATTGCAGATGGTCCCGCGGACATTCGGAAAACATATGGAATTCAAAAATCTCCACCTCCGAGAGATGCGTAAGAAAATGCAGATATATGTTCTCTATGTCCTTATGTTCCTAAATCCGGTTCAATTAGATCTTGGTACAGAAGATGTGAATTTAAGTTTGCGCACAAGCAATATAACTACAGTACAGTATACGTACTGTATAATACAAAGTAACACCTAGGTCTCACTAAAGTATTGGCGGTGCAACCTCAGTAAAGCACCAGGCTACCGAGGCCAGTCAGTTGTATAGAAAGCTTCGTGGATCTGAAAACATAACAAAAATAGTCCTACTACGTAATACTTTCGCTTTTGTAATTTCCAAGGCCAATCCTTACTCCAAGAACTATTTAAAGTCTGCAGATTATTTCTCTGACTTTATTGTTTAAGATTTCTCTGGATTTATTGTAGTACTGCGAGTTGTACTGCACAGCTCCGCCCCCTCCCCCGCCCCCCACGGCCGCCCCGGCCGGAGTATTCCTTGTCAGAGGTGTGGTTCTTACCCGAATCTGTCGCTGTTTCTTCGACCTTGTTGTCTACACCTGTACAGACTACTTGTAAGCCACTTTATGTGTGATTATAAGGCAATTTATGTTATAGAAGGTTTTAGGATTAGGAGGCGAGCCTCGCTTGGTGCACATCTTATTGGTCTAAGCTTGTGGCAGGAGACGGACAAAGGGATACATTTTTAAATAATACTCTATAATACCTAATGTTTTCTACCTACACTATTTTCTAGCTACTATAATTATAGGGTGTGCAGCCTGTAATTGTAGGCTACCCACCCTAAGACAGCTTCTAAAGCAGCTACGTTTTAGAACCTAAACAAGTCGAGCTTTGCTAAGCGTTATAAAACACATACCAACAAGGAATACTCCGCCCAGGCGGGGAGGGGGTACTGTATTGTTGTACTGCATGATGAATGATGTGCACAGACAGAAACGCCCAGGGTTTCGATCGACATAAAAGATCGATATTATTATTCCGGCATACCGTACAATCTGAGAAAACTCGTTTTTGACACGCTAGGATCCCCTATCTAATACTACTCTCCCCCCCTAAATAAATGTTATACGGTGGGTCCGTAACGTGGCCTTACTAGTTGTGTAGAGCTAATGGAGAGTATAATAAGATTGTTAGAATTCCTCGAATATAGTGTAAATTCCACGGATTTTACTTAAAGTAGACATAAGCTGCTACATTTAGTCTATGTAATTGCCCGAGTAAACCTACACTACGACCCACCGTATAACATTTATTTAGGGGGGGGAGAGTATAGGCTCTGAGAAAACCCTGTTCCTGCCATACTCGACTAAGTAAGCTTCCTGTGCGGTTGTGCCAAATAACAAAGCTTCATTCGGCCTGCCAAGAGCGTGTTAACAGGGCCTTATCCCTGTGTAGCAAAACCAAGTTTTCTCGGATTGTGCGGTACCAGTATATTATGTACAGTAGTAGAGCACGTTCACGTTCATTGAGAATTTTTAGGAACTTTATAGCGTTAAGATCAAAGTTTAACTGTCCGCGTATCAGTTCCATTTCCGAGCATTTTACGAGCCGTTTGACTTCCCCCTGTTATGTAGCCCTACATCCACACCTGCACATAGGCTATAATAATAAGTTCTCGCTTGTCCTCGGGACCACAGACACAATAGCCGTATTGCTAGCTTTTATACTCGTCTGTATAATTAGTGATTCTTTCAAATCACTTATCTCCCGCTGACAAAGTATTATCCCTTCCCATTAATATAGGCCATTTGGGCAGGGATTTAACACTCTGCTCGTCTGCAATTGCGTAACGCGTCTTAGAGGTAAATGCAGGAAGTTTATTGATCAGAACTGCTCTGTTTAATCGATACCTCATTGCACGTCCTTATGGCCCAAACGTTGCCAAATATTCATGGGAAAGGATAGTGCGAAGAGTTCGAAACAACAAACTAAGTGGACATGTGGACATGTGGACAGACCGGTCTAATCCAGCTCGTAATTACTGTACTTTTGGCCCGTCTGACCTACTAGCAGTAATTGCTAAAACACCCTTTAGAGCCTCCTATCCACTCACTACTCGAGAGAATGTCATGCAGGGCCTCACTACGTCACCGACCACACTCGCTATGCCACCGACTAGGCCCGTCATTTATTCAAACGCGGCTAGGGAAATGCTAAGCTTTGTTGTAACTTAGGTGATCAATTAATCCTATTTTTCAAGGAAGACTCAAAATAATGAAATGGCCTGCTCAAATATCAGCCCTGGAAGGCGTTTGGAACCTAACTGCCGTCTTTTTATAACGCAACTCGGCTAAAAAATGGGGTACCATAAACATGTGAGATTTAACACTTCAGGCAGAGTAAATTTGAATGTAGCGGATCCAATCGTATTTTGTTTACAGCTATAGTCCTGTATTAGTAATGTTTATTTGCGTAAATAGACACGATAATTCAACTTGGGGTGCCTATGTTCCTTTCCCAGCTAAGGAAGTTTAGCGAACTACAGCAAATCAATAGAACTGCCATTTTCTGTCCTTGTGATTATTTGAATAGATGATTTAAATTGTGAACTGTTAACCTTTTCTAGACAAAATTTTCTGCACTAAACCATCTTTCTCAGAGCTGGAGTCTCTGTTGAGCTCTGTTCCACAATTAGCTCATTACCAGAATTACAAAACATGTATCTGAGTCCAATTACAGTAACCTTGTGAAGTTGAATTTCATTACAATGGGTGTTTGGTAATTAGAGCACAGAACCTCAAAACTATACACTTCGAAGAGGGTGGCAAGAGCAAGTCTCTCGAGAAATACGAATACTTGTGAAAGTCGAGGGCAGTAAGCTTTCGACCTCCACAAGGATTGGGAGGTTTCACTTAGAAAAGAGTTTTTAATGCTTCGGAGAGGATAATCGGTAGGCTCCGTTGGTTGGAGCTACAAAGGGTATGCTCTGAAATGGTCAGAAACCTTAAGAAGTCCCCGTCTGCTAGACTCTGCCTCGTTGCATAGGCCAAGATCTAGACTGTTGTAAATTGTTAGGTGTACGTAGAAATTTCGAGAGGCCTGTCAGGGGATTACTAGGCCACGAAAGCTGTATTTTCTATTTGTTAGACCCTCTAGACAGTTTGGACCACCCGCCCACCAAATAACCTCTATTTAGGGGGGAGAGAGTAGGGGAGTACAGTATTCGAATATGGCAGCCCAAAAATTCTCCCATTAATAATGCTTGCGCATGATTTCTAATCTATAAAATTGCTCTTTCAACTCTTCGTCCCGTCTCATCGAACCAAATCTTGTTACCAGTATTCATCGACTCCTGCAAAGCACAACCAATTTTGACAGCTTGAACAGCCCCAGTAAGCTTCATCGGAAGCCTAGTATCATCCAAACAGCAAGCAGTGAACTCATTTGCTTCGTTCACAAAAGCTTGTTCGAATCTACCGTAGTAGTGTGCGGGAATCTCTCTGCGGATTCCAGTGGAGTCATAGATATTGACCAGGTTGCTCTGTGGTTGAGCATTGACTGTAAGTTTACCCTCCGTCCCAATAATCTCAGTAGCATCATCCTGACCAGCAGCCATCATACGACTGCAATACAAGTATGCAATCTGACCACTATAGAACTCAACAATTCCCACAGCATTATCCCGATCCTTGTGCTTTCGGAGCTCTGGTTGAACTGCTGTAATCCCAGAAGAGACTACAGACTTGACTGCGGAGTCTTGACCGAAGAACCATAAAGCCAAATCAATGTCATGGATCGAGCAATCGACGAAAATGCCACCTGAGAACTCGGCGTATGCGACGAAAAACCCGGAGGGGTCGAGTTTATCACAGGTTTGGCTGCGGAATATTGAAGGTCTGCCAATGAGGCCGGCATCCATCTTTGTGAATGCATCACGGTACGAGTCGTCGAAGCGGCGAGAGAATCCACACATGACCTTCAAATGAGGCTTCTTCTTTGCAGCATCAACTACTGATTGAGACTAGAAAGAACACAAATCAGTCCTATCTTCTGGAGAAGGTATTTAGAATGAAAGACATACAATCTCCACACTAGTTGACAGAGGTTTTTCGCATAGAACGTGTAGGTTGGCTTCAATTCCCTTGATAGCTTGTTCCGCATGAACAGTTGTCACCGAAGCAATAACTACAGCTTGTAATCCCTCATGCTTCAACATTTCATCGTAATCGGTGTAGAGCCTGACACCAAATGGCTCTAGATGTGTCCTCGCCCAGGCAATTTCCGTCTCGTCGGGTGTGCTCGCAGCTACAAGCTCAGCTCTGGGAGTCCGGTTGAGGAAATGAAGGGCGTGGCGTTTTCCCATACGACCAAGGCCGGCGCAGGCAATCTTCAACTTTTGTGGTGCCATTGGGTTCGATTTGATTATAGATAAGTCAATTGAAGCTCAGTTTATCGTTAGGAGTCTGCGCGCTTTATTGAGTAAGGTAGATTATGGCAGGGAAAATAGAAGAGAAAGATGAAAGTAACGAATTGTACAGGTCTGCTACCTGATTGATATAGTCGGTGAGGAGACGCGACTGCTCCAGTATTTTTCACGCGGTCTGGACGTGGGGTGACGAGGGGGAAAGAAGCAAATACAATCCCGAGAGTCCTAGACCAGTAGATTGCCTCAATTCAGCGGCTGTGGGTTGTGTGGGGAATCTGGCGCAAGGCCAGAACGAATATGATCATCCAATATTACCCAGCTAGGACATTTCACGAAAACCATCATCAATTGATAAACTCAATTGGCGATGAAGCACAGCGGATGCAGGTTGGATGAAAGCATTGGTTGGGATCATCATGCTCGCTTATCCAGGAATGGTAATTTCTGATTTTGCCTCATACACCAGATCGGAAAATCATAGAGCGAGAAGGCAAATGTACGGAGTATTTCTTTACCGGTTGGGAATTTCTGTCATATGGCGGTCGAAAAAGTTTCTATACGTGGACGACCAAATCCGATCAGTTGTTCTAACAAAAACTATCGTGGTTCCTAGGAAGAGAACTCTCGGTTAACAATGCATGCGGTTCGATTGTTGTATTAAAGGCTCGAAGATATACAGTACGTTATAGTACAGATTTTCAATAACCCAAGATAAGTTCGTAAATGACCTTCACATTTAAAGATAGATATTAATTCGCTTTGCCAAGTGCAAAAAAAAAAGAATCAGAATTACATTTCCACAATCACTAACATCAACTACATTGAGCAATTGTTTCCTTGTGATAAAGATTTCAAATGATTCATAATAATTCACTGTCTTCAAAACTAGCCCCAAACATCCTCTTGCCATTTCCTCGTCTTCCTCATCCGTTCCAACCATTCCTTGACTCGATCCTCATTCCAAGCCAACCTATCGACAAGCATACCCCGAAGTCTTCCCCCAACTTCCCGTGCCATTCCTGCACTACCACAAATGTACAATGAAGCATCTTGCTCTATCAACAATCTAAGCATTTCATCCCCCCTCTCTTCCACTCTGTCCTGCACGTACATCTTCCCTCCCTTCGTATTTACTTCTTCTGTACGCGAAAACGCAGTAATAATTTCGAAGTTCCCTTCCGATGCCTCCCTAATCTTCTCCAATTCATCTTGGTACAAAAAGTCTTCTGAGGCACTGCGACACCCGAAGAATAATATCGTTTTTCCAACTGCTTTCCCTAAAGATCGCATTCGTGCTCGCTCTGCAATAAAGGCGCGGAATGGTGCGATACCACTGCCAGCTGCAACCAGGATAACAGGAGCTGAGAAGGCAGTAGGTAGACGGAACTTCGATGTGCGGATGTGAGCAAAGACTCTACTATCTTCAACGGATTTGGTTTGCGTATGATTGAGGAGATAACTAGTTGTGAGACCGGGAATGGGTTGGAGGTTTGCATTGTGGGTTGAGGTTGCTACCGTAATGTTGATACGTCGAGGACTTATCACGGCAGAGGAGGAGATCGAATAGTACCGTGGTGTTAATACTGGTAAGGATTCGAGAATAAAAGACAATGGCAAGTTTGACCACGAACTTTTGTCACCTGGTTCAAGTGTCGATTCGAGGAGACGGCCAAAAGTTACGTGATTTTTGGAGCAGTAGTCGTGGTACAATTCCTTGTCCGCGCCTAGCTGTGAAAGTCGTGCTTTAGCTGATGGTGAAGGTGCAAACTTTGCCAAGGCTGAAACTGTTTCCCGACCAACAGGAGCGCAAATCTCAAGGTAAGATTGGAAAAGTGCATAAAGTGTTGTAGGCGAAGGGATGTTGCATTTATCCACAGGTTCAAGATTGGATATGAGTAGAGGCGTAGCCTTCCTGCTTTCCAAACCAAGAACATCTAATAGACGAACTATTTCGTGTTCTGGGTTTGAGGGATAAATAGCCAGATGGTCGCCAGTTTTATATTTCAACCCAACGTTCTCGCTGATGTCAAACTCCACATGCAAGCAATTCCGGTCTTCGCTTTTCAATAGCTTCTTTGCATCCTTGACTGGCAAATGGTGAACTTGTGAGCTACTCGGTGCATTGGTGTTACGTATTGGCTCTCCGAGATGAAGGTCGATGATGTCTAATGAAGTATCCTCCACCACCTTCAAACTTGGATGATATTCGTCCGGACGTTCCTCAAGTCCCAGCTTCTCTCGAAACATCCCGAAAAGAGAATGCTTCCATTCAGTGAAATCTTCCTCCGTAGTCCCTTGGGAATCATCTGCTTTGCCTGTTGGTAATAAAGCCTTTGCCTCCATGGCATCGAGTGCTTCTGTGAGAAGGTCGATTACTCGATTATAGAGTCTGTAGTTCTTGTTGCCAAGGCCAAAAGCGGCATACTGCAAATTTTGGAATGGCACTTTGGTGGTAAGTCCTATTTTCAAATCTATTAGTACATGCCCTTAAAGTTTAAAGCAGTATCTCAGGCGAGCAGTTTCTTGGCGGCACTGAAAGAATTTTTTCTTACTGTTAAATTCCAGCCAACTCATAAGCGGAGTAGTATTATCGCTAGGATCCCCTTCGCCATAGGTAGAGACAATAAAAATCGCTATTTTCGAAGCTGGAATGTTCGCAATTGATTCTGGATCATAGTCTTGAAGATCACAAGCTATGGTATCGACTGCAAAGTGATTTCGGCAATCTCTAGCGAGCCTGTTTGCAAGACCTTCAGCCGTTCCAGATTGAGACCCCCAGAAAATAACGATTTGTTTGTTCTATTATCGTCAGCTTAATACTTAGAAAGGTGGCACGTCATAGTTACACTTTCTGCAAGCTTGACTCCGATATCCCGCGTAGCAGCTGTTTTTGTGCCATGTATATCTTCTTGCTGTGGTTTTTCATACCAAACATAATTGTAAGGATCTGGTTTGTCCCAAGTAACACCACGTAAGAAATAGATAACGGTGATAACAGCGACACATACGAGCGCCGCAATATCGTCTGCTCGTGCAAGTCGAACTACACTCGGTATAGACTCCAAAACAGGGACATCCAGAACCTTGGAGAGCGACATTGTGATTCAGGGTAAGGTATCTTCGCAATCTTTCAGCAGTTTAAAAAATATTGAACATGACAATTCTTAAAGAACACAAGGAGGTCGAAAGAAAGTAAGAATAAGGGTATTCGTGAGTCTTAATGTGTAAACTACTGGATCTTATGTTGAGTTACTAATATAAAATTCCAAGTCCAGAGTATAGTCATAACGAAGGCAACCTCCGCCAAAGCTCAAAATGGCATTTACATGTGGGGTTGAACAAGGCCTCCGAATAGAGTAAAAGCGTGCACGGTAGGGGAAATTGCAGATTGTAGCTCTGCGGGGAAGAAGTTTTAGCTCTCATATGCACTAAAAGTTGCCACTTCACTAAAATAAATCGAAATTCCAAGAATTTCCACTTTCAGCGTGCTCGAGGCAAGTCTGCTTCGGCATCATTTGTGGGGAAGCAAGGATCTAGCATAAGCGAGAACTTCAAAAGGGGGAATATTGCCTCAGTCGTCTAAGGAGAGATAAGTCCCCACGAAGTAAGCACCTAAAGACCAAACGATTGTGGAGAAGAATCTTTTTTCTCAGTACTTCCCCATTTCCCCGGATCTATCGGTAGCGTCATATTTGCTTTTATTTCTCCCACAAAACAATGAACGTGCGTTGTCAAACGGAATAATTTCCTAGTTGGGTTGGCATCACTTATCAATTGACTTAGTTGTATCTTTTAACCAAGGAAAAAAAGGCTGTTTGGCTCAGGCTGAGTGGATCTTCAGTGTTACCTTCCTCTTATCCTACTCTATTTTCTGACTTGGTCACTTGAGGAAGAGACAAAGCTTCCTCATTGAATAGTACTCCGCAATTGCCAACGTTGAGCTTTTATATGTAGCAATATCAAGACACAATACATCCACAAACGTCTAGGTCTTTTCTTCTTAATATATCTCGACAAGAGAGCTACTTCGTACCTTCCAATTCTTCATCTTGTTTTACGACTTTTGCTATCATACCTACAACATGTACGGCTACCTTCTTGCAGCCTTCGCAGGCATCTCTCTCTTCACATACATGATAATCATACCCATCATCATTTACTTCCGCGATCCCAAAGGCCTCCGAAAATACCACAACCTCAACCTCATATCAGGAATCACAGATCTCAGCTTTATCTACGAAGCCAATCAACCATTCCGATCGAAGAAACTCCGAGAAGCACACAAAAAGCACTCTATAATTCGAGTCGGACCAAACTCGTTGTCTTTTGGAGACGTAGCAGCAATCAAGGTAAGTCCTCTAGCAGTAGTAGAGCGCTTGTATGATTTAGAACTAATTATTATGAAGGATATCTATGGTCACAGCACCAAATGCACCAAAGACGTCTTCTACGACACCCTCGCAGGTTCCCATCATCACCTTGCCGACGCAGTCGACAAAACAGACCATCAACGTAAACGCCGTATCTTAGCCAGCGCCTACGCACTCAAAAACCTCGAAGGATGGGAACACAAAGTAACCGACAAAGCCGCACGACTAATCACCGGTTTCGATGCCCGTTGCACAGCACCTCTATCAAAAGAAATCAAACGTCCAGCACCAGAAGACCTAACCGTTGATTTCCGAGCATGGGCAAACTTCTTCAGTCTAGATGCCATTGCCGATATCGGATTATCAGAACGTTTAGGTTTCTTGGATGCAGGTGATGATCTCGTTACGGCTGAGGAGATGGATGGGACTTTATTCAAGGTTAATTATCGACAATGTCTTCATGCTACTGCGCGTAATCAAGCTGGTCTTGTTTGGTCATATGAATGGTTTCCATTCCTGACTAGAATTTCTAAGATTCTTTCACCGGAGTATCGGAAGAGGTGGGAGTTGAATAAGGGTTGGGATGGTATCGTTTTACATCGTGCTACGCAAAGACTAAAGCGTTACCGAGCTGGTGAGAAGTTGGAAGACTTCTTTCAGTGTTTGATGGAGGATAAGAATGGGAATCCAAATGGTATGGAGTGGGGAGAAATCGTTGCTGAAGTATCGATTATGAGTAAGTCACTTCCTATCCAATCATTAAAAGCTATTATTACAAGACTAACGCACGAAAATAGTGAATGCGGGTTCTGATACAACAGCCATCGCAATAAACAACGTCATGTACAACCTTCTCAAGAACCCAGAATGTCTCAACAAACTCCGCGAAGAACTTGACGCAGTTCTTGATGCCAACGACGTCGTGGCGCCTTACGATAAGGTCAAACATCTACCATACCTCCGTGCATGTCTCGACGAATCCCTCCGAATTCTACCACCAACTACTTTCGGACTCCCAAGACGTACACCACCTGAAGGAATACCAATCGTCGGGGATTTCATCCCAGGCGACACAACCGTAGCAATCTCAGCATATGTTGCACATCGCGACGAGACTGTATTTCCTGATCCTGAATCCTACAAGCCTGAGAGATGGCTAGGTGATGAAGCTAAGGACTTGCAGCGAGCTTTTATCACGTTTAGTACTGGTGCACGTGGTTGTATTGGGAGGAATATTAGTTATTTGGAGCAGGCCGTTTTGTTGGCTTCGATCGTGCATAGATATGAGTTTGCTTTACCGTCGTCGGATTGGGAACAGGAGAGGAGGGAGAATTTTAATCTCATGCCGGGATCTATGTGGATGAAAGTTTGGAGGAGGTCAATGGATGAGGAGGCGTTCAGTGAGAAGGCTTAAGCGATTTGCTGTTTAAATGAGCCTGTACCTATACAGTCAACAATTCAGTTATTACCTTGAAATCATTCCACATTTCACGTTTATAAGTTTGAAAAACTTTTGCCAAAAAATTAGTCCTTCTTTGGCCTCACAGCTATACTGATACTTTCATAACTGTTATCTTAACCAACACGTACTTCTGTTATAGCTCTTGGAACTTTTTTATCAAGACTAAAATGTACAGTATCAAAACCACAAGATACAGTTAGGTAACTAATTACTTTACACTTGATGAATACCAGCCCCAACACTCTTTTAATTTCTTTTGTATATCCCCAGTTGGCCAAGCATTTTTTTCATCTGTGTAATGCAGGATATCAAGCATTGCCTGTTGTTCTCTTGCGTCCGAAAACTGATCGCCACCTAAAGAAATGGAATCGATGAGCATCACACACATCTACTCAATACAGATAGAAATGAGAAGAAATAGCGTACCCACTGCAATTGCCATACACGCAGAATTCATAGTAGGTGGAGCACGGCGGTTTGCGATTGCCATGCCGCAAACTCGGCGTACAATTTCTATTATCTCTCCCTGAATGTGCACGAGTAAGCAGTTTTGTCTTTAGTCAAATAGGAATGAGATTTGAATGATGCTGACCTCGATTCTGCGAACTGCTTCCTTTTGCGAGGGTCCAAGTCGGGGAATCCGAGGATCGAAGACAGTTAGTAAGATCTTAGATAACTCGTGATGTGAAACACCAATTACTAAAAGCAGTGAGCTATGACGATATCAACCCGAAGAGGAGATCTATAGCGCTTACCATGGCAGTCAGAGAGGAACCAGATCTCGGGATAAAATTCCCCATTCAATAAGTCAGGTGGTCTCTCAAAAATAGGTCCGAAGCTATTAGGCCTACATTGAGACCAACCATGATGGTACTCCACAAGACGATCATAGTCAACTTTGTTGGTTCTGTTCTCACCGTAGCAGTATAGAATAACGTCTGCACAGTGAACAACTGCCCTGTGAGACCAAGTATAGTCATCCGTTGGTTCCAGTGATCTGTAGCTCTCGCCAACTTTAGTAGGAAGACGAAACGGTCTCTGATTTACTATGCCATTTTTTAGAACCAGTGTACCACAAGAAGGACGGTAAATAGTTACTGAAAGCCATATAAACCTCCTGTCTGTATGCCACACGAAAAACGGCTCGGCGTAAACCAGTATCATAAACCGATGCATCGGCTTGGGCATCGAGGAAAACCTGGGTTCCGCGCAGACCAGTCTCCAAATCGCCACCATTAAAAGGTGCTATAGCTGTTTATTAGCTCATGGATCACGAAACGTAACTAACATTCTGCGTGGCACCTACCATCGACTTCCTCATAGAAACGGAGAATAGCTGAGGCTGCAAGCAGATTCTCGTCAAACACGGCATCGGCATTCTCGGAGAGTGAAACTAAGTGCTCAATGCATCTACTATGGTACCTATAGTCAAAATTTCCGAGTTAGTTTAAGCAGTCTAGATGGCCCAAGAGCACGTTAAGGTCTAGACATAATGACTAATGAAGTCCAAAGGGGCAATTCTGCTTCGAGAAACTAAGTACCTACTCCACCGCGGTCTCAATCTGCAAGCCTGGGAGACGGTTGCCAAGATACTCCACCTCGTTGTTTTTCTTGTACTGGTCAAGACGACACAGGTGTCTCGCTGAGGCAGTATAGATAGCGTTCAAAAGTGGCGGACAGCTGCTTGCTCTCTGAGGAACTATGAGACCAAAATGGCGATCCGGATCGCAAAGATCAAACTAAGGTTACCACAGTAAGCTATTGAATTTAGAGACACAATCAAGGTTTCATAAGAGAATAAAATTTCCGATGTAGGGTAATTCCCACGGGGATCCTCACCCAACATGCAAGATTATCAATGAAATAACGCATCAGGCAGGCTTCTTGAATATTCACTTGCGGCCAGAAACGTAGAACATGATTCTCTGAAGCCGTCTGGTGGTAAGTTTGATTGGTCACTTCCGAGACTGGCGAATGAAAGGATACGGGTTGGTGGTGGCTACCCTGACCCTGAGTATCTGACAGCTCGGCAGCCTGGAGGAGAGATTCTATCGTGACGTGACGTTCTGCTTCCAATGAGGCTGATGGAAGCTGTGGCGTATTAGAACGTGCTTGTATCTGTGGGCCATTGCTTCGCCCGCTACTATCATCGGTGTATCTCCTCTTACTAGGGGTGACAGCATATGTGCTTCCTTGAAATGACCGTGGGGTCCAAGAGTCTACCGAATCAATAACCGAGACACCATCTTCAAAAGCGGCTTGGGTCTCCGATTGAGCTACCGATCTGACTGGTCTGACTTGAGAACTTGGAGTTGAGGCAAGTTCGGGCACTGGAGTGATACCATAGAATTCCTGGAGCTCAGCCGTCTCGTCCACAAATTCGGAGCAGACTACGTGTGTGTAAGTCTCGTATTGGACTCATGTAGAAGAAAAGGAGTGCAAAGCGACGGAAATATGCAATATTACTTTTTCCTGAGACTCTCACCCATTTCTGATCCTTCGAGAAACCAGAATCGTATCTAGCACTCGATCCGTGCCGAAAGCGCAGCGGCTTTGAGACAACTGGTGCCTTTCCAGTGACAGTACCACTTGCAGAACATTCTGAAGGGTTCTCTGATTTCGGGTCAGCGCATAACTCCCCTACGTCACTGGTTCAGCTGAGATTGGTTTCTTTGGACATAGAACGTGCAAGTTGGCCTCGGACTAACCGATATTATGCCCTTCATCCGCCGTCTTCCTATCAGCGCGTGGTTGATTTAGCATTACTTCGTTTGAAATATGGGGTTTTCCCTGTTCGTCACTCACGACGGGCTAGGGGCTGGAGCCTCTTCCATTTGCAAGGAAAGGAAATTGTGGGAGAAAAGGAAAGAGGAGGGAGGCGCAGGAATTGCTAGAAGCGGGGGAGGAATGGTATAAATACCTCTTTCAGCAGGCGAGTGTAGGGATGGATAGGTTAGGCGCCGGGAATTGCCCCGGCTAGCGATGAGCAGCCAACCCCAACCTCTAACCCCAAACCCCCCAGATATGCCCCGGAATTCACACCTACAGGCTTTACAGGCTAACCCAACTTCCCCACAAACCTGGTTTATCGCTGCCGCAGCAGAAACACGACTCGCGCTACAAATTCCCCATTTCATCACTTACTTTGGAGCATCTGATGCACTGTTGATTTTGCCGTCATCCTTTCACAGTCGTAGGTTTTCCTTCGTCTTGTCTATCCTGTCAACCGTCACCGTCTATAAATCGAACAGTATCCACTTCCATCTCAAGTTCTTCATCACCTTTCAGTCATTCCTTGACCCAGACAATATTATTTTCCTATATTTTCCAATTGCCAGAGTTGAATTACAAAGCCCTTTCAAGCCCTTATTTTAAAAGAAAAGCCTTCGATCCGAACTATCATCATGGGTGCCTCACCAGAGACCGAGTACAAGACCGAGCCCGAGAGTATTCATGTTGAAAATCTCTCAAATTCATCCTCATCTCTACCAACACCGGATCACCTAGATGAGCTCGATACTATCGAGCTTACCGATTCTGGTAGATTTGTCTGGCTTGTGGCAATAACGGCCAGCGTTGGAGGACTGCTTTTCGGTAAGTCCGTCACATAACTCATCCTTCTCACCGATAGTTAGCTGATGATAGGCAAAATTAGGATACGATACTGGAATCATCTCCGCAGTGCTTATATATCTCAATCATGATCTTGGCAAGGTATTGGACTCGAGCGAGAAGGAGCTTATCACATCTATTACTTCTGGTGGCGCTTTTATCGGAGCAGTCGCAGCAGGTGTGACAGCAGACCGTTACGGAAGAAAAGGAGCAATCTATATGGGATGTCTACTTTTTATTATCGGCGCAATCTTGCAAGCTACGGCCTTTTCACTCGCTCAAATGACTGTTGGTCGGTTTGTTGTCGGACTTGGTGTCGGTTCTGCCGCCATGATCGTGCCAGTAAGCTCCAGCTGCCCTGCTATTCTCGGACTTAGAGCTTTTCTAACGTCGAACTATAGCTCTATATTGCGGAGGTTGCTCCAGCAAAGTTCAGAGGTCGCATGATTGGTCTTGACAATATGTGTATTACAGGAGGCCAATTGATTTCTTATGGCATTGGAGCCGCGCTCGCAAATGTTAACCATGGATGGTAAATACCTTCAAAGCACTATATTTCACAGAATACCACTAACTTGTTTTCAGGCGTGTTATGGTTGGCCTTGGTGCAGTTCCAGCATTTGTCCTAGCCGGCCTCCTCCCTTTCTGCCCTGAGTCACCACGTCAACTCATTTATCATGACAAGCCCGAAGAAGCAGCACGAGTCATCCAGCGAATTTTCCCTAACGGTACCGAAGAGCAAGTTCGGCAGAAAGTCAGACATATTACTATAGCAGTGCAAGCATCTAAGGATCTCAAGTATGGAAAGGGTGACCGGTGGCTTCTTAAGCAGCTTTACGTCGTTCCTAGTAACTTTAGAGCTCTTATTGCGGCCTGTGGTTTAATGGCGATTTCTCAACTCAGCGGTTTCAACAGTCTTATGTACTACTCTTCAACACTCTTCGCTCTCGTCGGATTCGCCAATCCCGTAGCTGTGGGAACAATCATTGCAGCAACTAATTTCATCTTCACACTGGTTAATTTCATGGTTGTTGACAGGGCTGGCCGTAGACGTGTACTCCTGTCCACCATGTGGGGAATGGCTCTCTTCCTTGCTCTCGCCGCTATAGCCTTCCACTGGATACCCATCAATCACGATCTGACTCTCGCAACCACTAAGGTCGGCTGGCCTGCATACACTGTACTAGCATGTATGATCTGCTACGTCGGCTTCTACTCCTCCGGAATCGGCAATATGGCCTGGGTTTCATCCGAGTTCTTCCCCATGGAAGTGCGGGCTTATGGCACTATGATGCTCACCTGTTCATGCTGGGGTTCCAATATCATTGTCGCTTCCACCTTCCTTACCCAGATGGAAAATACCACTCCATCTGGTGCATTCGGATTCTACGCAGCTATCTGTTTCTTCGGCTGGATTGCAGTTTACTTCTGCTATCCTGAGGTTAAAGGGATGACACTTGAGGATATTCAGGAAATATTCAAGCATGGCTTTGGTGTAAAGTATGCTCGGAATCTACAAAAGGATCTTAAGGAGAAGCGAAGAATGGAAGCTGCTAGAGTTTGAGGAGAATGTAAAGGGGGATCTTGAAAGAGCCTCGAGGGGTTTTAGTTGTATATATGGCTATATCTCCTGTACTTTAGTCCTTTATGTATTTATGACTCATATAACGCTTGGTCATATTAGAAAAAAGGCTCGAAAGTTCGAACGCTTTCAGTGACTATTGTATGAATTTGTCTATAAGAGGTCATTTTGGGTAGTCTAAGTGAGTTACTCAAGCTAAGTTACTCAAATACATCTCTCATTTCTAAATAGAGATCTATTCAAAATAATCTCTTATAAACCAATCCGTACGGTGTATCAATTAATTCAATTAAACCACGAAGTTTCTTCGTGTCTGAAATAATTGACCGAAATTTACACAGGCCACAACACCAAAAATCAACTAAAAATCAACTAAAATCATTCCTTTACAACTCAGTACGCCTCCAATTCGGAGGTTAAAATGACAAAGTATTAGTTAGTTAGTAGTCCATTTATTTACGGTTGTAGTCTATGCTAATTTCGGCCACTTGTTTCGGACACGAAGAGGGGGGTTCTCGCTAATAATAGGGGTGAAATATATCGCTTAAAATTCAGGACAGTGCAATGGCTAGAGTCATCAAATTCTTATGACACACAACGGCACCAGACTTCAAACTAGAAAGCAGATATCTTGCTCTGAACCTAGCTTCCGATAACTAGAAATTTGATGCGATAGAGTCGATGTCAAGAAAGGATCCTTTAAAGGTTCGCTAAAGAATTCAGATACCATATGACTCTAGTCCTGGTGGTCGGTAGTTTTCGCTCACTACTCAAAGAGCTAATCTTGGTTGAAGGTGAAGCCGATGCCAATGGCAATGCTATTTCAGCTTCAAATTCAATGCTATCAAAGCACAAATGTCATGAAAGTCATTTTGGCTATATGCACTCTGTACTGTTAAGGTATGCTTAGCGTCTCAGCCTATGTTTCAAATGTAAGCGGGTAAACTTAAAGTCAACAGTCACACAGGGCGCAACTTCGGGAAGGAGTAAATATCGCCTTAATTATGCTATTATTTAGCCCATTACTTTCCTATGAAGACGACTCCAAATATTCAAATAAGTCAACTTAAATCTTCTCCCCTAAAACCATTAGAAGAAAAGTCCGTTTATTTTTGAAACATTATTGATATTCCTGTCATCTTTCAACATGGACGCCCTTCCCTAGGAACTAAAGAAGCTCATTCTTTCATCAACATCAGCTGAAGACATCCCAAACATCAGACTAGTCTCAAACTCCCTCTCACTAGCAGCGCGAGAACCTCTCTTCTCACACCTCCATATCTCAGCCAAAGGACTAGAAGCTGAACCAAGTCAACTTGTACACATCAAGAACATCATCGCCTCACCAGAACTATCCCAAGAAGTAAAAAGTCTCGCATACACAACCTCACTCGAACCAAACAAAATATTCGAACAATATGAAAACGCCGGTTGGGATTATATACCACCAGAAACACCCAAATTTCTTGAAGACAATGGACCTTTAAAAACAGCTCTTCAATTAAGCAATCACTTTCCAAATCTGAATAAAATTCGAATCGAGTTCTCTTGTACCTGTAGCTCGCAAGTTTTAGAAGAATCAGGAGACATGCCAGCAGAAGAATCCATAGAATTCAGAACAGACGTCCTCTCAACCCTCTTCAAATCTCTAAACAACCGTCCCAACACCAACACCAACACCAACACCAACACCAACACCAACACCAACACCAACACCAACACCAACACCAACCCCATCAAATCCCTCACCATCAAAAACCTCCAAGCAGCAAATATCTGGAATGAAGAAAGGTTTCCCGTCTCTGACCTCACAAGCGTCCTGAAAGGACTTGCGGAACTTCAACTCAAGATAACAACAGCAGAGAAATATCCAATATTTGTGAAACGAATAGATGGACCCGAACAACATCAATTCTTCGCCGAATTTCCATCATTATGGTTAACGCCAACATCAGAAACCCTAGCAAATCTTACAATTCATGTAGATAGACGCGATACCTATTGGGGTTATTGTCCCAAATCCGATTTCCGAGGTTTGCATTTCCCAAAATTGAAGAGATTGGAATTTGGGAGGTATTCATTTACGCATTCTTGGCAATTGGATTGGATTTTGAGTCATGGAGATACTTTGGAGGAATTGGTATTTGATGATTGTCCTATTATTCGATTTATTGTTAATTTGGGTCGAATGGATGAGGAAGGTTATACTTTGGGAGTAGGAGAACCTGTTTCTGGACATAATTTTGTGAGGAATCCGCAAACTTGGAGTGAGTTTTTTGTGGCGTTTAGGGAAAGACTTCCGAGGTTGAGGGTATTTAGGTTTGGAGAAGGGGATTGGGAGGATGGGAGGAATTTTGATGGGTTTGGGGCGGAGGGGGAGGGGGAGGGCTTTAAGGAAGGTGTTTTTGAGGATATGTATATGGGGTTTAATTCTGGGAGGGCTCCTACTTGGATGCATATGAATGAGTATTGTATGACGGGGATAAGGGATATTGAGGATGATGTTGTTGACTACGATAATTTGATGGAGACTGTAGCTCGGAGGGTTTGATTTCTAAAATTGATACTTCTTCCTAGAAAATAGACATGGTTCGGGAAATACAGGAGTAGATTTAATCACACTAGCATGGCTAGTAAGAGTTAATGAAATCTGCAGTAATATATGGACTATAATATGTTTATTTCAGACCTGACTACGGAGGTTCCGGTCAAAAGTCGTAAGAATAAAGGCCATAGGCCTGTAGCTTAGGGGTTATAGCGTATTAGAGCCTATAGATTACCGCTTAAAGAGCCTATAGAGCCTATCCGCTTAGTGATTAAGCACTATAGTTCCCTTGCCAGCTGCCCCTGCCCTCTAAGGGGTGGAGTTTCGCTTAAAGGCCCTATAATATCCTGCCTTTAGCGTCTAAACGCCTAAAAAGGCCTATAAGAGGACGCTATAGCTACAGGCTGCTATAGGCTTTATAGCCTATATTCTTACGGCTTTTGACCGGAACCTCCGTATTTACAAACTATTTACAAAAGGACTAAAAAACCAAAACCCAAGATACTAATAACCCCATAACGAATGTTCTGGCATCAATACAAGTACAAACATACCCAGCAACAGATTTCTATCAAGAATCATTCCACCTATCTAAATTGCTAACCTCACCTGCCGACGTAGCATTCATCGAAAGCATCTGCGGCTGTAAACCACCTTGTGCAGGTGTACCACGATCCAATATACCAACCGTGTAAAGAATAAGTACAAGAAAAATAAGGAAGACTCTTGAGAGAATAGCTCGAAATGAGAGCGAAAGGAAAGACACCAAGAAAGTATTCATAATATCGAAAAAGGGCCGAAGACGATCAGCAAACGGTACTGCTTGGAATTTCTAGTAGCATACGTTAGTATCAAAGTTCTTTCGATGATAAAAGCGGAAGGCTTACCTCCAAGTATCTCCCGAAAAAGCCCTCAAGAGCGGGAGGAAGAGAAAGCTTTGAACGAGACTCATCTCTGGCAAACTCAGCGAGTAACTTTGGATGCTCGCCTAACTCCAAATCGCGCTCCTTCTCCGCTAGCTGGACGTTGTTCTCTTTGACTTCTTCATCCGAATGTACCGAGCGTCTCACAATATTCTTCATGGGCGCTTGACTTTGTGTGGTCATTGGTTCTTCCACCTCAAGTCCTCTCTTGTTGCGCATACGTATCTTCTCGTAAGCGTTGCCTCCTCCAACAGTTATAAGAAAAGTGCTAGGGTTGGGGTCATTGACCACGCCCGACTGATCAACGCCGTTGTCCGGAGCTACATCGTCGTATGGGAAACAGTACCCCTTTCCATCGAGATTGGCATTGTGAACAATTCGAGCATAGTGATTAGTGATGGAGTTGGTGTAATATGTTGAGACAACTTCGTTGTCTGGTTGTGTTGCATTGATGAGGAGGGTCGATCGATTGAATGCTGCATCCAGACGGGCTCCGATAGCGAGTAATTCGGCGGTGTTTGTAGACTGAGCTGCAAAAGCACCAGTACTCCCACTGAAGATATCTTGTGCGGATGGTTGAGTGAAACTGCCAACGTCACTGAATGTGAGTGAGCCGCTTGAAGTATTCCCTGTGAGGGTACCCCAAGAGGCTTGTGTATCTACAGTTAAAGAAGAGTTTGCATATTTGGCCCATACTTGGCTCACATAGGAGGTCCAGTAGTTCGCAAACAGCGATGAATTGAAAACCATGGCGTTAAGCGGAGAAAGAGCCCGCAAGGTGGATCCATTGTTGGCTATTATAAGCTGGTCCCACCCAGCACCATCTATAGCGTTTTGAGCAATGAGATTGGTACAGATTGTGCTAAGGCCGTTCGATGCCATGCCCGATACATGAGTGACGACTCCGCTGGAATTGGTGAGCGTCAATGCAATGGGCAGACAGACAAAGTCCACATAACTGATGTTTGCGAATAGTTGCAAGCTGTTGTAGGTGAATTCGCAAAAGTCCCATGTCAGGTAGTAGTTAGGATCGGAAGTGTTGGTAACCGAGGGCTCAACCAGCCCAGGCCCTGTCTCGCCAGGGTTCAACAGGAAGGTCAAGGTAGATCCAACACAAAACCAAATACGGCCGCCAGCAATTTGTGGAATTGTACACCAAGTAGTCGAACCTGGGCCGCCAAGTGGAATGGCACAGTTCGCAGAAAGCTTGGTACCGTTTGAGCTGGGGTTACTGGGATAGTATACAGTCTCCCCGTCAGATTCAATCATGCATACAGCATTGTCTTGGTTAATTGCAAGGCCAGTGATATAGGCGTAGACTGTGCTTGATGTAGTTGAGTTATACAAGCCGATACTCAGGGTCGACGTGTCAGAAGTAGCTGTTGACTCGACCGGCTTCACTAAGATGTTCTGTTTTGTCTGGATTGTCGTAGCATCGTCAACAGTTGTAGGAGTGGGTGTAGTGGTATCCTGTCTCTCGGAGACAGAGTGGTAAGAACGAAGTTTGCTTGGTTCGATGATAAGCTCTCCTGAGAGCCCTTGGTTTTTCCTAGTAAGACCCATTGTAGTGGGTTACTGTGTAGTCGATGAAGAAAGAATCTAAGTATGTACAAGCTGCCAAATTCTTGGCTATGTCCGGTGTGCTGGACTGCGTGTAGTGCTGAAAGGCTTCTGACTGACTAAGTTGTCGATGTCGTTGGTATTCCAAACCATCTTCGCGAAGGGAAGGCCTGGAATATATCCATTACATCTTCTTTCCAGAAGCATATGCTTCAACAAGGGTAAGGACGAATCCGAAGCTGGAATGAGAAACGTTACATGCTCATACGTAACGCAGACGGAAAAGTGTCATTTCAATGCTCTTCCAAATCCCGTGATGATGAGTCGTGATGCGTGGGCTCCAGCGGCTAGCCATCACAACTTGACAAGCAGTCAAATGATTCTACCATGCAAAATCAACGACCCTTGTGAAATTCATAACAGGGTCGAATTATAACCCTGGAATGTACCATCACTGGCTGCAAGGCACCAGCGTGATGCGCAAGATATGCAGGTACGACTTGTGGCACATGGGCAGTTCTACAAAGGATGGGACGAACTAGCATTTGATAGAGCTATTTGCGTTTATCACCGATTACTTAATCGTCGTCGTGTCGAATCACCAGAATTAAGATCAAGAATTCAGTTATTCAACCAGTGTCGGGCCTTGCCGAGCTCTGTCGCCTCTGCTCCGTGACAACTTGAAACGACAACTGGATGATTGTTAGTTTTAGAACGTGACCTTGTTCATCAGTCGTTAGTCGTAGAACTGACTCGTAGGTAGACCATCAAGGCAAATATTAATGCACTTGCAGAAGTTCAACTATTGATGTTTGATATAGCTTCAAAGTCCACGTGGAGGCACAGCATCAGAGATGCTCTCATTGTGCCACAGCCCTCACCTTAGGCAGACACTTCGCAATCCTACGCCAGAATCCGTAAAATGCAGAGACATAATAATGGCACGTACAAGAGCTCAACGGCCCGACTACGAGTACAATCATCAGTAGAGTAGATGAAAACAATGCCAAAAGCAGAACTCACATGGAAACGCCTACTAGTGCACATAGGCGCGGTTAAAAGAGTAGTGTGACAGTTGCAAATGATAAGGATCAGAAGTCAAGAGTGATTTTGAAGGATCTCGGAGATAATGTTGATTCGACAAAAGGGTCCTCCTTCGGTCGCTTTAATCTCCGTACCCCCTGCTGACTTGCCGAATTTTTTCTCCATGCAATCATTAGCAAATCGTCAGCAAATCAACAGCTACGAAGCACTACTCGCTCCAAACTGATTCGATCACCGGTCGGTAATCGGCTTCACGGACGGTTAAGCAAGTCAACTCACCTGTCAACCCCCGCAAAATCAAGAAAAGGAGAAACCGCGGAGAAGTCCCAGAAGTTCCAGACTCTCGAAAGTCAGCCTATCAGAGCTTCAGAGGGAGCATTGCGACTTCTAGTTTGAGAAAGCGGATCCAAATCTAGAAGATCGGCTTCGGGTACATACTCCTTTCGCAACAGCCTAGAGCATTGGCAATATAAGTAACTTGAGAGTGCTATACTTCATAACAAAAAGAGAACATCAGGCGAGTACGACATGGACGAAACCTAGATGCAGATCCTTTCTGGATATCAATATCGACCCTGCCCTTCCAGAAACGGATTGATCCTTCCAAAGAAACCGTCCGCACTTCGATCCTTCGTGAAGCCAGGATAATTATGCACCTGGTCCTTTCCTACCACAACCTCCACGCTTACACCTACATTTTTCAAATGCTCCACAAGCTTGATAATCCCAGGCTTAAAAATCTCAACCTCGCCGTATACCATAAGCGTTTTTGGAAAGCCCTCGTAATTATAGCCTTCAGGAAGATCGTTGCGTGCAGGTGAGAGTAAGGTAGCCCTTAGGTCAGGCCTATTCTCTGAGTACTGGTATTGAACCATACTACACATCTCGGGGCCTATAAAGTCCAGATCCAATAGTTCAGCATCTCCCTGAAAATCATCAACAAGGTCAACGAATGGAGAGATGAGAATCGCGCTCCCCGGCCTCGGAAGGTTATGTCGACGGAGGTATAGAAGGACAGTTACGGCAATTCCTCCCCCCCCCTGAATCGCCCATGATGCTAATGTTCTCCGGAAGGTAACCTTCCTCAAGGAGATAATAGAAGGCCGCTACTCCGTCTTGTAGAGCTGCAGGAAAAGCAGTCTTCTTTGTGACACATTTTCGAAAGTTGACACCTAAAATCGGTATCTTTGACACTTTCATAATGTTCCATGGAAGTGGGGTTTCAATAGGATGTCCTTGAACCATTCCTCCTCCTACAAAGTACATCATCACTTTCCTTTCTACTATCGGAGTCGTATCTGTGAGTGGTGACTGCATTCCAGATACCCACTGCCAAAAGCAAGGGCATGGTTCGGATTCTACGGTCTCGTATTTTGCGTCGCCAACCACTTTCTCTGAACAGGGAGGTACAACAACTAAAGATGCATGATTATCTTTTGCCAGATTCCCAATATTTTTGCGTGCTTTATCAGAAAGAACATCCGACGGTGGCCTGGTTCCTGGATTTGCAGCCCAGATGAGGTATGCACCGAGTAATCTGAGAGCACGGTAACCAAATCCCCAGCTGTGTCGCCCGTAGAAAGTTGTTCCCACCAGCGTATCGAGAGCAATTAGGGGAAGTTGGAAGAAGTACAGCCCTGTGATTAGGAGGCCTCGGCCTAGTCGGACTGCGTTCTCATAATGGGGAGAGGTGGCTTGCCAGGCTTGAACTGAGGATGCTGAATGATATTTGCCCTTCGCCATCGTAAATTCTCACAAATACAGACAAGAGACTTTTTTAATTAAAGGAAAATACTCCTACTAATAATAATATATCTTCTCAAAAATCGGTACGACCTTGGTCCGCTTTTGTACGGAAGGTACTCTCGTACTTTCGTACAACGAGTACGAAATAGGGGCGGATGTTAAAACACCCGGTCCCGAGGTAGAACTGAGGTTTGGCTTAGTCCACGTGTCCAAATAAAGCATTTTAAACCTCGTACAGACTCGTACGGGCCATCCGGGAAGGTTAGCTGAAGAACGATGCCAAGAACAATGCATTTTTGATAACCATGGTATCTTTGTTGATCCGATACTGAGCCCTGCTTGGGCCTCTCAACACAAGTACTGCAGTTAACATACAAATTAGTTTGACTTGGACCAAGACTTTATCACCTTAGGTTACGACAATAATTGATGCTTGAGTTGATTTTCTAAACCTAAGTCGGGAGAGCAGAAGCATTGAAGTTTTAACATAAGCGATCGCTAAACTGCGTCTTCTAAACTTTAATCCCTAGCATGACATTTCACAGCACAGCCAGGAGATAACGCTATACTAGATTACCAAGGTCGATAACGGCCTAAGCAAAGCTGTAATTCACATATAACACGGAGTCTCTAGCCTCTCAGCGACCAATAATGTTGCTGTTAGCTGAGGCGTAGTTGGCGTAGTATACATTGTTGTTATTGTGCTATGAGCTACGTCTAAATAATTTCCACTTTGAAAATTATCGAAATCATAAATGGAAGTTTACCGAAGATATTTGATGAAAGCTATGGGTTACTACTACTGAATAGAATGTGCGAAGATAAATAGACTCTGAATCATTCAAAAGTTTTCACTACGCTCTTCTTCCTCATATGTTTTGTCAACTGTATTTGTCAACTGTATTTGTTTCAATCTTAGTGTCAGTGGAAGGGAAGAAATAGCCAGGGCCTAGTGCAACGTTACAGACTACGAATAGCGACAACATCATCACCCACAAAACAGGATCCATGGCAATGAATCATCACGCACTCGTGGGTTTCTTACTTGTGTTTAGAGATCAGTTTACACTGTGTATATGCACTGAATAATCATTGAGTTTAAAATTACACTATCAAATAGGGAGTCCTTGTAACTGCCAATTGTGGCGTTCTTATTTACACATCACTCCGGAGAACGTGCTGGCATATCTTTGATCTCCTCTTGATCTTCTAATATCTCTCTGCCTTTCCAAGATTTTCGAACACAAACGCTTCCTAACCTTTTGTGGGTATCATCACACTCACTCAGACCTTCTATTAACCGTAGTATATACTTTTTGTAGTATAATTGCATGTTTTACTACACTTAACTCTGACTTACATTATTAACAAGGACTAAGAAAGAAGAAGTTACTAGAACTTAATGTTCTCTTTTATCTAACATTAGTTAAACTTATAAGCAAGTGATAGTAACGACTGTTATAATAATAGCACTAGATTTCATGGTTATAATCTACTTTATCTCGTTTAGTAGGAGTCTCTAGCTTTATAAATTTCTATTCGCAAGTTGTTCTTGAGTTCTTAGGAATTATAGTAAATACTTTAAGCACAAAGACACTACAAGGTTCTCTTCCCTATAAAAGAAACTTTAAAGCAACCTTTGCTAAACTATTCTATTCTCTCTTATCCTAGAAACAACCTTCTAGAGATAGTTGCTAGTACTATAGCTAGGTTTAGAGTAGTATTCCTCCTATTATCCTAACTTAAAAGTATAACACTCTATCTCTTTAGACTTAGGCTTAGGCAGAAGTTACCTGTATAGTGCATAAAATTGCCTTGCTAAATACTCTAAAATAGAGAATTTTTGTTGCTAAGATTTTACTAAGGTCTGTAGAAAAAACCTTATTTTCGCAGTAACCACTTCTTCCGTGACATTCTTCTTCTCCATCGTACCTTCCAAGAAGCAAACTTATTCTTTCCCTTAACGCCCTTCGATTCACTTTCAACCTTACCTAATAATACCACTATCCTTCGAAACAGGTATCTCAAGGTTTTATATCTATCTCCACCACCTAGCTCGCGCAGTCTCTGAACCTCAAATACATCCCGAACACGCCAATAATCAGCCCTTGGTTCTCTTTCCGAAGTCAATATGACAGGCCAACCTGCGTCGACGCGCTTCCTGGTGATCTCAGACACACACGACTTTGATTTCGACAGTGCCACTAGGGCTTTCTGCTTACCCGTAAAGAAAGTGGACGTGGTTATACACTGTGGTGATTTGACCAACGTTGGTGGTTCATCCGCATTCAAAAATGTCCTTAAGATGCTCGGTGCAATTGATGCCGAGAAAAAGCTCGTTATTGCTGGCAATCACGACTTGGATTTAGATGAAGAATATTGGCGAAGTTCCCTACAGGATGGCGATGATCCCGAGGAAGTCAAAAACGAGCATTTGGAAGAGCACGCTACCGCAATAGATATCATGACGGGATCCTTGGCAGCTGAAGCCGGTGTTACCTATCTCGAGGAAGGTACATACACCTTCACCTTGAAGAGCGGCGCAAGATTCACGGTTTATGCTTCACCATATCAGCCAGAATTTAACAAATGGGCCTTTGCTTATGAGCCCGCAAATGATCGATTCAATCTTCCAGGACAGGTTGCGACAGGAGTTACATCGATAGCTCAGAACCCTGTTCCGGACTTCCCAGGAGTCGACATTATGATGACGCATGGACCGCCGAAAGGGATTTTGGACAAGTGTGAACAGGGAAATATGGGTTGTGAAAATCTTCTTCGGGCTGCTAGACGCGCAAAGCCAAGACTATATTGCTTTGGACACATTCATGAAGGGTACGGCTCGAAGTTGGTCACATGGGACACTGAGAAGGAAGAATCACATACAAACCCTTATCCTAAATCACAGCTCTTTTCTGTAAAGTTTGGGAAGGAAACGTTAATGGTTAATGCGGCGATTAAAAACGAGGAGAACAACACTAACAATGCCCCTTGGTTGATCGATCTCGAGCTGCCTTGTACAATACCTCTGGAAGGAGATGTCAAGGAACGGACTAAAAATATTGAGGAAGACGGCAAGTTTCTTCATGGGATACTCCATACTAGCGAGTAGAAGCCAGCGATACGCGACTACAATAAGATACCAGCTGGTCTAGGCCTACTTCGCTTAGGTATGGTGTGTGGAATGCTATCGTGGTGCCGCTATCATGACTTACAGGAAAAGTTATCAGTAATAAAACTCTTTGCACAGATTGACCAGTCTGGTATTGTGAATTTAAATGCGAATTCTTTGTATTGTTGATAAGTTGTAAAGGGCTAGTATTGTTACTAACGATAATCGAAAGAGAGCCTTGAATGGCTTTGAAGGGACCCTCAATGGTTATAAAGTTTGTCAATGAATTTACTTAGAACAATACTGCCTAACAATTGAAACTTAATACAATAGGAGAGCTGTTTATGGTTCCACAACATTGATCGAGTAAGCCTAGACCTTGAAACTTTTCGTCTCTGTCTCGCGATTTTTCAAGGTGCAGGAGATCTTGAATATACCGACTAGTAAGTTTTACATCTTGTTTTTTAAGTAGTAAAGTAACTAACATATCCTATAGAACCGATGAATACCAAGCAAAGTTGGACAAGTACATTCGCAAGGGCGTCACAGGTAGCAATGCTGTTATTCGAAACCGCCGAACTTTGGGGAGGTTAAAGGCCACTTTAGGTCGTCAGATGAAATGTAGCAGCAAGAACATGTGAACAGTCGAGAGTCATAACACTAGATATTATATAGACAGGAACTGCACAATAAATAAAAGTGTCAAATATACAAGTGAACCTATTTGACCTAAACCCCATCCTTCCTAGCAACAACCTCCTCCTCCCTCCCCTACTAATGCAACATAATAGCAACCTCCCCCATTATCCTCTTATTAAAGTCTCCATTAAGAAAATGCTACGCCCTGTAGACAGATTAAGTGAGACTGGTGTTCATGTTCATACAGCACTTTGCGAGCATTGAATGTCGGGATTTTAACTGTATACTTTGGGCTCTAGCATCAATGGAGACACAAGATTTCCTAGGGGCTTGGAGACCATGTTTTTGCGTAGGACAAGTGCCTTGGTCTAGATATTCTAACCTGCATTCGTTCTAGTTTAACCAAGGCTGGTAAGTTAAATCAGTAGCACTAGTGTACAAGTAAAACAGTTGCTTTACATTATTTAATAAATAGCTAAAATACATTTCCATCCTATGAGCTACAAAGACACAAGTATTCATGGCAATTGTTGAGTAGCAACTTTCTACACATCCCTTTCCAAACCCAATTTAGATAATACAGGAATATCTATCAACTGACAAATTTCAAGTCCAGCCCTATCCTTGATTTTCGAAGCTAATCTACCCGCATTTGAAGTCTCGATCACCAAGTAAGCATCCAATGCTCCAACCGTATCATTTCCCATGTACTTCAAATCAATCGATCTGTCCATGTACGATGAACGACACCTTCACGCCAACCTCCCCTCCTTCAAAACCACACCCTCCTTCTCCCCCTCCCAATCCACCCCCTTAGGCCTCTCAGTCCTCAACCCCCAAAAAAGCCACTCCTCTACCCAACCCCCCACCAAACCAACAACCCAACTGAACCTCCACCCCAAACACACAATCCCCACACCCGCCACAGCATCAAGAACCCAATGATTAGCAGTACCCAAAATCGTAATCAACATAAGTACAGGCCAAAAAGGAGCCAAAAACCTAACCCACCTCTGTTCACCCCATCTCCAAAGACACCAACCAATAAAAGCACTCGTACCAAAATGTAAACTCGGCATAGCAGCGATTATAAGTTTGAAACGATTGTTTGTCCATGCTGTTTGTGGGGTTGTATGGAGTGTGTCTGTGTAGTTGTAGGATGTGGGGAGGAGTCGGGGTGGTAGGCAGCGGTAGAAGGTTAGGAGGATGAAGGCTAGCCAGTTGTTTAGGAAGAGGGTTCGGCGGATTTGGCGGTAAATGGGAGGTGGGAGGTAGGTGTATGTGTAGACTATGAAGAGGACGCCTAGGAGGACTATGGGTAGAATTTGAGTTAGCATTGCTTGTCCCGGAAATCGTTTTGAGACTGGAGATAATTGATTTGCAAAACATAGAATAAAAAGAAGAGGAAATAGGAATACTCACTATGAGAAAAATAAACCGTAGCAAGCCCCCCAAAAAGCCACGGCACATTCCCTTGAATCCACCTCTGCAAACCCAACTCAACATCAATGCCCAACATCTTCTCCAACTTTAAAATATCCAGAGCATGCTCCTCCGCCTTCTTCCATACATCGTGATTCCCGGCAATTCTAGTCGCAGAATAAGCTCTGGCAAGTTGATATACCTACTCGATACACAAAAGTTAGCCTCATACACCCACCAACTCCTCACTTAACTCAATAAGCAAGCCTCCAGTGAGTCCAACCCATTAACAAAAAAAAAGAAGCAAAGAGGGTAAGAATAGAAATGAACAAACATACCCAATAAGTCAAATTCCAATACCCAATCTCCAAAATAAACGGAAAATAAGCTAAGAATCTCGAAGTAAGATTCCTACGAAACCTCGAATTATCAGGCCATAACCATGACCACTTCCCCTCGGCCCTCCTTCTACTCTCCTCCAGACCCTCTTTCTCATCTTCGTGAATCCTACATCTCCTCTTGCTATTGTTACCACCCCAAGGCCCCCGACGATTGATGAGAGCACCAGCCGTGAAGAGAAATGCTATAGCTGTTATCACACACGATTAGCATTCACTTCTTCACCCCCATCCCGTCCCCATCCATTCATCCATCCATCCACTCCCCGACCAAACCCAGAGCGAACAATACGAACAACGTACCAAGTGGTTCAAAAACATCCTTCATTTTACTCCCACCATCACTACCACTAGTGCTCATTATCAACCTAGCCTCCTTCTTTCTGAAACTCCTTAAAATTGTTTAATTCTTCCCTAGAAGCGAATCGGATGTGAGTAACTGAATGAGTGAGTGAGTGAGTGGAAGGGCAATTCACAAGAGTATTCTTATAGCAGGTAGTGAAAGCTGGAAAGAGGTAGCAAACGGTGAGGCTGGCTGCTTACTATAGTTTGTCCTACTTTAACGTGATGGGATGCAGCTGAAGGAATGTATTAAAGACGTGAATGGCTGTGATATATACTACGATTGTTTGTGACGTGCCTTCCACGTACGCATGCCCCCAATAGATGCAGATATGAGCCACAAGAGAGTAGCATTTCGCTCTCTACAGGTTGGAAGTGATCCATGTACCTTGCGTCCAGAAGCAAGATACTCCGACGCATCCGAATGGTACTTCATGTATGTCAAGAATATCCGAGGACTAAACTTGGCAATAGCCAAGGAACACTAAAACATCATTCACTATTCACATTGCAAATGGACAGTAACATGGTTGCCAAGTTTAAATTCAACGCAGAGAATATGTAGCTAAAGGAATAGCCCGCACATCCCCTATACAGGCACAATTAAAGCCTCCATTGCTTGCAATAGTGTAGCGTAGCGCAAAGATCCCTCTCACACTTCACGCCACCCACCCGACTCCTCCCCATCTACACGGTGCAAAGCAAGAAGGAAACAAAAGGAAATCGAGAAAAGGAAAATAAAACAAGCGTCCCTCCCCAGAAGCGGCCAGACCATTTCCATAATAAGCAACCCCCATAATACGTTTTCTGTCAAGCTTTCGAAAGATGTTCTCTGTCCGAAGCTGTTTGTTGAAGTAGGGTGATAGGCAGGTGAAAAGAAGCAAGCTTCGGCCATTGCTTGTAGGAGGGTTAGATATTAACCACCCGGCGCTATCTCATCTGGCGTCCCCACTTCTCCGCATTATACCATCCCCAGAAGTGCTCTCTGCCAGTCATTGCAAGTGTCGAAAGAAAAAAATCAAGGAGAGAAGGAAATCGTACTCGTAAACAAATATCTCGGTAAGACAGAGGGTCTGCTCAGAGTGCCACGCCGCCAAAGAGATTGGTCGGTGTTTTTGGAAACGAGCTTGATGACCATGCCCTTGCTTTGTTTGCTTGTGATCAAACGTAATCGATGTTGAGTAGTGCTATCGATGCCAGCACATCTACGAGCGACGGGATTGATGAATTCGTTTTCGTTGTTGTCTCGCAAAGTTGATGTAGTGACATCGGCGTGCCGTTCGATCGCTTCGGGATGGCCGACGATTCTCGCTTAGTGCGAGTAGTCATGCCAAAAACCAAAGCTCCTCGAGCCATTGTAGTAAAATCCATACACGAAGAGTTGAGAGCAATACAAAGCAATCCATAATGAGATGAGTTGTCATGGCCAAGCCATAATCAAGCATGTCGTCCGCAAGACAGCCAGGTTCAGTCAACAACAGGTTTGATAATTAAGCAACACGAGCCGCCAGAGGCCGAAGATCGAGCATGAAGGCCGACCAAGGAGGTTCGTCGTCCGAAAGAAATCAATACCATTGCTGTCCGGTCTGGTCATCCCGCTTAGGCCGAGTAGCATATCCAGTACCAGTTGCAGCACCCTTGGAGGCAGAACGCAGCCTATTTTCGGAGACTAAAGCGTCAGCCATCCAGTCAGCATACTATTCTCCCCGCGGCCAGCGTCCGAAACACACTAAACGCGAAGAGGAAATATCCCTTACAAGGAACTCCGGGAATGGTAACAACTCACATCCTGTCACTTCCGCCAACGGCTCTGTTCGTATCCGGGGTGTCGATGGCTCCACTGGCACCACGCTCAATGACCTTGCGGCGGGATCCGGAGATGGCACCTGGCTTGGAGGCACTGGAAGCATGTTGTGGGGTTACACCGGCGGTGGCAGCATTGGTACGGGTACGGCCTGGCTTCTCATCCTCCTCCTGGGCGGGCTGTTGGCCAGCAGCCTGGGCGATGGCCTGGGCATTCTTCTGGTATTTGTAGACAGTCCAGTCAAAGACATAATCGTATTGGAAACCCTCGCGGACGAAAAGGTCACGGAAGATCTTTCGGAGGTAAGAGTAATCTGGCTTATCGTCGAAACGAAGGGAGCGAGTGTAGTTGAGGTAGATAGCAAATTCGTTGGGGAAGCCACGGCAGAGGACTTCAGTTGGGGTAGTCATCTTCTTCTCCATGATACGGTCATACTTCTGCTTCTTGGTAGCAGCCTTCAATCCTTGCCAGGGAAGGGAGCCACGGCAGAAGTAGAGCATGACATACCCGAGAGACTCCATGTCATCACGACGGGATTGCTCTGTATACATAGTTAGCTTTGGAATTTCTGTAATTGATTAGGGGAACATACCGACACCCAAGTGAGTGTTGATTGAAGCATAACGAGCAGTACCAGTCAAGTTCTTGTTCTCACGGTATGGGATGTGGAAGTGGGTCTTTGGGTCACGGTACTTCTTGGCGAGACCGAAATCGATAACGTTGACCTGGTTGCCCCGCTTACCAATGCCCATAAGGAAGTTGTCGGGCTTGATATCACGGTGGATGAAGGACTTGGCGTGGATGTACTCAATGCGGGAGATGAGCTGGTCGGCAAGGAGAAGGACGGTCTTCAAGGAGAACTTTCGGTTGCAGAAGTTGAACAGATCCTCCAAACTGGGTCCGAGAAGGTCAAGGACCATAGCATTGTAATCACACTCGGTGCCAAACCAGCGGACGAATGGGATACCAACGCCTCCAGCGAGGGACTTGTAGACGCGGGCCTCATATTCGAGTTGTGGGTGCTTGGCCTTGACGCTCTCAAGCTTAATTGCAATCTCTTCGCCAGATATGATGTTTGTTCCGAGGTAAATATCACCGAAAGAACCAGAACCGATCTTTCTGCCGATGCGGTATTTGTTGCCGACGCGAAGATCCTACACGACGTTAGCATACTGCCTGGGCCCTGCTAGAAGCATGTGTCCAAAAGCAATGTGAAGGAAAGAGACGTGGAGCGGAAGTCGGAATTATGTACACTAGCACAAGGCTGAGGCCGAGGATCAAATATGAAGATGGGCATCCTCTCGATCTCGACCATGAGCTTTAGTGTGAAATTGATTGACACGACAGTGCTTGCAGAGGCTGAAGAAAGGGAGTATAAACCAGAGGGTTGGATTTCGACTTGGAAGCGGGTGGATTCACCATAGTAGTCATATTTGAACTATGGACTCTGGGTATCGGTATATCCGATACTTCGAGTCGTATGTGTTGATTGATGTGTATTAGTTGAGGTCGAGATGTTCGACGGAGGGAGGAGCAGGTACTAAAGAAGAGTTTATGTCAGTCTGAGGTATATTTGTTGCGGTCAGGGTGCCCCATTCAGCGGTGTGGTGTTGAGGCGAGATAACGTGTGTCTCTCGTCAGGCTAAGGTGAGGGCACGGTGACGAACGTGAACAACAACGCAGAAGTTGCAAGTTCACGATCAACCCACGCCGTGGGATTTAAAGTGCTTGTGCTGGCTGCAATATGGTGGTGGTGGTGGAGGGGTTGGAAATGTTCATTGTACATACCTGCTGCTGTTCCTGCCCTGTTCGAGGACCGGAGGATTCTGGACCGACCGTTCAGGTTGCTGCTGATCGGGCTCTGGCTGCTTCGACGAATGCGAAGACAGATGGGAGATGGGACGTGAGGATGCAACTCTCGATGGGCCTCGTCCGTAGAATGAGGAAATCCAGAGATCAATTCTCTGGGGGGCGGGGTTGTTCTCGTGGAACGTTGGTTGTAGATGTGGATTGAAGAAGAGGGAGGAGGAGGATTGGTGATGGAATCAGGATGGATTGCTAGGCAATGGCGCTAAATCATAAGCGATTCACCTCCACGCTAAGACACTTCCGGCTGAGAACGCCTGGATTCTGGGTTGATCGCTTTTACCAGGCAAAAGAACGCATAGCTGCTGTCGGTATCAAAATAGCATAATAATAATGCCCTTGGGTGCAGGACCTTCCTTTGTCTACCTTGTTCCCATGCATAACAAAACAATCAATCATTTTTATTATTATCATTATCATTATTTGAATGCGCTCAGCACCCCCAAGATTTGATCTGCAAACGTGTCTGCTGAATAAAGATCATCTCATCCTTTTCTTCTTCGCTCCCACCACCGTTCAGTAAAAAAGCCAATGCCATGCCATGATTCATGAGCCACGGCCGAGTCCCCGAAAAGCGAGTAAAGGCCTGAACTCCTTGACCTACCGGTACTTTGATCCTAGAATAATTGCGGCTTATTATTATTCCAAGCTGCGAACTAGCTACAATAATGAGGCCCAAAAGTGTGCCGTGGCCCGCCAGCCCCTAGGTCGAAGGCTAAAGGCAGAAGGCAACAACAACAATAATAATAATGTGGAAAAGAAGGCGATTCAGGTTGCGTGAGAGCTGAGTTGAGAAGGCGAAAGAGAGGCCGAGTCGGTGACGGGAGCAGGAGAGAAGTCAGCTTTTGCGCCCTGATGCCCCTCTTTTCTCGAAGCCCAATTGTTCGTATCTACCCAACTACATGAATCAAATCAAAAGAACAGGAACTTCAGAAGAGGGCCTCCCAAAATTCACGCACGCATGAGAGCTTACCCCTTCAGTAAGACCGCCTCCGCCCTTTATGTTTCACGTCGTCTCGACTCTTCGCCTCTCTTGCCTCCCCTTCGTCCCTTGGGAGAAACAGGTGAGGAAAGGGCGTAGCGGTACTTTCAACTTCAGGCTGTCATCCGTAAGTACCTAGTGCCGTGCGAAATCAAACAATAAAGTCAGAATAATTGAACTTTTGCCAGCCCTGCCCTGTCTACCTAGGTACTTCCTTGCCTGCCTACAGTAAAGACATCATCAATTTCGAGATTCCCAAGAAATATATTTCTTTTCTTTTGCCTTGTCTCACTCTCATATCCAAGAGATCTTTCTGCATTGTATCTGCCGTTGTCCCAAAATCAAGCTCAGTCCTCACAAAATTACATTATTACGCCCATTATGCCCCGGACTGTAGATCTTGCAATTGATTACTATTTGGTACACGAGGTACACGAGGTGCCCGAATGAGGGCCTCGGTCTTGGCAATGCTTTACCTCTAAAACTGACCGCAAGAGCGCCTGAAACCTTTCCAGGCTACCCCCATCATATTGCGCGATTAAATCACCGATACAAATTAATCTACCTCTCTTCATCTTAAATATCATTTATCTCCCAACCCCAAAAAGCCACTAATATCAAATTCTCCGTGCTACAACTACTGTACCTTGGTACACCCAACCTTTCCCAAATAGCCTTGCAAACAGCCCAAACAGCCTTGCCTACCACCAAATTAGCAACCCCAAGCCACCTATCTCACCCATCTCACCCCACTCTATCACCGCAAGCCAGCCTCACCAGTGCACCTCACTCCTCACAACCTCAAGGCTCACTCACCCACCTCTCCACAAGTGACAACGCCCTCAGCACCCAATCATACTCCCCGACTCAACATCTCGCAATCACCTCACTCAAAGCCCACCATACCTCAATAGGAATTCCACCCATCAACTCGAATCCCAAAGGTGATCACCATGCATCATAACAGCAGACGAGCAAGCAAGCAGCGGTAAAGAGACCGAACCCGGGTCAACTACTGGTACGGTAAGTTCTCGATCACGAACCGGTGCAATCTAGTGACGGTCGAGTGATCGAGACCCTGACATCCACTACCACATCGCACCGCACCGCATCCTACAGGACCTACAGTACACCCCCATCTCCATATACAGTATGCAGCACCACAAAAACGTACGTCAGTACATCAAGACATCTGATTTCCCATTTCTGAAAAGGCGAATAAAAGCGAATAAAAGCAAATATCTGCAAACATGCTGCAAACAGTTCATCGTGCATTTGACCTATTCTTGCTGTGTTGGTACCATAGCATGCGTACCATTTCTCCATACTACGAATAGCCTAATCATGCACCAATATGTAAGAAACTGGAGGAAGTTTCCGAGGCTACACCAGTCTCGATGTTTGGAAATGGGGATACCTCTGTACTACATCCAATTATACCCACCAGACACAATCAATCAATACAATACAATCACCTCTATATATCCTCCTCCGAATCAAAAGGAAACATGATGATAACGAATAATAACAAAACATCCAATGATCTCTCCTCTGTAAATCCTCCCTCTATCTAATTCGATCAAGTCGAGTCGTGGAGGTACACAAACAATTCATCCGGCAGTAAAAGGATTCCCCAAAAATATCCCATTCAAATGCAAGTCATCGAACAAATCGAAACCCCGAGCCCTCCCAAAACCATGACCGTGGTTCCATCCAGAAGACAAGAATAAACTTTCAGTAGGACAGTACATCGCATGTACATTGCAGGTCTCAAAACCTGCGTGCTACAGTTATGTATCCGCAAACTTCACGTGCATTTTCACTTCAACATAAGCAGAAATAAGTAGATGTCAAATCCATTCAATTCAATCGATGAATCCCATGAAACACCCTAGCTATCGTTTCCCATAGAAGTCATATTTCCCACAGTTTTAATCAAGGAGGTAATCGATGGATAATGCGTCAAACGGCACGTTCCCCGAACCCTATTGTATTGTACATTACATCTGTTCCAGCGAACGACAAGAATCTTAATCAAAGTCCCGGTCCCTCATCAATAGCCGGACAGTCCTTCTCCAAATCTCTCTTCTCTTTCCCTGTTCTCTCATCTCCAAATAACACAAAGATAGGCGAGTAGAATAAAGGGGCTGCACTCCATGTACGGTAATCCCCTCCATGCACCAAGTCGTTGTAATAGACAATTAGCCTTACAAAAGAAAAAGAAGACGAAAAGTAGAGGGCGATGAATAAAGGAAAACGTGTAGAAGTGAAAAAATAATTCCACCGTCATCATCCAAAATCCAACAACGCCTTCATTGCAAAAGAAAAAGTAGAACTCGTGCCTGCGTGTCGAGCATGAAAATAAAAAACAGGGTCATCTTCCCGGGCTGGCAAAAAAATATTATATGCAAGAACCCAATCTCATACTCCACACACTTTCGTCATAAATGTCGTTCGTTACGCGAGGGCTACATCAGATCAGCTTAGACCAGGTTGACCTGGCTCTGATTTGAGTGCATTCCTGCAACGCCTACTTCTCTTCCACTAGGACTCATCTCCCTCCTGCTTGGAGAAGTTGGCTCACGGGAGGCATTACTCCCCTTCCTGCTTCTCGATTCAGCCTCTTCCGCATCCAGCCTCTTCCTCCAGTCGGCCAAACTGCTACTCAACTCGGGGCCCTTGTTCGCGTTGGCCACGGGACGATCATCAAAATCGAACGTGTTGCTTATGCGATAATTTTTGTTGGTGGTCTCCCAATGTGTTCGGAGGGATTCAAGCTCATTTGCCAGACTATCAAGCGCCATCGAATTTCGATTATTTCCACCTTCACCAGCGTAAATAGAATCTTCGGAGACACTGTCGTGACCACTAAGGTTACGTTGATGTGAAGCGGCAGCACCATTAGTGGACTCCACTTGTCGAGACTGCCGGCGGTATGTGTCAACCGATTGCTCGACTTGGTCGAGAAGCAAAGACACCTTTTGCTCTGCATCCTGAGCTCGGCGTTCGAGTAGCGCATTCTCTTCCTGGAGCTGTGCCAAGTTTGATCTTGCTTGTTGTGTGCTTGTCGCTAGTTGGCGTTGAGTTTCTTGGTGGCTCACCTTCATCTGGTCTCGCTCTTGCTGTGCGCTTTGTAACTCATTCCTCACCTGAGCCAGTTGCTGTTCAAGTTTGGAGACCGAGGTTTTAAGATCAGCCTGAAGAGATTCAATCTGCTGATTGAGGTTCGCCCGCTCCTCCTCCCACCCATCTGGTTCTGCGCCCTTCTCATCTGCTTCTATCAGCTGATCCTTCAATTTGGCATTTTCGGTCTTGTATTTCGCCAACTCGTCTTTCATGCGCTTAAGCATCTTTTCAGTTCCCTTGACATAATGCACCGCAGATTGGTAGTCGTTCTCCAGTTGGCTAAGCTTTTCTCTGTAAGCACTCTCCGCTTGCTGTTCACGGGCTTCGTATGTCTCCTTTGTCTCCTGATGAGCAGCCATAGCAGCGGCCAGTTGCTGCTCGAGTTCGCGATGACGGAGTAAGTCCGGTGTGTTGGATCCAGATCGAGGGCTACCTAGTCCACGCACACGGGCGGCAGTAGTTGGGCTTATGCCACGCTCGACAAGGATGTCTTTCAAAGTGTTGTGCTGAACGTGAACGGCATTTGTCTCCAATTGCTGGTTGGCGATCTGATACTTCATTTCTGAGTTTGCAGCCTGCAGAGACTGTGTTTCACGCATTGTAGCTTGTAGCTGCTTCCTGATCGACATGCCTTCACGGCTTGCTTGCTCTTGGTAAGCTTCCAAACCAGCAATGCGCTCTTCGGCACTTCGTAGTTTTTCAGATGCGGCATCGGCAGCAGCTTGGTATTTTCGAGCTAAAGCATTAGCTGCTTGAGCTTGTCCAGTGAGTGCTAGAATGCGGTCCTCATTCGAATCACCTCTGATGCCAACGTCGCGTGCTGCTATCCTGTCCAGGCCGGACAATACTGCTTCACGATGGGTACGAGCTTCATTTGCGTGCTGTTCTGCCAGCTCTTCCGCATCGCGCATACGTCTTATAGCAGTTTCAAGCTCTGTTGTTTGAGTTTCATGCTCGGCTTTGAGCATGCTTAGCTTCCCTTCTATCTTCTCACGTTCCGTACGCTCTTCTTCCAGCTTACGCTCGAGCAAAGATTTCATGCCTGCAGCAGCACTAATAGCATCACGAAGCGAATCCAAAGTCTCGCTGTGGTCCTTCGATGATCCAACGGCTTCTTGGTGGCGTTTTTCCAAGTCCTCCTTCTCTGCTCGTGCCAATTGAGCACCAGCCAAAGCTTCTGCGCAGACGATTGCCTCTTCTCGCGACTTGATCTGAAGCTCGTGAAGCTCGGCTTTCAATCCTTCGACCTCTGTGGAGTTCTGCTGTTTGTACGTCTCCAGCTCTGCCATTCGGGTTTGAGCAGTGTTGGCCAAGTCCTCGGCGATCTTTCTGTTTCGCTTTTCAGCTTCAACTTGAGCTGTCAGCAAATCCAATTGGTTTTTGAGATCCTTCTGTTCGGCCAAAGCAGCAGCCAATTTTCTACCAATATCGGTGGATCTATCGGCAGACATTGTACCAAGATCACGAGCATCACTGTCAGGCTGCGGAGTACTACTTTGGCTGCCGCTATGCGCAGCAAGCTTAGCCTTAGCGTATACAGCTTCACTCACTGCAGCATCTCGCTGCTTTTCAACCTCTGCTATCTTCTTTGCAGCAATGACAGCCTGCTTGTCTATTGAGCCTTGGACATTTGAAAGTTCGGCTTTCATTGCCAACAGGGCCTCAATAAGAGGCTTATCCTCCTCGTCAAATGACTCTGCAGCTCTTTGATCGAGTGTTGGGCTACTGGATGGGTTGGGGACGTAACCAGCTTTCCGAGCAAGCTCTAGCTCGGAAGCATACCAAGCGTTCCGATTTTTGGCAGCATCAAGTTCCTTGAGTATTGCAACTGTTTGCGAATTTCGTGCGGACGTTTTCCTGCTGATTGGGGGGTTGCTGCCTTGTCTGCCAGAAGGAGGTGGAGATGTCTGACGGGAATTGACGCTTCGTATGGTAGATTCGCTGATGCTGTCTAGTGAGTTCTGTTGCCGACCATGTCTTGTCTTGGATTCTGATCGATTTGATTCTGATCGACTTGGTGCCACATTGCCCACTAGCTGGGGAGGATCGTCAGAATTCACTCTAGTAAGTGATTTAGGCGCTTGCTGTGTCGGTGTACGGCGCCCAGTTCCATTTGTCTGCGGACTCTCTCGCGTCTGGGGACTATCTTTCGGACTTGGGGACATAGTCCTGGCTTGAGATTTTGACACGTTCTCTAGGGATGGATTCCGAACTGACGTATCAAGGGCAGGGCCAAAACCTCTCTCTGGTTTCGCTCGGTTATTACTACTGACAGGTGGCCCGCCGTTTGAACGAGGTGGTGGCGCCTGTTGTTGGGGAGGAGGACCTTGAGGTGCCTGTGATGCTCTCGGCAACCTGGAACCGCCTTGAGGCCCTTGAGGCTGAGCGGATCCTGGAGCAATGCCGTTCGAGTCATTTCCGTTTACTCCAGGACCTCCATTTCCACGGCCATATGGAGCTGTTTGGCCCATAACACTTTCCCGCGGAGCTCCAGTCAGTTTCTTCGGATCAGGAGGACCAGACGAACCATCTCTAGAACTTAGACCCCTGGTGGCACCCATACCACCGCCCTTCTCTCCCCCACTTGGGCGTCTACCTGGTACCCGTTCGCCAGAAGGTGTTTGCTGGATCTGTTGGTCGTTGGGGTAGCGAATTTTGCTTGTATCAAGGAGGTACACAATGGTTAAGTCTTGAGCCTCTCGTGCCGCAGTGCTGGGTTCTCCAGCAAGAACAACAATTTGCTTGTTGTATGCTGTCATGCTATGTCCAGATCGCGGAGAAGGCGAAGGGCCCATATTTTGGAAGGTGTACCAACGTCTCGAAGTTATCCTAAACGCAGCCAAGTCTCCTAAATCTGCACCCTCTTCGGTCCGTCCGCCAAAGATGTACATGACATCGTCCACAATGGCGGCAGCATGACCTTCTCTTGGGGCAGGAATATATCCGATACAGTCGAGGGAAGTCCACGCATTAGGTATTGGATCATAGCACCACACATCATTGAACCATTGAAAGCCATTAGTTCCTCCAAATCTACCATAGTTAGCACCTTGCAGTTGTATCTTAACCATATAACTCACAAATAAAGCTTCTCATTATACGTAACGACGGAGTGATTAGTTCGAGCTGGAGGAATTTGGCCAGTCGGAGGACCTCCTTCGTCACTGTTTCGAATGAGAAACTCCCAGCGATTCGTCGGTACTTGCAGTTGGTTTAAGTCGAATGCTACCAAATCATTCATAAAGTATCCTTCAACTTGTCCTCCAAAAACGTAAATCTTCGATCCGAGAATATTCAAAGAGTGTCCGTACCGGCCAGCAGGGCGAGGACCTGCTGGTACAGCCCTTGACCATTGACGTGTAGCTGTGGTAGTCTTAGTATACTCCAGGTGTCAAAAGCTATGAACCTACAGGTATTCAACAAATATAGCGTCTCATCTAAGATATCCGAATCCTCCATCTTGGTATCTCCTCCGTATACAATGAACGCATTGCCGACAAGTAAACTCGCATGTCCAACTCTGGGCCCTGGGCCCTCCGCTGTTGTCGCAAGTGGATAACATGCCATATTTCCTCCCGCCTCTACCATCCATAGGTCTCCTTTCACTGTCGAGCTATTTATTAAACCACCCATCAAATAGATGTCGCCCTCCTTAGATGCGACAGAGTTGACAGCAGCTCCATATCTAGGAAAGGGGCTTGGATGTGACGTTGTATATGTTACCCGCCTTTGTGACCAAGGATATAAGGATGCGTTTGGATTAGGAGTCGTCGATTGTTGTGCGGCGGGCGCAGTTCCATTGCGTAACTGCGAGCAAAAGTAAGCAAATTATCGATAAACAACTGTCGCTCGACTATAGGATTCATTTATACGCGCGAGACTCACAGGAAGGTCTTGCGATTGCTCAGCACCGGGTCCCCTTCGCCCGTTCACTTGATTTGCACTCGGATTTCCATTTGCGCCATCGAGGGACGTTATGGAGTTGTTTACACTGCTTGACGGGGTCCCTCGCTCCTGTACTTGCACCGCGCCCTTTTCATTGTCCTTTGATCGCCCATTGGCGCTTTGTAGTGATGATACTGATCCACCGACACCATTTGGAGCCTCTTTCGCGGTTTGGGTCCTGTCCGCGTTCTTTTTACTCTTGAAGAGAAATGCCATCGTGCCATGCGAGGCGCGCCGCCTCGAGTCCTAATCCAATGCGACACAGGGCCTGCTGGTGTTTTATTATATGTCGTCGGGGTCTCGAGGTTTAATGATATGAAGGGAGGTCGGCTGAAAGATGGCTGGAGAAGGGGTTGGCAGACCGTTTGTGAAAGCTGGCGGCTGCTTTCCCAATAGGTCTTTAGAACCACCAAAAATGACCGATGCGAAAGTAGACAGCTGCGAGCTCAAGATATTGTTGTTATGTTCATGAGAGATGGGTTGTGTACGTTGATGGCCCGACTTTCAAGGATGCTCCAAAAATTATAGTCGCTAGAGTCAAAGCGTGAAGCAGCAACGGGAGTTGAGCAGCCTGCCAGCTACTTCAAACCTCGTCCATGCTTTTCGCATAAGACCGTACGTTAGGAAATACTATCAAATAATATTAGGATCTGCGTCGTATTGAAAGGGCTTCAAATTCTCGAGAGAAAGGGAAATCGTCACTTTAGTCTAAGGTAGATAGCAGACTTAGAGATTAGGCACTTAGCAGCCGATGGATTTCGCGGCGTTCATTGTTCTACGGTTCGACCCTTTTTGATTTCCCCCTGACTTTTGTTCCACTCGTCGATCCCTGTCCGCCGCCTTTCTCAGATAGGCCTATCACAAGAGCTTCCTGTAACGATTGTTTCAAAAGGCCTGCTTGAGTAGTCTTGAGATGATCACGTTTTCGGAGGCTATCCAGAGGGGCTTGAAAACAGCCTGCAAGTCCCTATGTCCCTGTCTTGGAGGTACACAATTCCCCCTTATGAGCAACTCAGGACAGGATGGGAATGTTTTAATGGTCGACCGGGACATCGTGCACCGCGGGAACCAAAGTCTATTCGTGCTATTTAGGCCATCACTGCATGATGATGATAATGTCTCTGGTATGGTTAGACATCTTACCAAATCATGATCATCTATGATTGGCCAGGGAAAAGGCAAAGGCCTTTGGGGTGAGGGGTGGTAGAGGATACAGGCTCTTAGGCGGGCGTGGCGGGCGAACGGCAGCACCTGCATTACTGCTGAGGTAGTCTAATCTCAGCTACTAAGTTACTACTATAGCTACGTCAAGTCTAGCCTACCTCTTCGCTCTTCAAATATCGAATAGAAGCCAATCTCCCAATTCCCAGACACTAAAATGCCAGTTCACCGGTTTATCGATAAGTGGATAACCATTTCTGTGTGCAGATTACTTACTCGCGTACACCGCACCTCTCCTGATATGTCGGGCTTACACTTCTGAGTGTAAGACATACTCAGTACCTACACTCAACCTCTTTGCCTCAGTGCAGGTCAGACATAGCCAGGGCGATTCATGCCCTCGTTGCCCTGAAAGCTACAGGTTATACTGTACTTCTGGAGTATGCAGCCTTATAGTGATCAGCTGCCAGTGATAATTTGTCCCAATGTTGGAATGGATGCTCTGATTGGCCTGTGTGCCACCCGTCAACTTGCTCAGCGGCTATCGCATAGGTGCTGAGCAAAGTAGTTTGTAAGAGAATATAAGAATAGACACACTTGCACGTCAAGCAAGTGGCAATAAATTGCTGCAGCAAGAGATCATTATCGTCATTTACCTTGCTTGCGTGGCGCCCTTTCGCCCTTTGTCCCTTTGGTACAGCGCATGAGGCAGAGCAATGTGATTCTGCTGAGAATCTATTCCCTGGCAAAGGATAGGGCGAGTGACTTCCTGAGGAATATCGTCGCCCACCTCGGGTCTTTTCACCGATGACTGTGTCCTACTGCAAAATCTCGGGTTTCTGCGCATTGATGATACGGTACAGTACGGTGTTTTTTGGGGGAGGGAAGTAGGTAAGAAGTGATATTGGAAGACGATGTGTGCTGTCACCGCCAACCGAAAGCGGTTCTGGAACTTCTGGGGCGGAAAGGGCTCGGCGGCGGCGCGTGATGTGATCGGCAACTAGCTTCTCTACGTACCTCTTGCTCCAAAACGATGAGGCTCAACTGAGGTGATGGAATTGTGAGCGAGAGAAGTGTGTATATCTCTAGCCCGTAGACAAAGCGCGGAAATTGATATCAAGAGTATCGTTCTCGCAAGAAAGCAACGCGAGCCACTGGCCATCATACGCTGCAATAGTTGGCAACCACAGTCAGTCAATCGACCCTTGAACTCTCCTCGGTGTTTGCCTTCTGGTGCTTTGCCTGACTTCGTGCAGTCCTCGTCGAGCAATATTCCTCCTCTGGCCCTCGAGCCCTCGTACTGCTCAATAGACTTCCAAACGCAGTGTCCTCATCTCTTCCGCTTTATCGCCGTCCAGCCTCGATGAAGGCTTCAATGCTTTGAGGAGACCCCAGGTCCTTCCAATATGACTGCAGTGGCAGTTCAGCAGAGTGCTCACCGGCAGCAATATAACCCCCGATCTCACTCCAACATATCTCCACATCAATCTCGCCCCCAGAGCTACACGGCATCCGCCTCCTCACAAATGCGACAACCAGAGCTGCTGGCGCAATCATCAATGAATGGCACACCAACTGTGGTGAACGGCATCGCAGCTGGAAAAGAGAATACCCGGTCGACCTCTTTCATCCCCCACAATGGCAGCGAGCCTTCGAATATTCGATACAAGGAAAGGCAAGCCTCGTTAGCTAGTGCTTCTACTGGAACTATGTCAGAAAGCATACACAATCGCAGACTGTCCCTGCAATCACGCCCGGTCACTGCCGCAGATTCTTCGCAGGAGGAGTCGGAGGCTGAAAGGAGAATAATACCACGAAAGGCTTTGCAGAGATCAAAGAGCGACTATGGACCTAGAGGTGAAGATGTAGACTCGCAACCGGAAGATGATGTTCAGGATTGGGGCGCACGACATGGATTTGAGGATCATTATGCTTCAGAAGAATATGTTTCTCAGTTAGCAAGTGTAAGTCGCTCCTTCCTCAAGTAGTCTCAAGTTCTGTTTCCTTCCGGCCGCTATACGTAACCACGCGCGCTATCAAAAGATCCTCAAAAAATTCACCACCAGCTCGGTATAGAGCGTCCGCTTGAAAAAAAAATTACTTCGACAGGACCCAATATCAAAGCCTCCAGAGGGACATCAGCTTTACTATGGACCTTCAAGAGCATTGCCTTGTCTTTTGTTATTCCCCGGTCTCAAACCATGAACTCGAACAAGCCCAAGGATTGGAATTGCCTCAGCTTAACTACGACAGAACCATAGATCGATATAAGATTCCTAGAGCTGTAATGACCTGGCCGGTCGAATTTCATGGTGACGAGCCTGATGCTGACGTTTTATCCATATTGCAGAATTGGTACATGTATTGGACTGAGAAACGGCACGACACGAACGGCAACGCAAAACCACAACCCCCGCTCACACAAGACTGGCGGATGAAGGACCGGCTCAAAACAGTTTCTGCGGCATTAGCCATATGCCTCAACATTGGAGTTGAGCCGCCCGACCAGCTCAAGACAACACCAGGGGCAAAGCTCGAAGCATGGCAGGACCCTACGCAGCCTCCAGTTCAGAAAGCATTGGAAAGCATTGGGAAATCGCTGCAAGGTCAATATGAAAGCCTTGCTATTCGAACGAGGTACAAGCAATACCTAGATCCCTCGGTTGAAGAGACAAAGAAGTTCTGTGTTTCCCTCCGAAGAAATGCCAAGGAAGAACGAGTACTGTTCCATTACAATGGCCATGGTGTGCCGAAGCCTACAAGTTCTGGGGAGATTTGGGTTTTCAACAAGAACTACACACAATACATTCCAGTTTCCTTATTCGACCTTCAAACATGGCTTCAGGCACCAACTTTCTTTGTCTGGGACTGTTCTGATGCCGGCAACATCCTAAGCAATTTTGAACGATTTGTCATAAAGCACGAAGAGGAGGAAGCAGAAAAGGTTGCGCAAGATCCAAGTCATATCGTGACCAACTTCAGACCATATATTCACTTGGCCGCAACTGGCATCAAGGAAAGCCTGCCAACCAATCCCAATCTCCCGGCAGACGTATTTACCTCCTGTCTGACGACCCCCATAGAGATGGCATTATGGTATTTTGTATTACAGAATCCTTTGCCGTCTAAAATTACCCCAGAAAGGGCCAAAAAGCTTCCAGGTAGACTCCAAGAGCGTAGAACTCCATTAGGAGAGTTGAACTGGATCTTCACTGCTATCACCGATACCATAGCATGGACAACTCTACCTCGGTCACTATTTCGACAATTCTTCAGACAAGATCTGATGGTCGCAGCACTATTCCGTAACTTTCTTCTGTCGCAAAGAGTCATGGCCACGTACGGATGCCATCCTCAATCTTCCCCCGAGCTTCCTGATACTCACCAACACCCACTTTGGGAAAGCTGGGACCTTGCGGTGGAGATGGCACTCTCTCAGCTGCCTCAACTGGAACAAAAAGAGGAGGGCCTTCTTCCCGATTATGAATATGTCAATTCCAGCTTTTTCACAGAGCAGTTGACGGCATTCGAGGTGTACCTCTCTCAAGGCGCTGTAACTCACAAAGCCCCAGAGCAACTCCCAGTCGTACTGCAGGTTCTCCTCAGCCAGCAGCACAGAGTGAGAGCTCTAATACTGCTTGGCAGATTCCTTGATATGGGCCCTTGGGCAGTGAATCTAGCCTTGAGTATTGGCATCTTTCCATACGTGCTGAAGCTTTTACAATCAGCTGCCAATGAGTTGAAGCCCGTCATGGTATTCATATGGACACGAGTTTTAGCTGTTGATATCACCTGCCAGGCAGATCTGCTGAAGGACAGTGGATACAATTACTTCTCCTCGATTTTAAAGCCCACGGAAGGTCTTCCCGTCGATTCCACCAACAGCCTCGAACACAAAGCTATGTGTGCTTTTATACTTGCCATGCTCTGCAAAGGATACAAGCAGGGTCAACATGTTGCAAATCAGACAGAAATCATGACGTACTGCTTGCAACACATAGAAAATCCCGAAAATCCACTACTACGCCAATGGGCATGTCTCTGCCTTAGCCAGTTGTGGGATGATCTACCCGAAGCAAAATGGCGAGGCATCAGAGAAAATGCACTGAGAATCCTTGGCAAGTTATCGAAAGATTATTGTTGCGAGGTCAGAGCCGCCATGCTCTATGCCATGGCCACATTTTTGGGTATCCCGGATCTGACTGATGAGGTTGCACGGCATGAAGAAGAAGTGTCTTGGACGGTACTTGACATGGCTAGCGATGGAAATGCCATGGTACGCAAAGAGGTCTTGGTCTTTATATCCAAATTCGTTCGCCGTTATGAAAACAAGTTCTTCGTGGCTGCTTATGAGCAGTTACAAGAAGAACGCGAATACCGTAAATATCCCGTGGTTGAGGACGGGAACGACCATAAAATGGGTCTGCATTACGCCAGGATGGAAAATCGCAATAAAGACGGTACAATAAAACCCATAGCACATGGACTCGCCCATAACTCAATATTTGCTGCGATGTGGAAGCACGTCTATATCATGGCGGTCGATCCACATCCAGAAGTTCAACGCAACGCAACAATCATCATTGATTACGTCCACAACGCGATGCTGCAGTCTCCTCTTGGTGATCCTATGCAGAGTATCATAGACGAAATCGGTCGTCTTGCTGCTAAGTCATCTGCATCAGCCCAGCATCATTCCGATCCACGGCCCAGCACGCCTACCCAATCTAATTTTGCCAATGATATACCTCCCCCTCAACTTGGCTTACTCAAAAGAACCGCAAGCTCATTTTTCAGCTTAGCGTCTGCTTTGGGGGTCGGCAGTCCCTCAAATTCAGAGAACTCGTCAAACGATCCGAATAGGACAGAAAAGATTGTCCCAAAGTCTCCGGGATCCCAAAGGAGCTCACATCCACAATGGTCTCGTTTCCCCGCAGAATGGGCACCTCCGCCTGAGCAGAATGACACTGCTGCGACTCCAGGCACATATCACGTAGCGAAGGAGCCCATGTCGGGTGATTTTAAGCCACGGGATATGTCACTTCCCCCAATGATACCATTGAAGAGCTCATTCTTAGAATGGTCCATTGAGTACTTCCGAGAACCCCAGATGAAGGCCAATGAAGCCGAAGAACCTGGTAGCACCGACTACAACGAGCGATTGTGGAGGCGAGCACGCAATGAGAATATCTTAAGAGACACGCAACCTCAGAAAGAGATTGCTGGCACAAGCAAGTGGAGTAATGCTGCAGGATTCATCAACAATGGAAGTCAGCCCACAAAAATGACCATGCATCAATTTGAAGATCATCTAGCCGTATCAGATGACCGGGATACAGTTTGTGTATGGGACTGGAAGACCAACAGTCGGTTGAGTCGTTTCTCCAACGGCAACCCGGTAGGCTCGAAGATCAACGATATCAAATTCATCAACGAAGATGATCAGGCATTCTTGATGACAGGATCGTCGGATGGAGTTATCAGGATATATCGAAACTACGATTCAGACAAAAAGATTCAGGTTGCATCTGCATGGCGAGCTCTGACCCAGCTAGTTCCCAGTAATGTCAACGCAGGAATGGTGTTTGACTGGCAGCAAGTATCAGGAAAGCTTATCGTGGCTGGTGATGTCAAGGTTATTCGTGTATGGGCTGCAGCACCAGAACTCTGTCTTGTCGATATTCCCGCAAGATCTGGGTCTTGCGTCACCTCTTTGACATCAGATCAAATGACTGGCAACATCTTTGTAGCTGGCTTTGGTGATGGAGCTATTCGCGTCTTCGATGCCCGCGTCAAGCCCCAGGAAGCCATGGTTAAAAAGTGGAAAGATGAATCTGACAAACAGTGGATTAAGGCCGTACACATGCAGAGGGGTGGACAACGGGAATTGGTTTCTGCAAGCCGTAATGGTAAGGTGAAGCTTTGGGACATTCGCCTCGACAAACCTCTACGGACTATTCATACAACAGATGATACACTACGCACTGCAAGCACTCACGAGCATCTTCCGGTATTCACTGTGTGAGTTATTCTCACATACAGAGAACTGAGAATCTACTAACATGCATATAGCGGTACTGGAACCCATCTTGTCAAAGTTTACAACTTTGAGGGGCGAGAACTCTCACGCATGGAACCTTATTCTAATTTCTTACACCAAGGTGGCAAATCTGCCATCTCAGCTACGTCCTTCCATCCTCACCGCGCGATGCTCGCTTGTGCAGCGCGCGGTGACAACCACATTAATCTTTTTACTTGTGCTGAGAAGAAACCTCCCTTTGCTTCTGATACATCTTAGAGACGATGCGGGACAAGCGTAGATTGGAAGAAGGCTGGAGGTTGTTTCAAGAGCGTGTCGAGATGTCATTTTCTACGTTGTCCTGGTGGCATTAATTCAGCTTGGGTGGTTACGAAACATGCGCATTTTTACTAGGCATATAGCGTGGATGGTTGGGCTTGGGAATCAATTGCTGGTAAAGGTTGGCGTTAAATAGAGCACTCCTTCCGAGTGTCTACGTTGTTTGGTTTAGCTCCGGCTGCTGTTCTTTTCTGGATTTCTTGGTTGGAATCATGCAAGCGAGTACGTCAGCTTGGAGATAATCTTGACTTTCAGGGGAGTAATGGACTAGAGATAATACACTATTGTATAGGATCCGTATGGGCGCTCTTTTTCACTGAATAGATGAGGTAACTTTCATCCACGTCGTAGTGATATATATGGCTCAACAAGATCTGCGAGAGAAAATAAGACAAGCAAGAGAAAAACGCCTTTCCGCCACTACTAGTAAAAGTAAATCCAAATTCTTTTCAGAGCTCTTACGAAGTCTAGAAATGAAATTTAGTAGAGAACATGAGATTCGAACTCATAACCTTTCTGAGAAGACATCTTATATTACGCTGTGGTGCAAGAGGAATGAGCTACCATTCATTGCTCTAACTCCCCTTCGTCGTTTGTACTTATGGAGATAGGGTTAATTTTTTTTTCTTTCAAGTTTTGTAGGGATATACGTGTACAGCTGTGAATAACCGGATTGATATGTCTGAGAATTTATGGTTTGTACCCTATGGTTTTATGAAGGCTGCTCGATGGAGTGGCATTGAGATGGGTTCTAGATGAGTCAACACACTCAACTTCAACCACAAATAGCAAGTTCCTCATACTATCTCTACCAATTTAAATATGTTTGCGGTATTTTAAACAAGCAAGCTTTAAACTCAAGGTACCTGGGTCAAGTGAGTTACTGCAGCTTATTCTCATGATTTTGAATTTTGGTTAGTTGATATTGATGCAGGTGCAGGTCCACTTAAAAACTGTGGCTCTAGAAGATGAAGCAGTTATTCTAACCTAAGTGTAGTCGTGACTCAAGATGTTATAAGGTCTTCGGAAGTACTACACGTATATAAATAGCAAATTGCTTTCAGACTGCCTTGTTCTTTTCCAGTTAATTGTTACATGCCTTGATTAGATACAGTACTTCAAACATATTTGAGATACAAGAAACACGATTCTACCTAAGGACCCTTACCCAATTATCCAGCTCTTTCGATAAAAGCAATCGTCTCCTGATGTACCGATGTATTATAAATCCCCAAACCCCCCTAATATCAACCTAACGCCAAGACCAATACAATAAGTTACAAGCCGTTGTTATTCAGTTGCCCGATACTCTTATTTCTAGCATACTCGACCTTCGCCCATACGCTCAAAAGAATAACAGCCATGAACCAGAGCGAGAATATGGTAACAGCAATAGAAACACCTACAAATGTCCAGAAATCCTTCCTCTTCTTCTGTGCCTGGGCCTCCAAGTCGACCTCCTCCTTATCAGCCTGCTTCAGTCAGGTTTTCACTTCACATGGCAATAGTCACACAGAACCTACCAAAGGCTGTTGCTGTTGTTGCTGTTGTTCCAACCTATTTTCCAAAGACTCTACCCGGTTCATCAACATCATAATCGTATTCTCTCTCATGGACTCAGCATCCATGGAACTTCCTCCCCAGAGACTAATTCCCGGATCTTCTGAGCCGTCGTCGTTCTCTTGGGCGGTGGTTGATTGGGAGAAAGAGGTGTTGCGATGACGGTTGGGAGAGGCGACGGACCGGAAGGATGGTGGCGCCGTATTTGGGATACCTGTGAAATAGGAGGGGTCAAGTTGGTCGAGAGGAACTCCATTCTCTACGAGTGGTACCTAGAATGACAGCTTTTAGTTGGTGTTCACTTAGGCTTCATTACGGGGCGGAGGCAATTAATTGCTTGAACATACGCGTTCGTACTGCTGGTAAGACATCGCGAGTAACCTCTGAGGAGCTGCTGTAGCCTGAAATCTGGAGAAGCAGTGGTGGGGTTCGTTGCGGGGTCGTTATTTGTTTGCCTTTGCGGTACAGAACTTGCTGTACCCGTCGTGTCCTCTTGATTCTCCAATCTTCAAATGCGTGAAGTAGATACTCAACTCTGCAAACCAAGACACACAGGATGAAAAAGAGAAACGAAAGCCACAAGCCTACAACTGCCTCCGCCGCGTAAGCATTCGGTCAGATTTACCCTTCACCAAGTCCTGTGAGGCTGCCATTGCTGGGCCGCAGACCAGCATACCGAGGAAGTCTGAGAACGTTAAAGGGTCAAGGCTCATTGGCTATGATTTCAACAAGGCAGCACAAATGATGTCGCGGGTAGGAGGTGGTGGCAGTGCTGGAGATAACCTGCGATTCGCTGATCTGTTGCTGTGTTTGAGGTTGCATCACGTTAGATTCTCACGTGATCTAGAGGTCACTTACTGGGCTTCGTAGAGGAGTAACTCAACAATGTCAATGTTTTTCGGACAGATTAGAGATGAAACAGTTGGGGTTTTTTTTTGTTTTTTTGAATCAGATATACAGTACCTCTCGTTGCCATACCCAAGAGCCATTTAAAATGGTGAGCTATCTTGACAAAGCATACGTTGATAAAACTAGATATGACTTCGGTCGTCTAATTCATGCAGGTATTCATTCCGGTAAAACACAACAGTTTGTAAGGTTCACAGTCTTGCTCCGGGCTTGTGGAGGTTCCAATTCGCATGAGTACTTACAAAGGTGCAGAAAGGTAATCGGTCTTCACTGTAAGAAAGCATGTCGAGTAAGCTACTCAAATTTCTAAACTAAGTCAATCATTAAAAACATGAATCTAGGTGGCTACTCAAGTACTAGATGACCTCACCACCTTAACGTCAGTAGCGTTGTCATTATCTTTTTAGAAGAAGAAAACTGTAATAATAGACTCAAGTCATTTTATTTCGATATCTTGGAACTGTACTGGTCTGGCTCACTCGTCGCTTAGGCTGGAAAAGGGGGCTCGGCACGTGGCATTGTTGTCTAGTACAAATACAGCTAGACTATGCGCTCTGGATCCCTGCTTAGTGCTGATTAACACGCTGAGTGATTCTTCCAAATGCTCGCTCAGAAATCGTCACCTCCAAAAAAAAGAACCCCAGAACGTAAGGTAATAAAGAATGAGTCTCCAATGAGCAAGTAATCCTTTCCAATCCTTTCGTAACCCACTTCCGTCTTCTCCAACCATCTCCAACCTTCTCGCAACTTGCAAGAACGTCTATATATGAAGCTCCTCCTTCTTATCACCTCCATTTTCATTGCATCAGTTTCAATACTATACTCAACCCCACTACTACAGCTTTTAGCAAACCTCACCAACAGCTTCAAGTCTCCAAGTACTTCAACTACAATTGACACCATTGAGATCCCTCAGAACCTCATGAGCAGTGCGAATACAGTTAAATCAGTGATGTCCAAACTGTCCCACGCGAAGATTGTGCCCCGTCGGTCCAACGAACGTGGACACGCAAACCACGGTTGGCTCGACTCATACCACACATTTTCTTTCGCAGACTACTACGACCACCGATTTCAGAATTTTGGAAGTCTGCGAGTACTGAACGAAGACCGTGTGGACGCCGGTCAGGGATTCCCAACACATCCTCACCGCGATGCCGAGATCTTCAGTTATATCCTTAGTGGAGAGTTGACGCACAGGGATAGCATGATCCAGAAAGGCAAGGAAGGAAAGGAGGGAGACGATTTCTACAGGATGAAGAGAGGTGATGTGCAATTTACAACTGGTGGAACTGGTATGTTATAATCCTCTCTAATTTCAATGCTATAATGTTCTAACAAAAACAAAGGAATTGCGCACTCTGAACAGAACGAATCAAAGAAACAAGTCCACTTCCTCCAAATCTGGGCTCTACCATGGAAGCGTGGCCTCACCCCAAGATACCATACCAAGACCTTCAGCGAAGATGCAAAGCGCGCTGCTTTCGTTCCCATCCTCTCCCCTCTAAAAGCAGGACCAGAAGCCAAACCCGCCGAAGAGAAAGAGGCCGAACCTACATTACCAGAAACGATACCAATTCATGCCGATTTCGTCATGGGAGCTGGTATAATCGGTGTCGACAAGCGCTTCAAGTGGATAGTTGGTGCTAATGCCGTCAAGACAACCAAGGGCCGAAAAGTCTACGTTCACGTGCCAATGTGCAAGGGAGGAAGCGCGAAGATTAGAATTGATGGACGGGAAGATGCTGTTTTGGGAGAGGGAGATGGTGCGTTCATTAGTAATGTGAATGCTACTGATGTTATCAGCTTCGAGAGTATTGGCGAGGCGGAGGCTGAGGTTGTTGTGTTGGATAGCGACTAGTTAATTGTTTGTACCTGTTGATAAATTATATACTATCGAAAATTTGCATACATCCAAGAGATTGCAGAAATGAATCTTGTCAAACAAGACATTTTCGAATCATGGTTGACTTTTTTAAGTAGGTTGTAAGTGCCACTTATTTACACGACTTCTGATTGGACAATTGGCAATCGCCATCTTCATCCCAAATTCCCAGGCCAAGCCCGCGGACGATTAATGCATATTTCTTGTTTCGTTTTCAGTTACTAGACATGAATCTTGTGGTTGAGAAGTCCTCGGTCCGATCATCTCATATGTAAAAGTGGAATTTTGATCTGATTTCCATGTTCCAGTAGCGGTACAGTAAAGGACAAGTCTGCTACCTAGATACCATTTACTCAAACTTATTCCTCTTCCTCTCACTTCATTTTAAGATCTCACTTCCAGTTTTCAACCTCACCACAGCAGAATATCTGAGCATATCTATCTTTTTGCAATACCTTTGCAATCTAGTTCTGTGCATCACCACGAACCTCGACTTGTGAAGATTACTCCAACAGTGACAAAGAAGACGGAGTTGTGATAGGTATCAGCGACGTTGCAGTCACCGGAGACAGAACGTAAAAGACCCTTTGGTCTATTGTGCTATTTCTGATGACTAAAAATCTACAGCCCATTCGTACATGAAGAAGATGCTGCGTTGACACAGCCTGGTAAGCTCACTCCTAATAACGGAGATTGTACAGAGGATTAATTCAGTTGCAGGAACTCCAAGAGCCAACTTCGCTACGTCTGTTGAAGACCCAGATGGCACTGAATATCGTAACTGGACTAAAAAGGACATCAGAATCATCCTCTCAATCATCTCAATGCTCATAATCCACGGCAAACTTCTCATATCCAGCTGTCTCTGGCCCCCTCCCAGACCCATTCTTCCGTATTTACACAGCCAGAATTCACAAAGATAAACATGGCTCCGATTCTGGAATTCATGATAACGAAGGTCGATTTTTACCACAGAAGTTCGAGGATATCTTTGCTAAGTATGCTAGTGGTGATAAGCAGGGTATTATTACGGTTCCTAAGATTCGGAGGTATTTGAGTGGACAAAGGGTAATTATGGATCCGATTGGTTGGGGTGGTGCTATTTTTGAATGTGAGTTTTTGTGGTTTTTGTTAATGTGGTGAGTGATAGATACTGACTGTTAAAGGGCTCGCAACTTATATCTTCCTCAGATTTAATGGTAGGTTAAAGGAGGGAAGGATGATGAAGAATGACATCCGCATGATCTACGATGGCAGTATCTTCTATGAGATTACTGCTAACAAGAAGAAAAATTAGAACTTTGGTTGGGGTGTAGAGTGACCGGCTTATCTGTCATAACATGGTGTTCCGGCTGGAGCGGTTTGCAAAGGTATTGAGGGAAATCCTAGGTGTTCTCTCAAATTATGTCCTTGTTTAAGAAAATCGGAACACTAGTCCTTCTAGGTGACTACTATAGAAGGGAGAGGCAATGGCAGAAGAGAGGCGTTTTGTATATAGAAGCTAGAAAGTATTTTACACTTCCAAGAAACTAGCGAAGCCTTGTGGTTACACAGAGTATAGCAGACTCCTATCAATGCTGCAAAGGTTTCAATTGTTTCAGCTGTCTGAACAGACCGAATTTATCCTTGTAAGGCTACGTTAGTGGCCTTTTTCGCGTAACAATATGCTGCAACACAACATTGACGGCAATGAACACAACTACATGGCATAAAAGTCAGGACAAGGACTCGATAAGAGAGAAAAGATACCTCGAATTGAACAGTGGCCTAGTGAGAAAGGACAAAAATATCAAGGAACGATGAGGAGGAGGAGGAGGAGGAGGAGGAGGAGGAGAATATTCTTATCACGTGCCTTGTCTTGCTTAAGACAAAAAATGTATCATCTACATTATCAGGGATTGTACAAGAACAACAAAAGAAAACAATCATCTTCACAGCGAATAGGCTCGCTATAGAGCAGCAATGATGTTGCGAAGGACGCTATTACTTCATTCTGAGCTGACGCAGAGCCGAAAATCAAGACTTCCCCCTCAAAAGACACGTCAAAAGCACTAATAAAGGTGATTTGGGCCAATCAATGCATCACGCAAGGATGGCTTGGCAACAAGAGGTTGCAACGTCAGTTTAGAATCCATCCGAAGCCAACAAAAGGCATTGAAAAACTGCCAGTGGCTCCATGCTCTTGCGACTTTCGGTCTCGCATCGGACGAAAAAAGTCAGGATGACTTTGCTTGTCAGAACGACGCATTGGGTGAACCCTTTATGCACTCTGACCTCTTGTTTTTCCCCCAGGGTCTTGGTTTGCAGCGTCACCTCCGCTCTCTTAAAATAATATGTTTGTCAGTTGGATGGTTGTGGTTCACCGTTTCGTTTCTTTGAAACTTCGTCCCGTACCGGTACCCTCATGCGTCAGAGGTGAAAGGTTAACTACCGATCTATATGTATGCATTACTGGGTTGCCTCTTTGGTCAAGTAGTGACTTATTGCCAGTTTCGCTACTCAACCGTTCTAACATTCTTCTCAGAAACGGATTGCCAACCAACGATACAATATGCCGGAGAAAGCCAACGGAAAAGTCGTACACGAGACAGAGGATGAGTTTTTTCCAATGGCAATGTCGGGCGGTAGGAGTTCGAGACATACTGGCCTGTCTGTTGAGGAGTACATAAGCCCCATAGGACGCAGCAACTCTAGCGCTCGGAATGCCCCAAGGACACCAAACAGTGTGATAAGGGCAGGTTTAGCAAAACGAAAGAACAAAGTTCTTGAGAAAGGTACCCAACCATATAGACGAAGTTCTGCAACCGTACTTCGAATTACTGCTCTGGTACCTTTTTTTCTATCCGCGGTTGCTTTTGCACTCACGATTCTTGTCATATTGAGCGGGACGAAATTAGGGTATATGGAAGATGGACATCTACTTGCCGTAAGTTTCTTGTCCTTCCCGCGGATATTGCGCCTTCAACTCTGCTCTCCAGGTAAGAAATGACTGGTGGACCTTGACTGACACTGCTTTAGTTAAATACCTCCCACATCGGTGAGAATCTCATCGAGTTTTCACCAGCCACATCTACTGCAGCATCAACATCTACCACAACAGCAGCAGCAAACGGTATCAAGGAACGCTTTAACCCACTCGACCCATTTGGGATACTACCGACAACCTTACCATCGATCGCTTTACCCTCAATTACATTGCCAGGAATTTCACTACCAACTGGTACTTCTACGGCAGCCGGAAGTAGCAGTACAACCGCAACCCAAGGAGCAAACTTTGCGGCACTTCTCCTCACAGCCCTTGGAGATATTGCATCCGGTCAAGGTATCACAGCTGCAGTGGATGATGCTCTTAATTCTGCTGAAGCATCCCTGGTTTCCAGCTTACTTGACTCTTTTGGTGTCCAGGAGTACTATAGTCTGCATATTCAAAACATATGCGAGGGCAATTATTCAAATACAACTGATCCCGATGCCTCTGTGGATATCACAAGTTGCCCAACTTATGCGCAAGCTATCGCTAGTAAGTCACCCAAAGAAGATACAATTATTCGTACAGTTAGATCGTGTCACTTACTCTTCTCCGCAGGTCTGAGAAAGAATAAAATCCCAAGCTCCTTAACAATAGCCACAACCAACATTACGGTCCCTATTTTAGCCGAACTTAGCGACGCAAGCAACACTCTCACATATATAACCCTCCTCTTCGGAGTTATCTTCGCCTTCCTAATAATCAGCATCATCGGTAGTGGTACCCTAATGATTCTCTCCCTCGCCGGCATATTCTTTCCATCAAACAGACCCATCCTCTACACAGCTCTCTCAGCTTCTTCCTTAGGTTCCATTACCCGCCTCATAGATGCAATTACCATCACAGTAATCTCCCAATCCATCAGCTCGATAGTCAACTCATTCGGTGACGGAGTAGGAGTCTCCTCAATAGCCGGTACCAAAATCATCATTTTCATCTGGGTGAGCTTCGTCTGTGCTGTATTAACATATTTATACTGGCTCGCAATCTGGTTTGTAGAGTTTCGAGAGATCTCATACAAAGCGAGGAGAAGGACTCCGGATCAAATCGGAAATTGGCGAGGTATTTGGCAGGAACTTCTTTCGGATATTATGTTGGAGAAGAGGAGACCGCCGATTAGGCCGAGTGAGAGTGCTATGTTTGCTTCTAAGCTTGAGGAGGGTGTTATTCAACCGAAGAGGACTAGCTATCATCAGATTTAGTAGGTAGAATGGTGTTTGTAACCTAAGGAAGGCTGTGCTTTGTCGAAAATTTTTGCAAATTCATCTTTGGTTCTCGCTTAGTTGGACAGGAGTTCTGGTAAGCAAGCCATCCTGTGCTTGGTCTGGGTATTAACTATCCTAAGGGCAAGGGATATGTTGGAATAATACTTTTGAACATGCTCTTGACCATTAGAGCTTACTGCGTATTCGTGGAAGGAGCTTGGCATATGGACATACGAGTACGTCATCCTTCTTTTCTTGCTAGTGTTGTTTGCTGTGGGAGGGATGTGTCGTTTTAGATGGATGGTTTTAATCTGACTTAATTACAAGGAAGAACCATTTGTCGAGATAATCATGCTGAATTGCCTTTGCTCTTACCTTGGCTTTCGTCTAAAATAGGGGTTAGGGGGTGGTCTTGGTGGCGGAGTACTACCCCTTGCTAGTGCCCATGGTGTTCGCTCTTCAAATGAGACGCGTCGTAAGTATCAACGCGCTTCCTTCTCAACCTCATTCACCATTCTACGAGTATCCTAACTCGCTCTACACAACTTAGTAAAATCCTCCTTAGTAGCAAAGGCTAAGTGAGGTGTGTTAGAAATAGGTAGTGTGTAGGCTGCCAAGCAGTCCTCGGCTATTCAAGAAAGGACATGCGACACGGGAACGATTTAAAGTAAATAAATGCTGCCGACAACCACGAGGCAAGTTCGCAGCCGCGTTGCAAATATCGTGAGTAGAATATTGCTCTAAGAATGCAAATGCCCAGCCAATATTTCGACTAGGCGCTGGTCAGAATGGACCTCGTTCGTGCGTTCTCAAAAGACGTCAAGCCACCCTGCCTAGTTCATTACACTGATAGGTCAGCTGCTCGGTGAGGTTTCTGGGCCCCAGCAGAGCTGAACAGCCTCAATAATTACGGCCTCTCTTCTCAAAATCTGGCAAGAATGGGATTCATCTCACCTGCAAGCCGCGAGAGGGTACTCTCCGTCTCCTCGAAACCGCGAGATGCTCGATCCCATCACAGCAGTTTCCCTTGCCGGGACCGTGGTGCAATTTGTGGACTTCAGCACCAAATTAATTACCAAAGGCTACGAAGTTTACCAATCAATTGACGGGGCCACAGTCGAGAACCGCGAACTAGAAGTTGTGGCAATGAGCCTCCAGAAACACATTGGCATTTTATCGAGATCGTCTCGCGAAATATCTACCTCGAGGACGGGAGATGAGAAGGCGTTGAAAGGTCTATTTGATACTTGCCAAGCAGTTGCGAAGGAATTACTTGAGGTTCTCCATCGCATCAAGGTCCAGGGCACCAACCGCAAGTGGAAGAGTGTCCAACAGGCATTGAAGAGCTATTGGAGCCAGGAGAAAATTGATGGCCTAGAGAAACGCATATCAAGGTTAAGAGAGCAGATTGCATTCCATCTCCTCGGGATTCTAAGGTAACCCAGCTCCGGCCAGTTCTTTTCAGATCACTCTGCTTTGGATATCGCATGTGCTAAGATTTTGCTCAGCAAGGGCCAGTTCACAAGCCTCGAGATTTTACAAAAGCAGAATGAAGAACTTCAAATGCAGATCGAGGGAGATAATGACCGCGTAATGAAGGAGCTAAAAATCATCTCAAGCATCCAGAAGGAAAACTGGCAGGCGGATAACGAGCAAGATGTTCTCCGCGTATCAACAATGCTCTCCGACATGGCAAAGGGAGACCTGAAGTTCACGCTTCGGCGCCGGCTGGCCCATAGTTTGAGATATTCTCAAATGCAGGACCGTCACTCGGGAATTGCTGAGGCACACGCAGAGACATACAAGTGGCTTTTCGAGACGGACGGCGTTGGCCTTGGTAAGGACTTGAGACACTGGCTCAGAAATCAGAATGGTATATTTTGGGTTACTGGTAAACCTGGATCTGGCAAATCAACCTTGATGAAGTATCTCAGTGGACACAAAGTCACACGGACAATCCTTGCTGCGTGGGCTGAACCCAACAAACTAATTACCAGTCACTTCTACTTCTGGAACCCCGGTGCTGCAATTCAGAAGTCACAACTTGGACTACTACGAACGCTATTATATGAGATTCTTAGTCAATGCCCAGATCTAATATCTGCTGTTTTACCTTTGCGCTGGCAATCTTATAAACTGTTTGGAGGTGACCTCCATGCCTGGACACTTCAAGAGCTCTATGAAGCTTTTCATCTCTTGAGGCTACAGAAAAACACCTTTCTAAAGTTTTGTTTTTTTATAGATGGCTTGGACGAGTTCGATGGGAGCCACACTGACCTGATCAAGGTTGTCCAATCACTAGCCTCCGCGGATAATATCAAAATTTGCGCCTCTAGTCGGGAATGGAATGTCTTCGAGGATGCATTTGCTTCTTGTCCTAAGCTTTTGATGCAAAATGTCACTCGCACTGATATTGCAATGTATGCTGAGACAGAGCTCGGTCAAAACGCACATTTCAAGCTATTAACACAATCCGAACCGGACCGCGCTCCTGAACTGATTTCCGAGATTGTCAATAAAGCCTCCGGTGTCTTTCTTTGGGTCTTCCTTGTGGTTCGGTCCTTGAAAGAAGGCCTCAGCAATGCGGACCGGATTGGTGATCTGCAACGCCGGCTCAATGCACTTCCCACCGACTTGGAGAACTATTTTGCATATATTCTAAAAAGCACAGATAGCTTTTATTTCACACAAGCTACGCAACTCTTCCGTTTGGTCTTGGAAGCAACAGAGCCATTGTCCTTGCTTACGCTGTCATTCTGCGATGAAGAGGATCCTAATTTTGCCATCGAGATGGATGTGAAGAGCTTCACCATTCCTGAAATTACAGCTCGTTGCGAGGCAATGAGACGTAGGTTGAATAGTCGTTGTAAAGGCCTGCTGGAGATTAGACGGAGGGGAGGCGAACAGTGGCTTCTTGACGATATAGACCAGCGACCAAATTCTGTGGTTGACTTCCTTCATCGCACTGTCAGAGACTTCCTAGACACCGCAACTATCTACCGTCAATTCGTCGCCGTCGACAGTGACACTTTTAACTGTTACATAGTCTTGCTACGGGCTCATGTGGCAATGATAAAGGGACTCAAAGTCAGGCAAACCAAGGCAAGCGACGTGCGAAACCGATGGAGGACAATTGTTGCAGAGTTTGTTGTCCCCGTCTTAGGTTATGCTAAGCAGGCAGAGGAGAGTACTGGAGTGGCGCAGACCGATTTGCTCGATGAGACAGACAGAGCTTTAGCTGTCATTGACGAGAATGAGGAGCGCGCGGACGAATCTGATGTCAGGACTCATTGGTCGAGGCATTATTACTGTGACTGTCACGAAGACGAGTCTCAGCTGTCTTTCTTGGACGTCGCTGTACAATGGGGTCTCCAGAAGTACGTCGAAGAAAAGTTTCGCGAGCTCCCCATGCCAATTGGTAACATCTTCTTGGTTTTCGCGCTCTTCAAAAAGCCAGCTCACGGGCCAGAAGCATTGAAAAACAAACCATGCATCAAGCTGGTTCAAGTCATCCTCGAACATGGTGCAGACCCCAATGAAAGTTATAAGGGATGGCCTGATCACGATCGTCGTAGTATCTGGGAACTCACTCTGAGTCGACTAAGTTCATCAGGATCCTCAATCCAAAAGCCACAGGAATGGATTGAGATCGTGGAGCTTATGATCCTTCACAATGCTGATCCTTCAATAACCTTCTCGGGAGGAAAGTCGCCAATTCGATTACTTAGGGAAGCGTTTCCTAGCCTCGGACCTGATGCTTTAGATAAGTTGAGCGTTATGTTGGATGAGGGCTTAGCTAAGAAGAATGATCTCTCGACTGCACAGGGTATGATATCTTTAACATCTACTGAAAAGGTAAATTATAAGCGACAAGGTCTTTTGCGTAGCTTCTTTTGTTGGTACTAGTAGGTGGATTGCAGGTTCGTATTGTTTGGATCGCTTGACGCCGAGTTTTCTCTCGTCTGTTTTATATTGGGGTTATAAGGAACATCTTTGTTTTATAGGCGTTAGGTGTTACAATACCTTTCTTTTTCTTTGGGAATACATGTTTATTTTATATAGTTGTGAGAGAAATAGTCTTGAATGAGGCAAGACTATAGATGTAATTATCATTATTGAGTATTATTTAATAAGAAGCTCTCAGCAAGTGTTTTACTAGCTTAGAAGAACATTAACAGTAAAATATCAATATTCAGAATTACTTGAACAGCCAAAGTAGGGCGTATCCTAGTAAAGCCATCCACTATCACAACTGCAGTCTCCGTTTCCCACGAACCACTGTCGTAGATTTAAGTCATCACAGTGTTGATGTAGTAATTGAATTCTTGACTCGAGTTCTCGACCCGAACTGATGAATGAAAACAAGGGGTTTTGATGATTTATCAGCTATCAATCCGAGATACGACTTGGTTTCATTAACTCCATCTTATTTTCTCCATCGAACCAATGCACAGATGACTAGTAATTGTATCTGGGCGCTGAGGACAACATAGAACTTCCGAGGCAGTGATACGGAAGGTACATTGTTACTTGGTATTTGGAAGCAGCTCGCATTCCTTGGGGATGGGAGAATGTCGTTGGCCAACAGTTTTCTGCTTAATACGGTATGTGGTATCGCTTAAATGCAACTCGCCACTCTTTAGGATAGGGGAAGGTGCTTAACCAACAGTTGTCTGCGTAGTACGGCGTACATTGCCGAGTTAATCGCGTTCTTTATGAATTGGGATGCTCGCATTCGTGTGGATTCGCTCGGATTCGCTGCGAATATTTTTTGCTAACTGTATTACCACATAACACCCCACCCCACAGTTACAGTACGTGAACAATTCTAGTTCGGCCGTTTCGGGGGGGATGCTGCACAGAAGCGCTATAAAGTATATAGATGGAGGCTCCTCTGTGTCAAAAATAAAAAACTATTCATTCAAACCAACTTCATTCTACAATTACAAAACACAAGCTTATCAGTAACATGAGTTCTCAAAAAGTCCTTCTCCTCGGTGCCACAGGCCAAACTGGTGGATCTATTCTCAATGGTCTACTGAAGCATGGTGGATTCGTAAGTATCCTCATATATAAGCAACCGAATTTTGAAATAAAGACTAAGCGTTCAACAGGAATTAGAGGCTCTGGTTCGCCCGTCTTCGGCGGGAAAGCCCGACGTTGCAAAGCTCAAGGAACGCGGTGTGAAGATTCGCATTGGCGATATTAGCGGTCCTACAGAAGAGCTGGTTAAGCTACTCCAAGGATTCGATACCGTTATCAGTGCCATCGATGCCGGGAATCAACTCGCGCAAATCTCTCTCGCTACTGCAGCAAAGGAAGCTGGCATCAAACGATTCGTACCTTGTGGTTTCATCACTATCTGTCCCCCAAAAGGTGTCTTGACGCTTCGAGATCAGAAAGAGGACGTCTACAACCACATCAAGAAGATCAACTTGCCGTACACCTTCATCGATGTTGGCTATTGGCATCAATTATCCTTTCCCACATTACCATCCGGGAAGGTAGATTATGCTGCTCTTAGAAAGCCAACTGATGTCATCCACTCTGATGGAAAAGCACCAAATCTACTCACGGATCTACGTGACGTTGGCACATTTGTTGCTCAGATTGTTTCTGATGAGAGGACCTTGAATAAGCAGGTGGTGACTTGGAGTGATGAGTTGTCCGAAAACGAAATCTATAGCATGATGGAGGAAGTTTCGGGCGAGAAACTCACTACGAAGAATGTGAGTTCTTCATTTCTTTCATCGCTGATTAAAAGGATAGCATGGACATGAGCTGACAATATGGGAAAGGTATCTGCTGAGGAAACCACGACCAGTGCTGAGCGATTCACTAAGCTCTGGATCGAAGAGCCCTCCAACGTGATGTACAAATATGGAGCTCTTAGTGCTCAGTATGATTACAGTAAGTATGTTAGAGTCGACAATACGCTAGAAAAAGCCAAGTATTTGGGATATCTCGATGTGAGGGAGTTGTATCCAGATTTGAAGCCAATCTCGTTCAGGGATTTCTTGAAAGAGTTACTGGAGGGGACTATTGTGAAGCCTTATGCAAATCTGACCTTGCCAGAGTAGATTGATGTTAAGCTTGGAACGGGTTTCAATACAAGTATTTGTCCCGCCCAAAATCACCAAAGAAATTCACATAAGCTCTCTTTCAAATAGCCTGAAGGTGCCATATACACTAATTTTTGTTCCTGGAGAAAGGAGTGTAGGTATGCTCAATGCGCACTTCCAAGCGTTGACCTAGCTACCCCGCCCCCCCCCTTTCTTAAACGAGGAATGCGCGCGCATGGCTTTCAAGCTCAAGTTGTTCTCGCTACTAAATTTATGACGTACCTGCTTTCCCAAGGACGCCGACACCTGCTGCGTCCACGACAAAAAGCAACTTCGACTTCGAAGCTCTACAAACCATCTTCCCTTAATAAATCAAAACTCGGAGCTTAAAGACACCAACAGTCGCAGCAAAGATGTCAAGCACCGTCGATTCTGCTGCTACCAAGGCCAAAGAGGTCGCGTGAGTTACCTCCTTGAAATGCTCATTGAATGACGATGCCAATCTTGGTCCTCGAACTTCCCATAGTAATGAGTTGAATGCTGATAAAGTTCTACTCAGGGTCGAGGATTTCAACAAGGCGAAGGAGTTGGCACACTCTGCTGCGAAATCTGGTGCTTATCTGTATCCCATCAGAGGCATATTCTACTTCATCAGTCACCGCTCGTTATGGAAACCCCTTCTCTCAAGACTCATGCCAACTGTGAGCCTCTACCTTGGTGTTACGATCTTCATGTTTGTGGTAGCATACCTGCCACAACTTGCTGTCCTCATCTTCGTTAACGGCCCGCTTGCTGCTTTCACCACGATTCTCCTCACCCTTTCCGAATCTTCGACACTGAGCACCGTCCTCGCGAAGACTTTCCTTATACAAGATGCTCTGATCGACACATTTGATGGAACTCTTCTTGCAAAGAACGAGGCGGGCATTGTATCTGAGGGTCGTCAATTGAAGTCTGGCAGTGATCCGATCGCCAAGTTGGGTAAGTTGCTCAAGTCGCCTTTCGAGAGATTCACACCCAAGGCTTTGGTCAGATATGTCATGTATCTCCCTTTGAACTTCATACCAGGTATTTGAGACCGTCCTAAAAACCTGAGCGCAACGCTGACGAGCCTAGTTGTGGGAACTGTCATGTTCGTTTTTATCCAAGGTCGCGCCCGAGGCAAAACCGCACACGCACGGGTAAGAGAGTTTTCCAAAAATAGAAAAGATGAAGCTTACATGTGACTCGAAAGTACTTTCAACTCAAGAAGATGTCGAAATCCGAACAACAAGCGTGGTTGCATGAAAATGCCGGCCCTTACACCTCGTAAGTCAGCCTCAATATATATCACACGGTGGCTGAAAATAATCCCAATTTGTCGAGTGGAAAGTTCCATCGAGGTCTGTGCAGTTCTATGTACTGTCCGTGCTATAAAGGGATAGGAAAGCCCAAATCTGACAGAATTTTGACCTTTGATGTCATCGTCTTTTCATTTCGCATCTCTGCCTCCTTTGAGAAACCAAGTCCACTGACGGCGACACGCAGATTTGGTCTTGTCGCTACCCTTCTCGAACTAGTCCCAATTGCATCTATCTTGTTCAGCTTCACAAACACAGGTAATATTGCAACTTCCTAGCAAGATCTTGCTTGCCATTGAGCGCTAACAAATCTCAGTTGGAGCTGCACTCTGGGCTGCAGATATCGAAGCAGCGAGTTCCCCAGTAGATCTCAGAATGACCAACATCAACACAACTGCACCCAAGTTGCGTGAGGCTGCAAATAGCGCAAATAAATCTGAGTAGAAGAGAGAGCCGCTGCAAGGGTCCGGAGTGAGCGATACCCGTCCTCTCGCGAAGCTGCATCAATTTCGCTCTGTGTGACTGTACCGCCTTGCTCGAGGCACAAAACCGCCACGACTCTAACTTGGCCACCACTGCTGCTCGATGGCATGATTTGAAAGAATTGCACGATTTTTGTTTGCTTGTTTCAGTGACTTTTGCAGCGCGGTGTTTGTATCGATAGAAACAATACCATAATCCTTAGTAGATTTTGATCGACAGCTTTAATGCATGCAGGTGTCAGGGACGTCTGCACACATCAAGGAAGTGCATATTGGGCCGTTAATTCTGAGACTCTCTTATTTCCTGTGATGCAGTTTAAATAGGTGAGCCGCAAATCCTTCCGTAAGGTAATTCCAGCCATCACTGATAATGAGACAATAAAGAAGTTAGTTACATCATATTGGAAGGCGCTTTTCTTTCTTTTGATGCCGCAATGATGGCTCGCTCCATCGCAACCGATCTTCGGGAGGGTGGATGATGGATTAAGCTTGAATTCAAAAGTGCTGATCACAAACGCAGGTAGGACAGAACACACTAGCCAATGCCTTGCAGCAAGCTGCATCTCGCCATGCCGGATCATCGCTTGGGATTTCCGTTACATATGTTTCTCGGGAACAGCCAATACCAGTGCTCGAGTCACGTTGCTACCAACGGTGCCCGTAATGTCGAGGCACAGTCGAGGTACCGAGCTGCCAATTAGTTAGTGCTACCTGTCAGTTGGGGCCCGTCAAACCTGCGTTTACAAGGAGAAGTGCTTTTTGACGTTGTTTTTGTCATGCAGCAAGGCTGGCTGATTACCTGTCTCACTTACACAATCGTAGTCGCCTCTCTGGTTCGAGTTTGGATTTCTCTCTTTAAGAGTTATTAGGCGTGATTCTGCAAATCAATAACAACTTCAATCATGGGGCTTGCGGGACAGGAAGTCAACATCCTCCCATTTCAATATTGTTATCGTATCTGCAAAAACCATGCAGGATATCAAATCAAGTGCTACGAGATAAACATCTACTGCAGGAACGCCATAGCAGGTGGGACAGTGCAGCGTTGGTAGCCAAACGGGCCTCGTCAATCGACGGGAAGAAAGTTGCCTCCTGCACCTAAAGAGGTGGTGTAACACTACGGAAACTTTGGGGCCAATCTGGGAAATCAGTCAGATAGATAATTAATTCTGCTTTAGACTCTCTGTGAGGACTCACATGAGATGAGATGGGATACAGCGGACAGTAGGATGCCGCCAGGCCGAGAGGCTCACTGCGGGATCGACTGGACTCCCTGTGGAGATCCTTGAGGTAGGTAGAAAGGTGTAGGGACCTTAGTGTGGCTCCCCACGCAAGTAAACCCCGTTCGGCTACCCGCCCTACAGTCTCTCAATGAAACAGCAAAGCAAGGCATCACGACATCGTCACCTGAAGCTCATTATTCTGATAAACCTTAGTAAGGTTGGTGTAGCATCGTGCGCTTCCACAGCTGACTTTGCCTTTCGCCGTGACCTTTTCGGGCCGTCAAGTAGAGTGTTGTTGATCTTTTTTTGGCGACGACGACCTCGCTTCCTTCCCCTTTTGCTTCGAGGCGGGTCCGTAGGCTCTCAACACTCTAGAACCTAGCCCAGCTATTGGGAGAGCAAGGCTAGGAGCCTTAGCTGCATGTCACGTCCCATCGTCCAGCTATATCTTCTTCTTCGTGCTCCCCAAACCCGTTTTCACTTCTTCACCTCACCTTCACTTTGTCTCGTCCGACAATCTCTTCGGGTTGGCGTCCTGGTCTTCGAAGAGCTTCACCTTCAGCCATACTAACCCCAATTACAGAAACCTGCTGTCTTCGGTCTCTACCCAGCTTTGAAAGCATTACATTCGTTTCCTGTCATCCACTCCAAGCTGCACCTTCTATGACAGCAGTCTCTCCGTAAGTCCATCACGTTACCAACCCTTCACCTCACCTCACTTCCACGCACGGCAGCTGCTTTCCAATGAATCTCCTGCACATGGATTGCACGCTGTCGAGTACCTTCTGACGCGTTCTGCTTCCAGTTTAAGATGAGAGTCCTTACCCTCAACGTTAGCCTTGCGTCGGCTGCCCTCGTCGCCTTGACATTGGCCCCTTCTGTTCAGGCTTTGCCAAAGTGGATGAAGCGTTCGGCGGAGGCTCTAGAAGCATATGCACCACCTGCATACGGTGCCTATCAACCAGTTGACTACCCCGGCCATTACAGCTATGGCGGATATGGTCCCCAACCAACGCTGTCGACCACCTCTTCTACCACTAGTGATATTCAGCCAGTCCGAACAAGCGAAAGCAGTTCTAGCACCGAATCTTCTCGTAAGTCGACCACCACTCAGTTCAGATTACTTTGCTAATATCGTTGTCCACCAGTCTCCACCACCTCTATTCCTACTACTGAAGCTCCTGTTCCCACCACGTCAATTGAATCCTCGACTTCGGCCACAAAGACAAAGACCACTGCCTCAGTCATTGCTCCCAATTGCAACCATGACAATTGTCTGCGTCAGTTCATTAACACCAAGTCGACATCTGCTATTTCTGCTTTCTGTGCCACCTATACGACTGAAGTGAATGCTTACACTACTGGTCTCCCAGCCTACGTCTCTATGTGTAGAGGATCTCCTTCGCGGATCTCGTCTGCTTGCTCCTGTGTTGTGACCCCCACTTCAAGTTCTTCCGTTGGATCTAGCTCTTCCTCGTTGACAAGCTCCATCCCGGAGATAACAACCAGCAGTAACTCGCCTATCGGCACAACTTTGTCTTCTCTGAGCAGCAGCTCAACAGCTTCCGTAACACCATCTGCTTCTCCCAGCTCTTCTGCAGCAAGTAGTTCCTCGTCGATCGAATCGACCACAGAAATCACTGGGACCATTACTATTTCCCAGACGGTGACACGCTCAGCAACTCTCATTGGTACCGGAGTATCTACTACAATCTCGTCACTAACAGCATCATCAAGCTCACCTGCTTTTTCTAGCTCTTCTGCAGCGAGTAGTTCCTCAATCGAATCAATCACAGAGACAGTGACCAGCTCAGTTCTTATTGGTACCGGCGCGTCCACTACCGTATCATCAGCAGAATTATCAACCTCATCTGTTTTGTACCCAACGAGCAATGCAACCTCGTCTACTGGACCTACTGGCACTGCTCCAGTGTCAAGTTCAACTTCGACTGAATCCTTGACTGAAACCTCGGCTGCATCCTCGAGCACCACTTCTAGTAACTCGCCAATTGGCACGACTGTGTCATCAAGCAGCAGCAGCTTAAGTACTTCCGTCTACTATGTGCCATCTTCGACTCCAGTCTTCCCAGGTTCAAATTCTTCGTCGTCGGTAGGACCAACTGGCTCAAGCCTTGTATCTTCATCTGGAAGCACTACTTCAAGCAACTCTCCAATTGGAACTACGTTGAGCGCCAACAGCTCAAGCACCCAGCCAGGTGGACAGATCAGCATCATCTCCAGCGCCCCAAGTTCTGGTCCTTCCACGTTGGTAGTGACCTCCTCGGTTCCATACCCAGTTTCTAACTCTACATCGCCGAGCACGCCAACTGGCACCAGCCCAGCATCCATTTCTTCGTCCAGCGAGAGCAGCTCATCTCCTTCGTCAGCCAGCAGCTCTTCGTCCGCTCCTTACACAGCCTCTAACTCCACATCTTCAAGCGGGCCAAGTGGCACTAGCCCTGCAACTATTTCTTCGGCCAGTGAAAGCAGCTCGTCTCCTTCGTCTCCTTCGTCAGCCAGCAGCTCTTTGTCAGTAATTTATCCAGCTTCTAATTCTAGTTCGTCCAGCGGACCTACAGGCACTGGTTTTGCATCCACCGTCACCGTCACTTCAAGCACTTCTAGCTATGTCTCAAGTAACTCCGTTCTTTACCCTGCTTCAAACTCCAGCTCTTCCGTCACCCCAACTGGGACTGGATCTTCAGAAAGCTCTACATCCAGCAACTCGCCAGTTCTTACGTCAGAGTCACCATCACCATCAAACTCAACATCCACTATTGGGCCAAGTGGCACAGGATCTGCATCGAGCGCCGTCTCATCATCTCCTGTTGAGACTACCTCTACATCGTCAATTCGTGGTTATGGGCAAATCCCAACTTCCTCGAGCTCTACAATTGTCCCAAGTGAAGGTTCCAGCAGTTCATCTTCGCCGTCATCAACCTCGGTGTCTTATCCTGTCTCCAACTTCACAACTTCCGTGGGACCGACTGGCAGTGGCGCCAGCAGCTTATCTTCGCCGTCATCAACCTCGGTGGTGCCCTACCCCGTCTCCAACTCCACGTCCTCCGCAGGTCCTACTGGCAGCGGTTTATCTGGATCCTCGACGTCGAGCAACTCCCCTGTCTCCACGAGTGAATCCTCTTCCGCTTCAGCGTCCACACCTTACTACCCAAGTGGTAACTCGACTTCGCATGTTGGTCCTACAGGGACTGGAAGCGTATCTAGCTTGACAACATCAAGCAACTCGCCAGTATCAACAAGCTTGAACTCTTCCTCCGTTCCTTTGACCACTGGACCAAGCTCCGAGTCGTCTTCCAGTCCAACACTAACCCCATATTATCCAGTTGGCAACTCAACAACCTCAGTTGACCCTACAGGAACTGGTATTAACTCTGGATCTATGGTCTCGTCCACTATCTCTATTCCTCTGTCAACGGCCCCAACATCTTCCTCGACGACACCATACTTTCCAACTGGTAACTCGACATCGGTCGTTGGCCCCACAGGCAGCGGATCGTTCGGTTCGTCGACTTCCAGCAACTCGCCAGTTTCCACAAGCTTGTCGTCTGCAACAATTCCATTGTTCACTGCACCCTCATCTTCTTCAACTTACACACCTTACTACCCAACTGGAAATTCAACGACCTCAGTCGGTCCCATTGGAACTGGTAGCAGCGGCGTAACTACAACTTCTGGCGGTCCTATTATATCGAGCATAAGCAGTATTTCCGTTGGCACGAGTTCCTCTTTCAGTGAGAGCTCATCTGCGCCATACCCAACATTCAATTCTACATCTTCTACTGGCCCAACTGGATCTGGAAGTGTGCCAACATCGACTTCCACTTGCACTGAAGAATCCACAACCGCACCTTATCCAATCTCTGGCAACTTGACCACATCCACAGGACCGACTGGAACTGGGTCGTACCTGTCGACTACAAGTGGCACTGAATCCACAACCGCTCCTTACCCAATTTCAGGTAACTCGACCACTTCCGTAGGACCAACTGGAACTGGCTCATACTCATCGACCACAAGTGGCAACTCCCCTGTTGGGACCACTTCGAGCTCTATTTCCCCGAGCGGCTCTCCTTCAACCACTAGTGGTTTGTTGACCGGCACTGGATCTTCGCCTTCATCGTCGTCTGCTGGACCTTATGGCAACTCAACCTCCGGAAGCTCTACAGGTAAGTAATCTTCCGCAATAGTTTAATTGGCCTAGACTGATTAATCTTTCCAGCAACCACCACAAGTGGCAACTCTCCAATTGGAACAACTTCTTCCTACTCCATACCGTTCCCAGCTTCTAACACCACGTCCACTTTTGGCCCAACCGGAACTGGCTTCCTGTCATCGACGACTAGTGACAACTCCCCCGTCGGTACGACTTCTTCCGTACCATTCCCAGCATCCAACACAACCTCAGTTGTCGGACCAACTGGAACTGGCTCATTGCCATCAACAACAACCAGCGGTAACTCCCCAGTTGGAACCACATCGTGCTCGAGCAGCTCGTTAAGCACATACTACGTTCCATACCCTGTCTCTAACTCCACATCGTCATCCGGACCCACTGGAACTGGACCAAGTGTAACCACCACGAGCGGCAATTCGCCAATTGGAACTACTTCAAGCTACATTGCCTCAAGTAGCGCCTTGAGCACCTCAGTTCCCTACCCTGCTTCAAATATCACAAGTTCTACCGGTCCGACTGGCACGAGTCCTTTAAGTTTATTGTCGTCTGGAGTCACCACTTTAAGCAACTCACCCGTAGGAACGACTTTGAGTTCCGTTGTCTCGAGCAGCACTACGAGTTACTACCCCGCTTCAAACAGTACCAGTGTCGTCGGACCTACTGGCACCAGTCCTGGCTCATCGTCACCCTCATCTGCGGAAAGCACCACTTTTAGCAACTCGCCAGTCGGTACGACTTTGTCCACCAGCAGCTCGTTAAGCACGTCAGTGTCCTATGTGCCATCCTCTTCAAGCACCACCGCTTCATACCCAGCATCGAACACGACCTCGTCGGGTGGAGCCACAGCCGCAACATCAAGTTCATCAAGTGCAGCCACGACGACTAGCAATTCGCCAGTTGGGACTTCGTTGAGCTCCTCATCTTCACCAATCATCACTCCAACCAGCATCTCGATCCCCGTTTACTCTGTCCCATTGCCAACACCAACTCCAACAACCACTTCGGACAACTCCCCCATTGGAACTACCCTCAGTTCTAGTAGCATTTCCACTGCCACACCGGGTCCATCACCATACAGACCACCACCGTCCCCAGCCTATGGATATGGCCCTCCACCCGCATACAGGAAGTATGGTCACACAGATGAAAAGAAACATAAAGGCCACAGACCGAGCAGGTTCGGTGGCCACAGAAATAGATGGTGGTGGTGGTAGATGAGGCGCACACTGGTCATTGTCGGATCACCATATCTTCTCTTCTTGCCCTTCATTTGTGCTTCGTACTTTACAGATACGGGCCATCTTCTTTTGCTCGCACTTTCTCTTTGATGCACGGAAATGGCTTTCTTTCCTTTGTGTTTAATGTTTTCATGTCTTGGGCGCATATTTTCGTCAATAAATCAAAATCATACTGCATAGAGTGGCTGTATTTGCAGGGGGAGAGGGAATACGGAAGGGATACGAAATAATAGACAAAAAATAAAAATATTCATAAAACTTCAGTGCCTTGTTATGCTTGTGAGTTGTGATCGAGAGCCCTTGAAATTGGCATCACCTGTATATCCAGATGCTCAACAGAGCGATGAATACCTTGATCCCTGTGTCCATTGAGTAGACAAGAGAGTACAGTAAGTCTCTTTCTGCTGCGTCCACTGCTTTGGAGCTATGCAACATTTATAGAAACATTACAATATTCTGCAATATATTGTTCCCTGCTACAAACATCTGTCTTAGAGTTGTCCTTAAATCTATAATCTCTAGTTCAACTTTTGAGTTCTCGAATCAAAGATGACGTGAAGAACTTCATACTTGCTAACTCGACAATAGAGACTTGTGATTTGCCGATAGCAACCATCTTCTGGAACTATCAATGAAGACCTAAATGTGACAATCAAAGATAATCTCATGCCTTCCCTTCCCCTTTGCTTACATTCACGCCACTCACTATAAAGAAAGAAAAGCGAGGTGCGTAAATGAAGTAAGAAGTACTACTGCGGTAGTTAGGAAAGAGATAAATGGTAGGTAGAGATGTGTGGGCTGGAACTACCAGCGTTTGGAGACTTTCGTTGTTGTTTGGGTTTGGGGGTTTTGAGTGTTCTGTGGTAGAATTGAACTGGGGAGGGGATGGATGGAGGAATGGTTGTTTGGGAGGTGGGTGCGAGATGAGATGAATGGATGGTTAGTTGGGAGGTGGCAGATGGAGGTGATTTAGTTACTATTTGTTTAGGTGAATTGAGTTATTGATTTTCGTTTCTATAGATTAAACTTAGGAAGTTACTAACTAACTCACTTGATTTAGGCAATTCACTTGACTTACTCCACAAGTAACAAATCTTACGCTTAAACAGCCACACTCTTTACGCCCAGGCATGTAGTTAACGCTTGTGGAATGAAACAAATCGCTAGATTTGCGCTCGAGGTTCTGTAAGATAGGTAAGGTACTTCTCTGCTTGAATTGTAACTTACAACTCAGGCCTCCAAATTCCACTAGAAAAAACTGCTTCTGTTCACTAAACACGAAGTCCGCCTACAAGGAAATGAAATTAGATTTCTGATCCCTGAAAGTTCCTTTTGAAAAGCCACTGCCTCCGACTATGATAGGAATCTAGACAATTCTCAATCTAGCTATTCAGTCTTCCTGGTATAAAAGTACAGTATGCACATCCCATCCTTTTCCGGGGGCCTAGTTTTGCTCTTCCCTTTTACCGTCTTCTATAAACACCAAGCATCCAACTAGCTCTCAATAATGCTAATCCCCACGCCATTCCCAGACTATCCCACATGACGTTCAATTTACTACCATCCACCTCCTTCCATCCTATAGGTACTTCAGCTACTCTGATTCCACTACTCGAGATTTCATCCGTTTCGTCTTCGTCTTCGCTTGGTTTCTGAGGTGGAGGTGGCGCACTCTCTGCCAACATCAACATTTCTACATCGAAGATCCAGCCTTCGGCGTGCATGTATGGTATTATATGTGGTAGAGCGCCGCGCGAAAATAGCTTAAAGCCACATTGTGTATCTCGGATTCGTGATGTTGCAGGAGGTGTGAGTGTTTTGAGGAGAAAGTGAAAGGAGCGCATGAGGAAATTTCTCAAGGCAGAACGCTGTAAATGAAGAGATGAGTAAGTATAAGTATATTCATCGGAGGTGATGGAGAGGGAGTTTTGGTCTGGATGTTCGGTTGGGTTTTTTGTTTTTACCTTTACGACAGCTTCACTGCCTACAAGATGATTTCTGCTTCCTACAGCTACGCTGCGTCCTGAGGAGTCGGAAGCTTCATCGCAGCCTTCGACTAGCTTTTTGAGGTCGTCGAATTTGGAGGCTCCGTCTGCGTCTGCGAAGACGGCGTAGGCTCCCCGTACATGTCTGAATCCATGGGTTACAGCTCCTCCTTTCCCTCTATTTTCGTGGAGAGTTACTATCCTCATAATATCATGTAGGCCGTTCTTCCGTGAGAAATTCAGCGCGACATCTACAGTCTTGTCTCTACTTCCATCATTGACAAGCAAGATTTCATAACCTCCTATTCCTGGCGCTCTTGGTTTTGTCGATGTATTTCTCTGTGTAAGATTCCCATTCCCAGTGTCGTTCGTCTTCGTGGGAAATCGCCCGTATTCTGCATCAAGGAATTCGACTGCCTCTTCCAGCATATCTTCCAACCTCTTCTCTTCATTGTATGCTGGAACTACGACACTCATTTGAACCTCTGCTTCGTCAATTGAGCCCGTGTCTTTGTCCGTGCCGACTTTCTCGCTGGCTTTGCGATGTGCAAGCCATTGGTCATGCCAACAGGGTAGTTTGCGCGGGGGTGTCGTACTGCCATCTGCGCTCGTTGTGATGTATGTCTTTTCAGCAGGAAGTGCTGGTCTGGGGAGGGGCGCGAGGAGGTATAATGAGGCGTATATCTATTTCAGCAATGGTTAGGACGTGTTCCATTCCTCTCGCATAGAGATTGAGAGTGGAGTAGAATCATACAAAAGTACATGTAGAGAGAATGAAGGCCGCAATCCCAATGAGCAAGAGAGGTAACGGGGCTTCCTGGGCCGCTGAGTAGAACATGGCCAAAAGCCCAAGGGGTATATCGATTATGGTCGCCATTGTCACCTCCTTTTCAAGGGCGCAAACTCGAGGAATGGTAAACTGCAAGGCTGCAAAGAAAAGGGGGACAATTTGGGCGGAAGGAGTCGCAAGTTTTAGGAGTTAGGATAAGGTAGTATGGTGGTTCCTGAATTGCCAAACCATTGAAGCGCAAGACATTCAATTTGGCTCACGATGCTCTTGGCCGATTCTGAATACACATATGCCAGAAAGAATGAACAAAACCAAAAAAGTCAATTGAATAAATACACAAGGGGAAGAAGGTTTATTTTTGGCGTAGGTGGTCGTCGTCAGGATTCGAAGTCGTCGTACTATCGTGGGGCTGGGCTGGGCTGGGCTGGACTGGCTTCTTAACACGGTAGATATCATTTAACGTGGCATTCAATCGAGAGAAACGTGGCTCAGAGTACGAGTGCCGGTAGTGCAAGGCTCTAACGCAGCCTTGTCGCTTGACTTTCGTTTCAAGTACCGCTCTTAGTACCGCTCTTCACTAATTCATTCACCATAGTTACCGGTATCACTACTGTAATCAGTCAAAAGTATCATTGACTCTGCGTATTATCTACGCAGTCACGGTAGCATCGTCCGCCCGCCTCATTCCCACATGTACCATATCTATAATACAAGTAGCAAACACATCCGTCTCATCACCAGATGCTCTGGGACTTCGTTAGTGCCTTTCTCTAGCCAAGCAATAAAAACAGCTAGAAAGGGGTGTTGTATCTGGTCCCGACCATTCATCCTTAACGCCCTGCATAACCTTCCAAAGACGCCTTCGCATCAACGCTATCTCCGACCACAAAAATGTTTCAGTTGCCGCCGTCACCATTGGTATTGCCATCACCACCAGTCTTGATTGCAGGCGAAAGACTGATAGCAATCTTGCCAGTCTTCGTACCAGCACCGCTGGCATCCCGACCATTAAAGCTCTTTTTTCTTCGCAGAACACTGCTTGTGTTGGAGCCGACAGAGCCATTTGAGCTGATCGAGCTGCGGCGCTTGTGTTGCGAGAGCTTGCCGATCTCATCTTCTTCGTCCTCCTCCCGGCGTCTTTTCTCGGAAAGTCTCTCTGGGGGCGATGGTACGGACGAGGACACAGGAGTCAGAACCACGTCACCATCAGAATCTTTTGCGGACGAGTCTGGGGTCTTGGATTCCGTATTCGGAAGAATGCCAGCGTCCATGCTTTCATTCTCTTCGTCTGATCCATAATCGACGAGAGGCTTTGAAGCTGGAGAAGCGCCGTTTATTGGAGCTCTGTTAGACGAGGTTTTGCTTGGCTCATCATCTTCATCATCGGAAGTGTTGAAGTATTGTTCTTCAGCAGCGTCAAGATCCTTGATACCATTCTCCCATCTACTTCCTCTACCCGTCTCAGGTCTCTTTGGAGTGTTGTCTTCTGTATCTAGGAAGGAAGTTTCCTCCCCGCTCGTAGTGAAACCTTGCGTTTGGTCATATCTGATGATGAAGTTGCTAAATGTATCCACATACGAGATTCTACTGAGCTTTTCGCGGTAGTTTTCGACAAGATGTAGGATCAACGCCTTGTTACCTTCCTTTCTGATATGCTCGAACAATTCCAAGCATGCTGAGTTCAGAAGGTTATCACGTGGCATCGTCTCAATTACAATGTCTAGAATGGGCTCAAAAAGCTGGTCTTGGGTCATCTGCTGGTTATAAAATTCGTCACCTAAACCAACCAAGTTACGGAAAAACTTCAAAGCAGCTGCTCAACTATTAGCTCATTTGCACATATACATAAAAATAGATAACATACTGAGTTTCAAGTACTTCTCTGGGCTCTGAAGAAGTTGGGCAATACGTTGACCCAAGTTCTCAGCCAGCACGAAATATTTGCTACGATGTTGGTGTTGCCGAATGAAAAAGCAAAGGATCTCGATCAGATAGATGAAAAGAGATACTTGATGCACGCTGAAATCCATATTCTCACGGCCCTTAAGGTCAACTAGAGGCTGGAAAAGCTTCTTTGCCGAGTCCTCGTAGAAATTTGATAGGAACATTTCCTGCTGGGGATCCGGTTGAGGCCTCAATCTGGATCCGAAATCGCCACCCGCCTTTCCCATACTATCGAGCGGAGGATTCTGCGATCCCGGGTCAAGCAAGACTTTGATGGCATCGGCAATCTGAGCCTTCACACCGAGGTCTGCCTCTACAAGTAGAAGCTCAATCAGGGAGTCAGTAAGGGGTGTCTGCTTCTCACTGATTTGCCGGAATATGGTTTGGCGGATCATTTGCGGGTCGTGGTCTATCATGGAGACCAAAACATCAGTTGCACCAACTCGAACCCCAACGTCACTGTGATGCAACGCGAAGTTGATCACGGACAATAGACCGTGCCCTAGAAAATTGTTGTACAACTGTTGTCTTGCTGGTTGCTGTAACTGCTTCGAAACTGCACAACATTGCTGAATGAACAAGACGGCTTCCTTCTTGCGTTCCTGGTCTTGCTCTTGTTTTCCGAATATACCAAATAATTCCTTCAAGAAAGCCAGGTTGTTTTGCAGATGCTGAACGATGTCGACTTGATAGTAGAAAATTAAAGAATTGAGCACGGAGAATGTAGGATCGTCCAGGATCCGGGCAAGGACAACGTCCTTGAGGTATTGAAGTCTGTATGTGTGGTGTATCTTCTTGCGAATCTGTTCGTCGTCAATACGGACGACCTCCTTATATCTACCCTTCTGTCCCAACCAGTGTCGGTGATTGGCCTTGTGGCTAGGAAAATCCGGGTCGTACTCCAGCGCCCCAACGACACCCAATACCACGTCGTCCGTAACCGCATGTTCTATGATCGTAGTGTCATTTAGGAGAATTAAAGTCTTCATGATATTGCAAAGCCGGTGAAGACTAGGTAAATCTTCCATGTCCTCTGCCATCTCAACCAGTGGTATTAACTTCCTTATGTAGTCATCCTCAATGACGAATTTGCCCAAAGCATTTCGGTGCTGAGGTGTGAGACTGAAATGTCGCATTTGCCCATCGATCTCTGGAAGGTTTCCCAGGCTAGGGTTAGGTAATGAGATTGAGAATGGATCTCCTGTCGGGATATCGTCTGAAAATGCATCTTCTGCAAGGGGCCGCAGTTAGCAATTGACAAATTCCATGATGTGGCAGTTTTTTCAAACAGAAAACGCCGGTAGTGAAAATCATACCTGGTCCATTCATTTCAGACAGCTTCTGCTGAACATTGTTCACAAATTTCCTGGATCGCGCACGATATTAGCATGTATATGCGATTTCTTGACCGGGCACGTCCCCCGGTAACAAGAATACTACTAACCATATGATAGCGCATCCTTCAGCTTCCTGGAAGCTCAGGGCCATGTCGATGCCATTCGCCTGTTCCGTCCATACTATGAGGGTATCTAGTCATACTCGTCAGCCTCGGCATCCCACTTGCGCGCAGATCGCGTGTACCTTGTTGCTTCTGGAAACCATCGTCTTTGGAAATCTGCGTCTCCAACAGTACTAAATCCGGACTCTCCTCTGACTGCACTACAACTCTGGGTTCATCCTCGCCAGTGGCACCGCTCTATTACCACAAATATGTCAGCTTTCAGATCAATCTAGGAACGCGCTGACAAACAGCGCGGAAGCCACGCGCCGAGGGCTACAAATCTACAGCGCATAGATAGACATACGTAGGAGAATGTCGCCGTGCAAAAGCCAGTGCCTCTATCAACCCAGTCATTGTTGCGCAACTCGTAGACTTTGACTCGTTTCTTGCTGGAATCCGGCGGGTTAGCAGGCACCGCTTGTGCCATCACCAAAGGTTGTAGTGCCCCCTCCAAGTCCTCGGGGGGACAGTTCAAGATATTTGGAGCTATGTCAAGATGACTTTGTAGAGATAGGCCCTGGCTCTGACTCTGGCTCTGCGAAAGAATAGTGAGCAGCGCCACTTCGAATCTTCTCCTCCGCCGAGGTCTTTGTCGCGCGTGGCAGGGTTGTGGAGAGGGTCGCCGTGAATGCTCTATGCAAAGAGCTATGTATTGAACCTGTTCGTCATATGCCCCAGTGAGCAGCGTGTATCGGTGCCGTTGATGGAGGTCGTGGTCGTTGTCGTTTGGCGTTGCGGTTCGCGACTTGGACCGTTGGACGGATGAAGATCGACACCACTCGAGAGTCGGGCAGACAGCCGATCCCCAAGCGCGCGTTTAGGGGAGAGGCGCTCAACTGCCTAATAACGCGGCAAGCCTTGCAAAGTTGATTTAGATGAAATGTAGAAAGACGTTGTCATGCGCAATACGAATAATTGACAATTGTTTGGCTTTCTTGCCACCAAATAGCCCTTAGTCAACACCTGAACCTCAGATTCTTTATGGTCACGTGCTCACAGACTTCGGGTGAAAGCGGAGATGGTAACGAGACTTAGACTTTGCGTCATGATTTCTATTTCTGAAACGGCTGGGAAAGTCAACTCAAAAAGTTTTCTCTCGACGACGCGACAAGCAAGCTCTCCCCGCGATTGAGGCTCTGCAGCTCTGTAGCTTGTAGCTATAGCTCTTTCGCTTCGTCCAAAGCTACCAGTACAACACCCTCGAGCTTGACCTACTGTGCTACGATACAATTAGACTAGACTTCTCCTTCGTCTTGGCCTCCTCCCACATGATTGTGGTATTGATTTTAGTTTTGGTCAACACGTGAAGTCTAGCGATGGTATCCCATCTCAACGCTCTGCTGTGCAGGTCGACCACCTTTGGGAACGCAATGATTTGAGCTCGACATGGTGGACTAGAACGGCATAAAGCGTCATGGCCACACTAGCTATCATTTTTTCGCCTTGCCCTTCCAGCTCTCTCCTTCTCTCTCTATGTGATGAGAGCTGAAATTCGGGCCAGTCATTCCAATAGGGAGAAATCCAGAAACGTACAAGAGTAACTCGCAAACACGAAGTTACGAGAAATCGTTAAGAAGTTTGTATCCATCTGATGATTAATGCCCCTCCACCAAGGACTCACATTCACCACATCTTTGACGATAGTTCTACCGCCTTTATTCCACGCGGGGCATAATGAAAGTAGCAGACAGCACAAGTCACTTGAGTTTCCAATTACTCAGCCCAGATAGGAGCTTTTGGCACTGTAAAGTACCTAGGTAGAGAATGTGTTGGGCTTTTAACACTTGTCCAGTCATTTGAGTATTGGGCGATACAAGTAGCACAAGAAATATTCAAATATCATTTTGTCAGCCCACGAGAGGATGTCAATTCCTAGGATAGCATCCCCAGTTGTTCGTGTTGAGAACTACTGGTCGTGCTCCTTGTACAAAAGGTACTGTCAACCTCGTGGTTCATGATTGATGATCTCCGTGATCAGCTGAATGGAAGAAAGTGGCATGATTCTGCTGCTTGGGCATTGGACGAGATGCGAACGGGCTTGCAGACTGAAGCAGAACCACTTTAATCGTGATGGTTCTTTCGACGTATGCATACTACAAGATGTACATATGCAGAGAAAGTAGTCTAGACGGCTTACTGGTCGTACTTGTTTACTACCCCAATGTCTCGATTGAAACCATATAGCCCAACCATGAGTACACCAACCACTTATTAGAAATTCATTTATCGTGAACATGTCAGTCGATTCGATGCGGTGCTCACGCCCTTTAGACCCTGATTTTCAGCTGTGCTTGGACGAAATAGACTCCGAGACAGCACTCGCTGATAACTAAGAGCTCTGTTGCATATCTGTATCGTGTATGACCCCCACGGTGCTGCCTTCAGAGTTTCAAGCCAAACCAAAGGTTCACAACGGAAGAACAAAAGATGAAAACTCCCGGTAGAAATGTGTGTGTGCGCGCGAGCGTTGAGCGTTACGTCGGGACGAGGAGAGGAAACTTGAAAAGTAGACCCATCCTGCGGCGAGAAGTTGTGAGCGAGATGCTGCCATGCTGGCCAGACCCGGACAATTCGGCGTTAATTTGAACCCTTGGGGGAAATCCATAAGTACGGGGGTATTGCAGGCGATTACAAGGATCACATCGTTTATCGATCAACAACCGGGTTTTGTCCAGGAGTTCGTGATGCCGATAAATCCGATGAAATCCCATGTTTTGGCAAAATACCAACTATTTGTCTTCAAAGACTCAGATTGAAACTTTAGCGAAAAAGCACACTTTAGTTGCTTGCAGATAAACCTACAGAACGTTTTCCCCCTGTGTCTGCTGATCTTCTGAGTAGATTCCATGTTGATATATAGTAAATAACTCTACACAATGCCACTTTATATTGCCTGTTCATCAGAATTATTGAATTTGCTTTAGTTATTAGCTCAGCGGTGAAATGGATATATGAGCAGTAAGTTCACGAGCACCAAGCACACATCGCTTGTAGCACTGGACGAGCACGGAGGACAAGAAACCGATAAAAGCACGTTCGGGTAACAGTTATCAGCTTGTACTTTTATAGAGTACAAAAACACAAAATTCACGCTGTGGTGCTCTGAAATGTCTTATCTGAAATTAATAGAGCCTATGCACACAGGTCACGGCATGGCCAGTTGCGGTCAACATCTAGCGCCCCTCTCTCACACAATGAGATGAACATCTCCAAATACGGATATGGATCTTCTTCCGATCCGAAGTGACACAGCGAATGTAACGCCGCAGCCACAAGCTGAAGCCTAATTCCAGAATTCTCCGCTGTTGCAACGCCAGTGGGTGAAGTTTGTTCTTTTAAGCTCTTCCTCCGCCATAGTTGTGATTGGCTGCCCACGCACATCGGCGTCGATAAGGCTGCCACGACTACAACGGTGTACATTTTCTACGTCCTGTACTGTACTTGTACAGTACATACACGAGCGCAGCTGTCTCCAGTCACCATTCAGCTAGATCATTCTTTGCACTTGTCAGTCCACTCTTGCTGCAAGTAAGCACGCCTCCTGTCAACACCACCAACAGCAGGCTTACAATAACCGAGCGGAAAACATGCTAGAGTACGAAGGACGAATACAGTTTCCCCCCCTGGATAAATGTAAATTCTATATTTAATACTTGGCGAAACTAGCCACTTATAAGGAATTATAGTGGTATTTTATCCCGTGATTTTGTATATAAATATCTCTAATCTGCCAATGCTCTTAAAGCTAAGATAGATCTACAGAAAACAAAATATACTTTTTAGACAATAATAGAGTCAAGGGAAGAGTTACTACCTTCTAAATAGAGGCATAATAGTAATCAAAACATTCGGATCATTTAAATGTTATCCGAGGTTTCTACAACAACAATTTTTACTAGTAAAGCGCTATATAAAATTTACATTTATCCCTTGGGGGGATTACTGTAGTGTCAGAGCTACTCTAGCAGCCGCCATATTTTCTCCGATCAAGATTTGCCTCCTTATCAGTGCCAACACCATGGTACTCAGCGCCCATCAAGTAACAAGTTGATCCCTATTGGATCGTCTCATTCTCATCGCCATCGCATCCTCCCATGCCGTGCCTACCATCGCTGCACGTTGTCAACCAGAACATGTGAACCTGGAATTCGTTGGGGGTATGCGGCGCCTGGGATTAAAAGTGTAGGGGCACAGAGGATTGGTATCTTTCAAGTCGATATCCTGCATCTCGCACTGACCACAGCAACAATCGGATTTTTAACACCCATCCGGAAAGAAAGCCATTGTTCTGATGGTTCTGCCTTGGAAAAAAAAAAGTGGAGGCGCCTATGATCTGACTTACTTGAATGCTTGTAAGACACTGTAAAGTCGAGATAAGGTAAATTTTAGAGTGGCTTTCAGGGGGCGGGGAGATCAAGGAGACTGGGCACGGTGCAGGCGATATTGAATTCGAGATTACGGGATTAAGAATAATAATACGGTGACTACCTTACTATACTTACCAGGCATCTCTCGTGCAATAATAGGTACTCGAGATAGGTAATAAGCACACAAGTACCGACACGGTATTCCGAGGGCCCTGCAACTCACCATGTGTCTGGCGTCTGCGTCTGATAATGGTGTAACAGGTTCCTCAGCGGGTGTGCAAGATTCAATTCCAAAAAAAAAAAAAGATTAAGATTAAGATTCAAATCAATTATCTATCTGCAGTATTTGTACTCCCGTAGAACATGAGAACCACGCCTTTGGGCCACGGCGTGGGATTTAAGAATATGCCAAGGGCTGTAAGCGAACAGGAAAAACGACAGGGACGGGAGGGATCGTGGAAAGCGTGTTGTCTTCCGCACTTCCACCCCCTGTTACCTATCGTCGCATATGTCGGCCATGCCACCATGCATCGTCAGAATTTATTATTGGGAAGCTTCGCAGCGGCACAGGATGCACAGATCGGGCAAGACCCAAATGCATGCCAACACCTGGTGCAAGCCTGAAGCCTTCCGATAAGGAGCTTATGGACGGGGTCCCGCGATGACAAGGTTCTTCTTCTTGTTGCTGCAGGTTCCGTCTGTCTGCATTGCACTTCAGGCTTCAGCTGAGGCCACCACCACCCAGCAAAATCAGACGGGCAGACCTCGTATTATTTACTGTACCTACTTCCCTCGAAACCTAGAATTTATTGACCAGCACTCATTCTTCACTCCTCCTTCCTTTCTCAAACACTTCGTCGTCCATTGATCTTCTTTTCCGCATTGCGTACCCTCCACTCCTAAGAAAAAGAGCTCTCTTGCGACAGACGCCTTTCGGTTCCTGAATCAATAGTTACTTCGACGGACGACGGACGACGGACAACGGCGTACCAGGAGTTTCCCGCAGCCAAGTGCCAGTCTTCCGCAGATTCAAGCTAAGGGCATTACACGAGGCGACTTTAGCACGTTTCTTTACGCAAAGACGTTCTCCACTACATCATTCGGCAAGCCCATTAATACCAAGCCTCTCACCTAGCTTCCCCATACCAATTAAGGCTACAGGCTACAGGCTAGAGCAACCAACCTCTCATACACCAGGAACGCCCGTACAGACTTTACTTCTAAACCAAGCCCGGCTCTCCTGTGCGTCGCTTGGAAGCAGCTCTTCTTAAAGCATCCAAAATCCCCCAGAATCAATTTCCGTTTGCGTCTGATCAAAGTTTGTGCCCTCGTTAAAGTCTGGACCGTTTGGGTCGAGATCACCTAGTAGCCAACATGTCGGTATTCTCAAAAATCAAGATGTCCAGAAAGGCGGCGAAGGAACATAAGGGAAAAGAAGCAGCAAAGGCGGAACCGGCTGTTGTGGTTCCATACAAGCATATACCGACGCATGCGGCAGTGGATGCCCTCTCTGGAGCCCCATCAAGCTGGAAGATTGATGACCGTTCCAAGATCAAGGCACAGCACAAACGGAGAAGTGAGATGAGCCGTACCGGAAGCTATCTTTCAACGGTTTCCTATGGAACACAGAATGGTGTTAGATATCCGCAATCAGACAATAGAGCTTCCTCAAGCTCCCAAGCTCCCCCGGTGCCACAGATTCCTGCCTTCCCACGAAATTCCAGTTATCACAGCTATAATTCTGGTCCTGCGTGGTTCGACAAGGGCGATAATCTTGACCGCGAACGGTACTACCAAAATGAGGCACCCATCCAGAAAAGACGCAAGCCGACAAGAGGTCATTCATATCATGACTCTGGACTTGGAACGAGTGTCGGTCCTAGCCCGCTCGCTAGTAATATAGCAAGTGAAGGTACTTTGCTCTAAATGCCGGCATATACGTTATTAATTATAGAAGTGCACAAAGCTAATATCATGATAGATGCCTCTCCAGAAACGACCCCAGTAGTCAGCTCTGGAAACAGCACCAACTCTAACTCCTCTGATCACCTCGAAATTGCCACTGTTAAGCGAATGACCCAAAACCCAAACAGACAATCTCAGCAACAAAAACCACAACCAAACATCTATGCTGACCAAGATATATTCGATCGTTTACACAAGAGCACCACCCGAAAGCTAGGCGAGGCACCCATCTCAGACAGCCCACCTGTCTTGTCTAAGCCTAACCCAACTGCAGCCGTCGCAGTCCAGGAGCAAAAGCAAAAGAAGCAACGCTGGAGCCTCCGAGGGAAGCGTAACTCCGCCACTCTTGCTGCCATGTGAACTTCATGATCATAGAATTCCAACGAATCAACAATGTGCCTTCCTGTACCAAATGAGGTACCCATCATAATGGATGCGTGATCGAGGCGCGGGACGGGAAGCTGCATGATTTAAGCGTTCTTGGATTTGATGATCTTACCGATTATACGCATTTGAGAGCTGAGCTCGACCGCGGTTCAGGGAAGCACAACATCTCGCATACTTGCAGTAGCCACATGCAATTTTGCATACCACATCGCCTCCACGAGAACAGGAATTCGTTCGTCATGCCATTGTTGGAAAGCCTAGCTGGATTATTCAACACTTTACTTTCCTTTGTCAAGCTCTTATTTCGTTTTGTTTTTGATTAAACAGTCCATACCTCATTAGCGACATATACGACTTGGCCTTTTTGCTTGGTGTGCACCTGGTTATTTAACTGAGGTCACGCCTATATGTTTTATGTTAATGTATTCTGAGTGTTTCTGGATCTGGTGGGATAGACCGGGGAAAGGAAGGGAATTGTGGAATTAGATTCCTACGGCCTGGGAATCACTGGTAAATTGGATTGAATAGTTGGTTCAGCATCTGGTGGGATCGGTTCTGGATGATGAGGAAAATACATTCGTTTCACTACGTTGATCTTGCTCCCGAAGCAACGATTGAAAATATGGATGTTATGGAGTTCTTTTTAGAATGGCTGGGCTATTATGTCACACTTTTATTTAAAACCATTTCCTTCCGATGATTCTTTACCCTGCTAGCCAGTGTGTCAACATAATTGTAGTCATTACTTTTATGGCATACACGCAGATTCACTCACAAAAAATTTATGAGTGGTTGCGGGCTCTAGGTCTTCAAGCCTAAATGATTTTGTGGCCGACGCCGAAGATGCACTCTTGTCAATGTCTCTAGATCCTCGTAACTCAAATCATGTACAAGTATAATAAATCGATTACATCTTTCTCATCCTCAATACAAAACTGTGCTGCCTAATTTTAGTGCCGCGCTTACTACCTACTAAACGTGGGTAAATACTCCGTTCTAAAATGACGACAAGTAAAGTTTAAGAACTAAAAGACGGGACGTAGGGTAGGATGGTCTTCGGCACTACTGCATATGATCGAGCGTGTCAGCCACCAACTATACCATCCCACCAGCGTTGCTCGCCACGTTCTAGATTTTACTTTTTTGGTGCTTTCTTTTTGATACGGAGTCACGGGAGTACATAGGGCTAACGTACATGGGTGTGATGGTGGGTGAGATGTTAGCTTTGCCGCACGAGGGAGGGGATAGGACAAAGTTAAAATGGGGATAGTTTTTATTTTAGACGGTGTGGATGCATTGGGTGGTTGTAAGAGTGTTTCATCATTGTTATTGTGTAAACTTGATTTCTGAATGTTTGTGCCTTGGTTGGTAGATAAGTTAGTTGTTGGGGTTTGACGGTCATTGCTTGTTAAGGGAGGGAGAGGGAGGATATTTGGGGATTGGCGGGAGGGAATGACTGGTTCGATTGAAATTTTTTTATTTTTTTTTGCATGAATGTTTTTGAGGGATTACTTTCCACATACGAGGGTATGGTATTATAATAATAATAGTAATAATAATAATGCTGTATTTTCAAAGATCTCGTGGCGATACTTTATTTTCAGCCACTGTACTAAATAATAAGTGAAACGCTTTGGCCCTCTCCCTTATTTAGGTCCGCTTCCTTGTACGTGGACTTGGTACTGTAACTTGGGGCTTCTAGCTTGGGATGAGTAGTTGGGGACTTGTGGCTTACAAGGGGTTAATGGTGACTTTTTTTTTTTGGTGTTTGGGACGTGCGAGATAGTCATGGTAGTTGCCGTGGTTGCTACTTGAAGGAGGGAACTAAACGTGCCAAGTACGGCTCAGTTGGTAGTGGTGGTGTTTAGGTTGAGATGAGGAGAGAGATTTTTGGTGACGATTTTGGGATGGGGTGGGGATGAGGTGGGCATAATGGTATAGTATAGTTACTTCGTGTTGTTACTTGGGTTTCTTTTAGTTGGGTCTTAGTGATGTCGAGGTCACTCTTGTCAGACAGAGTGACAGTCTGTAGTGAGAGCTTAAGTTAGGTAAAGCTACCCTAGGTATGATTAGAGAAGAGCCTTAAATCACTAGGCGTCCTCGTGAGTTCGGAACTCTAAGTTACTTACCTTTTTAGAGCATCAAATAGCAAGTAGTATCTTTCAAGCCTTCAACAATTGTACTGTATCATTTGTACCAGGCACTTGTACAGTACATGTATATATTACAGTCAGCAAAGCACAGTTGTCAACAAAGTTGTCCCTTAACAAACCAAACCCCCTACTACAGACAATATCCACTTAATCCAAGCTTCAAGACTGGAGATCCAAGAACTACAACAATTTGTCAACCCAAGAGCTGAAAGATACACAAACAGAACCTCCAAGCCCCACATCACCAATATCATTTCAAGCCACTCACACCACCTGTCAACACAAAGAATACCAAGCACCGCCACACTCAGCTCTCACCCCTTTACCCCTGACAAGTCTCTGGGGGGGGGAAACCGACAACGCTTTGGGATTCACTACTGTGCTAAGTGACTGGTGACAAGGCCTTAACACGGATATTTTTTCTAGTAGATAGGATGTGCGCGATTCTTTTTCGTCAAGAAGTTCCTCTTTCTGTACGCCATGCCAGTAGTTTGGTGTGTCCCGCAGATTTATAGCTCCCGAGTGTATGTGCCTTACAGGTCTTTCTCCTTTTGGAGAATAGCGCCTGCACATGTACCCGATCTTCGCCTTGGCAACGGAACGGATAGATGGTGGCTTCTTCTCTTGGAATCTCTGCTTGGACTTATGTGTTTATAGTGTGAATTGAGGAATTTCACGAGAATATCTACTGCATGAGATAACCTATATCTACTATTGTTACTAGTCGCTTCTGGTTTAGGAATAAGGTCTCGGACATTGTAGAATTTCTAGACAGAATATGCTGTCTCAAAATAGTCTAGTACTGTAGCAAAGGCAGAAATATTTAAGGTAAGAAATATCAAAGTTCTGAAGTGAGTTCTAATAATATGGTATCTATCGTAAGTTTCGTCCGGTAATTTTAACAGTGAATAGTACCTGCTCTTAGATTGTATATCTGATTTGAGGGAGTGACTCAGAAGCCGTTGTTCAGAAGGCAGGGCTCTCTTTTCAGGCATGTTCTCACACCCAGAGCAATAATATGTTACAAACGCAGATGTCAGCTCATCCAAGATATCACCAGAGAGGGGGAGTCAATATTACCTCGAAGGTCTTTGTGAGTGAGCCAGGGTCCAGAACATAAAGTGAAGACCTTCCAGAGCGCTTGCATAAGTACAAGATCTGCCACCAGAATAGACACGAACAGGGTTCCCGAAGATTTACCTTTCGGTACCTGGCATAGATATTTCGTAGATATCACTGAGGCCGATGTTCCCAACGGACCTGTTTGGTGCTTGAGGGTGTCATAACTGTCGTTTGCAGGACCGGGAATGGTGTTTTCATGATTGTGCCACATATCTGTGATATTTTGGGTAAATTATTGCAAAGCAGTTGCATTGGTGAGAATATTAGGCATAGTAGTGGTTTGACCTAGATCCGTCATAATTTTCGAGTAAAAGGACTTAGCTAGACAGTCGGAAGCGAGCCAGATATTAGGACGAATGTTGCTGATGTGAAATACCTTCCTATGTTAACAATCGACCCTCCATTTCACATAATAGAACATACTTGGAGAGACTCTCCCCACGTATAACTACTACGTTTTAACTAAAACTTAAGTAAAAGCGGCAAGCTTACAAAACTCAATCGATTTTAAACAGAAAAGGAACAGAAAGTTAATACTAATAGAGACACAGACTCCTAAGCCTCTTATCTACTCTTATCTAATAAAAATTCCTCAAGTTTTAAATTTCTATTTGAAGATTAAACACGTGTATTTATAGTAGCCAGACTAAACAAGAGGTGTCTAAATATACTCGGGTAACATGATGCTAGAATTCTACATACTAGATAGTAATATAGGAATCAGATTAATCACCCAGAATTGTTTACTCTCTATAATGAATACAATAAGCGCCGTTGGTAGTTAAAACACAGGTGGCATCTGAAGTCCTTTGGCAGAAATTCTGCAATCTACCTATTAATCGTCGGTATTCGCTTAGGGGCTCCTATGCCTAAGCGAACGCTGACGATTATTGCACACCCCCTTCTTTTCGGCCCAGCAAAATTATACTACAGGCACTTGTCCAGTGCATGTTAGCGAACCCCTGCCAAAGCGGTGTGCAATAGCTTAGCCCTAGACCTTCGTATACATATTGAGATGTAAACCTGCCAACAAAACATCTAAATAAGGACAGATGGTAAGCTTTCTCAACACACACATCAGTTTTACGTTGATTAACGTTAATCAAGGCCGAGTTGGTTATGGCGCCAGGTTAAGGTTCACCTTAATGGCAGTGTCTCGTACACCAGCGTCCTGGTCACGAAAGTGGCGTGGGTTCGAGTCCCACTCTGTTCAAAAGTTCATTTCTTTTCGCTCTCTTTTAAGAACTTGTCGGTTTGAGAGTCCTTGGTTTTTGATTTTTTTTTTGCTGGTGTTCTTTAACCGAACGCTAGGGGGGTGTTGTGGGAACGCTACTAGGCGACCTCCGACACCTAACCTTCTTGCTGTCACTATACTTTGCAACGACATTATCCAAAAAACAACGTAATCGTTGGTACCTGTCTTCATTTCTGAGCTGGTCTGCCTCTGTAAGATACTTGGTTCTGAATTCAGATTCCATTCCTTTTGTGTTCCTTGTACTCCTAACGAAGAAGACTTCCTCAGAATACCGTTACCGACCACAAAACACAATTAAGCAGTTCCCATAAAGATAATAAAAGATATTTGGATTAGTTATTTATAGAATGGTCACACCTACTGCCATCAAGCTAGGACAGCTGTTGATGTCTCTTCACCACGCAAAATATGCTCTAACTTCTTCAATGTGTTGACCCTCAAAGGATAGGAATCCAAAGCAAAATTCTGCACCTCGGTATAAAAGATAGGGAGGATACCATATTCCATCGCGGGCTCCATGTCTCGCTCTTTGTTATCTCCAACAAATACCATATCGGATGCATCAATATCCAAGTGATGCAGTACTTTCCCAAAGAGCCCATGAACTTTGGATGCACGAAAATAATTCGACGTTGCCAGGAAGTCGACCTCAAAGTGAAGTTTCTGCATGGTCCACTCTTGGGCGTCTTGTGGTCCCTCAGTGATGACAGCAATTTTCTTATTGATGGACTTTAGGTATATAAGTAAGTCCAGTGCACCACACTTGGCTTCCAACGCACTTTCGAGAGCTTCTTCATAGACCAAAGCGAGGTTATTGAGCAAGTCAGAGTTAGAATCGATGCCGAATTGACTGAGAACCACAGTAAACCTCTCCTTGCGGTAGTCGACTGACTTTCTACCATCAGTGAACGCACTCGCCGTGGTCTGTGAGATAATTTCGGAGTAAGCTACCTTCAAGTCGTGAATAGGGATTTTAAAAAGACATTCGATGCATTTAAACACTGCCAATGCCGCAGTTCCAGCTGCTTTTCTGAATTCGTGAAGGGTGTCGTCTAAGTCGAATGCAAACCAAGCCCTTCTTAGAAGAGTTTCGCGCACTTCGGTCATCTTTTCTTTCCAGCAGTTCAAATACTGCTGACCGACCTGGTTCTCGATATGCAACTTTTCTGCATTCGATAACAGTTTGTGCGAAGGTATGTCTGGAGTGATATGATTCCAAGCCTGGACTGTGTCGAAAAGCCCTAATGGATTCTCATCTTTGTAGATTTTTCTCTCCCTTTCACTGTTGAACCAAAAGGAGCCCCAAGGTTGTTCGAAAGCCAGAATTCTGCTTTCGAATGGTACACCCCACCACCTGCAAAGACGCTCAATCTCAGAGTCTGGACGAAGGACAAGCCGCTCATAGAGAAGGCAATGCGTCGTGGATGATGCGTTGAGCATTCGCAGAAGGGAGGAATAGCTCTGGCAGAAGCTATCAATATCCATCCCACCAACCTTTTTCCAGCCATCGAATGTCCGTCTAGGGTCTCGTAGAAGAAACGCTGGCTTGACAAGGTTGTAAGATTTTGACCCCGGAAGCACTTCGTAGTCACATTCCCCCTTTTCCGCATTGTTCCCTAGTTCCTCCTTGTCTACCAAAAAGAGCTTGCCGGATGCCGTGACCCTTTTGTACAAGGGGTGATTCTTAGAATCCTCCAATATCGAGTAATCAGGTCTGAAAGACGCTGACTTTTCATAGTTACCCATGAAAACTAAGCGACTTGTCACCGCGCAACTTGGGGACTCTGCAAAAACTCTCATTAAAAGGGTAGAGCCACTTCGAGGGCAGGCTACAAGGAATCGGATTTGTACTTCAGAAGGAGGTGAAATATTAGCCATCCTTAGTAAATCCACTGAGTACTACGAGTTAAAAATATACTATTCGTTGAACTGCAAGAATTAGATCGTTAGCACATTTGGTAGGATGTGGGTATACTTTTTATAGCAAGAATGACTTTATGAGCAAGAAACTGCCAGTCTAGTCTGTAATTCTAAATGTATCCTCACTTGTGACAAAAGCTTTGCGTACTAAACTATTTTAGTAGAACCGGGGAAATAGGACACTTGCTAAAGACACGTGTTTAGCTCCAAGTCGAGGAATTTGAACACCTGCCCATACATCTTGTCTCCTGGTAAACCAAAGCACTGGTATATCAAGAGCATAACCATTCGTCACACAAGCAAATATGGTGAATAAGGTCGCACATTCCCGCATATGCACCAACTCAATCAGTTGACCAAATTAGATGGGAAAATCGAGTGAACAAGACATCCCGAAAGCTGTTACATCGCATGGTCATTCAGTATATCTTGCTACCCGAAGTGTCCCTAAGGTTGAGAAGGAAGACCATGACATACTGTCTTCGGTTTTCTCGACGGTTTCGAATTTTCGTCTAGATGTCATATTACTTTTGGTTGTGCGCACATGTAGCAATTCAACATAGTATTCAAGCTACGTATGGCACGTTCGTGTGTCGTTCAATATTTCGCTGTGTTGTTAAACTCTAGTTTTCCTTTTCTCCTACGTATGCTGATTCTTTCTTGGGTGGCTTGAATTTTGTATACGTGCGCCTGAAATAATATTATTTCGTGTAAAACTTCAGCTAGTGCATCTTACTCGTTCACAGATTGGGGTTCATAGCTGTTTTAATGGTTGGTACAACTTGATACTTATTCGTAGTATCTAAGCACGCGACCTCTATTAGTGCTTTTTAGTAGCACACATCTAGCTTCCCCCCAGCGTATTGTCAGTTTAAATATAGACAGATCACTAGATGCAATATATTTTCCCACCTCTTTCAAAGAGCAACACTACAAGACGAAAATACAGTAGCAACTTTCACGTCAGTCTCCGGTTATTGACAACCGGTGAACGAGATGGCCACTATTCTGGGCGCACAATGGGGGGTATGTTACATTTTTAACTCTTGAAACTATGTTTCTTCTTTTATACGTGCATAAATTGATGGATAAAATAGGATGAGGGCAAAGGAAAATTGACCGACATGTATGTAACTATTTGATATACGATTCTCTAAGGAACTAAAGCAATGCTAACTCTTCAATTCGAATAGCCTCACACAAGAAGCGAAATTGGTGGTATGTCTCAATCTTGAGAATACTCAATTCCTCCCATATTCTGTAAGACTCACTCGTGCTATCGTAGTTTAGGCACGTACACAAGGCGGCAATAATGCTGGTCACACAATCGTATGTTCCTTCAGAATTCGAACATTCTCGTGCATTAATATTGACATTCTTTAGTTCTGCAATGGCAAGAGTTATCATTTCCACCTTCGTCGGCCGAATTAGCTGATTTTAGCTTATTTATTAGTTCCTTCAGGATTGATGTGGCCAGCCTGCAAGAATCTCATCGGAGCTGGTGTAGTTTTCCACATCCCTTCGTTCTTCAAAGAACTAGAAGACCTCGAAGCGCAAGGCCTTGAAAATGTTAGGGATAGGATTTTTATTTCGGCAAGTATAATTTCAATACATAATTCAGATCGATAATAACATGTGCTTCTTAGGATCGCTGCCACGTATCTCTGAATGTGCATTCGCTCGTTGATGGTCTGGAAGACTTACTTGGTACAACGATGTGACATTGGCCCAACTTATTCAACTAAGGCATCGCGTAGTACTGTAAGAGAACCCAGAGTCCATATTTCCCTCTCAGCCAATATAAAGTGGTAAGTTGATTTGTAGTCAAAACGATACTTCATAGCTTCTAAACTCCTACTCATGGTACATCCCTCCCTCTTACTACTTGAGTTACTAATTACGATTGGGTAGGCGGTATTCGCATTTGTGAAATTGTAAGCATAGTTAATTCTTCGCCCGCTGTTAAGTATACCTTTGACTTCTTATAGTTTAATAAAGAACTTTTTCGTCATTGATCGGGTATGAACTCACTCCACAACAGACTAATAATTCTTTGGTATACTATGATAAAGCTTGCATTACTTGGTTTAGCTTGTTATACATTATCTCGCTAGTACATTATTTTATCCCCGGTCTATTTTAGAACTGAATTCTAACAGACCTTGAAGGTCCCATTTGTTGCCAAGGCACAGCAAGACAATCTTCCCATCCTGGTGGAGGGTGCAAATGTATGTAACCTTTCTCATGGGCCGTATCAAAGGTTATTATATATACCTCTTTACTTTTGGAACTATAGATGGCTGTAACGACATCGTGGACAACTTGAAACTTATAGAACTAACATTACGTAGGCATTGATGCTTGACATTGATTTCGGCACGGTAACTTCGTCTATCCCTCTTGACCACATCAGGGACTAACACACTTTAGTATCCCTACGCAACAAGCTCCAACACTGGCTTGGGAGTAAGTTATCGCACTTAATCCTTGAGTCTGCATGTTACTAAAATATGTTTTCACTAGGGTGTGTTTACTAGCTTGGCACTGGACCCTACGAAGTAAAAAAAAGTCTATTCTGTGACCGCCATTGCTAATACTGCCTAGAATTAAATGCATCGTTGGTGTTGTTAAAGTCAGTGATATAAAGCTTATACTTGCAGTTCATAGTAAATCGCTAATGCTAAGCTTTAACAGGCATACACTACTCGCGTTGGAGGTGACTATATTTCTTTTTTGATGACATTATTAAGCGACGGTTTACGGAGTACTGATTGTAATAGGTGGCCCATTCCCAACAGAACCGGTAGATGATGAAAATGGAATGAAGTTACAAGACATTGGCCGGGAGGTTCGTGCTCAATTTATTGTTTCCTTTGGCATCGTCTTAATAATGCTTACCTAGTACCTTTCGTACAATGCGTTTGCCGACCATTCCTTCGCCATTTACTTCGCTCTTCTTTTCTATGGTGTAAGTACTAATTTGATTTAATTCGGAGTCACAACTGGTAGACGCGTGCGTATTACCACAGCTACCATTTCGTAATGATTATAGTTTCTACTTTGCGACTAGCGTATTCAAAACAGTATGGACTAACACTAAAATCTCTAATAGAGGGGTTGCGGATGGTAAAGTCTAGAGAATACGTTGGTAGTAGATCAAAGTAGTGACCTTTTGTAGGTTGGATCTCGAAATATTCATTGACTATAAATTATTATACAAACCTGAATGTAAGCAGATGCAGGTTTGAAATTACAATTAAATATTCACTCTGTCTAGATTACAAAGCTCGACGTACTCGACACGTTTCCAACGTATGGACTCATAAAGTGGCATTTAACTCGCTGCTAATGGATCCATAGAATCAAGGTTGCTACAAAGTATCTCGATCCCGTAACAAATGAAGAGTGAGTCAAAACTATCAATCTTACTTTCAGGTCAGGTAGAGCTCAGCGAGAAGGTTGTAATCATTCCTTGCGGATTTAGATAAACTGGCCAAGGTCAAGCCCTACTATGTCGAGCTCGAGGGATGAAGGTAAGTGGTTGATTATAGCCTTATGTTTCTACCTCTCAAATTTATTAGATTGACAGGGATTAACTTGGTAATTTTGAACAGTGCCCTACAACAGGCTGCAAGTCATTTAATAAACTTCCACAAAATGCTCGTGGTAAGGCCGTCTCCATATTATTTGAACCCAATTAGCTAACTGCTGAATGATAACAGCCTATATCAGATTCATAGAAGCCTGTCGCCAGTGCTACCACCTGCTCGCTCTTAAAACACAACTAACTTTTCGAAAGGACTTTACGAACGTGCCAGTATCATGGGTGGGAACTGGATCTGGTTGTCATGAAATGATATTCAGATGAGTCTGGGACTGGTGAGAACTGTTCTCTGGCGTTTGATTAGTAACACTGGATTACCTTCCAGCTAGTTCTTGAAATTCTGGACTAGTTTTGGGATATTGGATAGGATACATGGAAAATAGGTCGGATAATGAGCTTGCTCTTGAAAACTATCGGCTTTGCATTCATTTACAAGCCATTTACAATTTATTCGGGTAGATAGATATATTTGTAGAAATAACTCTACTTTATCCTTGTTAATTATTCATGCCCAATCCTACTCTGTGTTCAGCGTTACCGATGTGAGCCCCAAGTCTCCATGCTTTTATGAACCCTCGTGTTTGATCAAATTGTAGGATAGGACCAACTCTTGGCTCAAGTCGCGTCCATAGGTTTCAATACTGTCAATCTTCCATAATCATCATCGCAAATTGAAAATCTTGGATCTCAATGCTCGCTTAATTCAATGTAATAAATTCAGTCGACTCTAATCAAGTTATTTGATCTATTCACCTGAAACTAACTTCAATTTACAGTACCCAGGAGAGAAACCCTATCAAGAACCGCAAACCAGCCGCTATCACATAATATCTGCATGTGCTCTTTTCATAATCAAACACATAGGGACACTACAGCACTACCTCCTTTCAGCCCATATGTTGGCATGCCCACTACATCGGCAACAGACTGGCTGGCTTCTGGTCTTTTTCAAGCATTCAGATGAAAATGAGAAGACCTAAAAATGATTAACCAGTTATTTTTCAAATGGGAAACTTGTCGGCTCACCCCTCGGATTTAATCGATTCTTCATTAGTTTACGTACGTTGTGCGACTGATTTTTGTCTTCTCTGTTTGCTCTTTTGGTTCGTTGTCTGGAAAAATTGATGTAGTGTTAGGAAAATGGGGCAAGGAATTAAACAGGAGAGGCCGCTGGAAGAAAAAGAATCAGGACAATGGCAACATAGATGGTACACCAGGCTGGATCGTTTCTGGTGGTAAGGGATTTCAAATGCAGGGGCTATCCGGCTTGGAGGAATGATAACTTTACAAAAGAGTTGACAAATATCAGCAGTGACACGTTGTACAGCGCCAAGGACTTAGAGAATACGAAAGACGTTCTGAACATTATTATATTAAGTGTGTATCAGTTGGTACCATTATTCCGGACGCCTTTTCCGTGCCCACTAAGGTATCTTATTACAAGCTTCTTTTTCAACAGACTAGATAGCAATGCTTGCCAAAATGCAGCATTGCTAATCAATATGTACAAAATCTGCATCGCCCATCAACGTTCAACTCCTCATCTCGCTGAAGATGAAGGGGAGGATAACTATGCAAGCCTTCCAAAGAACGAGGGTACTCTCTTGCATGGCTAGTGGAATTTTCCATAGGCCTGTTAACCCTCCAACGATGTCTCGGAATACGATCCACATCGCGAGCATGGCCACCGAAAAGAAGTGGTAGATTAGCACGATTGGTTGCCTTATGATGCCTGCCAACAAACCAACAGGGCCATCGATGCAATTGCCTCCCTTCTGGAAGTACTCAAAACAGCCTCTCTGGAGAGCTTTGAGTTGCCTGTCATTGGCTGCGAAAAGGCTGTACAAGGCCATTGCTAGAATATTGATGATGGATGAGAGTCCTTTCCGCTTCCAGTGGAAGTCCTTCATTGCCTTTTGGACAGCGACTGTGTCTCCTAAATCTGGGATTCTCTCTGGCGCTAAGAGCGAGGAGAGCAATATGACATCGTTGAATACGACAGTCATCCCACCACCTGTGAGAGGATGTCGCATGTTCATAGCGTCACCCAATATTACCATTCCCTTCTCCATCTGTGTACTTGGCGGCAAATAGCTGTTGGGCATACTTCTTGGAATCTTCCCGTCCTCCAGTGCCTTTTCGAAACATGGCTGAACTTGCTTGGGTAGCGACGGAAGAACAACGTTCTTGATATGCGCTCGAACGCCCCCGACAGCAGCAGCAGCAGTAGGTGTGTTCTCCGTAATATCGATCAAAGCTCTGGTCTCATGTGTGCCTATCTGATACAGTAGAACAGGTGCTGAATCGCCTAGGATAACAATTCCGTGATTGGGGGCAGGCATAGGACAGTCGATCAGCTCGAGAGCATAAAACTTGCTCTTTACAATGGGTGCAGTCTTAAGGTACTGCTTGCGGAATTTTGAGGCGTAGCCATCGGCTATGATAGTAAGCTGGCCAAAGAAGCAGTCGTGCTTCTTCTCGCCCGTGACGGGGTCTGTGGTCCTCGATTCGACACCGAGAATTTGCGGGCTGAAGGTACTGCATATTGTGGATACTACTTCAGTCTCGACTATTGTGATGTTGGGTTGAGCGGCGCATGCTTTGCGCAATTGTGATATGAATCGGCCATGGTGAAAACTCCTTCCCTCCGGCCTTGTTCCCTTTTCAGAACCCGAACATGCCCCTGTGTATACGCCGCCAGCGTTCTCCGGATATGGAATGGCAACCTCCTTTCCGTAGTAGATGACTTCATAACCCTTCACCGCTACCGCATCAATGTCCTCCAGACAGTGTGCCAGGCCGAGTTTTTCCAAAGCTGAGACGCCGCCGGGCTGCAAAAGCTCACCAACAATGCGATCAGGTTCCTTCATCCATCGTTCGAGTAGAAGTATACTCCGCCCCTGTTTGGCGAGGGCAAAGGCGATAGCACAACCAAAGGGTCCTGCGCCGACTACCACCACATCCGCCTCATGATGTAGACGTCGCCGCTTCTCGTTTGCTTCCTGCATTGTTTCGGGCATGGTCGAGAGATGGTGAGGGTAGGTATATGTGTGTACGCAGTGGGGGGGGGAACTTTGGCGCGGAAGGTTGAGTTGAAGGCTTAACTTAATGGTAGTTGTTGGGGGCCGAGGAAAGAAGAAGAATGAAAGAAAGAAGAAGGTATTAGGATTATAGGGCGGACAGAGTGAACATTGCAGATTCAGGAGGAATACAATGATCTGACGGTCATGGTACGTGAGGTCGGATCATAGAGTAATAGGCAATTCAACATGCAGTGCTAAATCGACTTTCTTACAGGGGACGCCGGAATGTAAAATTGACTTTTTGGAGAGGCGATGGCCGGGTGGTACGACTTTCGCCAATCATCGAGCTGGGAATCATCACTAGACATACGCACGTGAAAATAACAAGCAAAGAGAGATTCACCGAATTCGTGTTCCGGGTGGTGTCACACCAGTCTCTCACCAAAACTCACTCCAGATTATTGTGACATAACCCCTCAGATCAGATCCCCCATTCAACCAGAATTGCAATTTTTTCATTGGGTCGGCCAAGTCAGTTACCGGAGCCTTGCTGTGAGACCACTCTTCAACGTCACCTGACCACCTAGGTACTATTATTGTGAGCTGGACTGGTGAACCCCTATATTTTAGTGGGCCGGCATTCCAATTACCGATGCTGGATTGTGAGGCCATCGCGCGAAATTATTTAAAAGTACAAGATATACGCGCTGTCACCACAACAACAACGACCAACCTACATCCTCAATCCCTCTGTTCTCTCCCAGTCTGTTTGGTCAACCATGTCGAACATCACCAGTCTCGCGACTCCAGAGACCTTCTTCGGTATCTACGAGGAGCTCTCCAAGTACAATGTCCACCTGAACATCTTCGAGCGCCTTTGGGCCGTAAGTCACTCTTCTCCGCTTCGCCACCATACCGACCTTTACTGATAGTGCGCAGAGTTGGTATGCGTACATGCAGAATGACGTTCTTGCTACCGGTATCATGAGCTTTGTTATGCACGAGGTTGTCTACTTCGGCCGGAGTCTCCCTTGGATCATCATCCAACAAATTCCATACTTCGATAAGTACAAGATCCAGGGGGTAAGTCAATACGTGCGCAACTCAATTCTGTGGCATCTACTAACATCGTCCAGCAAAAAGTTCCCACTTGGACCGAACAATGGCAGTGCACCAAGCTTGTCCTCCTCAGTCATTTCACCGTCGAACTCCCTCAAATCTGGCTCTTCCACCCAATGGCTAAATTCTTCGGCATGGATACCGGTGTCCCATTCCCATCTCTTACGACAATGGCAATTCAAATCGCTGTCTTCTTCGTCTTAGAGGATACATGGCATTATTGGACTCATCGCGCGATGCACTGGGGTCCTCTTTACAAGAATATCCACAAGATCCACCACCAGTACTCTGCCCCCTTCGGCCTTGCAGCTGAGTATGCCTCACCAATCGAAGTTATGGTTCTTGGTGCTGGAACTGTCTTGATGCCAGTTGGCTGGGTCATGGTTACCGGTAATCTTCACATTCTCACCATGTACCTCTGGATCGTTTTCCGTCTCCACCAAGCCATTGATGCTCACAGCGGATACGAGTTCCCATGGAGCTTGCACCATTTCCTTCCTTTCTGGGCTGGCGCTGAGCATCATGATGTTCACCACGAACGCTTCATCGGCAACTACGCAAGCAGCTTCCGATGGTGGGACTACTGCATGGACACCGAGTCTGGTCCTGAGGCCGCCAAGGCGAGACGCGAGCGTAAGGCGCTCAAGACGCAGAAGGCTGCTAAGAAGGCACAATAGATGAGATTGTGTCAATTGTATATAAGGTGGGAGGAGGGCAGGGCAAGGGCAGAGACAGGACGCCGTGTATGAGATGACGGGACAGTGCGAGATGAGCATGGCAGCCAGGTCAGAAGGGCCTGCAGTCAAGAGGCGTTTTTGAATTGAGGCGTTCAGGAAGGAATTTCTTAGACTTGATGTACGAAGCATGGCGTAAGCCCTATAATTTATTAATACAATTTGTTCCGATCATAAGCAGTCTTTGAAAGTAGACCATCCTGTCTTAATCATGAGGTTTTCTTTTTTGGTACACAGCAATCCCCACCCTCCACAGCAACTCTATCAGCTAAATCCTTGCCCACACTCGACTCTTTGCTCTCTACTTCGCCATGCACCAAAGCTTGCTCATCACAGTACTTAGCCATGCTAATATCTAGTTCTGAAAGGCCTGGTGGGGAATGAGTTGTCCAGCGTATGAAGGTAGTATTATAAACCTATCACTTCCATTAGCTAAGGTACTTAAGCCACCTAGTGCCTTTATTCCTCTTTAGATTTGGGCCAGCTAAAACCTACATTTGACCATTCTGGATGATGTTTCTTCACCGCACACTGAGCTGCTACTGTATTCATGAATTCCTAGTAAAAATATCAGTATAACATCACGCAAGTCCCATTATCATTCACATGAAGGAGTAAGAGAAGAAAAAGCGGCTAGAAATGATAAGAGAGGCCCGTACCCAAGTCTTCTTAAAGGTCTTGAATTTAAAACTCCGCTCCACACCATTTCCTGCCGCCGTCAACGCCCATCTTCCACCGTGTTCAGGCAAGAGCTCATCTAATTGTTGCTGAAGCTGGACTGGATCCCCGTTAGCGGAAAAGGAGGGTTGGGGCTTGGCAGTAGTTGCCATTTTGCGGAAGGTAGAGGAACTGATAGCTTGGTAACAAGGTCTGTATTGGCTGAGATGAAGAGTGCGAATTAGTTTGGAAAAGAGGAGTTGGCTTCTCATTGCGAGTTTGTGGTGATGACCAGGTCCTTGGGATTGAGGGGTGGTCGTAGAGCAAGGGGAGCATTTTGCTTAGCACGTGACAAGAGCCTATCTCGCGAACCTGATATCTCGCGTTCACCAAACTTCCAAGCTTGTCCAACCATCCAACTACCATCCAATCCAATGATTGAATATACCTTGACACTCGCCACTCAGATAAGTTTACCACATTAAGTGCTACATCTCATTCGTTCTCAAGTTAATTCACCTTCTCTTTCGCATCTTCTGCTTCAGGCAGCAGCAGGCCTAAATGCGCCGTTCCCTGCTCATCTGTATCGTCCCAAGTCGCGTCTGCTAGAAAGTATTTAGCGCGTCTTACTTCCCTCAATCTCGAAAGTTAAGACCTCAGCAATGTCAGAACCTCTGTCGAAAAAAATGAAGACAGCACCGGAGACCGAGACACCGCAGGAGTTAACCCAGCCGCAGGTTATTAAGCAACTCCAAGACGCTTTAGGTGTATACCGAGCGGAAGCGAGCGCAAATTATTGCTATAGTGGAAGCATTCCAACATCTGCCAGCCCGAAGTTTGCCGGGTCCACTACAACTGGCTCTGAAGGTCCCATCATCGCGCCGCTAGTTACTCTCCGTTGGGATGTACCTAATGATGAAGCGGTAGCTCGGAAGATCCAATTCCCACTCGCTACCGAGAATTCCGGTGAGATTAAGTGAGTAGCTTTTTCTTGATCGTCACGGCTCGAGTCTCAATTTGTAGCTGGCGATCAGTTTTGAGACTGCCCAAATCAACCTATAACGATTCGATGGGTAGTATCACCTCATGCTGTCCACACTTTTTTCTATGAGACTTAGACTCAAGGGTCCTGGCAAATAGAATTTTCCACCAGCACGAGTACCCAAGTCGCTCCAATTCTCAACGAGCTTCTAGATGCTTGTTCCAAGGCAACATTTGGTTACGGTGGTAAGGAGGTTTTAGGTGAAGGTTATCACAAGGCTGCGAAGTTGGATAGTGACCGATTCGCGGCCGATTTCCATCCTAATGATTATGGAATCGTTGACGCCATACGCCAAGTCTTATTGCCCGGAATCCAGAAGTTTGAAGCAGGTCAAGAACATCCATTCTTGGAAACCAGGGCAGAACATCGTGGGGTTGTAGCAGAGTTGTACAAACTAAATGTAAGCCCCAGGAGATCTTAACAACTCCCGTCATTACTCGTGGTACAGTCATCCTGAGTTATCAAAGTAATTTAATGATTACGATGTTGGACATCTAAGCTTACGCCTCGGCCATACCCTAAAATCATTAATCTTATTTGAATAGCTCAAGTTACATATACTACGAATAGCGACCCTGAGTCTTACTAAATCTATAAGAAGCTGATATTGTCCTATAGATTTATTCGGGACCCACGAGAAAGTTCCAAGCTCATGTCGATACTCCACGAAGCGGTGCCCAATTTGGTTCTCTAGTCATCTGCCTGCCCCGTTCACACCAAGGTAAGAGATACTTCCATTACACGTGGCAACACCCACTCGAGTTGTCAAGCTATCTTGATGATAGACATTATGCCTCTCACTCATGAGCTTAGCATGAGCAAACACAAAGCTGAGTGTGGCACGAGCAGTTCGCACCATTTTCCTATGCAATAGATCCTTGATTCACTTCAGGCACTAATTTGACTTGCAAGAGGCCAACTTCGAGTTGACTACAAAGGCGAATCGACCTTCTTTGACTGGAGCAATTCCGACTCGACAGATATCAAATGGGCAGCCTTTTACAGCGATTGCAAACATGAAGTTCTCCAAGTGCATAGTGGACATCGCATAACCCTGACTCCACGGAAGACATTCTGGTTTCTTTTGAACTTATTCTATTTCGATCACTGAAATGTCCGAAATCACTGACATGCCCAGGATCTTGAGTATGCTTGGCTGCTGAAATACAAAACTTTTCTCTGGTTGAATGATGCAAGAGAGGATGGATGGGAGCTTGCGATAGGGAAGATGGTGTATGGTAACGACTACAGTTTATCGTGGGTCTATTCGAATGCAGCCATTCTCATAGAAGTACCGAAGCAACCGGCAACTTCTGCTAGCGACGACTCCGCACCTAAGTAGGGCAACATTAAAGGAAATGCGTCGATAAACCGAGATGAAGATTTTGTCTATTTCTGCAGGCTCGGGCAGCTCCGAGTCGATATTCGATTATGGTATTAGACAATGGCCTGTGGGCTGTTTATCTGAGCATACTTCCGTGGCTTCTATCCCATTTACTATTTATTTGAGCTAGGACCATATGTAAAATGCAAGCTGATGGTAGAGATGGCCTTTCAACTATGCCGTGCTTTGGTTAAGCAGTGGTTGCGTGGACAATAAGTGTAGGAATGACTTTTCATGTATGGTAGAATTGTTTTAGCGAAGAGAATAGCTAGTTTATAAAAGTCAAGGGTAACTTGATTAGTAGATGAAGAAGTGTACTGAGGTCCTTTGTGGAATTCTTGCAATCAATCTTGCAACACTGGTTCCGTAGTATCGTAGTACAGAAGTACCTAGCAGTGCAGTATGATTTTAGCTTTGGGATGTACAGTATGTACGAGTAGGCGATGTTCTCGGTAATCGGTTCGCACAGTCAGGGACCAGCCAATGATGAGGAAGCGACGATCAGGGGAATTATGCTTTTCAAGCGTATCTTCAGTTATGCAAATTGTATGCACGCTTATGCCATGACGTACTGGGGATCTCTCGGATTTGATGGATGCTAGTGGACGGATGTGGGTGTTCGTCTTCGATGGTGACATTTCACGTGATGCTCGCTTAGGGCAAAATAGCGTGGATTGCGTGCTCAATGTCAATGAGGCGAAACAAAGCCGTTCGTTGGCTTGATGGGAAAAAAAAGTCGAAAAAAGTTGCCGAAGACTTACTACAGTACACTGAAACGAAGAAGAGGGCTGCTTAGAAAGCCGAATTGGTCATCATTGTTGGATACTGACTGACTGTCCTGTACTTCGTTCCCTCTTAAGTTAAGTCGTCTCTTGTTCCTCTTCTTTCCATTCTTGTCTCTCTCTCTCTCGGTCTGCAACTCAATTTCAATCACGTCTTCTGCTCCAACAAACGTCATTGCCTTGTCTTGCCTAAATTCCAAGCCAAGCCAAGTACTTCTGCTTGAACTCTCTCTCCATCACATCATCACCCTCCCGATTGCGCCATCCTTCACTTGGGTACAAAGACGCACACCCACTATATTCACCACAACCCCTCCTCCCTTTCACCCTTCTTGCATTCACCCAACCCCGCACAATAATAACAACAACCTCACCTCTTCTCTCTCCACCTTCTTCTCTCTTCAACAAACAACAAACAAACAAACAAACAAGCAACAACCTCTTTTAAAGATGGGAGTCCACCGAGAATCCGAGGTATCGTCCTCCAACCTTGAATCTGGATATGCATCAGGAGCAAGTTCAGCCGGCACACTCCCCCAAATCATTCTCACCAAATCGCACCTAAAATTTCTCAATAACACCCTCAACAACATGGCCCCAATAGACATCCTCAGATGGTGCAAACTCACCTTTCCCAATCTCTACCAAACAACCGCTTTCGGAGTCTCAGGTCTCGTAACCCTCGACATGCTCTCGAAACTCCAAACCGAAACTCCCTCGGCACCAACCATTGATGCAATCTTCCTCGACACGCTTTACCACTTCCAAGAAACCTTGGACCTAGTTGAGAAAGCTAAGCAACGCTATCCAAACGTAAACCTTCACGTCTACAAGCCCGAGGGCGTTGAGACAGTTGATGAGTTCGAAGCGAGACATGGGAAAGAGCTGTGGAAGACAAACGCAGACCTCTACGACTGGGTCGCCAAAGTCGAGCCCGCCCAACGTGCCTACTCGGACCTAAACGTTGCCGCCGTCCTGACAGGTCGTCGCCGTAGCCAAGGAGCAAAGCGGGAATCCCTCGAAATAATCGAGATTGACGAAGCAGGCCTCATCAAGATCAACCCCCTAGCATCGTGGTCCTTCAGCCAAGTCAACGACTACATCCGTGACAACAACGTTCCCTACAACGAGTTGCTTGATCGGGGATACAAGAGTGTAGGCGATTGGCACTCGACCGAGCCGGTTGCTGAGGGTGAGGATGAGCGTGCTGGCCGCTGGAAGGGTCAGGCAAAGACGGAGTGTGGGATTCACAACAAGAGGAGCAAGTATGCGCAGTTTCTGTTCGAGATGGAACAGAAGCAGCAGCAGGAAGCTCTGGCTAATGCGCTGGAGAAGGTTAGCATTGAGACTGACGAAGCTATTGCTGTCTTATAGTCAAACAGACAGACGGCTTGACACCTACGTCTTGTTGTTGACTTGCTTCCTTCTCTCTGCTACTTAGCGTTTGATGTTGTGATTTTGTTGTTGGTTAATGATTTGGTTATTGTTGAGGTTCTAGAAATGAACCGTTGGATGGAGTTGAAGTGGGGTCTTGTTTTGAGGTTTCGGCGTTGCATAACTTCATGATGGTACAGTACATGATGGGGTACATATGTCTATCATGAATCGGCGTTATCATGATTGGACAGCTATCAACCACTACTATCTTATAAAGATAAAAGATATGTGTGTGATGAATTGCTGGGGGTTGGAAATGCCTTGTTTATCAATCAGCATACAACATCAGCACATAAATAATGCATTTGCTACATACGAGTATGGGGTGCGCTCAAGGGCATCGATCGATGGGCAAAAAAGTAAATGATTTATAGAAGAACTTAGCATATTCAAAAAGTAGATTGAAAGAATAAGAAACTTTTGTTAATATCCTTTTCGTGTGTTTCTTTGATTGATGATTTATGAAAGAGATGAGTGGAGATGGATGAGATGTCGTTGTTTCTAAATGTTGTCCCACGTGGTACGTGTTGAGGCGAGTTTTTACCCCTCTCTCTCATCTTTTGATGTTCCTTGTACATACGTCCGGTAGTTTGGTACTTTATAACTATTTAATGTGAGATGAAATATGATATGGATTTGAATTCCAAGATTGATCACCGGAAAGTATTCGATGATGGAGTTTTGGGGGGGAGGGGGGGAGGGATTTCCTATCTGCTGTGTGTGTATGATACCTTGGTACTGGTTTGATAGTGTTAAATGAAGTGAGTTATTTAGGTTTAAGTGAGACGATTAAATTAGTTGAGTTACTTGCGTTGAGTCGATTACTTTGATCGAGTTGAGTATTAAATTAACCTAGCTGGTTACTCAAATCAAGAGGGTTAAATTCAATAACTACACAGCTCCTAGTTATCACCACGCATCCCCTCAGCCCAGCGTTCATAGCCCTCAATCAGCTCGGGCGTGATCTGCTTCTTAACACACTTAATAGCATGTTCGAAATCCTCCATATGAATCTGCAACTCCTGGTTCAACAACTCACACTTCTCGAGAGTTTCTTCAGCAGCCGTATTACAGATACTCACCAACTCGGCACCCGAATAGCCTTCCGTTAATGTAGCCAGTTTCTCAATATCAACATCGTCTGCGAAGTCCATGGTTCTCTTTTTGACTCGGAGGATCTCTTCACGACCTGCTAGGTCTGGTGGAGATACGTAGAGAAGTTTGTCGAAACGGCCTGGGCGGAGGAGAGCGAGGTCGAGAGCTTGAGGTTGGTTGGTTGCTGCGAGAACCATTACTCCTTTCAGGGTTTCGATACCATCCATCTCATTGAGAAGTGTCGTAAGCACATTCACGCCATTGCTCCTTCCTCCAGTCTCTCTCTTACTTCCAATCGCTTCAATCTCATCAAAGAATATAATACTGGGTGAAGCTGAGCGGGCTTTTGCGAAGATGTCTCGTACTGCTCGCTCTGACTCGCCTACGTACATATTGAGTAGCTCCGCGCCTTTTACGGCGAAGAAATTGAAGCCTACTTCTGTAGCCATTGCTTGTGCTGAAAGTGTCTTGGAACATCCCGGCGGTCCGTAGAGGAGGAGTCCTTTTGTAGCTGATGCACCAATGATGCGTTTCATGCGTTCAGGGTGCTGAAGGTATGTTAGCATCAAACAATAGAAATTTGAGTGCTATTTGAGTAACTCAAAACACCTTGGTGACTCAGAACAACTGAATAACTCAGAGCAAGTGGGTAATCCAGAAGAGAGACATGGTGGCTTACCAATAGTGGTGTCTCGACAGCACGACGAAGAGCTTTCTTCACACTATCTTGACCTCCTATCTCATTCCATCTAACGCTAGGCGGTTTAAGATTGATGTCGTGCATGGCTGTCGGTCTAACGAGATGGATAGCTTCTTCGATATCCGCTTGAGACCAGAACTTCTCGCCGTCTTCTGCTTCGCCCTCGGCCTCTTGCCTATCTTCTGCAGCTTCCCGTACGGCCACCATTAAAGAGACAAGGTCATCAGCAGTGTAGGCATGTGTACGATCACCAAGGTTGTCCAAAATCTTCGAATAGTTAGCTTGAATATGCACATAACTTGGTACTTTAGAGTGTACTTACGGATGCCTTCAGGTCAGGGGGGAAGGGTGGTGACAGCGACTTCAGGATCTGCTTCCTCGCAGTTGCGTCTGGGATAGGTAAGGATATTTGCTTCAAGAACCTCTTGGCACGCTTCAAGGATAACGGTATGATACTCGTATCTAACGTAGCTGCTATAACTAACACTCTGGGTAGATGATTGATTGCTCCGTCGGCGAGCTTATCAAGTTCTTCTTCAAGAGCTTCGGTGACGTTCTCGGAGACGGCATCACCCTTCGAAACCATAGACTCTAGATTATCGATAATTATGATGCTGGGCTGGCTGAGCCTTGCTTGCTGGAATGTTGATCTAATGGCATCAGGCTTCGTACCGCTCTTGATCTTGTGAACCTTGCCCCAACCTGTGGCAGCGATCTTATCCAGGATAAAGGTCTTGCCTGTCCCATGACCACCATGTAGAAGGGCTGCACAAGATCTTGGCCCGCAAGTTTCCTTGAACTGCTTATCAAAACTGCTAAGGAATCGATTGAGCTTCTTGAGCGCCTGATCAATGCCAGCTATGTCGATAACCGCTAGTCTGGAAGTTGGAGCATCCGAAGATGATTGAGAAATTAATTCCGCATGGGTAGCAATCTTTACAGAACCTTCTGATCCCTCAACACATGTTGCAACACTGGTTCTGAGGCCATTTAGCGACTCCACCATAAACCTCCTCTTAGGAATTTTAACCTCGATTTCAAAAGGCAGCCCCGGGAAGATCTCCTTCGTGCGTTCTATATTCCGTTAGCTCTCTGAAGAAAAAAAAGATTTTTTTTTCCAAGGTAAATTGCAAAAATAAGAATAATGTAAAGCTGACCCAATGCCCGTCCTAAATCCTTCCCAAACCTACATCTCAGCATCCTCAACAGTCCCCCAAATTGTTGCATTCGAAAGAGACTGAAAGGCATATATGTGCCAGACCGCCAGCCGAATATGTAACTATTCGTGATCTGCGAGAAAAAAGGAAACGAAGACAACTTACGCAGATGATCTTGAAGAAACAACTCGCACACTAGTCGATGCTTGGGCCCTAGTTCCGGCAAACTCTCACCATCTTTTGATGAGACATCCCTCAAAACCACACTCTGGACAGGGATATCCTCAACTTTAATGCGATCTCTGGCAGCACTGATGAGCATGGTTTCCACCAGCTTTGCACCACAGACTTCTCGGAAAAAGGGAGTCATTTGTATAACGTTCTTGCTCATAAGTTTCTCCGTGGTGTTCCAAGCAATAGCCTCTCTCTTATTTTCCGAGTCTCCAGTCTTCCAAATGTAACAAAGCTGCCCGGGAGCAAGCCCCAGGTCTAGCAGTGCATCATTAGAGAGGTATACACGTGCGGCACCTTTTTTGTCCTGGCTTCCTGCCTTAGCAGCGAGAGCCCTAACTTTGACCTCTAGGATCTTAGGACCCAAGGGGTTTTCCATGGTATTGTTCTTGATTTTGGAGGTGTTATGAGGATGTGGCGCATTTTTATGTTGAAGAGAGCAGTGGAAGAGGAGTTAGAAAATATTTATTCAAATTGTGATAGCGTTAAAAGCGGCGACGGAAAACGCTCGTTTAGGTTTTCTCAAGCCAACCTAAGTTACATTTAGTGAGCTGCTTTTACTAAGTGCTGCTTTTACTACTAGATGTCTAAGTCACGCGTTAGAATAGCGGTACAGATCATGGTCTGAATTGTTGCTAGCATTGCAAATCAATAAATTTACCAAAATGATCAAGAAGGTGTCATTGATTTGCGTTCTTCCTTAAATCGGTTTATATACAATTTAAACTCAGTGAGAGAACTACAGAATCCTCAATTCCTACAGTACTTTAGCAAGATGGAAATCTCGAAAAGCTCCCGAAACAAGTCTTCTTTCTCCTCTTCATTCCTTATAACAGTTTTTTTTAGTGAGGACAGTCCATATCTTAGTCTCTGATTTCAGTCAGTCACCGAAGCTCAGTAACGTAACTCCCGAAGCAACTGTTTTCTTCTTATTTTTTTTTTAAGAGGAAAACTCCCAATATACAGCACAAATCCTGGAAATCCAATTCCATTTTAACTCACCTTATGTTTCTGTTGTAAGTAGTGTATTACCTACAGTACAGAGTCAGAGAGTGTCGACCACACTTGACGGCAAGGAGACTCGCCAAAATTTCTCGGCCGCATCACATCTTAGAAGCTTGACAAGCTTGTCTCCAAAGCAAAAAGCAACCTCATTCAACCACCTCAAAACCCAACGCGTTTTCCGTCGCCACGCTGATGCTGCCAACGCGACTACTGCCCCCGCAGTTTCTAGTGCCAGCATGGACCGCGGCCCAATTACGCCAGATCGTGGTGCAACGAGCGCACAAGTCAACGAAATCTGCACCTGAAAAGTCACTCTTCGAAGAATTGTTCCCAGAGGAGAGTATAAAACCTCGAAAAAACAAAAGGCCTGATTTTAGGGGCGTGGGCAAGGATGATAAGTTTCCACCATTTAAGTGGGATGAAAATGAGCAACGCCCGGCCAAGGTTGAGGTGAGGGAGAAGGAGAATATTGGATCCTATAGCCCGATGAAACTTGGCATACCTGAGCCCAAGACGCCTACGACAAAAGGGTTGCAGAGAGGAAAACTCGGGGAGCATAAGGAACAATCCGACGCCTACTTTAATCTACTAGAGGTACAGAGACGTTCCGCAAAGGTGCTGGTTCTAGGACGCGCGAGCAAGACATTGGAAGAGAGTGACTTCTTCCGGCTAGGCAACCAAGGAGAGCATATCGAAGGTTGGACAAATGGTATCATAAAAGGTAGATCGCTCCCTTTCCTTGAGGTCAGCAATAAGGGCTCATGCTAACATCGATGGCAGTTATACCTGGCCGGAATCATTCAACCCTCGAGCCATTGGGCCACTACTTTATACTCTTCGAATCCATTCCCGCCGCAAATGCCTACACAGACCGATTACAACGCCTCCACGAAATTTCAAAAATGGGCACAAGTGCCTGGACCATGCCACTTCCATCTGAACTCCGTCGAGGTGAAGAAGACATACAAGCATCACTCCAAGGGTTCACTCTCGTTCCAGCGTCTGTTCATCGGGTGTATAAACGTATAATAAGCCAACCATATCGACCTAGCCTATTGAAGATGCTGACTGACGGTGGTCCTTCTCTCATGGCTGGGAGAAAGAACAAAGCTGAGGATAAGGTACTTTTTTCTTTGACCGAGGATGAAATTTCCCTCAAGGACCTGAGGAACGCTTTGGTCAAGGATGGCTCAAGGAGGAATCTTCAATGGGAGCTTGCAGGCGGAGAGAAGGATTTGGTACCACTCCATGCAGTCCATGGAGAATCAGAAAATGGGGGTGTGTATTCACGTAGTGCGTTTTTCCCCCAACAAGAGATACATGAGACCTTGAAGGCTTCAAGGTATCTTATATCGTTCAAGAATCGGCACGAGGCGAGGCGATTTGTCAGGGAATGGCATCGTCGACCATTTTCAGTAGCAGCGCGGTCACGGAACTTACCAGATCAGGCTCCCATAGTTCATGTAGAAATATTGTGGTAGCTTTGGTTCCTCCATAATTCTCGGGTCTATCGACTATCAACAAGGGAAACAGTGACACACAAATGCATGTCGTGAACATATAATACCAATGATATGACCAAACTCCTCCCATAATCGAATGAATCTTAAACAAACAGAGGCAGCACCATATCACTACCGCCTTGCCACCATCATTACTTTAGCAGCACTTACTACCACCCGCCGTACCCTGTCCACCGACATCCACACCTTGCTGTGCACCCGAGTCTATCTTTGCAGTGTCGATAATGCGCTTCTTGATATCCGCCGCTAAGCTGTAGAAAGCCTTCTCAACATTGATATTGCTCTTTGCTGAGACTTCCATGAAGGGTATGCCGAGTTCGTCTGCAAGTTTCTGGCCCTGCTCGGTAGAGACAACACGCTTGTCTTCCCAGTCGCACTTGTTCCCAATGAGTATCTTGTTGACGCCTTCCGTAGCGTGCTGTTCAACGTTCGAGAACCAAGTCCTGATATCTAGAGAATTGGTGAACCCAGATTAGCGTCTCATGTCCTAATAGGAAGGAGGATTATGGAATTTACTGTTGAAAGAGCGTTCGTCCGTAACATCATACACCAATAGAATACCCATAGCACCTCTATAGTAAGCCGTTGTAATTGTCCTGAATCTTTCCTGGCCCGCCGTATCCCAAATCTGCAACTTCACTCTCTTTCCATCTAGCTCAATTGTACGGATCTTGAAGTCGATACCGATTGTCGTGATGAAGGAAGGCGTAAAGGAATCCTCGCTGAAGCGGAGGAGACAGCATGATTTACCAACGCCCGAGTCGCCGATCAGCAGCAGCTTGATCTGGATGGATATCGCAAGTTAGCTCTTTAGTGTTATTTGGAGATCTGGCATGTGAGATGCCGGAGGGCGTGCGTACCAGAAAGTCATAGTTACGCGTCCCTGCCATCGTGGAGATGGAATCGCACGACGGGAATGTTCAAGGGAGCTTTGCGGTGGGGAGCTGGACTTTTTTTTTGCTCTGACTCCTGTCACTATGCTTGATCGTGAAGGGTCCGGGATTGCTGAAGGAGTTTCGTTGACAATAGGAAGGGACTGACGTCGTTAGGAGGCAAAGCGGTGGACCTTAAAATCGCCTGGGGGAGGGAGATGTGTGATGCGCGTGGAAGGCACAAGCGTTTGGGCGGGGTGAGGAAAGCAACGAAACTTGGGCATAGAAGGTACGAAGGCTGGCTTCGATTATGATGATGAGAAGAGGAGCAGGACGGTGATGCGAATGAATAAGGATGGATTGGTTAGAGGGTAACCTTGATTGATTTTACAGTATTGGCCACGCTCTAGGTGCATGCGGCTCGTCTCGTCTTTCCAGCGCGGTGGTCTCGCCAAAGGGGAAGAGCAAGGGCAAGGGGAAGGGGAAGGGGGAAGGGGAAGGGGGAAGGGGTTGTGGAAGTCAGTTTTGTCGGGTCTGCGATATCAAATCTTTAAAGATGTTTCAAGACAGGCGCAATTTCTTGAGATGCTAGGAGGAACTTTCGAGCATTTTCCTACTACAGTACTTTCAATCAAATCACGAAACAGTGAATCGTCTTCTTTTATTCTCCTATGACTGGGGCATGGGCAGGAGTTTATTGTCTATCTCAACCACCTAGAGTATCCCCATCTAATGCGTTCGAGAACCTTGAGCTGTGCCTGTATTCCGCTGTTGATGTTACAAAGGTCCCCGACATCTTCAAGGAACTCTCTCTCAATCTCGCCAGGAAACAGACCTTGCGCTCGTTTCCTCAGCACGTGGACTTCACATAGGAGAAGACCATGGTCCTTGTAGGACAGAATGTTGCTTTGAGTAGGTGTAGCCTCAGTGAGAATGCGGTCGATGTTCCGGAGGACTCTAATTGTCTGGCCAGCTTTACGGTCTTTTCTCGATCCTTTCCTGTTTCCAAAGGCCCCTCCCAGGTACCGGAAAGCTGCAACGCAGACGAGAATACCAGGCGTGAGGCCGACGAACCCAAAGACTAGTTCTTGGCTCTTGAGTAAGGCATCTATGCCGCTGATAGCAACCTCGACATCGACCTTTGTTTTCTGGACCTGGATCAGAAGAGTACGTATGAGATCACCTCGAACCGTACCGACGAAAGGTTTCCGGAGATCCTTTTCGTATGCTCGTAGGACTGGTGTGAGATCTCCCTCTTTGACCTTAGATCTGATCTCTGCGATTTGAGTTTCGCTCAGAGAGTCGCTTCCGAGACCTGTTGATTGAGGATTGTCTATTGCAAAGTCGACAACCATGCGCTCCAAACTCTCTCGATCACCCTTCAAGCTGTCCTTGCTCATAATAGCAACTTCACTATCTTTATCATGGCGAATCGTTGCGATAACCTTCCTTGTGGGTTCAATAACCCAATTAATCCAGAAATCTCGTACTGTTGCTCCGAGATCCCTGATCCATGTAATTATTTCTGCTTTCCTGTTGACAAGAATGCGCAGTGTTGTTGTCGATGAAAGTAGCAGGACACTTGCTGGAAGCCAATATCTTACGAGCTTCGAGGGCTTGCCGTATTCAGATGCAAGTTTATTTGAGTTCTCGATGTGGTTTGGGACATGCACCTGGAGAATATGCCGTAGTCGCCTTCCCAGCTTTGCTGGTCGATTTCCAGGAGCAGTGTCGGAAGTGCGCGAGAAGATCTCGGGGTCATCTTCTACACTAGCAAATACCACATCCTCGAATTCGGAGACGCCTGTCTCGAGTGCTGTTACGTTGCAAAGTACAGTGTCCATCAGGGCTACACTACGCTCCACCACTCCCTTCCATTCATGACTCTCATTGCCTTCAACCTTAGTATCACTGCTCTCATCGTCAACGTCGAATGCCAATCCCTCGTCCATTAAGACTCCCAGACCACTCGCACTCATTTCTCGTAGCCGCCTCAACTTGGCTTGGTTATGCTTTGCTTGCGTCCGACATAGAGCAATAGGAGAAAGGACCCTCCGCTGTATATCTGCGACTGATCGGTCCTGTATACTCTCCCGCACAAGGCTATAGAATTGCCTCCATCTGCCTGTTAAACTTGATCCAATGTCGCGTGCAGAAAGAGCATCGCTTGGCGTATCTCTAACTCTAGCAACCCTTGCCTTCGTGTCCTGATAAATATCCTTTGCCCAAGTCCAGAATCTCAATGGTGATGTTTGTATGGCGTAAAGACCCGTGTATGTATATGATCCCAGAACTTCATCCCAGTACCATATATCGTCACTCAATGGGATTGTTTGTGCCAATAGAGTATTCAATAGTAAGCCGTAGGTCTGTACCGTGGCCTTGCTTATCAATAACCATTCCAGCTCTGTCTCATATTCCACCGTGACTCGGTCCTCCTCATCCTCATATTCGTTTGAAACCGTGACTTCAGACAGGGCTGCTCTATCTAGCAATGTCTGAATGCGCCATGATGCGAGTAGTGGTTGGGATGACGATGTCGTCGAGAGTGCTTTCACGATGTTCTGCAATTCCGCAACTCGAGGGGAGGAGGCTGCTCTTTGACTCTGCGCAGAGATGCCATCGTGACTAGTTGGAGGGACTAGATGGACGCGGTCGAGTTGGCTGTCAACCTTTCGTACCTGACTGAAAATATATTAGTATGTATATTCGAGAAAATCATAGCCCTGGAAAACTGACTCCGCAACTATTGACATTACGCCTCTAGGACCATCGAAATCCCGAATCTAAAATTATAATTTAGATGCTGTCTGGATTTCAGTGGAGTGACGTTCGGTTCTTGGCAGGATACATTATTTTAGCCGCACATTTAGTTCACAATTATGACATTTGTAAACAACCCTGGATACTTTCATAATTTATTATGCAGGTACATCAGTTGGACTTTATTTTGCAAACTGTCTTTTCTACATAGCGGATTTGGAAACTAAGCAGCTTTCCAATGTGTCCTACAGACTAGTTGATAGGCCATTGCAACGATACCTACAAGAAGATATACAAAATTGGCTAAATTCTACACCGACAACTCTGCCGTAGGCTCATACAAACACTTTTCCTCTGATCCCAGTGGACTTTGAGTTAGCCCGAATGCTGGAAAGGCCGCCATGCTCCCATTCGCAGCTCGCGTCTCGTCGGATTTGGTAGACAATATTTCTGCCTCAGTATTGGGTGCTCCCAACGCCTCAAGAGCATCCTTCATCAATCGGATCGTCTTGTACTGAACTCGTTTTCTTTCTCGTCGCCATTCCTTCCTCTTAGCAATAGCTGTATCTAAGGCGTTGACAATAGCATCATGGAAGTTGATGAGATTCTTCATCACTATACTGTCAGGGTACATGATCCTGCTGCTTTCCTGGATACGTTTACGTGCTTCAGCCCTAGCATATTTTAGACGCTCTACGAACATCCTATCAGGCTTTAGGCCATTTGAAGACATCGTTCTTGAGACCCATCTCACCCCAACAGTATCCCGTAGTCCAATGTAGGCCATAATGAGGACAGTAAATGTTGGCAGGCTGATTGAGCTTGGAGAGACTCCCTGTCGCCGAGACACTGTCGTCCATAAATCTATCGCCTCTCTGTACAAGCCTCGTGTCACAAGAATGTGAGCACCACGTGTTGCAGCTTCTGGTACCACGACGTCGCTATTTTTCAAAGTAGCCGCCATGTTGTTCAGTATCTGCATGACATCCATCTTGTCTAGAGAACTATTTCCAACCCTTTCCATTGTTTGGTGAATGAGGACCGCTGCTAAGGCTGGAGCAATCTCCTGCCGATTCTCCTGGGCTTCTTTCAGCAGCTCAGCTGTCGGCCTTAGGTTCTCTCCGTGTAGCTTGAGCGACGCTTCCGTAGCGGTGACTAGAACTCGCGGATCGAGGGGGACGTGGTTCTGTACAGCCTGTTTGTAAACGCGAAGGGCTTTTTGGGGGTCGTTTTTCGTCAAAGCTAGAAACATATTTCGTTGCACACCATAGCTGTCTGTGGGATAAGAGGCTGTGGACCCACTACTGCCCAGCTCAAGTTTCCAGTCTTGGTGCGAAGGACTATCCACCTCCTTTAGAGCGATATCATGCAGAATTGACATTGTTGTCTGGTCAATAAGCACTCGTCCCTTTCCATTTTCTAAATCTCGAACACGCTTGTAAAGCGCATAGCATTGATCGAATGAGAACCCCCACGACTTGTGACAATTGCTGATAATGGCGTTCAAAGTTACAGAATTTATCGAGGGGAGCAGGGAGGCTGCGTATTGTAACCAGCGAATGAGGGAATCCATCTCTCTATTATGGGCATAAGCCTCCACCATTGCGTTCGAAATGAAGATGTTCAGAGGCACTTTAAACTCTTCCAGGAAAAGGCGCAAGAACTGTTCTACTTCGTCAATCTGATGAGACTTTATAAACAGCATTAGGACTGGAACGAAAACCGCCGTATATACTTGGTTATCGTCTTCCGTAACGAGATCTACCATCTTACGGAAATCCTCCTTCACCCCATGCCAATCTTCTCGCATGGCTTTGGCTAGAGCGAAATGGCCACATGTACGGAGATCTGGCCGTTCATCTCCATACAATTCCTCGTAACGGGACTGGTACGTCTTCGCAGCAGCTTCATCACCTGCCTCCACACAGAACTGCACCATAGCGCTGTAGGGTGCTCGTGGGTGTGACGTGAGTCGGACAAGGGGTTCGTACTGACTGAATAATGCTCGAGTTCTGGTGATATCTCTTTTCAACCTCCAGTTATGTCCAAGTAGCTTTAGCATCCAAGTTGTAGATGCTGCGTGCCCCCCTATTTCCGCCATCTCAAAAGCAGAGACCATAATCTTCTCGGCCTTGCCCAAATTTTGCAAAGTTAAAGCAGAATCCATAGCGAGATTGCCAATAGAATACAATTCCTTTTGGTCAGGACTAGTTTTGGTGAAGAACCGAGAAAAAATGTCCAGGACCTCCTTATGGTCTCCTTGCTGGTGATGTGCGGTTAAAAGATATTGAACGACATCCCAATGGCCGTTGCCAGAGCTTGACTTTGCTAGTCGCCAATACACCTCAATTGTTGTCTCAGATAAGCCGGCCTGACAAGTTGCTGCACAAAGTCGTTTGCCAACCTCCATACCATAGTCAGAAAGAATACCAGGCTTCTCCTTGAATTTCGTAAGGAAGATGCTGCTGGCCTTTTTTAATTTTGCTGTCTCTATTATGGTGCTATTGCTCTCGTTAAGCGGGCCCTGAAGAAGATCCTCTATGATTTCGAATGGATGTAATAAATTGAATGCAGTCTCATCAACAGGCGGGTTGTGAGTAACGACTCTGAGGATCTTCTCACAGGCATCAAAGTTTGACTGTGCCCAACAAGCAGTGGAAAGGCGACATGCTGCTGTAAGCAGGAGTTTCCCTATGCCATGGCTAAGATCTAAGCCATCATCAACTGCTTCCAGAAATCTTGCAGAAGCAGCATTGACAGTTTCAGAATCCTGTGGACCTTCCAACAAATTCATGACATCGGCGGCAATCCTCGCCGATCGGTTTGAGAACCTCACTTTGGTCTTCTCGGGGTCCAGAGGCTGAAGGGTCATTTTGGGGGGTGTGATAACGGGAGCAAAGGATTTTTGATACCGAATCTTCGCTTCCTGGGGATGTTGAGCATTCTTCCTTTCGCTGAGAGGTATGCATCTCTTTAACGGTACGGTTTCTCTCCGCAGCGACCCATCTTCCTCTTGTCTCCCACCCGGCTGTTCGCCTCCGTCTCGTCTCTCAACCGGCCGTTCGCCTTCTTCGCATCTCTCAACTGTCTTTTCGAAGACATCGGCAATGGCATGACTGGCAGCACTGTGGTAATTCTTCGAGCTCTTCAACTTCTTCGCATTGTTGTGAACCTCTCGGGCTGAGCTTATACGTCTGCGACGATCCTCCGTTAGCAAACCAGCACTGAAGGCAACAGTACAGGACGTTCCGAGGGCGAGGTTTCGGAGGGTTCGAAGGGCGCCTTTGGAAGGCACAGGAAGGGAGCTCGGCATTTCAGAGATGAAGATGCCATTTCATGAGCGGATAGATTTAAAAGTAGCAACCCTGCACGCAAATACTAACTAAGGATGCTGTAGTGAAAGTCGCGTGAGGTTGTCGTTTAGATGATCTGATGTCGAGATGAAGTTCAGCAACCGGAAGACAATTTTACGGTGGCCGGGTTGACCCTATCGAGCACTAGAGCAGGATATTACTATTTACTACCTACTACCTATTAGGCCACATATATATAATCAGCGCAGAATTCATCGTGACACTATTTCAGACCTAAATAGCCTAATACCGAGTCCAGTTGAAGTTTTGGCTATTCACCTTTGGTGTGAAGGTACGTAAAAGTGAAGATCTAGTCCAGATTTCTATCTATTTCCGCATGCTTTAAATGCATGACTTCAACGCCGCCCAATGCATTTGATGTACAAATATGCCTACATTTCCCAATCATTAAACCTCAAATCACTCCTCCAAATATTATACAACAGATTCCGTCTCTAGAGCAATAGGATGCAGTTCTAATTGCCGTAAGATTGTTTGATACAAAAACAACATGCACCCACTCTGGACGCTAGTCCAGACAAATCTTGGTCCGACACCTCGAAACCAACCAGCAATTCCTTCGTTCTTGTAAATAAGCTTTAAACCAATAAGGACAGATGAGGTGTCAAGGTTTATACAGCCTGGGCGAGGTGTGTGCGTCGAAGGTGATGATGTTGATATAGACCGTATCTGTTGCTTTAAAGCAGAAGCAGGGGATTGGGCATTCGCAATAGGAGGTATAGCTGGTTGCGCAGAAGTGGCCTTGACAACTGGCATGGAGGAGGGATTGACCTGCGTCTGAATCCTGGTTTTCACCACATCAAGTGGACATGTAATCACTCCAGCAAGTCCTCCAGCTGCGGCTCCTGTCAACAACTCTAATGGCAGTCCAATTTCTCTGCTCTGTTTCCATTGTCTAGCCCAAGTCTGACCTTGCTCATAGAAAGTAAATTGCAAAGCCGAGAAAGGAAGATCTCGGAAGATGGTGGCTTTGTAGCCATAAAAGAGTGCAGAAAATCCCTCCTGGCGGACTATCGTCCTAACTGCATGAGAAGTTCCTTTGTAATTATAGCCAGATTTGAAGAATGGGTTATTATACCGTCCTTGCAGTTGTAGGCGGGTCTTAAGTACTTCCGACGGAACATAGATGAAGGATGCGGCAAAGTCCGCAACAAATCCTGAGATATGTCAGTCCACGAAGATGAAGTTTGAATGCTTTATACAAACTTACCACTGGTGAGATATGCCAATTGCGGCGTGACTCCACTGTCTATCATATGTCTTTTGCTGTACTCATATGTCCCGAAAAAGATGATAGTCCCCGGAAATGACCCAAGTAAAGCCGGGAGCCAACCTCCATATAACCCTCGCCGTATTCCTTCTTGTCGAAATATTGTACTGTACGATGATGACATGGAAGTGTACTTCGGCGGAATGTGCGGATCTCCTTGCTGGCGTGTCTTGACTGTATCCAAAGAGTGCATCAACAAATCACCAGTTGTCCCTCCAATTCCACCAGCGATCATGGACTATTTTAATCAGCATGATTTTCTAAGAATTGCGAATTGTGCATCTTACGTGTAAGTAAGGCGGCCTTCCCTCGTCCTCCTCCTCGATCGCTTTCGGTGCCATGGTTTTCGACTTGAAGGCTCTTGTTCGACCTGTGACATCGGTAAAATCGCCCTTCCCTTCTGACAGTCCATCATCGTCCAAGTTGAAGCCGCTGCGATTTCCCTGCTGCGAGACGGATGACCCTGAAGTTCCAGAAGAGAAGATATTGGATATTCTCGAGGCCAGGGACATTGCCCTTCCCCAGTTTCAAATTGGGTCTCCCGTCAGGACCACACTGCCGGACAGTTGAGGAGGATATTGAAAATGACGAGTGAACTGCGCAATAATTGTTGGATGTCAGGCTTGAGCCGACTGAATATCAAATATTCTTTGTACGGGTGAATATAACACCGATGAAAATAGACGCGATTAGCGCGGTCCAGTCGGCTGCCTACAGAGACGTCGCTCTGAAGGTACCCTTTCACGACCCTTTGTATCTCCAGCATTCAAGGGAATTTGTCAAGACTCGACTTCTCAAAACCTATAAGATGGCTGTACCTAAAATGTCACAACTTCACCCCGGAACGAACGTGAATATTGTCTTGAAAGCAGACCAGAAAACTGGAAAGCTCACAACTGGGAACATTTTAGATATCTTGACAAGAGGCGATCATCCTCGTGGGATTAAAGTCAGGCTGACTAGTGGACTGATTGGAAGAGTACAGAGCATTTCTTCTGTGTCTGAAGCAACTTCAGCAGCAGCTTCCAACACTATACCACTGGTGCCATCAGAATATACGTCCACAGCGCAGCAAGGGCGAGCAAAACCAGTTTTTAAATTACAGGACGATTACAGAAATGACCCGACCCCTCAGGAATCACTTAGTCTTGAAGACTACATCAAACCTGCACGAAAGAAGGGCAAAAAGAAGGCTGCCATTGCCCATTCAGCTCCTACCGAAGCCGAGGATAACAATGTAAAGACACAAGCAGAACTTCAAATTGAATTTCCTAGCATCGACTCTGCCTTGATAGCTGCGATATTAGCAGATCATTCAAACGTCCAGGAAGCGAGAGAAGTTTTGGGGGCCCTCTCTTGATCTGAGGTGGAATCTGAGCTTGTGACAAAGGAGAACAGTTGTCACAAGACCGCTTCTCGATGTGCTGGATAACTTTTGGAACTGTAGTCAAATTTTGGGAAAGGCACGAATTGCGTGCGAACATTGACACGTCATGGCAGCTCTACCCTCTGCCTGGGGATTCCTACACGTGCTGAGAATGGCGTGTCTACAGAGGCCGAGAGAGTGAGCATTGGGCTTTCGTGACCTTCATGGTTCCGGAGTGAATGGTGAGTTCGCATGGGCATTGCAACATCTTCTTTTATCTCAACATCATCTCCAAATCTCTGCCGTATTAATCGCTTTGTAAGTGATGATTTTGGATAGATATCTAGTGAGATATAAGAGAAAGATTTAAGTAGCTCACTTGATTTGAGTAGCTCACTTGCCCTACTCCAAAATGATCTCTGACAAACAAATTCGTACGGCATCCTAATTCCTAACTTAAATGTATTTAAGAATGTGAAGCCGCTAACATGTTTCTAGAGTTCACGAAGACTGAGTTCTAGTTCTCTAGGAGCGTTATACTTGTCAGGGTTCACAATGTATCGTACCTAGACATAGCAAAGTTCCCATGGCTCTACAAGCATTAAATCAAAAACTTAGATTCAAGGGAGTTGCTCAAATACTGCATTCTACACAAAGTTATTTCAATATTTATAAGAATGTACATTGAGTATTAGCCCTAGAGTAGAAATCCCGTAGCGGTTTACAATGACTCAGTATGCTTGTATTTCCCGCAGCAACCCAATGACCATAATTCTGCTCGAATCTAATGATGGCAGCTACCTAACCCTGGGTTCTTGGAACGGGAGTTTGTTGGGTTTGAGGCCATTCAATCTCATGACTAGACGTTGGTCGAACAAACTCCAATCGAGCTGCTTCCTGCGCTGTTCTCTCGACATTACCTGTCCGGAGAGTTTCGTTATGAGAAATTTCTAGCTACATCAATATTTCTGCAGTAGGACTGCGGCTTCAAAGAGGGTAGTGGGTAGTTGGAGCACTTGTCCACTATACCTCATTACCACTGATGGGCATATTTTTGCCCTCTCTGCAAAACTTTTGTTCGCCCCTTGAATTCCCACCAGCGCACTCTTCCAAAGCTATTCCAAGGATAAAGTACATGTGTGACCTTTCCAGTGATAAGACTCATGGCAATAGGTCCGTAATAATTACTATCCATGCTAGCCTCTCGATCCCTATTATCACCCTCGACCCAAACATGCCCAGTTGGAATATCAGCGATTGGATATGGATATGGTGCTCGAGTATAAACTCTATCCCCGGGTAAAGCAATGATACGCTTAACGGCCAATACTTCGGGATGATCAGGGCTCCTATAATTGATTGTGAGTCAGATGTTGAAGATGTAAGATGGAGAGCTCACCAGAATGTCACTATCATGCCACGCTGGAGATTTTCAACCGGTTTCCATTTGTTGACAAGTCCGAGATCTCTCTTCAACGACTCATTAAAACCGGTGTTGAGGAATGGGTACATGGAAGCGCCATTGATGACAGCAACCTCGCAAACGTAAGTGTTGATGAAGATACAAACCGGAAGCCAAGTTGCGATTCCGAAGAGGGTGTAGGAGAAATCGCGCACGAAAGGCCGGTATCGAGATCCTCCTCGGAGAGCTGAAGAAAGTCGAAAATAGGACATGGCAGCCAGAAACCACACAGGTTGAGCTGTCGTTCACAATGGGACTGCTGTACGAAGTATAGGCTCGAGCTTGAGCTTTCTTGCTCGGCTGACAACAAAAGAACACAGCCTCGTGGGCAGGGCTGGGGAATTTTCTCAGTTCCAGGCCACCATTTCATTCATACACATATTAATCAAGTATTGGGAAAAGGTACACACGGAAATTGCTGACGTTCATCACTTCATACAATCCAGAGAATTTGGCTCCTGTACCGCTGGAGCTCTATAGCCCTGTGTGCGCCCTTAAATGCAATCAATGTCCCTAAATCCAGCCCAGACAGGCAATGACCAGAACGCTTTTGATGAATCCCCCGAAATGCATTTACATAACCTCAACAGCGTTCTCGTCGCTCTCACTCAAACTCTCATCTCCGCTGACTTCGGCATTTTCTCTCTCGCGCTTCTCCATAAGTGCTTGCAGCTCCGCGTCGTCGTTTTCTGTGACTGCCTTTGGCTCCATCTTTACAACGCAATTTCCACCGGCTCCCTCGATGTTTTTCTGAATATCGACAATTGCCGCCTCCAAGACTGAGATGCCAGTGTGCTTTTCTAAGCATGTGCTTGTAAGGACGTACAGAGGTGGCGAGACAAGCTTGACCTTGACCTGGTTGTCTGGAGTATTTCTGGCTTCAGCAGTTCGGAGAGCAGTCTTTACAGCATCAATTCCTTCGTATCCAAAGCAAGTGACCTCAACATCGGCTCGAACTTTGGTAGGCTGCGGTGTGAGTCGCTTGCCAATGTAGGACTTGAGCTCCTCGGCGATTACCTCACTTGGGAATGAGATATCTTGCCAGACATCTGGATTTCTAGCCTGATATTAATTATTTTCTAAATAAGGGATGTAGATTACATACGTAATGGAGAGCTTGAATGCATCAACGGAGTGTCCGTACTTCTTGTTCAGTGGCCATGCAATGCGCTCGTATAGATCTTCAATTGGGTGTGATGTCTTCTCAGCAACATGGCGCATAATCGAATGAACCATCTTGCTCTTGTTGTACCGCTCCTCACATTTGATAATATCTTCTGGAGACACTCTTCGCTTTGAGAGATCAATGTAGCCTATTCACGCATTTTTGTCAGCTCTTGGAAGCCGAAATGCCCACATCCTCAATGTCCACGCGCATACCTTTCTCCTTGTCAACTCTGAGAACAACCACAACCTCATTGCGTCCCACTCGAATGAGTTTTTGGATACTTCGGATACGACGTCTCGACAATTCGGAGAGCAGAATCATGCCATCAATGTTGTCGTATTCTAGAAGCTTGACATATGCTCCCATCTCAGCGATCTACGGACCACAGATTAGCTAACTACGCAGAATTTTTGAATCTCAACCACTCCTACCTGCTTTACGTTCACCATCACAAAGCTGTCAATCTCTGGAAACTTCTCCTCATAGAAGCGGCAATTTGTCAAAGACATGATTGCGGATTTGGCGCAGTGTCGCGCAGAGTAACCAAGAGTTTTTCTTTTTCTTTTTGGGCGCTTCCTTGCTTAGAATACCAGTGTATTGAACGTGGGGTATGGAATCGGGTTGGTAAAGGTCTATGTGTAGGCTTTGTGTGAAGAACTATTTGCCATTCAACATCGCAGACTCACAAATGGATTTCATCAGCTTGGTGGGATGGATGGCGCACGGATCGCCTATTGACCTGAGTCACGAATCATAACGGGAGCACATTTAATGCGATCGCCGTGCCGAAGTTGACCCACTACCGCGTTACTTCTTTGAGGGAGCTTGCTTGTGACTTTCGAGACCATTACATATCTCGACTTCTTCGCGCCTCAACAACACGACCAGTACCTGCACTCTGGACTTAGAATGCCATCCCAACCAAGAGAGGGCTGAAGTGCCAGAATAGCCAGCAGGTGTTTCGTAGTACATCTAAACCGCAGCCATGGACACTGTCTCCTCTGTACTCCAGAGCTCTGTGAGCTCGCTGAGTTCGACAGGTTCAGCAAATCCACCAATGGCTACAGGTGCCTTGGCCACGACTCTGGAGTCGGTGGACTCCCAGGTGACAAGATCGTGGCTTGGGATGTTTGGAAGAATGATACTCTTCTTAATTAAAGTCATTCCGGGAGTTCTATATTGGCTCATTACCTTTACTACTATCACGGTGCCAACATTCCTCTTTACCTTGTTTTCGACAAGTTTGACGTTCACAATGAATGCAACGACGCTGTAAGTACCCATATCACGAATCTAGATATTTGCTAATACAAGCCAAATAGCATGCTGATTATGGTCGTGTTTGTATCAACCGTAAGCTGGTTCGTCCGCTACCGGTTCCTCAATATGTATGCTCGCCTCCCTCCTGAACCACAACGAAAAGAGCCACAAATCGATTTGTACCCAGACACTCAAGAAGAAGGCAACAAGTCAGGACTCTCCAACTATTTAGATGAATTCCTTAGCGCTATAAAAGTGTTTGGTTATTTGGAGAGGCCGGTATTTCATGAGCTTACACGATCAATGCAAACGAGAAAGCTTATAGCTGGAGAGACTATGAATTTGGAAGAGGAAAAAGGCTTTTGCTTAGTTGTGGATGGCCTGGTGGAGATATTTGTCAAGTCGGCACGGGAAACCAGAGGTTCGGATTCCGAGCCGTACATATACGACCCTGACAACTCATCGGATAGCGATGGTGGCGATACTCGAGGTAGTGGGCATCAAGGCTATCAATTACTGACCGAAGTTAAGAATGGTGCCCCCATGTCATCTTTGTTTTCTATCTTGTCGCTTTTCACAGAAGACGTGAAACTTAGGAGCACCGAGGATGACGAGATAGAAAATGGCACAGCTAGTGCAGGATATTCTGGGCAGAGGTTTCCAGCGAGTGCAGGTTTCAGTCATAGCCATGACACCCCGCCATCCTTACCGACGAGTCCAATATATGGGGCTCCCAGCCAGAATGGAGAGTCAAGTAGGCGTGGCCGTCGTTCTTCTACTATGGCGAGCTCAACAGCTGGAGGCACCTTGCCGCGTGTCCCTCCGCTATCCCTAGACCAATCTACAGGCCATCAGAAACAGCGGCCTGGACCGCGTAGAGCCAAGACCAATTCCGTGCATCCAGATATTGTAGCCAGGGCTACTGTTGACACAACAATTGCGGTGATTCCAGCAAGTGCCTTTCGTCGCTTAACTAGAGTTTACCCAAAATCAACTGCACATATTGTGCAAGTTATTTTGACAAGACTACAAAGGGTCACTCTTGCCACTGGTCACTCATATCTTGGCTTGACCAGTGAGGTACTTCGGACCGAGAAACATATGAACAAATATACGACTTATGAGTTGCCTAATTTCCTTCGCGGTGATGCATTAGAAAGACTTAAGGAAAAGTTCATTCGGGAAAGGGAAAGAATTGGAGCTGAGGAAGGTAGCAAAGGCATTGCCCTACACAATGCAAATGCTGGCCGTAGAAGAAGGTCGAGCGCCAGTCTTCGGAAAGAAGCAACTTTGCATGCATTGACTGCCAAGGCTTCCCCAAATACATCGACAACGACTCTTCAGAATCTTCAAAATCGCGAGAATGGCGTGAGTCCAAGCCCTGGAGATCTTCTCACGAATATTCAAATGTCTCGAAGTGGTGGTAAAAGGAATATGTCTAGTGGAGCTCCATTTAATCAGCAATGGCAAGGACCCCAGGTCTTCCAGCACGATAGCCAGAGTCCACTTGCGCAACGAAGCTTCAATCCATTTACCCCGACAAACCATCCACGAACTTCACACCGACAAGACTCAATAGATGAGGACTCGATGTTCCGCTCTTCCGTTCTGGAATGTATTTTCAAGGCTATCGGCCTTACAAATGCTAATAATGCGTTAAGAATGTCAGATTCCGTGGAAGCCTCACCAAGGCTTGTATCTTACGACCAGAAGAGGCAAAAGGCGGTTTTTAGTAGTAATGCTTTTGGATTCATCGATCCTTACGAAGGCTCGGCAGATGGTGAAACTGAGTCCATGACATCCAGTGGCATGAGTACTACGAATTTGAGCACTCGAGGTCTAGCAAACGAGCTAAAGGATGATGTTGAGATAGTGTACTTTTCAAAAGGCTCAGTACTCGTGGAGCAGGGCGAGCGAAATCCAGGCCTATATTATGTCATCGATGGCTTTCTGGACGTAAGTGTTCCAGCAGATGAGAACTCCGACTCTACAGTGCTCGGCCAGTCTCATCCTTCGGTTTCTAGCAAGCATCTGCAAGAACAATTTACGCCATTGGCACGAGCGAAAACAGGATCATCACAAGCTTCTGGGCCTTCTGGTGCTACTAAAATGAATGAGAGTAAGAAGCGGAAATCAGTTGGCCGGCGGAGTCTGGCTCTGATCAAACCTGGTGGTATTGCAGGCTACATTGGAACGATATCTTCATACCGATCCTTCATCGACGTTGTTGCCAAGACCGATGTATATGTTGGCTTTCTACCCAGATCATCCTTGGAAAGAATCGTTGAGAAATACCCTGTTGTACTTCTCACAATGGCGAAACGTCTCACGAGTTTATTACCCCGACTTATCTTACACATTGACTTCGCTCTGGAATGGGTACAAGTCAATGCTGGTCAAGTTATCTATCACCAGGGTGATGAAAGCGACGCGATTTATATTGTCTTGAATGGTCGGCTACGGCTAGTTTTGAATAATGACGAGGCCGGTATGAAGGTTATGGGCGAGTATGGCCAGGGTGAAAGTGTAGGTGAGCTTGAGGTCATGACTGAGTCAGTCAGACCTGCTACGCTTCATGCAATTAGAGATACTGAGCTTGCAAAATTCCCACGAACTCTCTTCAACAGCCTTGCACAGGAGCACCCTGGAATCACCATCAAAATTTCTAAGATAATCGCTTCGAGAATGAGATCTCTAGTAGAAGATCCAGTGTTTGTGCAAGGGAAGGAGAAGACAACGGGGGCGACTAACAACAAAGTGTCTTCTACTGTCAACCTTCGTACAGTGGCTATTCTGCCAGTGACAGCGGGTGTGCCTGTCATTGAGTTTGGCAGTCGTTTGATGAATGCCTTGACACAAATTGGTGCTACAAATGGAGTAACTTCCCTCAATCAGGCAGCGATTCTTAACCATCTTGGAAGGCACGCTTTCAGCCGCATGGGTAAGCTCAAGCTGACACAGTACCTCGCTGATCTAGAGGAAAAGTATGGTCTTGTGCTCTATGTTGCAGGTACGTAGCCTTTTACTTTTTGTGCGCATTCGGCAAATGATGATTTCATTTTAACAACGAGATCCTTCAATGAAGACTACAATTCAACAACTCTAATTTTTTCCTGAATGCCAAGCAAGCTGTTCATAATACATCTGCATCACATTCAGAGATGTTAGCTAATTGAAGATACAGACACCAATGTGAATTCACCTTGGACTCAAACTTGCATCAGCCAGGCAGACTCCATTCTACTTGTTGGTCTAGCTGAAGGATCACCTGCAATCGGAGAGTATGAACGCTTTTTACTTGGGATGAAAACTACAGCCAGAAAGGAGTTGGTGCTATTGCATGCGGATCGGTTCTCCCCGCCTGGTCTCACACGAAATTGGCTTCGGAACCGCGTATGGATCAACGGTGGTCATCATCACGTCCAAATGGCATTCAGACCAAATTCCGTACCCGTCCACCCACAGGCGAACAGATTCGGGAAGGCAATCAAACAACGAGTCCAAGTCTTGCAGGCCGAAATTCAAAAGTACACTTCACGAAGAGTACGACAAATACCACTTTATTCAGCAGAGACTCCTTTCAAAGGTGATTTCCATCGTATTGCTAGACGTCTCGTTGGTAAATCCGTCGGCTTGGTTCTTGGTGGCGGCGGTGCGCGTGGTATAGCACATGTGGGCATCATCAGAGCTATTGAAGAAGCCGGTATTCCCATTGACATTATAGGAGGAACATCTATCGGATCTTTCATTGGAGCTCTATACGCGCGTGATGCAGACGTAGTACCAATGTACGGTCGCGCGAAGAAATTTGCTGGACGCATGGCAAGCATGTGGCGCTTTGCACTTGATCTTACGTATCCATCAGCATCGTACACCACAGGGCACGAATTCAATCGCGGTATTTTCAAGACTTTTGGCGATACACAGATTGAGGACTTTTGGCTCGAATTCTACTGTAACACCACCAACATCAGCAAAAGTCGATCCGAGATACACACTAGCGGATATGCCTGGCGGTATGTCAGAGCGTCGATGTCGCTTGCAGGCTTACTTCCACCTCTGTGTGATGAGGGTAGCATGCTTCTAGATGGCGGGTACATCGACAACTTAACCGTGCCGCATATGAAGTCACTAGGTGCAGATGTCATTCTCGCGGTCGATGTTGGAAGTCTGGACGATGATACTCCTCAGACTTTTGGAGATTCTCTTTCGGGATTCTGGGCCTTTGCAAATCGTTGGAATCCCTTCTCTTCATTTCCCAACCCGCCAACCTTGGCTGAGATCCAAGCAAGATTGGCCTATGTTTCCAGCGTAGATGCACTGGAGCGCGCCAAGATGACACCTGGATGCCTCTACATGAGGCCGCCTATCGATGATTATGGCACGCTGGACTTTGGGAAGTTTGATGAGATCTACCAGGTCGGATATAAATATGGACAGGAGTACTTAGATAAGATGCGAACTGAAGGGGTACTTCCATTAGTAGACGAGACGGAGGAAAAGAAGGCGTTAAGGAGGACCATGGCTCCACGACGGGCGAGTATTTAAACGGCTGGCATTGCTCTTGCTTGGCGTTATGGGAAGCAGCATTTTGTGATGGGCGTTTGGAAAAGAAACTATACCCCCACATTCTTGTCTTGGTATGACGTGGACGGCAACACACAGAGGTGTACAAGTAGGTAGAGAGAAAACCACGCTTTTCCTGTAGGGAAGTTAAGGTACCCTACTGCATCAGCATGGTCTCACAGCATGCCATCCATGCCATGCCATGCCATGCTAATTATTCAATTCCAATTCTCCTGTAGGCTGTGGTCACTCACCCTCGTGCGAGGTGTAAACGAAAAGTTCGGCAAGCTGCAGGAAGCCATGAAACTGTTACATAGGTAGGTCGGTATTTCCAGAATGACTACTCTACTCTACTCTCTCCTATTCATTCGTTTACTTCCTCCTTTGCACCCTCGGCCATGCCTCCTCTCTTTCAAATTCAACACTGGAAGCCGAAGAGAGATGCCACGCCCACGCCGTCCTCCGAAATTCTCCCCGGCGCTTGCCGACGGATCTCAGCTTTGATGGCGGGTCTAATCACGTGCCTCATTCACCAGACTCGCTCTTTTTGGGCCTTTGTTTCAATGCAAAATGCTTCCTTCTTTTATTCCAAAGTCAAGAGTTTCCTGGTCATCTCCACAGCCTCCATAACTTCCTCCAGGTCAACTTTCAACTCTTGGTCTGTCTCAACCAGGAAGACTTTCCATTATCAAGGTAGGCTCGTGATGGCGGGGCAATCAGTTCAAAAGACTCTCTTTCTGGGCACTTTCATCCATTCCACTAGCTTGGAGCAATTGGCATATCTCCACGATACTGCTGTATGTGTAGATGAGAACGGTATTATCGTTGCCATTGAGAGCAATTGTGACCAGAAGAAAGCAGAAGATGTTCTCTTTCCAAAGTTAAGCTGGATTGCAAACGATGTAGCTGTGAAGACGGCAAAGCCTGGCCAATTTTTCTTTCCTGGCTTCATAGGTAAGTGTTATGACCATTTTTGCACAATTCTGTCTAACCCCTCTTCAAGATACGCATATCCATGCCTCACAATACCCCAATGCTGGCATTTTTGGCAAAACCACCCTTCTTGACTGGCTGAACAAGTACACCTTCCCCTTGGAAGCGAGTCTGTCAGATGTCAAGAAAGCAAATACAGTCTACAAACGCATTATTGAACGAACGCTCTCGCACGGTACAACTACAGCCTCCTACTATGCCACCATTTCCGTTCTCTCCACCAACCTTCTAGCCGACCTATGCCTCTCCTACGGCCAGCGAGCCTTCATAGGACGTGTCTGCATGGACACACACCTCCAGCCCGATTTCTACCGTGACGAATCTCCCGCATCCTCGTTAGCCGCCACCAAAGCAAGCATAGCGCACATCTCCAGTATTGACCCAACTTACGCCCTTGTTAGTCCCATCATCACACCACGCTTTGCACCCAGCTGCAGCAGTGAACTAATGCTCAGTCTCGGCGCCCTCCACAAAGAGACCAGCCTCCCCATCCAAACACATATTTCTGAGAACAAGAATGAGATCGCGCTCGTCAGAGAACTATTTCCAGACTGCGAGTCTTATGCAGATGTTTATGACCAGCATGGCTTACTTAGCGAGAAGACCATCTTAGCTCACGCTGTGCATCTCTCGGAGGAAGAGGCTGATTTGATCAAGGAACGTAAGAGCAAGATTAGTCATTGTCCTGCCAGCAATTCGTCCATCACGAGCGGGACTGCTAAGGTTCGGTGGCTGTTGGAAAAGGGCATTGAAGTTGGTCTTGGTACGGATATGAGCGGCGGTTACAGTGCCAGTATTCTTGAAGCTGTTCGTCAAGCTCTCTTGGTGAGCAGGCATGTTGCTATGGCAGGAGACGATCGGACGAAATTAAGCATTGAGGAGGTCTTGTACTTGGGCACCCGTGGTGGTGCGCAGGTGGTTGGGCTACCAGATAAGATTGGTGGGTTTGAAGTGGGTATGGAGTGGGATGCGCAGTTGATTGCTTTGGGCAGCGTGGAGGGTGATGAAAAGGACGAGGGTAATGATGGCGTTGTGGATATCTTTGGATGGGAGGACTGGGAGGAGAGAATTGCCAAGTGGGTATTTAATGGTGATGATCGCAATACACGCGCGGTGTGGGTTAAGGGTAGGCTGGTGCATGAGAGAAGACTTTAAGTACCATGCTTAGCATTTCCCAGGGCGTTTATTGTTACTTATCATAGATAGGTTTATTAGAGTGAATAGACTCGCATAGAAAGATGCTTTTATGGCCATCTGAAGCTTCCAAAGTCAATGGCAAAAGATTACAGCTATACCGAGTCTCTTTAGATCATTGAGTCAGCCATAATGCTGAAAGAAGGTGCTCCATTGGAGATCTTGGGCCTTCGCACAAAGACTTATTTCGCTACCCTCGAGTATAAAAATGGTGATTGCCATCGTCCACCGGCCAAAAGGATTTATGGTCCATTACAGATACAATGGCCCTGTGGGGGAAGTACAGCTTTGGCTTAGTATAGACTTCTCCTAGAACTGTATTCCAAAGGCCATTGTTCCGAATTGGCTCTTGGATGTCGGTGATATGCAACTGCCATTACTCGTTGGCGCTCTCTTGTAGTTCTAATACATGGTGGCTGTGAACTAATATGGCTTCTCCGACTTTCAATACTTAAAAACAGAGTGTTTTCGGGGACGTAAGGGTTTTAAAAGTCATCTGTTCTAGTCAACCTCCACAAAACCAATAGTCGGCGACTTTCAATGCTGCGAATGATTTTTTTCTCCCGAAACTAGGATGGCTGGGCACTTGCTGCTGGCTATAGCAGCGGTGTGCGGCCCTCGGAGTTGCACAAGTCGAATCTGCATCATTGACTCATTACTATCGATCTCTTCAAGTAGCGCTAAGAGTAGTGTTCAGGTCGTTGAAGCCATGCCTTCTGAGCAGACAGTCGGCTTACGTGCCACCTCATCTGTCGCTGGCGACTGTTTTGGAATGTTCCCTTCACCGACCTCAATAAAATCCTCCCACAAGAGAAGACCACCCCAGTAAAACTTGCCACCCCATGCAAAATGTATGTCTCTAGCTACACTCTTCTCCCAGTCTTCGGTCATGTTTAAAGGTATTGTAGGTTGGAACATGTCCGCATGAATGGTTCTCTCATATTTGCATCCATCCGAACCGTCTCTCAGCACCTTGAGAAATTCATCATACTCGCGATTCAACTTAGGTATCGATGAATCTCTCAGAAACTTCCCCATGAACTCAATAAGGTGTTGAGAGACGGTTAGTTGCAATCTTTTGAAGGAACCATGGCGTGCCCTGCTGGCTAGCAGGCGAAATGCCTTTGCTATGGGCTTGACCTGGTGTGGAGCGCATCGATGCATGATGGCTAGATTGGCAGACTGAATCAGGCGGCTAGGGGTTTGACCCATTGCCTTGAGTGTCCATCCTAGATCTGAGGCGGTTTGGAAGTAGAAGGTGTTGCTGTGCCAGAATAGGTGATAAGTTTCGTGATAGATCTGACGATTCGTCCGAAGAAGCGAGAGTGTGATTATGGCCTTCTGTAACTTCGTTTCCTGGGCAGGCAGACGGTCGCCATGGATGGAGGCGTCTCGTGGGTCTTGTACGAGAAGGTAGAATCGGGGGGAAGACGAGGTTGTATTCTGGGGGCGTGGTAGTTCAGTTGGTTCCACAAAGCCCGTTTCGGATACAAGAACATAGTCGTATATTTTGTCGCGCAATTCGCGGGGAAGGTCGAGGAGGAGATTGGACATTGAGGTCGTTGGTGATGTTGTTTACTTAGAAGAGACGTCCCCAACGGAGGACGGAACGGAGGACGGAGGGTGCATTGTTCTCCATGGGGAAAGGCCGCCGCTAGCACTAATCAAACCAGTTGCAGGCTTTTATCACTTGTATACGAAAGTACTTAGGTACCTTTGAGGCATTGCAAAGAAACCTCCATATTCATCGTCCAAGGCAGATTAAAAACCTCAATCTGCAAAGTGGAGTACCGTACTACTGTCGTAGTGCTGTTCTTTCGTACCTGGCAGATTTCACTTCACGACCCATGTACAGTATGTATCGGGCCCTCTCCGCTCTCTCCCCCGACTTGATGTCAATGTCAATGTCAATGTCAATGTCCATGTCCATGTTATTAGTGACCTGGCACTGGCACACAACCGAAGGCATTGTTGGTGGCTGTTTTTCTGCTCTCGGATACATGCTTATCGTCTTGGCAACTGGCGCACGTACAGCAACCTTCTTCTCTTCCATCGATATTGAGGACCGAACTCCCATCCCATTAACCCAGATCGAGCGTGCAAAACCATCACGCCAGAGCCTCGAGACGGCCAAGCTGCATCTGCATCTGGTCTCAACACACATGCAGCTTCAAGGAGCCCTTGAGCCATTGGCCGAGGACCTGCAGGATCCAAGTAGCGCAAAGCCCCAATGTTTCAATACAACGCCCGTTCACCATGTGTTCCTAGGGCACAGACGGTGCACAACCGCCAAGGTAGGAAAGGCCGCCGTTAACACGACATTTCTTTATGTTCCTTCCAGCTTTCATCCAACCACAAGCCCCATAATTGTTTCCTGTGTCAAAACAAACTGTGGCAATTCAATGCAAAGCCACAGGATCCTTAGCCATGGTGTTCGGGGTCCCTGCCTATGTGTTCGGGACTAACAGCCTGAACGCAAGCTCTTCCCGAAAGAGCCATACTTTCTTGGCGATCTGGAAGAAGCTTGACTCCTTCGGGGGCACGACCGCGAAGATTGGACTGATCTAACCTTTTTACTTGCAAGAGCTGTGCGTGAAGAGGAAGAGCGCGAAGAACATTGAAGTTGTATATCGAGGCAGCAAACGACTTTAATCCTTCATAACCACTCTGTGGACAGTATAGTATAAGCCATGCCATGGGGAATTCACTTCTACTATTACTGTCAGACCATTGTAAGCAGTTCTGTTGACGGAATGATCAACTGATCAACGTGGAGATCATGCTTGTCGGGTTTTCCTTGCGTCGATTCTTTGCCCCTTGTCCTCGACAAGCTCCCCATACTGTAAAAGAACTTTAAGGTTGAAACAAGTCCCAAAGCCTGGGATGGTATCACACCACACTTACGACTATGCCCTCACGGTAGCCCTGCCATGAGGCTGCAAGAATGACTTCAACAGTACTAGGCTCAACGCTGCAAACCAAGAGTATCGGTGGAACATCGTAACAGCACTGCAACAGGAGCTGACTCGGAGGTTTTCAAGGCCATCTGATGTCTGGGCAGTCTCGATAGTCACTTGCTCTTGACTTATTTCAGACAACCAAATCCCCACGAATCCACACTTATCTAATTCTTTCCTGTACTGTACATTAATATTCTCTCCGAGTATCCGGTCTCTTTCCCTGTGTATATTCACCATGAAGTTTTTTATCCTTGCCTTCTTTCTTTCTTTCCTCGGCGTATCACTCTCTTTGCCATTAGCGATTCAATATCGAAATGCGGATGCAGACGTAGACACTCTCGTGGCCACCAAAGAAGCAGCGTTTGGCCGTCCCACCGCCAAAGTCACGGCCGCATCTGTACAGAGTGCCGCTGATGCTTTTGCAAATGACGCCATGACTGTTTCTTCCTCCTTGAACTCACTTGGTTCTGCCACGGACGCAAAAGATATCAAATCGCTGGCTACGACGGCGTTCAAAGCGGAGACGGATGAGGATCAAAGACGGGCAACACTATCCAAGGCAGCTGGCTCTGCTGGAACTACAGCGAACTCGAAGATTGTCAAGAACACCCCAACTGTTCTCACGGGCCTCAAGAACATCATGAACAGTCCTACGCAAAGGACAACAGCATCCAATCTCGCTACAATCGAGAGCGCAAGGTATGATTGTGGCTCCTAAGCTGAAAGACACGCAAACTAACTTGAGGCATAGAAATCCTCAAATCCTCCCAAGTATCACGCAACTCTCGAATGCCGCATTCAAAGCAATGGGCATGCCGCAGACTGCTGTGGCGTTTCCTGCAACGAAGGGTGCGAGTCTTGCCGCTAGCAATTAATGGAAGTTTTCGATTGGATTTTTTTTGGATGTTGGAATGCTCGTCTGTCTTTCGACCCTGTGTAACTTATCGTCACCGACTTAGTGATCGAACTTCTTGGCGTGGGATTTTTATAATAGCAGTTTCGAAATTGGACTTGTTGACCTCTCAAAGAAGCGTCTACAGTATTTGAACGATGTGAACCACTTGATCCAAACATTAAGAAACTTAATTACATTGACAGAAAAAGGGAACAGAACAACGATAACTTGGGAGACACCAGACAGACAGCAAACTTGGCGGTCCGAGGAGATATAGGTCACGTGAATCACCCGTGACAGACTCTTTCCAAATGCCATTTACCCGCTATTTATTGTCTCTCTCGGTCTTGTTGCCAGGATCTTGGATATATATATTTCTTGGGATCTAGAATTTTGTTGTAGCAGAACAATTATGTACAGAGGACAATTGGTTATTGTTATTGAGCGATGGCTGAGCCCTCTACTTAAGTTGTCAAGATAGACACGAATACGATAAGAAAAAGCTTGTTTGCGAGCCGATTTGGGATTTAGAATGGGAGCCAAGACCAGTTCATCACGAGGCATTGAGGTACGAAAATACAGAAGGTACAAAGTACTTAGAGAGACAGCTGGTGCACTGTGTGATTCCCTTGTGTGGAAAGTACCGTGCCGGTAGTCTGCCTCTTCTCAGGAAGCGCGCTCCTACGATAGAAGAATTCCATATTAAGAGTCTTAAGATCCTTTCCTATAGGAAAGGGACAAATCACAGCCACACAATCGCCATCCTATGTTTCTTGTCGCGCAGCACTCCTGTGGTAGCAGCGAAGAGTGGGCGGCTCTTGTAACCAGTGGATCCAATCACATCTAAATCAGACATCGGCTAAGTCGTGGCAAGCAAATTCCAGCCAATCTGCACACTGACATCACAACGAAAGCCACAATTCCAAAACCCAGTGGCCAAACCCTGCCCCAAACCCGTCTCAGCGAATCAAACATCCTCCGCCAGCTGAGCTTCATGAACCGACAGCCTCTCGGAGAAATTATTCGCGATCCCCTTCACTCGTATGTACAGTACTTTGCTGCTCCCTCTCCAGACCGCGCACGTAGACAGGAGCTGGCCCTGATCAGTCAGGAAGCAGGATATGACTGATCCCCCCTCCCAGTCATCAACTCCCTTTGCAAACAAAACAACACTCACATCCTCATAGACAACACTCAAACTCTCTCATCTGCAAGCGATCTCAGTACCCGAGATCTACATTCGCAATCCCCTTCATGTATCGATAGCCTCGCCAAAGCGAATTGCCGCTCAAGTTCTCAACATGTCTACAACAACCTCGTCTGCAGCGACGGCGACGTCGTCAGATACTTCTGGATCGGCTCAGGCGCAGTCGGGAATCAGTCTGGTTTCACTCCTGACAGCCATTGCTTCGTCGCTGGTTATCTTTGCCATACAAGTCATTGCTTTTATTTTGCTCAGGAATAAGCTAGCACGTATTTAGTAGGTGATTGATCTAATTCGGTGCTGTCTAATCTGCTAATGGATACCAGTAAACCAAAAACATATCTTGTCCCTGAACGCGAGCGAACGGAGCCACCACCCAGGACCCCATGGGGCTGGTTGACTGCCATATTCCGATTCACAGACCGAGAGGTGATCAAGAAGTGTGGTCTGGATGCCTACTTCTTCTTGCGATACCTCCAAACCCTCTTGGTCATCTTCATACCTCTTGCCATTGTTATACTTCCCATTCTCGTACCTATAAACTACATTGGAGGAGCGGGCGCCGATTTCAGTGGTGCTGCAAGCGCCACGGTATTAAACACTACTACAAATATTACTTCAGCCACCGGTGACAAGAACATAACTGGGCTAGACACATTGGCGTGGGGAAACATCAGCAGTCGCAAAACCCACCGATACTGGGCCCATCTGATTCTTGCGATTCTTGTCATTGTCTGGGTCTGTGGCGTGTTCTTCTTTGAACTAAGGGTCTATATCAAAGTTCGACAAGATTATCTCACATCGGCCGAACATAGATTGAGGGCATCAGCCACTACAGTACTGGTGAGCGCCATACCGGACAAGTGGCTGACACATGAAGCACTCGCTGGACTCTACGATGTATTCCCAGGTGGTATCCGAAATATTTGGATCAATCGTAACTTTGATGAATTGCTCGATAAAATCCACGAACGAGAAATTATTTTCCAGAAATTGGAAGCTGCCGAGACACAACTTATCAGAGATGCAAAAAAGGCGCAGATGAAGCAATTGAAGAAAGACAAGAAGCTACAGGGAAAGGGTGCCAAAACACGAAAGGCTACCAAGGAGGAGCAGGCACAAGAGCTTGCAAGAGCGAATGCTGATGCAGAAAGACTGGCACAAAGTGGAGGTATCAGCGCTGGAGACCCTCACCAGGTACCTCATACTATTGATGAGGCAATAGAAGAAGAAGCACAGAGAGAACTAGAACAGCATGGTGCCAATGAGGGAAGGCGTTCCGGGGGATTCAAGATTCCCACTACTCTGAAAGCTGTGGGACAAGGTTTTGGTACTATTGGTCATGGCATCCAGGGTGGCATTCAAGGCGTTGGCAAAGGTATAGGGCATGCGGGGAATACGGTTGTCGGGGGTGTCCAAGGCTTTGGCAGAGATGTCCAAGGAATTGGTAAAGATCTCGATAGCCAGATAGAGACAACCAACGGTTTTGTGAGCTTCGATCGTACATCCAATGTCGACGAATTTGACAAATATGGTCGTTACATTGGGTCTGTCAAGACCACTACTGCTAGTGGCCCCTATGGCTCTGGTGTTGACCAGCCAGAGTCCGAGAAGGTCGGGGATTCCCGCTCTCTTGAGCAATACGGCGATGCGGTATCTCCATCGACATCCTCTGAAGGCCCCAGGGCAGATACGCCAGATGGAAGGTTACCAGGCAACAAGGTTCGACATTCAACACAACTGCACAGTTTCGATACCATGCGTGAGCCTCAAGATAATTCGAGTTGGTGGAAGTTTTGGGAAGGGCCTTCGGGAGGATTTGCATCTCCCCTGCCAACTGGGTGGGAGGGAGACGAGTTCCCTCTAACTCAAAAGAGTGGAAAGGGTGAACAGCCAGAGCAAAAGAAAAGCCTGTGGGGAAAGATCAAGAAATTTATTCCATTCCTTGGTTCGGATTTACCACCAACTGAGTACGCAGTAGCATACAACGAGGACTATAGAGAAGATGCTGTTGGCGCTACTTGGGAGAAGTACTTAAAACACAAAGATCGACCTACTCATAGGCTCTCTAGGCTGGGTCTACCAGATTTCTTGCCGACCCTTCCACTTATCAACAAGAAGGTCGATACCATATACTGGTGTCGGGTGGAGCTAGCACGTCTGAACCTCGAGATCGAGACCGACCAGAAACACCCGGAGCGGTTTCCGTTGATGAACTCAGCTTTCATCCAATTCAATCACCAGGTCGCCGCCCACATGGCTAGCCAGTCTGTTGCCCACCATGTGCCAAAGCAAATGGCACCGCGGTCTGTTGAGATTTCTCCTAACGACGTTATTTGGGACAACATGTCTATCAAGTGGTGGGAGGCCTGGGCTAGAACTGGAATTGTCCTCAGCATCATAACTGCTATGATCATCCTATGGACAATTCCTGTTGGATGGACAGCGACTCTGCAAAATCTGAGCAGTCTCTCACACAAATATGTCTGGCTCCATTGGCTCCAGAAAATTAATACAAAGGTTCTTAGTGCGATTGCTGGTGTTTTGCCCGCAATCGTGCTTGCAATCTTGCTCCTGCTCGTCCCGCTGATATTGGGCTTCCTAGCTCTTATGCAAGGGGCTCAGACTGGAACACAGAAACAGGGCGCTGTTCAAACTTACTACTTCGCCTTCCTTTTTGTTCAAGTGTTTCTGGTAGTCTCCATCTCTGGTGGTGCTTTTGCAGCATTGGGAAGTTCGGTCAACGACATTACGTCAATCCCAAACCTTCTCGCCAGCAATCTTCCCAAGGCAGCCAATTACTTCTTCTCTTACATGATTCTTCAGTCACTGAGTACAAGTTCGGGAACTCTCCTCCAGATCCAAACACTCGTCATGTGGTTTCTCTTGCCAAAGGTTTTTGATAACACAGCTCGGGAGAAATGGAAACGAAACACGACTCTCCCGTCCGTCAATTGGGGTACATTCTTTCCTGTCTATGCCAACTTTGCTTGTATCGCGCTCATCTATTCCGTTGTGGCTCCAATCATTATAATATTCGCTATAATAACCTTCAGTCTCTTCTATATCGCAAATCGATACAACATGCTTTACGTCTCGCGTTTCCAGCTCGACACCGGCGGAGTTCTATACCCCCGCGCTATCAACCAGACTTTCACGGGGCTTTATGTCATGGAATTATGTCTAATCGGTCTCTTCTTGCTTGTACGAGATGAAAATAATGACGTTACTTGTCTTCCGCAAGCAATCATTATGATTGTTGCAGCTTTCCTTACTATCCTTTACCAGGTTCTGCTTAACATGTCCTTTGGGCCATTGTTCGAACATCTGCCGATCACTTTCGAAGACGAGGCTGTGCTACGCGACGAGGCATTCGAGCGCGCCCAAGCACGACGGCTTGGCCTCGAGAATGATGATGAGGCAACTACTCTCACTCAAAATGATACAGATATCGAACTCAAACCTATAGAAAGTCCAACCCATGGTTCCAAGTTGTCGAAGCTGAATCCTGTCAATATCGTCCAAGGCGCTGGTTCGTGGGCAGCTAAATCCGGGCGAACAATCGCTTCGAAGACATTCGGCCATGATGCGCCACAAACTACGGCATCACCAGCACCGCCAGTCTTACGCCGCAAACGCAGACACCGCGATCTTGAAGAGCAACGAAAAATTACTGACGCTCTTTATGGTGGTTACAACGACGAAATTGAAGACCTGACCCCTGACGAAAGAGACGTCTTGGTGAAGCATGCTTTCCAACACTATGCGCTGAGAGCTAGACGGCCCACGGTATGGATTCCAAGAGATGATTTAGGAGTTAGTGATGATGAGATTAAGAGGACAAGGGATTTTGGAGGCGGCAATATCTGGATCAGCAACGTTGGTGCTGCATTGGATGGAAAGCAGAGAGTTGTTTATGGAAGGAACCCTCCAGATTTCTCAGAGGTAGATCTCATCAACCTCTAAAGTTACGATAATGACGGCCTGGAGCTTGAAGAAAATTGGATAGACGGCAATATGGGAGAGCCACAATGTTGGAGACTTTATTGTATTAGTAATTTTCTAATTAGCGGCATAGCGTGGCAGCATTTGCTTTTAAACCGGCGTTGCATGGTAGGTAGGTACCAGAGTAGAATCAGATATATGCATTCATACAGAACTTCAGGACTATTTTTGTGGTTTTAATTTAGTGTTTTTAAGCTTCTATGTACTGTCTAGCGTCTAGATATCTCCAGTCATGAAAGAAGCCATCTTTCACTCCATCACTTATCTCCATTCAGATACGCAACCTCTCTAACACCCTCACCCTTCCCACCTACAATCGCAGCTCTAGTCCCAATCTTCCCATCTCTAACCTCCTCAGTAGTCTCCACCAAAATATCAAATGCCTTCTTCAAAAAGCTCTCTTCAGCCAAAGGATTAGCACTAACAACCCTGATAGCATAAGTCCCTCCAATAACACTATGTGTAATATAAATCTCGCCCCTCTCATTAACCAACTCATAAACAGCCTTAGTGACTCGATCCTGCTCCTCCTTCCCAGCCACCTTCGGTACAACATGAAAAACGGTCAATGCAAAACTAGGACCAGAAATAACCTCAAAGAGATCCTTCCTCGTCTTTAAAAGACCATGAAATATCTCTCCAAAGTTAACATGCTTCCGAATATGAGCCTGTAGCCCTTTAACACCATAGGTCCGGAGTACAAACCAGATCTTCAGACTTCTGAAGCGTCGGCCCAGTGGGATTTGCCAGTCTCGGTAATCTGTTACGAGCCCGCTTTCTGAGAATTCGTTGCGGAGATAACTGGGTGTTATTGAGAGGGCGTCGATTAGATCTTTTCTCTTACGTACGTAGAGGCATGAGGCGTCGAAATTGGTGAGTAGCCATTTATGCATGTTCATATCGAAGGAATGGAAGTGTTCGAAGGAGGCCGTCAAGTGTTGGTATTCTGGACAGACGAGAGCTGCGCCTGCATATGCCGCATCGACATGAACCCAAATCTCTCCAGGTTGATTGGGTGGAGCATGACGGGCGACGACGGAGACGATACTGCTGAAATCGTCCACAGCGCAGGTAGCGGTTGTGCCTAGTGTAGCCCCAAGAAAGAAGGGTTCGAGGCCTTGAGCTTTACATTCTTCGATAAGCTTTTCAAGAGCTTCGCCCTTCATCGCAAAACCATCTTCTCTCGTCACAGATGCGAAACGATATCTCACACCACAAATCTGAGCCGCCTTTTGAATAGAACTATGCGCCATTTCACTACCCAAAGCAACCATCTTACTTCTCTTATGCGCAATAGCATCTTCGAGCTCTAGACCTGAAAGATGACTAGTTGTTTCCCGGAGATATTTATCTCGGGCTGCGACCATCACAGTGACAACTGCTTCGGAAGCGGATCCTTGGATTACGCCACCTCCATGAGTGGTAGACAGGTAACATTCAGGTAAATTGAAAAGTTTGGCTAGCCAGTCCATAACAACGGTTTCTAGCTCTGTAACAGCAGGCGAGCATATCCAGTTGAAAGCTGGCGCTGTAAATGCTGCTGAGTACAACTCTCCAAGCATCCCGGGATAGGAAGATGAAGCTGGGAAAAAAGCCATGAAGTTTGGAGATTGCCTATCCAAATGAAAATATTGTGAGTTGAAATTCCTCTCTCATCAAATGGAGTTCATCTCACTCACCAATGAGTCAATCCAGGCATAATCTTAGTTTCGATATCTTTTTGAATCTCGGCCCAAGACTGTCCCTCCTCAGGAGGTCCATCCGGAAGCAGCTTCTTAAGATAGCCTGGCTCAACATTGGAGACTACTCGTCGGTCTTGAATGGTATCATAATAACTGACAACTGAAGAATTGAATCAGACACGAGCATCTTCTCAAAAGCGCAATTGACTTACTCTCATCAATTGCGGATGTGGCAGCCTCTTTGAACTGCTTTGAATCCATCGTCTGTTGTGGTGCGGCTTCAAAATGCGAAAACGGAGGGAGGTGGTCACTGGTTCGGGTGGGGGTGGGATGAATGTCTAATTAACTGATGGAAATTGTCAAGTCTTTTGTCAAGATGCGGTCTATGATATACTTCTGAAGACGCAGATTCCTCAATGGCAAGCAGAATAAGCATGTAGAGTAAAGGGCGTGCGACTCATGTAGTTCGTACCCTTGTAAATGGATTCGTACTGTATTCTGATCATGGTGTCTTGTGTATTTGAGTGGGTGGTTGTTGATGTTGTTGAAAAATGGGTAACGGGTAACGGCTAATGGCTAATGGCTAATGGCTAATGGCTAATGGCTAATGGCTAATGGCTACCGGAAATAGTTCCGCCACCACGAACAAACCACAATCCTTCCATCAACTTTCATATTCTGATACTGAAATCACGTAAGTCACTAAAATCAAGTAAATCACAAGATCATCTTGTAATACAATCTGTACGCTACGCTACGCTACCTGAGCAAGCGCTCAATACTATATGCATGCTATCGAGAAAAACAACCACCTCCACTATCATACATTGTGCTCATTCGCCATTTCCTTTTGACTTGACCATCTTCATCTGTTTTCGTACACTCCATTCTTTCGCTGAGCCCTCATCCTCCTCCGCTTTTCTGCTCTCTCTCTTGCTCTCTTCTCACGACCTGATTTCAGGTTAGCCTCTAGCTAGTCCTTTGGTTACTCAGACGATCAATCATTCCACTTACCAATTGTCTTCTCCAGGCCTCTTGAAAAAGTCTGGCCCGAGAAATTTCCCATCGTCCGTCCACACTGGACTGATACCTAGTGTTCGTTCAGCCTCTTCACCGACTGCTCCTGTAGAAGCAGACTGAGGAATAGGTATGGGATCAGTCGTGGTAGCAGGCGTAGTAGCAGGCATAGAAGCAGGTGATTGGCCCATGTATTGTTGGGAATCGGGGTTCAAATTATCTCCATTTGTCCCTGACTGATGTCTATAAAGAGGATTCTGGTTAGTTCTACCATCGAGTGGCCTAGGCAGAGACGTGGCTTGATCGTCTTGTTCTGGACTCCGCGCAGGGGTAGGCGGATTGTGGTTTACAGCAGGAGCTGAACTAGATGACGGACCAGATGGCCGACCATTGCTAGGCAGAAGGCCGTGAGGGCCATGTTGATAGCCTTGCGGAGTCCACAGGGGATCAGGCGTATTCCAGTATACAGGAGGATGTTGACAAAATGGATGTTGACAAAATGGCGAACAATTGCTAGGCAGAAGGCCGTAATGGCCATATGGGTAATATGGGCCATATTGATAGCCTTGTGGAGCCCAAATGGGGTAATGTGTATTGTAGTATACAGGTTGTCCAGATGGCGGACGATTGCTATACGAGCCCCAGCGAAGATTATTTCCTGGAGGAGTTGGAGGATGACCGTGGCCTGTGCCAGCATTACCATTTTGTTGGCGCTGGTTCCCTGAATTATTTCCCGAATTATTCCCCTTTTTTGACTTTTGGCTCCCGTCCATTTTGGTGGTATGCGAATGGAGATAGATAGGTTTTATCGATATAGAAGGTATTTGGAATGAGATACAAGCTTCAGGATAAATATCTTGTGTGAGAGAGATGAAGAAATTGAGAGAGGAATGTCTTATTTAGAAGGGACAGACAGCCTGGCGCAGCGCAGAAGTGCAACTTCCCTGTTTTTCATTTCTATCATATGCAGTCGCGATCTGTCTACCCGCACTGGGGATTGTCATTAAGAGGTGAATTTCTGAACTCATTCGCTTTAGTGACTCACTTGGACTAAGGTAGGTGACTTAAAAAACATTCTTGTGTAACATTACATTGTATCAGACTCAAGCTTGTGAGTGTAGGTAAGTAGATCACAATATGATAAAAATTAGACAACGGAACAGCTCAATGACAACTAACATTGTAAAAGCGACGATAGTCAAAACCAGTCATTACTAAGACAGAACTTTTGACCACCTTTAAGAGTGCTTTTTTTATTAATAGTGTCTTATTCATTCATTTTGTTTGACTTTTCTCAAAGTGAGAGGGAAATGAGTTGAAGATGTGTAGTGTTTGTTATTAAGCCATGGACGATGCTCTCTGTTAACCTTCAAGTCCTTTATATCAAGTGGAAAATAAATGAGCGAAGACATAAATTTTGAAAAACAGTTGTTTTCAAGCCTAGTTATCTACTTCTATTCGTATACTCTTTATAGTAAGTGGATTGTTGTACCTTTTACTACAATAAACATAGCTAAGTAGAAGTACTGTATACTTTGTGAGACGGAATGTTGCAAGTAGTTCGAAAGGTATCTGTTAGACTCTAGAAATAGGGTTTCAAGTACAATTATGATTTAGGATTCCTATATAATAGAAGATATTCTCACCAATAGAAAATAGACCCTCTCACACAATTAAAGCAATACCATCCCTCAAGAAATGCCCTAAAGACAAAAATCAAAACGAAAACAAACACCTCACCCTCACCTCGCCTATCTCGAACTAACAGCACATCCCTTCTCATCAGTCTCATCACGTAACGAAATAACGAATCGCTTAACCAAACAAGTCAAACACATAAGCCAAACATCCCTCGTGGCGCAATTGGCTAGCGCGTTCGACTGTTAATTCTCATGCAATCGAGAGGTTGGTGGTTCGAGCCCACCCGAGGGAGTCTTTCAATTTCTTTTTTGTTGTTTTTGGCTGTTTTGGAGTTGTCTTTTGGATTGTTGGATCAATGTTAAGATGAACTGGTTTTGATTTTTTTTTTAAATGTTTTGACGAGCTGTGTTATGTGTAGGTTGTTAACCGAAGATTTTTAGCCGGTGATTTGCCGAGTGCGGTTTACGAGGAAGATTTCACCAATCTTAACCGAGCCCCTTTAAGGTACCCCTTTATTACCGAGAATATCTGGGTAATAAATACCTGTAGGTCTGGTACCTATACCTTACTTAGGTACTGTGTCATTTATTTGCAGAAAGAGGAGGATCTTGAGTGAAGGTAGTGGGTGGTTCTTCTCAAAAGTTATCATGCTCTACTAAAAAAAAAGGTCTTAAAAGTCGGTCTTGTAGGTTCAACGGAAGCTGCTGCGAGAGATTAATTTTGAAGTTATGGTCCTTAGAGTAAATATGGTATCAGGTACTTGTATACCTAGAGCTACGGAAACTTGTAAAAAGTCAAATGTTTGTGGCAGATTTATGGATATGCAGTGGGTACTTGCATGGAATCAGTTGCAAAGATGGGCATTGGGATGTAACAATATCGCTCAGCTCGTGTCTTAAATCAACCATGGGCAGATGGAGTCCTCCTGAAGACTAGAGTATGGCAAAATGGCTTATTTCTTGATGTATAATCACCACCTCTATGTTCTCCTTCTCATTACCTTCCCATCCATCCACCATCAACAACCAACACATGCCCGCTCACGTACGCTCCTCCACTACCCGCCAAAAACACCACAGGGGCCTTGAAATCATCAGGCTTACCCCATCTACCAGCCGGTATCCTCTCACTTATACTCCTCAATCTCTCTGGGTTTGCCAACAACGCTGAGTTCATCTCCGTCTCTATATAGCCCGGTGCAATTGCGTTCACGGTGATTCCTTCCTTCGACCATTCGTTTGCCAATGCCTTTGTGAGTTGTGCTACAGCACCTTTCGAGGCTGCATATGCGGGAACTGTGACTCCTCCTTGGAAGGAGAGTAGGGAAGCAAAGTTGATGACTCGGCAGGTTCGCGGAGCGGGCTGCGAAAGCATGTGTGCGCCGATGTCTCTGCAGAGCGTGAAGACTGTGCTCAGATTTACTTGGAGAACCTAGGCATCCTATTAGTATAGCTCGATGAGAAGAGCAATGCAAATACCTCGTTCCAGTCATTTTCAGGAAATTGGTGACTTGGATGTCGGCGTTGAATTCCTGCACAGTTGACGAGTATCTGGATTTTATGACCATCTGCCAAGATTTTTGGGGTGAGTTGGGAAACATCTGAGGCGGATGAGAGGTCTGCAGTGTAGATAATTGCTTTCCTTCCCAGAGCCTGGATCAGTTTCTGCGTTGCTGTATTGCTTTGATCGCGCTAGCAAGTCAGTATACAAGATTGAGATCTCTGATAGGAGAATTACCTGAATCAGGATTACATCTGCGCCTGCTTCGGCCAATGCGACAGCTGCAGACTGTCCAATGCCTCGAGTACCCCCTGTGACCAGGGCAGTCTGTCCTTCCAAAGAAAAGAGGGAAGCGGTCGCCATTGTTAAAAAAAAATAAAAAAATAAAAAAATTTCGGATAGTTAGAGTGCAAAGCGAAAAAAGGATGTTACATCTCCCGTACCGCCCAAATGACGAGAATATATACCCCGCGCTCGAAAAATGGAGGACGTGGGGTGACAAGGCCAAGTTGTCGCGGAAAAGATCAGGGCCGGACCCCACGGCGGGGTCTGACGGATTTCATTCCACTAAAGTCTTTGCAGCACGACTCGCTGAAGAACTATTGGTACAAAGGTGTGTAGGCTCCGCATTGAAAGGAAATAATTTCCACTTTCAGGTGCTGAACTGAACAGGAAATTTACTAAAAGGAAAAGAAGAGCCGGTTTCCTTGGGTACGACGACATCGCAACATCTGAGCTCGGACTTCCCTTCAAAGACCGAAGCCAATTTACTCCTCCTTCTTGTATATATTTTGTTATTTGCTTTGTCCAAGAATAGAACTGCCAATCCATAGAAGCTACTACAAAGAATCCATAATTGAGACTGTACAGCATGTCAGCAACAACAGTCCAAGCCTCCGTCCTCCACGGAATCAAAGACCTTAGAATAGTAAGTCTTCCCCTCATCCCCTCTCAAGAATTCCAATTGACAACAAAACCAGGAAACAAGAGAGCTCTCACCACCAGCGCCAACAGAAGTCCAAGTCCAAGTCCAGGCAACTGGGCTTTGTGGCTCCGACTTACATTACTTCAACCACTACCGTAACGGCGACATCATCGTTCGGGAACCACTAACTCTCGGTCATGAATCAGCCGGTACAATCAGCGCAGTTGGCTCCTCCGTAACTTCATTGAAAGTAGGAGATCGAGTAGCTCTCGAAGTAGGCCAGCCATGCAAGAAATGTGACAGGTGTGCTGAAAACCGGTACAATATTTGCAAAGAGATGCGGTTCAGAAGCTCGGCAAAGAGCTTTCCCCATTTTCAGGGCACCCTGCAGGGGAAAATCAACCAGGAATCTGATTTCTGCTACAAGTTCGTACTCAATTCCACCAGCAAGTTAAACATCTGACTAAGTATTCTTCGAGATTACCAGAATCTGTTCCGCTGGAAATGGGTGCTATATTGGAACCTCTTAGTGTTGCAATACATGCTTCTCGCAGGGCCAATCTCCCATCGAAAAGTAAAGTACTGATTTTCGGTGCTGGAGCTGTGGGTTTATTATGTGCTGCTACAGCAAAGGTAAATGGTGCTTCTGAGGTTATCATCGCCGATATCCAAGGCGACAGGGTAGACTTTGCCATCAAGAACAAATTCGCAGACAGTGGAATTGTAGTCCCTATGAAGAGATGTCAGACGATGGAAGAAAAGCTAGAATTTGCAAAAGAGGTTGCAGGATTGGTGGCCGCTAAGCAACTTGTACGAGCTGGAAACTCGCTCGTTCAAGAGGTTGATGCTGTGTTTGAGTGTACGGGTGTGGAATCTTGTTTACAGGCTTCAATATACGTAAGTCAACTCCGAGGACCAAAATTACCTGTACTGATTTAGAAAGGCCACGCGCCCTGGGGGCAGAATCATGCTTGTTGGAATGGGTAACCCAATTCAAACTCTGCCCATCTCCGCAGCTGCTCTACGCGAAGTAGACCTCGTCGGGGTGTTCCGTTACGCCAACACATATGCTGATGCCATAAAATTGGTGTCAAGTCAGGATCCATTACTACCAGATTTGACCACACTCATCTCGCATAGATTTAAAGGCTTGGAGAGTATCCCAGGAGCTTTTGAGATGGCAGGCAAGGTTAAAGACGAGGAGGGCAAGCTGGTTCTTAAAGTTTTGGTAGACATGAAAGATTCAACAGCAAGGCTGTGATGTTGTAAAGTATCAATGAAATTGATTGCGTTTGCTACTGAAGAGTTCTTGTTGAATTATTCCCCAGCATTCATCAATCGTATTCATCCGTATTGCAATCCATCGCCCATAAAGCATATCACAAACTTCGCAACCATAAAAATCACACGCAAGAAGCTCAGATCCCCACCATTGACTTCCGTTAACCTTTCAATCCAAATCTCTATCCAAGTAGATGAGAAGTGTCTGATGGGTTAAGATCGAATAGTCATTTAGGCGAAGATGGCGCGAACCAACATGCCCAAGACGAGTCCAGCGGCGGTTGATCCATAGCCCTCCTTGCCAGCACCAGCAATGGACTGGGTAGCACTTGGAGAATCACTAGTCTCGGTGGCGGTAATCTCACTAGCAGTGGTCTCAGTTGCTCCAATGGCCTCGGTGGTGCTGCTTGGAGCGGCGCTATTTTATATTAGTTAGTTGAGATCGATCTCCAATGAGGGTGAAGACGTCTTACCTTGGAGTGCTGGTAATGGTGGACTCGCCAGTGGAGCTTCCAGAGGTGACTGGAGTGACAACAGCTGAAGTTGACTCAGCGCCGGTAGTCTCACTGGTAGTCTCTGTACAGAAGGTAGATCGTTAGTATATCTCTTATGTAACGACGCATCGATCTTTGACTTGATTTTAGTATGTCAAAGCTCAAACTCATCTCCCCAAAAGTATCCTTGAAACGTCGAGATGTTGGGAGCTGATTAGACTTACCAGCGGTAGAGCTAGGAGCCTCTGGGGTAGATGGAGCCTCAACGCTGGAAGTTTCAACGGTGGTGGAAGTGGTTAAGCCAATAGTTGGGACAGAGGTGAGAAGGGAAGTGGTGCCGTAAACAACAGGTGGGGGGGAGTTAGCTGGGTAGCTGGTAGTGAATACGTTGACAGCGCAAGAGGTGGAGGTGTAGACCGAAGTGATGTAGCTAGCTTTGGTGGTGCCAATGGCAGCCAAAGCTGGAGTGGTGCTGGCCATGGCAACCACAGCTACAAAGACGTTGTTGAGCTTGGCGTGCATCTTGAATGATTTGCTTGAGGACTTGGTATGTGTTTGATGCTTTGACTGTACGAAGTATGAATAGGAGGTGGGTTGAGGAACGAGCTCGGTGGTTTTGTAGAAGGTTTGGGTTTGTGTTTGGTTTGGAGGAAGAAAAGGAAAATGTGCCAGTTAAGAAGACTTGTTATCGGTATTTGTGAATAGAAAGGCGGTGGTTAATCAGTGATTGTATTTAATGTTGTTTACCTTTTTCTGCCCAGGTTTCGCCTTGCGGTACTACTTACCTAGACCTCATCAAATGAAGTTTCAGTAATATTCTAACCGTCAGCATATTGCCGGTTCATGTTCCTTGGTTATGTCACTGTATATTCCGTTGGTTTCATGTTGATATTTGTTTGCTGTAACTTGGTGATAATCGGGACTTATGCTGTGAGACCAACGGGAGACTGCGTAAGGGGCTTGACAGTTGATAGAAATATGTTGCATGATCAAGGGCAGCAATGAGCCACATATCTTACACTGACGTCAATGTCTAATTGACGGCAGTCATCAAGAGCAACTAGATCTTGAATATATTACTTGGGTTCCATCATATTCTGTTTCCTTGTGAAGCTACCATAATGTTCAATACCATCAGGAATTGAAGGTGTTCAGGGCTAAACGTCACAACTTTGTGTAAGACTCAATGGCAAGCTAATTGCTAAAGTTTAGATATACTACGAAAGATTCTATAGATCTATCTGTAATTCTAGACTCAAGCGAGCCATCTAATGCACGGGTGGGGACGGTTATGTGCTACCGTCAAAAGCAATCCTTCTCGTGCTCTATGATTTATCCGGGAACCCAAGATCAAAGCCGAATGCAGGATAAACATATCTCACAAGTTTTCCAGTCTTCTTGAGTTCATCTGAATAGTCATTGAGCGTCTTCATGTCGTCGGAGTCGAGTTTGATCAAATCCATGTTGGCCTTTATTCTATCGGGGTTCACTGACTTGGCCAGAACGGAGCTGCCTCTTGCAACTGTTTGATAAGTCAGCTATACTCTTGAGAATGATACGAGAAAGTGCATACTGTGATAAGATAGGAGGATGGATGCAGGCGTGACATTCTTCTTCTTCGCAACAGCCACAACAGGCTCAGACGTCAGCATAGGAGAACCTGTGCTCCCAAGGGGAGAGTATGCTGTAATGTGAACGCCTTTCTCCTTGCAAAAATCCACAATTTCTTGTTGAGGAAGCGAGGGATGATTCTCGATCTGATTTACTGCTGGAACAACTTTGGCAATGGAAAGTAGCTCTGGGAGGAACTTCAAACTGTAGTTTGCAATACCGATGGCTTTGACCTAGATATTATCAGCCTCAATAATATTGAGTTATTTAGACCAACTGAGTTGCTCAGATCAAGTGATTTACTTATAAGAAGCTAATTATTGCCCACATACCTTTCCAGTGTCCAGAAGCTTCTCCATTGACTTCCAAGTCTCCAGATGAGACCACTCAGAAAGGGGAACAAGATCCCGTGTGCCATCAGGATGTTTAGGGAAAAGCTCATGGTTTCCTATTCCTCAATCAGTCATGCTCATAGTCAATCGTGAGTGGAAAAAAGAACCTTTAGGATTCATAGCCACCGGCCAGTGCATGAGGAATAAATCAACATAGTCCAAGCCAAGTTTGCTTAGACTCTTATCCAAACCCTCTTCCGCACGTTGGTGATAAGTGCACCATAACTTTGTGGTGACGAAGACATCTAAGGTTGTCAGTTTGAGCATCTTCATACCTTAAAGATGAAACTACCTTCTCGTTTGCAAACACCGGAATCGAAAGCATCCTTTAGACCAGCTCCAACTTCATCTTCGTTCCCATATACATATGCAGCGTCTACATGGCGATAACCCAAGGAGAGAGCAGCTGAAACTGCCTTTCTGACTTCACCAGCAGGTGATTGCCATGTTCCTATGTATTATCTTAGCTATATATTCCCAAGTAAATATAGGCTGAAGAGGTTGAATACCAAGTCCCAGCGCTGGGATTTCTACGCCGTTGTTGAGCTTGAATTTTGTGTCTGCCATTTTAATGATTGATGTACAGTTTAAGAAGGTATTTGGACTCAGGTGTATTGGAGAGAGAAATGATTTTATATCAGAGCTGGATACTCTAATATAGTGCTATTGACATCTGCATTTGGTTCCCCGCTCCGAGTGGATACGTTACTGTTCAAATGCAGTAATTCTCCCAAAGTGGGATGCTGCCATTCTAGATTATCACGTGGAGACACTTCCCCATTCCCGCCTCCAGTGCATGCATTTACTAGTCTCACACTATTGTTAAGCCACGGCATTTGAAGGAAGTATTGGCATTGAGTAAAACCGATAATGAGCTCACCAGATCCAAACTACCCCAAGTATATGCCGGTTGCATACCCGGAGAAGCTAATGCGTACTGGATTAGAGCAATAAAAAGCCGAGAAGCCCATGGTAATACATGACTACATCTCATGAATGGCCAAAGCCGAGGTCCTTGCTATTGCTGTAACTAGAAAGTGAGTTTTCATTTTCAGAGGTAACCACTCAGCGCCTTGCTTCTATAGTAGAAGTACAAATCTTAGGAGGCCAAAGGAGAAAAATAAAATTTTGCTGAGTATGAAGTAAGAGGCCAAAGAGCCATGGTATTAAATGAGGTATATCCGGAGGCTCGCTCTCTATAGTGACAAGTAATTCTACAATTCCTACCGACCAGTAGGCCCAGTCCTATCCAGCTATCAAAACCCAGAGTCTAGAATTGTTAGCGTATCCAAGAATGAAGAAATGATTACACTCACAAAAAGAAGATCATCAGAACCCCGAACATTTTAGCAATCAACCAGCGATTGCCACTCACCCTGGACCAGTATTTCAGCAGTTCCCTTTGCGCGCCTTGTACGTTGTCTACTACGTCTTCCGTGTTCGCATCTATCCTCTGGATCATTTCGCTTTGTTCTGAGACCATTGACGCCAATTGGCCGAAGATTCCACCAAGTTCACTGATCGTCCGCTCAATTGCTTCAATTGCCTCTCCTCTCTGCTGAATGTATGCATTTTGTGGTTGCGCTTCTTCCATCATCAATAGCTGCTGGTCTCCAACCGGATTCAGAGACAAAAGATCCTGACCAGGACCAGGTGAGCCTCTAGTGGGTGTGCTGTATAACGGAGAGGCGGATTGTGATATCGAGGGAGCGGCCATCGAGGATACTGAGGAAACAAAATTCTCTGTCCTGGACTTTGATGCCTGAATATTCTTCGTCCGTACTTCAAGGACATCTTTAAAGTTTGCAGTCACATCCGTAACCTTCGTTTGTAGTAGGAAAACTACATTCTTATTGTGCTCCCCTTCTTGGTCGGCTTTCGGATGCTGACCACGCGAGAGAGTCTGTAGCGAGGCTATCTGCTGGTTGAGACCGGAGAGATCTTGTTTGATAATAAATGTCAATTCGTTGATCTCGACAGGCCGGTCATCGAAGAGTGTTTTCCGTTTTGCCACTGAAGATTGTCAGAAAAAACATAACCATCTTAAAACTTCACAGCAACTACAAAACTGTATCCGGATGTGTAAGGGGCTTGCATACATTGTGCCAGTTTCTCTAACTTTCCCATAGTCGCACCTATTCCTCTTCCTATTTCCGCAGCCTTCCTTGCAAACTCGGATCTTCTTGGCTTCCCATCTGTACCAACAGCGCCACTTGCGGCCTTTTGAGAATCTGTGAGGAGCGACTGTCGCTGGGTTCCAACTTTCGATGATGCTTGTCGCTTTTGTACTTGGGCTAGAACAGACCTGAACTCTGTGGTTCGGTCTTGGATCGAGGACACAGCCATCGCGGCGGTGATTAGAGGATATAATGAACAGGTCCCAGGTATCGATTGAAGATCAACGGCTTGTCGCAAGACTTGAGGGCGCCAGGCGCAATGTCAAATTCGGTGGGGATGCGCCTTCCTGGTTGAGGCTCGTATCGCATGTGCAGAAATACGCAAGTTGAGGCGATAGCAGACGTCGGTCGAGTGTTTCGCGTTAGAGAATGACAGTTGCTAGTGGTAGTATTATTAAATGGATATATTGTACAGTAGCTAGGGGTGAAGTTGTTTGTTGTTTATCGTCCTCACTATTGTCCTCAAAGGCTCAAACACATCTCCAAGTGGCCTCCTACGGGTAATTTGACACCTAGCCAAAAAAGGGCCTTGCAGGCGTCTCCGTTGCACAGCCACACATGATGATGACGCCCCATTGGCCTCGTGGAGGGGACATGGCCAATCAAACAGAGTCTGGGGCCAAAGAGATCTATTCAAGGAAAGCACAAGCACGAAGCTTCATCTCATCATTGTTAACCGTTATTTCTTCTTCTGTACTTATTTCCTGAGCGTCTCTAATACCGCGTGCACTTTTGCCTTTCCTCTCGACTTCTGCCAAAAGCAACGTACCCTTCTAGGCTTATCTGATCTCTTGCGACGCGATCAGCAAGCTCCCCAACGAGGCCTCGTGCGATTCTGCAAATCCGTAATCTCCCCCCTTGAGTACGACAGCCTCGATACGGATTTCAGCTACATGGACGCATGGTTACAGCTGTAGATGTCTCGTTGTCTGCGAGGCTCTGAGAACTGCCAACTATGGCGCGCCCATTTCGAAATGAGTTTGAGAACGAATCATCTCCTATGTAAGCTGCCTTGTGATCGAGGTAAAGGCGCAAGTTAATGGATTCTAGGAGCCCTCTGTCCTCAGGTGCTGCGACTCCCACGTCGTACAAGACGAATGTAAACCGACAGAAGACAAAGAAATGGGTTGAGGCAAAGGCTGTGGATTACGGAGGAGACGATTGGGGAGACGACGATGAGTACGACCCTCCGCCGCCTCCGATATCGAAACCTACGGGTCTACGACAAAAAGGACAAGCCCTCCAGTCTCCGACTGTTGACAATGGAAAAAAGACTTATGGAGAATTACCGGGTCTCCCTCCGGAAGCTCGGGCACGATCGAACTCGTTCGATGCAGATGATGAGAAGCGCAACTTTTCAAGTGGCCCAGCTCACCCAGCAGCAACTCCAGCAACGCGGTTCTCACAAATGGGCGATATGTCGAGCCCACGCGCGGCAAGTGGCCCTCCTGCACTCCACATCTCTACGCAACAGCCCTCTTCTGCTAGCTTCCGAAGTGCTAGCCAAGTAGTCTCTCCTGCATCAGAGTCGTCGCAGCGTCCAAGCTATCAACCGGGCCCTACGGATTCTCCTTCAAAGTCTCTTGTTTCTCCAATTTCTGATTCAAGGACCCCCTCAAGTGATTATCAGGCTCGCCGCGACTTCTCACCCTCCGCTGTAGTACCGCCATTGAGCACGCGAGCTCCTGCAGCATCTCAAAGTGCTACAGATAATCCTGTAACGAAATTTCCACCTCGGAAAAGTAGTATGAGTGCAGGACATCAAGCGGCAACAACTGCTCGTTCTCGTCAAGAATCACCGGGACCAAAGCCTTGGGCTGCAGATCGATCTTCGTCACCTAGTAGTTCCAATAGGTCAGCAGGACCGTCTTCGGCTAAAGCGTTACCTTTTATTAGGCCAGCAGACATTTATAAGAGAGCAGAAGAAGAGAAAGAACGACAGTCTATGGAGTCTAGCAGACCTAGTATGGACTCGGTGCTTGGTGGAAAGGTTGGCGAGAGACCTGGATCATCCGACAAGCAATACTCACGGGAGCATTCTGTGGAGAGATCTTCTTCTCCAGGAAAGCCACAGCTACGGGAGCGACTTAGTTCTGACAGCCTAGGAGGCAGGAGGAGAACAAGTCTTGATGGAGAAGATGTTTCTGAGTCAGGTCGAAGGCTTATGCCCATGCTTGCGCCCGTACAAGAGCGGAAGAGCGAGTATGGCTTTGATGGGTTTGATGTCAATCAACAAGCTCCAGAAAGGACTGAAGATTATCAGGTAGCTCCCTCGCATCATATTCCCATCGAACAGACACGAGTTCCATCAACGAGTCCAAAGCTTCCTGACCTGAACCGTATGTCCGGATTTGGGATTGATTTGTTCTCTCAGTCGAAGTCTGAAGAATATCCAGTTTCGCAGCAAATAGAGACGACGCCTCCTTTGGCTTCTACTCCCAATTCCACCTCTACTTTCCCACCTGTCTCTAAACCCGAATCATCTTCTCAGGCCCCAGATGATCCCCCTCTTCGGAATCAGCCATCTCTTGGTTTCAGATCAGTTGTCAACCAAGCCTTTGACAGGCCTGATAGAGCGGAGGCATCGGTGCCTGCTACGCCTGCATCTCGAAGTGGTAGTGGGGTTAGAAGAAGTGATAGTGAAAGCACGGGTACCACTGGCATTAGTCCAATTATGAGCAGAGTCCCAAGTGCCGCAAATCCCGATAGCAGAAATCGAGATGGAGCGGTGCCTGCGGTTCTAGAAGTCGTAAATGAGACTTCTCCGGTACAGAGTTTTCGTGAGCACGATTTTCCAAGCCATGACGACGAAGGGGAGCCACTCCCTCCCGCTTTCAAACCTGGACATCGACGAGATCTCAGCACGCCGAGCCCTGGGAACAGTCCCGCTCGTACACCAGATCTCGCAACTATTGACTCGATCCCACAAGCTGAGAAAGCCTTTTTGTCTGGAGCTCCTGGGTCAGTTGCTGAAGCACCTCTGTCTACAGAAGAGCAAATGCCTCCCCCGAGTAGACCATTGGCAGAGCGCGAGCAAAGCTTCCGGCCTCAATTACCAGGAGGCTGGCAATCTTATGCAACTACTGCACCAGGAAATGCTGCCCTGTCTGAAGATGCGAATGCAGCTTCAGATTTGGCTCGTAGCCAGACACCTGTTGCTGAAGTATCACCCATTCATGAAGCACATGATGAAGCTGATTATGACATTGTCTCCACTACTAGAAAGCACTCATTGCCACAAGATGCTACGGCTACAGGTGCTATTGTTGTGCTAGGAGGTATGGCAGCTTTTAAAAGTCATGAAGATGACTCTCCGGAACGAAACGTCGCTGGATCTTCTCGTGATACATCTAGATATGATGCCATGCCAACTCCAGATCTCGCAATGGCTCCAAGTGGTAGTGTTTACTCTTCAAATGCCTTGGATCCGCGACTATTACCAAAACTTGAGAGTGTGCCACCTGAAGCCCAATTACGCCCTAATATTCACGATAGGTCGATCTCTGCGGTCAGCTCTAGTGCAGCCCCTACACTACCTCCCAAGGATACGCCTCTGCCTCCACCAATCAATGATGATACTTCAGGGTACTTCCCAAAGCCAACAGTTCCTCTAAAGCAGAGATCTGCAGCCGAATTTGGAGACGACGAAGATCTTGAGCCTCCCGAACGACCTCATGTGCCAACGTCGTTAAGCACCGATACTCGACCACAGGATGAGGAGAGCGATAAACTCAGGAAGGAGATAATCAAAAGCCTCAGTCCTCGAACGTCGCTTGCAGGACCTAGAAACTATTTCTCTCCTACAGATAACTCACAAGACTCAACGTCATCTGCACAAGCAAGAGAAAGTGCATATCTGCCAGATTCAATTTATGACAACTACTGGGGCGACGATGGCGACGATGGCGACGAAGGATCAGTATCATTATCGAGGCACACCACAAGAGAAGCCGAAGCGGTTCCACAGGAGTCTACACCCCAGAAGGCTATACCCAATATTGTTATGGATAACGAAGAGGCTGATATTCCTCCAACTCCACCCCTCAATACACGCAAAAGCCAGCAAAGTCAATTGTCGACCGCTGAACCACAGCCAGCCTTGAGCAACCGTTTCTCGTGGGAGCAGAGTGAAGAAAACGTAGCAGAGCCTCCCCGAGCAGCTTCTCCCGAACAGTCTATTTCTCAGCACCGTCCACTGGAGAGCGGTGATGAGAAAGTGCTACTACCAGCACATGATGTTGAACCTCATACCGTAGATCCCAAAAAAGAATCCGAACATGTAGGAAGCTCTCACAATTCAGCTTTGTCTGATGAGCAACACCATGGAGATGCTGCACTCCTTGCTGGTGGTGTAGTAATTAGAGATGCAGCTATCGCCGCGCACATACAACAAGCACAGAGCCCTCCACAATCGCCTGAGCTAAACCAGTCAAGCCGAAAGCTTTCCTTAGCAGAAGAAAAGGACCCTAAGGTATCTTCTTACCTTCTGTCACCGGCTCCTCCAGAGGATGAGCACCCCGCAAACTCTGCGCATTCCTATTTGTCAGATGAGTCGGACCAACCTCATTCACCTGTCTCTCATCTACCAGACGAATCTATAGGCCCTGCTCCACAGCTTGGTCAACATTCATCAACTGATGCCAAGCTCCTTCAGTTCAAAGAAATAGCTGCAATGAAAGATCCACATCAGCGCATTCAAGCGTTTGATGAACATAGGCATCGTTTTGCAGCAATGGAGTCTGGTCTTTCTGAATGGCTTTCCACGCTGCAATCACAGCATGCAGAGCATGCAGACGCCTCGGAATCATACGGGGGAGGATTATTGAGTCCAGGTATTAGCAGCTCATCTAGGCCAAGGTTTGCTAAACCTGGTAGCAAGTCACCCTTGCAACCACCACAACCCTATTATCAGCAATATCTCAATGCTAGCTCTCCTACAACACCAACGACTCCTGTGTCGCAGCCAGGTCATAGCATACCAACCGGCGCACAGCAGCAGAACTTTTCTTCTGGTGGTGGGAAGATGACAAGCCAGCAGGTCCAGGCAAAGGGCAAAGAATTATTTCATACGGCTGGCATATTCAGTGGCAAAGCTGGTAAAGGAGCGGCGAAGGCCGGCAAAGGTCTACTTGCAAAGGGCAAGAGTAAATTTCGAGGAAGCGGTGCTGGAGACAAGGTAGATTAACGTCTCCTTTAGAGCCAAGCCGCATATTGGCGATGGGCGTTCTTGTTTTGATGAATTTTTCTTACTAATTTAGCAGTCGCTTGACGACCTTATGACTTCCATTTTGGCATTCCTGCTTAGCAGGCTCTGTACGGCTAGGGAAATTCCAGCGTCTGAATTGTTGTTTTTTTGCCCGTCTTATGATTTGTCATGATTTCTTTGTACATTTTGCTAAGATTGATGCCCGTTACAGACAAATCCACCTCCCAAGCCAAAGAATGAACGACGATCCTCTTGGGGTCTTCCCCTTGCCTTATCACGCTCGGCAAATCAACCAGATTCTTCGACAAATTCCAAAGAAGCGCTATCCCAGACGTCAGAATCTCGCGAAGCATCACAATCCTCGTTCCCTTCCGCGGCTCTTTTGAACAACGCTCCAGATCTTGGACAAGGGAAATCCGATCAGCCTCCTCAAATACGCTCTGTAGGTGTCCTTCCCTGGCCTCCATTATCACGAGAGGTCACCAGCCACATTCCGGAGATCAGCCAACCGGCATTTCCGGAAGTGCAAGATAATCTCTCAGGTCCAGTGCCAATCAGCAAGGATCTACCATCTTGGGATCCCTACAACTCCACACCGATCGTTGAAGAAGAGGGCTTTGGCTTTGACGAGAAACCTAAGCAAGTAGCTGCTCTGCTCGTTCCAACTGAGGAGCGAAGCGAACGTTCTAACAATAGTGATGCTTACTTTTATGATGCCTCTGAAAGACCTTCTCATGATGATGAATGGGTAATAGTGGAGCCAGAATTGAAGGAATCAAGCGAAGTTGCGAAGTCCACCAAACCACCTATTGCTCCTAAGAGTATTCTGGATCGACCTCGTGACAGCTTCGATATCACAAAATCATCTCCACTATCTCCAATCATACCCGCGCGACCTCTTGCTTCCAGCTCCAATCTTGTCGAACACTCATCGTCTTCTCGTACTAAAGACACTGCTCCTGTACCCAACGCTCCTACAAAACCAGCAGAAGTCGACGAAGTTATTCCAAGAGACCCAGCTTTCAAAGGGTTACCACCAATTCGGCGGACATCCACTTTCGGCTTTGGCTTTGGACCGCGTCAGGCGAAACCAAGATTCCCAATCGATGATGAAGATGAAGACACGCCACCGGGGACAGAACAGCAGCGTGGGGTTGAAGCTGGTGCCGCTATGGGAGCTCCAGCCCTCGCTGGTATTGTTACCCAAGATGGCCAAACGCAACAAGCGGAAGCACGGGACTCTGAACGTCAAAACCAAGTGCAGCAAACATTATATCGACCAGGTCTTGTGCATGCAAGCTCTTCGGAGTATAGTCAGCAGACGATAACCCAAGCACCACTGCAAAGGGAACCAAGCATTCCTCCATTAATTATGAACCCGAGGGATGGGCAAAGAATTACGTCTACGCAGATTCAACTTCCAAGAAGATCTGAGGATTCGTGGCGACCAAGTCCTGTGCCCCCTCCGTCGAACCAACAGCAATACGTTGATCCTCCACAGAGTCATTCTCCCTTTGGACGGCGTTTGAGCTCAGATGCACAGACTAGGGCAATATCAAACCCGCCACAGAAACAATTTGAAGAACCACCATCATCTGCATTTCGGTATCCGCAACTTTTCCGGCCTGGACAGCAGCAAGATATTGAAGCTGCTAGAGATAGTGGCGAACTTCCTGACCATTATTACCAGCAGCCAATTCACCGCGAAGAATCTTTCATGCTAAGACAACAAACTAGCGAGTATCAACTGCCTGGCGTCGGACCTCCAATGGATGAGCCTCGCTCTACAGGTTCGAGGCGCAATTCTTTCTTCGGAGGGCTTGGTGGTAAGTTGGTTCGAACAGCTTCCCGCGAAAGAGCAGGCTCTATATCCCGTGGCGACGATGAGGGACAGCCTTTATCTCGGCCACTTGATTCTCGTGGAAATGAAATATCACCGTCAAGTCCTACTTCTGATGAGGGTCAAACACAAAGCAAGCATAAGCGACGGCCGAGCTTCTTTGGCAATCTGAATCGCGTCTCAACCGGCGGGACAGGTCCTCCTAAGACCGCCGACAGCGTGACCGCTCAAGCGTCAGGTTCTCGGACTGATCTATTGAAGTTGGTGAGTCCACAGTCGTCGCCTCTGGCCCCTGCAAACAAAAAAAGGTCCTTCTTTAGAAACTCTACCTCTCGGCCACCTCTGACGAATTCAAACAAAGTTTCAAGAGCCTCAACGTCTAGTGTGGCTGAAGATGGCACTGGAAAGAAGAACAGATTTTCAGCATTGAGTAGCATGTTTGGTAGTCGCGAGAAGCGTGGTTCGAAGGGCTCTGTCCTAGAAGGTGTTGGTGGTGACAGCAAAAGGCAGTCGACCGAAGGTCCCCAACGCCAGCCCAACGCCCAACCACTAGTGAGCCCCCAGCCAGGACATCCAGCAGAGCCAGTTAGTGGAAGTCAATCATTGATTGGCGGTCCTCAGTACCAACCTAGTCCGCAAACCTCTCAACAACCAGCAAGAACACCAAGTCAACAGCGGAATGTATTGACTAAGCAACCATCTTTGCGCGATTCCTCTAGACAACGCCAAGAGAGCCGTTCTCGACGAACTTCGGGGTCTGGCATATTGAGTAGCATTCTTGGTCGACGTTCACTGGATACAAGGCGTCCAGAAGAGCAGACTAATAACCCTAAGCCACTGTCGCCTCAGCCAACGGTACCGAACCTTGGAGTGGCTCCTGTACCGCAAAATGGTTCCCAACAACAGCCAAGGACTATACCATGGCAGAACGGTAACGTCGGCCAACAACAGCGATTAGAAGCACGTGGCCGCCGCTCAAGCAGAGAACCTGTTTACGATAATGTACCCATTCCAGGCAGCTATCCTTTAGTACATGGGGTTGATACTCAAGCCCCCAGCTCCTACGATGTTCGGGGCAATCACCAACAATACTGGCCACAATCGCAGCCACAACATTATCACACTCAGGAGACACAACAGCGGCAAGACCAGCAACAGCGGAATCCTCCCCAGAATGATGCAGCCAATGATGTGCGTGAGAGACAGAATAGACCACCAAATCTTAGAACCCTTGAGACATACGAGAGCTATCAACGTCGTGCACCGCGACGTCTGAGCCGTGAAGACATCCTTGCACGATCACCTGCGCGTGAACCAGAAGGCCAACAAAGACCTTACCAACTCAGCCTCCCTGAAGAAGATCCACCCCAACAGCGGCCCAAACATACGAACCAGCAAATGCCAAAGTTGAACACCCAGCCAATGCACGATCGTATTCAGCGTCTTCAGCAGCCAGTTCTGCGACACCCAGAGAGCCCAGCTGGGTATCCGCTGCCGGCTGACACTGTTTTCTCTCCTGTTAACCCAGAAGCGAGGAACATGCCACCGCCACCGGCCCCTAGATGGCCCCAACAACAAGCAGCAAATGAGAAAGGGAAAAGCCTAGCAAGGTCAGACACTGGCCGAACAGGCGATAGTGAGGTGAGCCAGGTATCTGCTGAAGCCTCCAGATCTCTTGCACCTCAGAAGAGGGATGAGCGTGGCAGCAGCCCAAGTCCAACGCCTCCGAGTCCAAGTGCCACGCCTGAGAGGCTGGAAAGCCCAGAGCCGAAAAGGCAGAATATAAGGGCACCTATGAAAGATGATGATGATCTCTACGATGCCAGTCCTAGACTTAAGCCAGAACTAGGACATGTATATCAAGGACATGAAGGAAAGGAGGTTGCCAGCGGCACCAGGCATGGTAAAGAACAAGAAGAGAAGATATTCTATGGCGGTGTAGGTATTCCTCCTGAGAGGGATGATGATACGAATGCCACTATGTCCGCTACCTCGTATCCAGGGCAGGAATGTAAGTCTCAAAGCCTCGGCGTAAATTTGCCTCCTCTGGGTTGAATTTACTCATTGCTCCTGAATGATGTTTGAGTTACTCCCGATATATCTAGAACAAGTAAACTAATTCCGAGTTCCTGATAATAGGGCATCCGTATACGGTTGGTTACGAAGAATGGGATTAGGGGTAATGGAGGTGGAACACACAGGAGGGAGGGACGGTCAGGATTCAGGAAGGCTTGAAAATAATGTATAGTTGGAGTGGATACCCTGTACGTTCTGATATTTGCCTGGTTTTCATAGGTAAATGAGATGACGAGATGATCTCAGCCCCTGCGGCAGTTCTCCTTTTTGGGGGGATTGCCCAGGAATTAGTCGAGCCTTCAGCCTCAAAAGTGTCGCGTAAGTAGCGTAGCTCTCCTCTCGTACTTTGCCAACAACTGAGTTGCGAACGAGTTGCGATTCCTTAAGATGAGACGAGAATACAGCGAGTTCGAAACCAAATTATTTTTATACGGGACCACGGGACATACTTGTAACCTTGTACCACTCGTAAGTAAATTACAGCACAGCTCATAAAGATCGTAAGAGACTCCTTCATTTCATCAGCAATTCGTCCTTTTTGTTTCGAAATAAAGATGTGTTGAAACACTTTTGCGGGGCGAAGGCAATCCGATGCATAATGCACGAGCCACCGTCGCAACACATATATTGCGGTTCCTACTTATAGTCGCTCCTCCAGATTGCCAGATGGAGTCATAATAACAGCCATCAATATATCTCACGGTAGGAAGCTTAGCATACCGCTATGCAGGGTTTAATTGCTCTTCTATCTGCTACCGGTTCGTCTCATATCATCTCACCTCCACCACATACACAGCCTGAACTGTATATAACCATGAGCGCATTTCTTCCTTTTATCCTTTCTTCCTCACCATTCTCTTGCTAGGCAATCTATTTTCTTCGGTCCATTGGCCCTCACGTTCTTTTCCACATCCAATCACTTTCGTTCCCAGTTTGCTGGCCATTCCTTACCCTACTTACCCTGCACTTCTCGAAGAAGACTTTCCACCACAACCCACACACAAACCCTTGTTTTATAGAATCAAAGCGACTTTTTCAAAATGCAGTACTCTTCATCCGTCTTGGCCGCTGCTGCAGGCTTGATTACGTCCGTCTCGGCCCATGGCTTCATCACCTCGCCTCAGGCCCGTCTTGCTGGTGCTGCCATGGAGGCTGCTTGCGGTACCCAGGTCTACTATAACCAAGCATCAGACAACTACGGGAACATCCAGGGTGAGCTCCAAGTAGCCGCTACGCAAACGGATTACAACGAGGCGGAATGCAACATCTGGCAATGCAAGGGTTTCAAGTACGCCGATAACACCGCCAACGTACAGACATGGACTGCAGGCCAAGTTGTTGACTTTACCTTCGACGTTCGGGCTCCCCACACTGGTTATGCCAACGTTTCCATTGTCAATACAGCCACTAACACCATCATTGGCGACCAACTCATCTACTACGCCGATTTCGGTGATAACTCCAAGAGCATCCCAGCCAACGAGACCTCATTCTCCATCACGGTTCCATCTGATCTTGGCGATACCTGTTCTACCGCTGGTGCCTGTGTTGTCCAGCATTTCTGGAATGCCGAGTCCATTGACCAGACCTACGAGTCGTGTGTAGACTTTGTCGTCAGTGGGTCTGGTTCTTCCGGAACTTCCTCATCGTCAGCCGCTGTTTCCGTAGCCTCGGCCTCAGCTGTCTCTAGCTCTAGCTCAACTACCGTTTTGTCGTCGTCCGCTGCGGCCGTTGCTGTCACCTCATCATCAAGCGCTACGCCAACCACTCTCAAAACTTCAGCCATCCCAACTACCCTCCAAACCATTGCCTCTTCCAGGGTCTCATCTTTCCCAACCCTCACATCAACAACCGCTGCTGTCGCCGCTTCAGAAACAAGCAGTGCTGAAGATGATGACACGTGCGATTCCGAGTAGACAAAGAATCGGTTCTCTCTTTTTCGGGGCTTTGCTGGAATGCAAGGTTTGATTTATTAGGTGGTGGAGTTGAGGACGCCCAAGATGGCATTTGCACTGTATATACTCGCTTATATTCTTGTACATAGATAAAACCTTGCATTTTGTATACATATACAATAAATAAAGATGGAAATGAACTTCCTAAAAAAAACCTTACTTCTATTCTCTGTCTGAAGCGTGCCCATACCTCTCGCCTATTTTAAAGCCTTGGAAGTGCCATCCACTCGTATATGTGCTTCGAGTGTATCTGTAGGCCCCCAACAACAACAATTAACCCGTTATTTCTCCTCTCCTCGTCTTATTAAAACAACCTGCTCCTACACAATTTACTTTGACCGGCGTGTGTGCCATTATGTACTGATTGTCCATCCTTCCCTGCCAAACTCCCAATACCAGTAGCTATTCCACCGAGAATGGCGATAAATGCAGTTATTGCTAAGCAGAAATTTCCTCCCGTCTTGAGTGATACGTTGCGTTGATTGGTAGCTGGATTATGGCGATAATAGTTGGTGTTGAATTTTGTTGCTGTAGGGTGCTATGGGAAGGGATTCGTTGGTTGGTGTAGAAGAAGGAATTAGTAGAGTGTGGGTGAAACGGGGGGTTTTTTTATAGTTGGTGGAGAGTTAGTAGGGGTTAAATGCTTTAGGGAGTTATCAGGTCAGTTGTGAATCGAAAGGGGTGTATTTGAATGTGTAGTTATTATTCTTATTCTGAGTTCACTTATTGCTACTTAGTCGTATAGAGGAAGAGGGTTCTTGTGAATGTAGGTGAAGTGTACTTGACAAGGAGCTTCAAAAAATCCACAAGTAGACCAAATCGAGCTTATTCACGTCATTATCACCGACTAATTGAATATGACTACACTAGATCTTGGCTATTAATACAGTTTTCTGTTCGATTCTGTCAAAAGTTACTCTGGTACCATGCAGAGAAATACCTCGAAAGAAAAGAACAGAACTTTGATATTTAGTGCCGCACCACCATAACCAATTCCATGCCAACATTACCGGCATCTTTGAGTTATCTGCAGTTGTGACCCATCTATCCTACACAAAGATTTTCTAAAGAAAGGTCATACCCTGAGCACTATCTGTAACGCCCTTGGGATTGAAGTTCTGGACCTGCTTCGCAGCTATATTTAAGTCAGTACAACATGCCATTCTTCAAGTATTCAGAAAACTTACTGCCTTGTCCCCCACTAACATCAAAAACTGTGACTGCAGCAGGAACCGTAGCATTACCCGGACTCAAAGCATAAATAAAGTTTCCCGCAGCCACCAAATCAATCATTCCGGGATTTCCATTCGTTGGCTTAATCTCCTTGATAAGTGCTCCGGTTGTCGTGTCCACCTCCACAAGACTATTGACCCCAACATCAGTAACAAAAGCGCTATTTGTGACGTCGGAAATTGTTGCCCAACATGTGGCAGATTGGCCAGCAATTTTGGTCTGCGCTGAAACGGTTGCAGTGTTGGCGGATGAGAGAGAGAGCGTTGCACTGCCGAATGAGGCGTCTGTTACGAAGAGATTGTTGGAATTGGGAATTAGGGCTGTGCCAAAGAGGACAGCCGTTCCAGCTGGTGAGCTTTGAGTATCCTTTGTTGAAACGACACCGTTGGAGACTGGAAAGACGGAAAGGAAGCCAGTGTTGTTGACTGTTGGGTCACCTTTGACTGTTGTCATAAGGGCTGTAGAATCAGCATTGAAGAAAGTTTGGGAGACGGTATTTGTGGGGCCTTTAGGTGGTGTTGATTGATTGATATTGAAGGATCGGAGGCTTGTGTCGAGGGCTTTTAGTCCGGTAGTTGAATCCATAGAAAAACATGCGATGCCAGCTTTGGCTCCACTATTGGCTACGCAGGCCATCTTCAGGGTTGAGGAGACAGCTATACTCATTGGAAATTCGCCTAGCGTATTAACTGGCGTGCCAACCATTGTGAGTTTTGTTGGATTAGTGGAGTCAATAGAGAACATTGACACTGTATTTGAACCTGGATTGACTGCAAGAATAGACTGTAAATCTGAGTAAGTCTCTACTGCCCCAAGAGCATATGGAGTTAGGACTTACATTTCCTGAGACTTTGACAGCTCCTTGACTGAAGAGAGCATCCGGTGCTGCTGGAGCTCCAGTAGTAGAATCAACTCCGTTCATGCCAGCTCCTCCTGTAGAAGTAATAGATCCATCAGATAAAGTACCATCGCTGGCAACCTTCAAAGCTACGATTGAGTTGGCTGCTGCATTCGTCATGAAGTAGATGGCCTTCGGGTTGTTTGCTACTGCTGATGCTGTTGAATTGGCTCCTTTACCACCATGAGTTTTGGGCCCTTTGCATGTTGAGCCTGCTTGTGCTGCGTCGTTGAGGTTGATGGTTTGCCCGTTAAGAGTAATGCTTGAGCCATCTTCAGAAATTGACAGTTTTTGTCCTGTCGCTCCCACAGGGATGGTAAGAGGTACTGCTGAGGCGAGACAAATGAGTGCCAATGGAACCAAAGTGGATGAGAAGTGAACCATGGTGGATTGTTGAAGATATATTTTGAAGGCTTTTAATAGACTCTCTTTAAAAAAAAAACTTTCCCTAAAAAAAACAGATAAGAATATAGATGGCTAAATGATGGATTAGAAACAGTTGTAATTGTGCGAAAGAGTGATAATGAGCGCTGCTGAAGAAAGAAGACATCATGGCAGCAGAAATTGCCATCTTATACAGAAAGCAAGACATTCTCTTTGCCCAAAAACTAGAGCAAGATTCCTCACAACACAAGGAGTTGTAACTTCAACTTCCTGCGAAATGAAATCTTTGGAATCAATGTAGCTTAAGCGAGGCTAAAGATTCCACAAGCACAAGGATTATATCCTCGCTTAGAGGCTGATTCCACATCATGAGCGCCAAGACTCATGCTGAAACTTTGGATTATTGTGACACTTTTCAACGTCGTCTGAGCTCAATCCTTCATCCGATCATGATATCAGATACAAAACACCAGATGATACGAAATGAAAGTAGCTATCGCAGATTCACACCATTTCGGAGTTGTAGTCCCCATATCTACCTCCAGGCTGAGATGCAAGGGTACAACCGAGCAGAGCCTTGGAATCCCCTGAGTTTCAGGTAGTTGTTACCCGCGTCCTCCCAACTCTTTGGCACCTGCCATTCGAACCACTGTACTTTGCTTGGACTTCCTGCTGCTGCATCCATGTTATTCAACAAATCACGAACGATATTGAGCTCTACAGGGAAGAATCTCAGAGTACGAAGTAGTCAGCGCGATTTAATTGGTTAGATTGTACAGTGGTAATGTGGTACAAGATGTATAAACCTACAATTCTATATGTTTAGGGTTAGTAGATAATGTAGTATGTGACATAGGTATAGACTGCCTAGGAAACTTCTAGAAAAAGCTAATTAATATTATTGGTTATAGGAATAATATTCTAATTATATAGTAATTGCTTTTTTCAGTGGAAGGCACTCAGCTACCTAGCTATGAGTTACCAAGTTAGTTTGAGGCTAAGCCAGATTATACCACAGTCAGTCTAAATCACTAAGTTGCCTCAGCTTATTTATATGAACACAGACTGATTAGATCTCACCAGGTCAATTCAATTACCAGATATTCAAGTGTTACAATGATTGACCCAAGGAAGATTGGCGGCGTGTTCCACAACATTAATCATGAAGGTTCTGAATATGACGACTATGTGTCAACACAGTTGCCAAACATTCCAAGTAATACTCGAATCATCATGGTGCTTGGCATCACACAACGCTTCGCAAGCCCAGCCCTTGATGGTTGGTTCTTGAGCGATTTCGCTCTCTTCTGGTAAGTTAGTCATCACCCAATGTTCATATTTATTTACAACTTTATCTGTCTGCCGTACGAGTTGGTTCATAAGAGATCATTTTAAATTGGGCAAGTGAGTTACCCAAATCAAGTGAGTTACTTAAATCCATCTCTTATGTCTGAATAGATAACCATTCGAAATGATCTCTTGTAAACCAATTCGTACGGTAGTTGCTAACATAAATTTCTTGCAGGAACATATTCCAAGGAATAACGAACAAACAACGGTGGAACCACTGTCTAGACTGTCCGAGTCTGCTCGAGGAGCACCACCGGTACCTCCACGGAAATTCAAATAGCGTCCGAAAGGTTGTTCTCAACTCGGAAATATACGAAAAGATGACGTCCTCAAAACACCCTTGGGAACAGGTTCTATCAATTAGCTTGAACCACCACTTGCGAACCACCTTGTAGTATGAGTGCGAAGTAGCACAAAAGAAAAACGAAAATGTGATGATCGGATTATTTGGTCATGGCAGAGTCATGTGGGAGGCAGACAAGGGAGGCAGGAGAATCTGGCTCGGGACTGGACACAGTGTTGCCTTGGGAATGAAGACCGTTTTGGAAGAAATTAAGGCCGATGTCAACATATTGCTGCTCACCATAGCTTGTTGATCGGGAGGATGAACTTTCTTTGAAAGACTTAACATCTCAAAAACTACAGCATCCGCCATGTGCGAGCGACTCGTGGCGTAAGTCTACTCCTGTTTCTGCTCCTGCCTCTATGAGTCGTGGCTGTAGCTCGTAATATTTGCTAATTTGCTTTGTTATGATGGGTTGGGTTTGGTTTATTATATAGTACTGATTTATTTGGGTAGGTTGAGGGAATTGATCATTAGAGATTTGACTAGATAGTGCTTTTAGAATGAGTATTTGTCTTGTGTATGAAGTTATACCGATTACGATAATCAGGTTTGTCTTCTAGTTATGGCGGAAGGAGGTTGTAAAAAATTTATTTTCCAGAACACTTTGGTGAGAGTACATGGAATAATAAATCGATGTTTTCTTAAATTACCTACTTTTAACCCATTAAGTGAGTGCATTTGGTAATGAAGTTCCACTCAGTGGCCACAGGAAAAGAAATCAGTACAATTATTTTCTATTTTGGGGGTGGCAGAGGGGTGATAATGAGTGACAGGGCGCTACAACAATAAAGGAGCGACTAGCAAGTAAAATAAGGTAGAGGAAGCTGGGGCGGGGAAGATATAATATGGATGGGGATTTCCTATTGAATTTGCTGCTTTCACTGCTAGACAGGTAGTGAGTGTTAAACGACAGAAATAAATTAAGCGAGGGGTATTTTAGGGAAGCCTAATACAGCAGTATATTATTTCGGTCTTCGAGTACTAGTTAGGAACTACGAGGAACGACCTTGAAAAGCAAGTTCAAACAATCACTTCTAACACCGAGACCTTGAGGATATTTAGCTCGTGTGAAAATATTTTTACACAAACGCCGAGCGCCCGCAGTTCACTGTAATATGATACAGAAATGGAGCGAAGGATGAAGCTAATAACTCGAGCAGTTTGAGAATTGATAAGAAACGATGCTCTTCGAATATACTAGTAAAACGGACTGGCTTTCAAAGTGGACTACATAGCGAAAACCCTACTTTAAACCCAAACTCCAACCAACTCACCCTCCTCGCATGTTCTGAAATCCTGAACAAATATTCCTCGCTGTGATCATGACTGCTGTCGCGAATAAAGGTTACGGGCAAAAGAAAATGTCTTAAGTGCAAGCCTGATAATTAAGTATCAATACCATCTCATCCTATTCTATGTAGCCAGGACTAAAGATGATGACCATTATTCTCATCCCTCCATTGATTTTCAGTGTCCACCAATGCAGATGGCTGAACTCTGGGGCCTCGATTTGAAGGTTCCTCAGCAGGCTCATCACTGTATGGTGCACTATCGCCTTGCTCAATCAGTCTTCTCATCGTTGCTCGGTTATCTTCCGTGTCCTCGTCGGTTAAACCAGTAAGTGCCTTGAAATGTCGAGTGACGCTACCGTTCATCCAGGAAGAGCTCGTGAGGAGGTAGATCAAGGAGACGACCTGAGTAACCATATCAGCAAGTTATGATGTATATAGAGAAGGCTATAAACAGACCTTTACCAAAAACACAGTAAGAGCAACAAATAATAACAGGCCGGCGGTAATCTGTTGTGCTTGTCTCCATTCTCCAAAGCAACTCTTATGCCTATCGGGAAATGTAGTGGAACAACTCGTTGCACTGCTAAAGGGCCATGCTCGATCCTTCACAGAGTTCAAGCCGCAGCAATTGAATTTATCCTGTATTGCCTGTATGGCGTGGCCATTCTTCGCCTGGAACAAGTGTTGCCATCTGCTCTCGAGGTCACAACGTAACGCATCTGGCGGTAGGATATTTGTGAGTGCAAGTGTGGCGATGATTGTCTCGTAGATAAGCTGAAAGCCAAGGACAGCTATCAGAGGTAGGGTAAGTTGATATTGCTCTTGGCGCGATCGAGCAATAAGACCTCGTGCTCCCTGAGTGGAGATGCCTGTGATCAGAGGTAGTACGACAGTAAATAGGCCCAAAGCTTGCGGTATTGGAAGGCTGAGATTGAGTATCTGGGTGTAGGCATAGCTTCGCGCCGGAGATCAGTCAGTGGGTGAAGCTTCGAATAGCGATGGGAATGAACAAAAATACCCTGCGATCGCAATCAACACGACCAAAGTCTGTAAAAATAAGCAATGATGGTGTTGTGATGCAGAGCGGTACTCACAATAGGCCCGCCGAACACAAACAGCTTGGTCAGAGCTGTCGTCATCGTAAATATCAGGGTTCAAGTAAGAAGAAAGGCGGGATGACTGAGAAGGAAATGAAAGTAAATGTTGAACAGTAGAAGCTGCGGATCAGCTGTCGAGACAATATGATATGGCACGAGAACTATCTTGACTTGGCCTTGAGTAACTAACTGACTTTGTCTTGGGTAACTGATAGAAGAAGAGGGAGAGTAGCTTTGGCACACGCCATCAGCACCAACACCACCACTCACCATGCCTCATGGGGATCATCGCCACATCGCCGCCAATGAAGCTTCGGGAATGCGCTGCACTGCACGGATGCAGAAACTGCTGGTGTGTGCTGGCGTTCTAGCCATGCGGGGAAGAAGAAGAATAAGGTTCATGGATGGGATATTAATTAATTGTTGTCTACAATTGCATGATGCTTGGATGCTTCTTCTGTTGGCTTCGAGATGAAAGTGCAAACCCCCCATCTTATGTGTCGTCCCGCCCTGCAGCATGGCCTAAAAGCAGCATACAGTAGGTTCGGTATGAGTACTGTACAAGTGAGTCCTACATCGGATGGCTAGCTGAGAATTGAGAAGTTGAGAGGTACGAAATTGGAAGGACCCTCACATTAGTACATCGGTCACTATCGTACAAATTACTTTTCAAGAGGTCATTTTGATTGGGGCTGTATCAAATGAGTTACTCAAGAGTCAACTGTAGTAGAATAGTACTGTAGATGCGAAGTAGCGCTGCTTTTACTCTCGTCCTGGAATCTTCTCGCGTCACGTGGTGCGGGGGTTTCCAATTACCTCACTCACTCACCCACCACTCCCTACTCAGCCGCTCTCTGTCACGCACACGACTCTAGAAAGCTCTCCGCAAGCAATCACACGTCCAAAGCAACTACTTCTACTGCGACCGCAAGAAAACGCCAGAAATCCAAGCGTCAACTAAGATACATCCAAACCCGAGCAATCGCAAACAAACCGCCCATCATGCAGGCAATGCCAGATTCGCGACAGCAGAGCTTCGAGGAGATCTACGGCCCACCAGAGAACTTCTTGGAGATAGAGGTATGTGCGCTCTCAACTCTTCAATCACAGTTTACTTATCCATCTTCAGGTCAAGAATCCACGTACACACGGCATCGGACGCAGCATGTACACCGATTACGAGATACTCTGCCGCACCAATATTCCCGCCTTCAAGCTCAGACACAGTAGCGTGCGTAGGCGCTACTCTGACTTTGAGTACTTCCGTGATATCTTGGAGAGAGAGCAGGCACGTGTAACGATCCCACCATTGCCTGGAAAGGTCTTCACAAATCGCTTTAGCGATGATGTGATTGAGCATCGGAGAGAGGGATTGCAGCGGTTCTTGCAGATTGTTGTTGGACATCCACTTTTGCAAACTGGTAGCAAGGTCCTGGCTGGATTCGTACAAGGTTAGTGGGACTTTATCTATGTTATGAGGGCGGCCAAACTGGAAAGCAATCTATGGAAGCTTCTCTAGCATTTGCGTGCCAAGAACAAGCCTCAAGCTTTAGGGGATATAAGCTAACTAGCCTCAAATAGATCCTAACTGGGACCGTAATGCTTGGTGAATCTCACACGACACCGTAGTCGGTACGGATCGGCCTCGGAAACTCCAAAAGCGAAGGCCAGCAAGTATGATAATTACCCAGCACAAACTCAATCCATTACAACGTTCAGATACCCGTTAAGGTGCAGGAGAGGAAGGCTCAGGCCTAGAGCAAAGTTCTATTTGTTCATTTCTTGGGCGGGAAATATTGGGATTTTTTATCATTCAAAGGCGTAATTTCCGTCAATCCAAGCGAGCGTTTTTTGTTTTTAACCTTTTCTTTCGTATACTCTTCAAAAGTGCACTGGGTTGGCTGTGCCATTCAAAGGCCCATAAGCAGCCAGTTTTGGAAGCCTTAAGTTAGTTACATATTATGAATGAAGAAGTGATGACTTTACGTATTAGGACTTACTGTTAGTACCATCCCTGTAGACCCCAATGTAGGGTGAAGTGAAGAGAGCGAGAAGCACGACTACAAGTCTTCAGGCCACTAAATTATTTTTGCTAACTTGAAGTCATCAACTACTCCAACTTCCTGATCACTACCACAAGTAACAGTATGGGAAGGATAGATACAAAACATAGGCATTTTTTACATGCTCAAAGTTTATTAGATGCTCTTTTCAGTAGATTGTTTCTGTCCCTGCTATTGATAGAGTTCTTGTAGTGGTAGTCAACGTACACACTTTTCGGTTTCTGTTTTGCGAGACTCAATCAGTTGCTCCAAAGGCAACGGTGGTTTAGTAAAGGGCTTATTCCCGAATTTGGGACTTTTATTACAAGAGTGACATTTACCTAGTCTATGGTAGAGATCTTTCAGTTTTCCCCACCTCCACTATAAACGCCTTGCCGCTATGCTATGCTATGCTATCCTATCATACAACCGTATCCACAATAATTCATGAGTGAAGTTCTGGTACAGGGGGGAAGTGAGGTTATTTTGTACAAGTTGAGGCCGTGCCGGTACTCCAAAATTAATTGTACAAGCTTCGCGAGAAAGCTGGCTATGAGGGTGTGTCGAAGTACTTCAAGATGACTTCGTAGGTTCCGAACATGATGGCTGCGCTGGGTACTGTTCGGAGTAGGTGAGGTGTTAGGCCTCCGTAGAGAGCGACCATACCCTCTTCTTTCCAGACGGTTTTGAAGCACTGGACTAGACCGGTGTATTTTGCTTTGCTGCCGTCGGTGGGTTGTTGTCGTAGTCGTGTGCGGACAACCTAGATAAAAGTTAGTTAATAGTTAAGTATACACTTGGACAACTTACTTCATGAGGATAAGTAAGAAGAGCTGCAAAGAATTTTGCACTGCCAGCACCACAGACTCTTCCCGTCCACTCGACCGTATGATCCCACATAGTCTTCGGTCTTCCACTCGCCTCAATCAACTCCTCTCTTCTCTTCAAGTTCTTCTTGATCTGCTCATAAAGTACCCATTGCAAAGTACTCTCGGTCACTCCTAAATAGCTGGCTGTCATACCCTTATACAAGCCTCTAATTCCTTCATTCCTAACTATTTGCTTTATGCAATCCCAGGAGTTCTTGTATCTTCTCACAGTTGTGCCACTCCTCTCGGCAGAACTTTTGTCAAGCTGCAGCCTAGTCTTGACCATCCAAATCGGATTTGTAGCTGTGCTCGTCACAATTCCTGCAATAGCTGCAGCGCCGACGTGAACCCACGCATTTTCAACTCCCGCATATTCGGAAATAATTCGCTTCCCGTTTCCATAAGCGTAGAAATTTATTGACCGCGCTGGCACCACCCCAACCAGGCTAGGACCCAGTCCTTTGAAAAGTGCTCTGTAACCTTCAACCTTATGAACCGAACTCAGCACCTGAAACGTTTCGCGGAAGTGAAGAAGTGCACTCCGGATGGGTGAAAGGTGTGCATGTGGTGAGATACCCTTGCGGGCTCTGCTCTCGGTGATCTGGGCTTGGTAGAAGTCGGATTGGAGGCGCGTTTTTAGGACATCGAGGGGGGCAGTTAAAGCTGCGGCTGTCATACCTCCAACCCTAAATATAAAGGTCAGCACATGTAGCATTGGGTTTTGTAGAAAAGGGGCTGCTTACCCTCCAGCAACGAAATGCGCCCATGATTTCGCAACAGGTGCAGGCTTAGTTGCTATTGATGCTCCATATTTGCGATCATCTGAAGGTATTAAATCACCCGTCTCCCGCGACTGGATAAGCGGTGGTGGTGAATGAAGTCTCTGTGAATCTACAGACCTGGAAGCAGATGAGGTATTCATCTAGACAAGTTGTAGGGGTGTTAAGAGAACGCCGAGCTGAATATGGGTTGTAAAATTTCTTCGAAGATTCAGCGCTTGTGCATTGATGGCATTTCATACAAGATTTACACGCGGTGCTGGTTACCCGGAGTCGTGAATAGATGCAGATAATAATCGAATTGATGGTTGACAAAGTTATTCAACTCCGTTGTCCGTGATGACGCGAATTCACTTTGTACAATGCTGGAGATAAATCTGCAAGGATGGGACGGCCGCTAGCTTCTTCAGAGAAAGGGGGCTCGAAGCTAGAAGTACGGTACCCTAACTTATTATTATTATTATGCTCTCACGACTCTATAGATAATTAGCGTGAACCTCAATATGTTCCTCTTTGCTTATAAACTTAATAACAGCCTCACACACATAAACGCCAGAACTTACCTAACTGAGTGATCTGTTCGCTAGTTGATAAGCTGGCTTAATAGCACCAAGGCAAGAACGGCGGAGCCAAGAGTAGTAGATGGGACATCCTGTCATGCCCTGAGTCGATGTGTTTTAAAATTTTCTAATGTCACTGTGAATGTCACTTAAAGTCTCGATTGGTCTACTATGAATCTCCAACAACATAGTACGACTAGTAGCCAAAAAGTACACTAAATTTTAGTAATAAGTCAATTACTGCGTGCGTGTTTCGTACATACATCCTCGACTTGCAACCAATAGTAATAAACCAACAGTACATATCGAACCTCAAGCATAGCCCAATGCGCCGATGCTCCAGCTCCTCCAACTCCCATAGGGCATTATATAATCATACATTGGTGCTCCGGTTGAAGATTGAGTCAAACCATAAAATGGACCTATGCCGGCTATCAAAGCAGTCGAAGAAAAACATTCGCCAAAACGCCATATCGACCAACCCTCTATGCATAAGTTGCTTTCTTCACTTCTTCTGAAATCTCCACCTCCTCCGAAATCCCTACTTGCTCCACAGCATCATCCTCAGCGTCATCCTCGGCTTCACCAGCGGCAGAAACGACCTTGATACTAAGTCCTTGCTCAGCCGCTCCAGTGGCGCCGTTGACACTCCTTACAACGTTTTTGGCGACACTCTTACGTCGAACGTACGCGGCCTTTGGTCGAGGTGACTTCTTGCTTTCTGGACTACCAGCAACAAGCGCAAGACTAGAATTTCTTGACGCTAGTTTCGTCTGTCCCTTGCCATAACTTTTCAAGATGCTAGCCTTCTTACTCTTCACGGAGATAGATCTCTTTGGTGTAACTGCATGTCGTGCATTGAGAAGTTGCCCGGAAACACTCTTCTTGAGGACTTTCGCTGCACCCTTGGCATTGGTGGCCATCTTCATGCTTGCCGATGAGGCGGCTCTCTTGATACCTGTAGCAGGCTTTATCTTTCTCTTCTTGGGGCTGCTAGACTTTATATCGTCCTCATCTCCACCCAAGAGCTCCTTCAACTTTCTCTTTCCAGCCTTGACTCCAGCTTTCACGGCCTCTTTAATCGCATTCTCCTTCGGCAGTTTGACATCCTTAGGTCTAGGCCCAAGAAAACCTCGACAGTTAGCGCTGCCACAGCGACACTCCTGAACGTTCTTGGCAGAAAATGGGTCAAAGTTGTAGTCGTAAGTTAGTTCCTCGCCTGTCATGATATCGCGATCAGCAAAAAGTGCCATGCGGGGTTTTCCAGCTACAATCCACTTGACCATCTTGCAGTTTGGCGTGCAGGAATGATTGATGAAACGAGCAATGCTGCCAGTTGTAGCGTCGATGATCATGTTTTGATCAAAAGCCATGAGGTAATAACACTAGGTCAGATGAGTGTCAGGTCAATATCGTAGGATGGGCGACTTACCTCGTTGTTCTTATAGACCTCGTTCATCCGTCTATCACACTCTTCTTCGGTGATAATCTCGCCATTATACTCAACAATAATTTGATCATCATTGAAGCAACGGTTGCTCCGAACACCATAACCTCTATCGACGGTCTTAACAACTTCGACGCCAATATCATACTTGTTGCCATGCTTTCGACGTTGCTGTAAATCGGCAAATGCTCTGTTACCGCACGCTCGGCCAGCGCCACAGTTCTCATCATCACACTCGTAAAACATGATTCTATTTTGGCAATAATCACCGCAGCCTTCAGCAGGAGTGCAAACGCATCTAGAGTCAAAATCACCGAAGTGTTTCGTGTGCTTCCATTCCGAAGCTGCGTCACCAATGAAGCGGTCTGTAACATGAATTAGTATTCGTTTATAATGTCGCGGGATCATGCACTCACTCTTTGTCGAATTCTTCCAATCATCTGGTTTGGGCTGTCCTGGAGGAAGTGGGGAGAAAACGTCGAAAGGTAACTTGAAGTCTCTATCACCTTCCAACAATCGCTTTCCGTGCCAGATTGGCAGTGGTAAAATGCTCCTTGGTTTGGTTGATGCACGATTGGCCATAGTCTCTTTCTCTTTATCCGAAAATCCAGCAGACCAATTGGCATCTTTTTGTTCTTGTCCAGCATACAAGCCCTTGGTCAACCATACTTTCTCTCTCCTGCCTGAAGTCTTCTTCTTCTCTTCGGGCTTTGGTTGTTCAGGCAATTTCTTTGGGTTGAGTAGCTGCGCAGGTGGCTCAACTTTCTTCTTCTTGCGTTGTTGTTCCTCCGGTACAACCAGTTTTCCATTGCTCCAGACTTCGTGTACAACTGGTTGCGTGTCGATATGGGCGAATTCTTTGGTATCTGCCAGCTTCTTGAGTTCTCTCGAAGCCTTCGATAGGCCGTCCTCGAAGTTCTTGCGCCCTCTCTTTCCCAACACGGTCAACTTCTTCGTAAGGCTTTCAACTTTCTCGCCAGCCAGCCGAGTGGACTTTCGCCGCGCCAACTCCTCTGCCTCAGCAGCCGCGTTCTTTTTTGCCAGCGCATTCAGGCCAATCTCGCTCTTTGATCTTGGCAGTGGTTTTACAGACCAATCTAAATCTAACCCATCAATTCCTTCGCGAACAACCTTCGCATTGTCTTTATTCACATTAGGAGTAGAGAAGTTTCCTGAAGCTAGGGCTTTCCCCAATGTATCGCCAGATATAGTCCTACGACGCGTTTCTAATTCGCTTATAGAGGCATCCTTGCCATACTTCCGCGGGGCGTGGATTGATGTGCCAGCGAGGGCCTTAACGTTATATGTGCCCACGCTGGTACGGGCTCGGCGGCTGCGTCCGCTAGGGTTTTCGGTCGCGATAGGATGAGCAATCTCTTTTTCTGATGATAGTGAGGCAGATGAGATGCTAACACTGTCGCCAATGCTCGTTGGAGGCGTTGAGGATGCGATGAGCGCGTTAGAAAAGGTGCCGCCTGTTTCTATGCTATTGATAGAGTCGGAAGGCGAAGCTCGAGGTATCTCTGCCCGAACACCACCTCGAGACGCCGATCCCATTCTCTCGAGGAGTGTAGAGAACATTTTGGGGGTTGTTGTCGCGTATTGGTGGGAGCATATGCTATTGTGTATGAATGTATGAGGTTCAAGGACGCGAAGTAGGCTAGCTCCGGCCGGCGAACGAAGCTTGGACCGACTTGCTGTGCCAAAGTGCCAGACGCCCCGGAAGGAATTGATGAGGAATCCTCTCGCAGGATTGGCTTTCCAGTTGGCAAAGAAACCAATACTACAGTATCAAGCTAGCAGAGGAGATGTTGTCAATCACAGCACGAATCGTGCGCTTGATCTGACCTGCAAAAAGTTGTGTTGTTGTGTGGAGAGGAAGAAAGGCAAAGTAAAATGAAGATCAGGAGTGTTTGTTTAGCCCCCCCTGGCAAGTCTGAGAGCTTGCGAAATACCGCAGCGTCATTGGCAGTTCATTTCCGTGTGGTAGGTGTCTCACCGTCTTAAAAGTCTCTCCGACCGAGCGACCAAATGCAAGAGGTAGCTATGCGAGCACTTCTAATTCTTTTGAGCAAGAAATCATATAGTCACGGTAGATACACTTTTTACACTTCTTTCTGAAGAAAGCTCTCATGATCGAATCGCCGATTGTTCGAATATGAAGAAGTAGAAGTATGATTGGCTGTGGATAGTCCCTGGATTCAAGCTGGTTTCATTAAATACATATATGTCATCAGTTGTTTGAATGGCAACTTAGTTTGACAGTTGGAAAGCATCTTTGATGTTGAAGCACCACTAACTTTTATTCTCCAACTTTCACGTATTATGATGAGTGTTTCCTTTGTCTTAGGTCAGCTAAGTTTTTGGACGTAAACTGTGAGTAAGCACTCACACAATATTGCATCCCCGCCCCAGACTACCACTAAGTGCAATTTACCCATCACTCATCAGCTTGTCATGGCAACTACCAGGCAAGTACGAACTACAGTATCGTAAACATTTCGCTGATGAGATTCGTATCAATACATTTTTAGTTGTTGGGAATGTGGGTTCAGTAATAGAGGTGGGAACTATTATGCGTTGGCCCGATCGGTATGTCCGATTCATCACTTGGCCCTTTTGGCGCAACTGGTGAACTTCAGACTTACCAAAATAATTGTGCTGCACAGGCTCCGCGTATTTTCATTGTCCAGACTATGTATGATAGTTAGTCTTGTGCTTTCCCTATGATAGGTAGCGAAGATTCGAAACTATTTTGAGTTAGGGCCTAAGACAGTGGCGGATGCACAGCCGACAGCATACCTACAGGCGACTCTTTATCTGTGACGCCCAACCTCTGAGAACAACAAAAATAATCAGCATCTGCTCATGAATGTGCGATCAAAATGATGTTTGAACATTTTCACATGTGTTTTGCTAAAAAGCTCACTACCACGGTCCACTTCGGTGGTTAGCTCGGTTAATTATCTCGATTGCACCAGAAATCACTTCAAAATAGCAGCACCAAGCAGAAGGTGATTACTAAATAGATGAACATTACGGAATAACTCATAGTTACAGTTTCTGCATATATTATTCAATAAAACATCAACCATGGGAAAGTGCCTAATTATTTGAAGTGAAGCTTGAGAGAGCTGCAGTACACTATTTTATTATGAGCAGTGACAACTTAGAAAATCAAGTGAGTTACTCAGATCCAGCAGGTTACTCAGACCGAAATTTGAGTAGGTTAATTGGACTAGCAGAATTACTAGCTCGAACGTGAGTTTTATGTTAGCCCATAAATATAGTTAAGTGGCAGGGACCGCATTTCACTGAAGAAAGTACAGCATCTATAGATGTCCAAGTATGAAGACTTTGCAGAACACCTCAGCACTTTCCACCGAATATATGAGAAGCTCAATATAAGTGCTGCTCTCTTTATAAATATCCACCGCAACTGAAGAAGGAATCTGACTCACTTGATGGCAGTTCCTTGGTAGTGAGGAAGTAAGTGCAGTATGGACGCTGCGTGAAGTATCAATTTTAGGTTGGGATATAGAATGTTTAACATTCAAGTTAGAATTAGTAACTTGGTTCACATAAGACCTCGACTTGAAATCGAATCGAATTCGTGAGTTGTGAGAACACAAGCTTTTTGTCCATATTTTTGTGTTGGCATGGAAGAACGGTTTTGTTTCTTGGTCTGTCGGCTGCCTTCGAGAATTTACAACGAGGTTCATTACCACAAGGCGCAATGTTTGCTTCAAAGGGCAGAGATGTAACGATCTATTTACTGCTGGAAATATGCAAAGTATACAGCATCAGGGGCGTTCACCTGCGATAGGAAGTACAATCTTGTCCTTCAGAAAAGACGTCTTAAATAAAGCATGGAGGTCCACCAAATGATTTGACAGCAGCCAATTCACTTCCCTGGTGTACTGACATTGGATAGGTTTGCTAACAGCACTGATCGTTTTTCGCTGTGTGATTGTTCTTCGCGGAAGCAAATACATCATGTCCCATAGACTTGAATACGAATATACTCCAAATATATTAGGGGCAGCAGGTGCCCAACATCTATAACGTTCACTTCAATCCAACCGTACCCTCCCTCGAATTCATCCTAAAGTTTTCAGATAGCCCTAATCAGACAAAATATCCTCAAATAAGGCATCACCTCTTCGACTCATCTGCCCCTCCTCCTCATACCTTGTCGCTACTGATTTCTCAAGTCGGGTTGGTCACTGAATTTACTAGATACCAAAATATCTAGCTAGCAGAGAGAGGGGGTTTTTTTTTCAAACAGTTGAACCGTCTCTTATTTTAATAAAGCTCTTTTGAAAGCCGTCCCTTAAAATAAAGCAAAACGGTACTAATAGGATTGTTGATCAAAAAGTCAATCAATAAATCCTAGGGAGGGGTGGAACATCACCAAAGATAAATACGATGCCTAGCATATAGCTCAATAGGGAATTAGTAGCTGCAAATTAACATGACAAGCATTTCATATATCGTAGAAATGATCTTTACTTCTCCAACCTAACATAATACAATGAAGCGCTACATAGAGGGTAAATCTCAAATTTCTCCCTTCTTCCATAACCCACCAGACCTTTATACTTCATGATCATTACATAGCCCCCGGAATCTTCACTTCTGTATTGCCGTGAGCAGGGAATTATTGATATAAAACGCTATCCTTATTTCATAGACTTAGAATATAAGCTTATAATCACAGAGAGGACATATTGAGCCACGACCGACCGCAAAAAATTCCAGGCTATTCTCCTCAAGGTCCGTCTCACAAAATCCAGACTCAATGCAAGAAAACTTGAAGCACCAAGCAAGACACAAAACCTTTAGAAACAGTCTGGCCTGCCTCGGGTCCAGATAAAGTATCTTCGAAAGTCGTTATCAATTCTTGCAAAATGTACAGCACGTACAGTATTGACTACAAGCACCTCATATAAAAGTGCACAAAGTATACAGCAGCAAGCTGGCAACACCACAGCCCAGCGTAATTATGTTACACCAACTATCCCCTCCCCTTTGTCATGATACAGCAGAAAAAAAGGACCAAGGCAAGTTAAGCCACGCAGTATTGGTATACCCATTAAACCCAACACAAAAAAATGCCCAAAAAGATGTATACAACCAGAGTCGCTAAAATGCATCAAAAAGTAATTAAGAAAAGATCCCGCAACGCTCACTCCTATTCTAGAATCATGAAGCACTCTCCAGATTTTCTCTGCCTAACGCCGTCGGACCTTGAAACCCTGTCTCTGGAACAGATACAGCTTGCATTTCCATGGCACCCTGCGCATCCTTCGTTAGAGGCGCCGTACGCTTCCCCTTTCTCTCCCCAAAACGTTGATCACCCTCCTCGTACTTCTGCTTAAAATTCAGATAGGTGGGAGGCCTTGGCCTGCAAAGCACCACCATCCAGTTCTTCATGACGGTACCTTGGGTAAAAGGTCGGTGTCGATCTTTCTTGAGGAATTTGTGAGAATTTAGATATTCTCTAGTTGTCTCGCCACGGCCCATAAGAAACATGTGATATACCATCAGCGCTGCGGGATATGGTGTAGCGAGAATTCCATAAATGACCATTGCGAAAGGAACGCGGAAATGGCTTATAGAAGATCCAACCGAAACCTTTTGTTGATGGGCATAAACCAGAATTTGAGCCAGACTCGCTGCAAATAAAAAGACTCCCAGAAAAGTCCCCGCTGAAACGAAAGCAAAGAAATACCGGTAGTTTCGACGGCCTACGCAGTTGTTGAGCCAAACGCAGTGGTGATCTTGGGTTTCGATGCAGTTGTCGCAGACACGGCAATGATGACCACGAGGAGGCCGCCAAATCTGGCAAGTTTTGCAGAATTTGGTTGGTACTTCCATAGCTGCAGTAGTTGACTGTGCTGATTTGATCATGGTCCAGTCGTTCGTCGGCGGGGCTAATCTCAGAGGATCTTCGTTTTCATCTGGAGGAGGCATTGGATGAAGATTTCGAGGAAGAATCTACAGATGTCAGTGAATCATTTGAAGAAAGAGCTTGAATGGCATACCCCAGGATCAGAGGCTGAAGCATGAATGAAAGAGGACATGCATAGATAGAACACATAACCGAATACAATGGGTATCACTGGAGATATATGAAACCATATCCATGGCGCTGAGAAGCCAAAGAAGAGTGCTGATGGAATAACAACGAAAAGTCCAGTAGCAATATTAATCGGCTTGTCGCGAGTATTTTGCAGCCGCCCACCCCAGCAGAATGCAGTATTGCCAGTAAAATACTGGTAATTACTACCCAATTTCTGCGTTGGCTTTGGTTTAGGCACTTCAGCTGGTGTCAAAGCGGGTGAAGACGCAATTGAAGATAACTTTTCCCTACCTTGAGTGCTTCGATTTGGGCTTTGGGTATGAGGGCCGCTATCTCCCCTATTTGGGAGCAAGAAGCTTGACCGAAAAGACCTCGGGGACTTTGCAGGTGTAGCAAGCCCTGCCCCAAGCCCATTCTTGTAACCTTTGTCGAGGTTGAGAGTCAGGCCCTTGGAATTCACAGGATTCCGCTGCAGAGGCCGTACGCTATCCGATACGCTCACGGTGGCAGTGTGACCTTGTGTTGGGCTGGTGTTTGCCGTAAGTCGATCTGCGATTTCCTGCTCCGTCATTTCTGTCCCCCGTGAAGGAGGTGGCTGCATATCGCTATCCTCCTGTATTCTCGGTCCCTGCCCGGTGGTAACTGTATCATTGGATTTCATACTCTGCCTTGCCCCACTGCTTGCTCCATATCCATCCTCATTTAAGCCTGGCTGAACAATAGAAGGTGGTCGAGGGCCTCGTTGGGCTTGTAATCGCTGTGAACTCATCGGTCGGAAAAAGGCGTGTGATGTAAGAGAAGGAACATGCGTCCTGCTTGAACTCTGAGGCCTTCCCATCGAGCCCGATACACTAATTCTCTGCCCAGCAAGTCCCGGGCCATGGACCCTTCGTGATGGTTGTGCCTGGGACCATGCTGCTCGTTGTGAAGACGACCTGGTGACGCCTGTTGTTGGCCGAGAAGCACCCCCGACAGATTCTCGGTTTGTGGGATTTGCAGGATTTGGACGGTCTGCCGGGGGGCTTCTTCCATCTTCTGAGGCTATATCTGTCATTCGTGACGAGATTATACTTCCGCGGTCGCCAGCCTCGGTTTGCGCAAACTGCTGCATATTGGGGAATGTATCGTGGTTCGGGGAATGTGGCATAGCTGTAGAGGGGTCGTTTGACGCCATATGATCGGGAATTCGGTCCAGTGTTATTGTCGCATCACCTATGTCGTGGCATCCCTCGGACCTTTATTTTGAACGCGCAAAAAGTATCGTGGAGTGGGAAAAGGCTCGTGTCTAGCGCGCGGATCGTGAGATTAAAGGTTATGAGAGAAGGACAGGAAGGGTAGTTTTTGAAGTAAAGCAAGAAGAAGTATTAATTAAGATGGTAATGAGTGTGGTTTTGTCCCCTTTCTCTCTTCACAAGGTGTATGATGTATGTCGAGTATTGCACGAAGTCTTTGCGTGCTGATTCCCCTAAGCTCGGACGTCCTCCCAAAGTTGCCTCGACTCTTCTCTTCTCAATCGGGCCAAGACGTTGACAAGGATAGCAAATTACCGATGAGCTGAGGTACCAATGCATGAATCTGTTACCAAGGTAATAGATGGACGGTACAGATAAAGTCAGCAGAGACTCCTCAATAATAACAGCCATGATCTAGCAACTACAGGTTAGGACCTTTGAGGGCAATAGAGGTATGCCATTAAGGCTGCCCACGGATCTCCAAAGCAATAAGTCAGTCTCCTTCGTATTGACCTGGGTTGAAAGGCAGCCAATGAGAAGAACTCCTCTACGCCAAAATATTGAATTACCGATATCACGATACAGCAGAACCTTTTGACATAAATCCAGGGGAACATTCATTGTGGAATAGCCAACATATTGAGACAAGTTACATCTTATAGGTAGATACCTAGGCATGATCGCAAAAAGTTCCATCTCTAAGGTACTAAGATAGGTAGGTAGATATGCACTTGTGTGCAATCGGACCTGAGGGTATGACGGATGACCACGTGAGAATGGATCATTAGTCAGCAGCACCTTTCTTACTGGTGCTAGAAACTTGAACGTCGAGAAATGGCCTGACGGGGAACCTTCAAAGCTTCCTATCTCACGACAACCCAACTCAATTACTCTCCACAACCCTACAAAATGCTTCCAACTATCGCCAGACGAGCTGCAGCATCAAGCGCAGGCAAAGCTGCCCAAGAGAATGTCTTGAACAAGGGTGCCAAAAGAGATCCCGAACTCTACGTACGTGCCTCTGTAGAATAATCACCTTGGAGTACCTTCAACCATGAACCTCCGCAAATATAGCCATCCACATGCGCGCCTCATATGCTAACATTGATTCTTTCCGCAGGTTCTCCTAGCCGTCATGTCCGGCGCATTCGGTCTAGCAGGTTTCTACTTCGGTATTCCGCCTATCCAGTAACGACATAGGAAGCCAATTGACCATTCTTGACAGGCCGCAAACCCACATCTGCGACGTCCGAATCGAAGGTTGGTATTGCTAAGGATAGCATGCCATGGCAGACTGAGAGCACCAAGGGTGATGAGGCCCGAGACCACTTCAAATACCAGTGCGTACGATTGACTTGATGGGAAGTACACAAGCTAAGCAGTGGCTCCTAGATACCACCCAGGAGGAGACCCAAAGAACCCACCAAAGGACGCTCCAAGCGCATTGCACAGTGTAATTGTGCCCAACGTCAACTTGCCCAAGGTGCGTAATGCAAGATGAGGATTATGGAAAGCTTAGGCCTAGATATGATAGCTGAAGCTAACGCTACTTCAGGAACTGCACGAGAAGTACAACAAGTGGGGTAAGGATGGTTACTAGTCATGGAACTGTTGCCTTGGGAAGAGACTAGGGATGAGTGTACATTGTAGATAAGGGGTTTGCTATAGAAAATTGATATACCGCAATACTAAGTCTATTCTCTCTGGAATGTGTACTGTTAAGCTCAGGAATTAATTGCACCGATAACTTTGACTGATTAAGTTCGTGACTGGACCAGAAAGAAAGACAAATTAGCTTCGTCAATCCGAGCGTTTGTGTTCTGTCCTAGTAAGTCTCATGAACCAGTACTCTGTATTCCACTCATAACTAAGTGGTTAAGAAGGACTAGAGCTACTGATATTACCGAGCTGAAAGACCCATATCAATGGAAGGAAGCGCACCACAAATGTTTCTTTAAATTCTTGGAAAGGAAGGAGAAGTTATTTCGAAATTCCTCCTTGCAGCTCAATTCCTGGGCTCTGGTTGATGCAGCTTCTCAGCCTCGTGGCTCGTGCTAACCCGAAGTGGACAGCTCTGCTGGCTTGTTCAAGAGAGATCTGTGTTGCAGCAAAGTCTGTTCTTGAGGTGTTGACAGCGTCAAGGCACCGGGTTTCATGTGTAACTGACTGATTATGATAAATGTCTGATAAGAAATATGTCCTGGAATCCAAATCCGGTGAGAAGTTCTCAGGTTCACAGCAATTGCTCAAAATCAAGACTTTTCCTAAATTTAACTTGACGCCTCCCGAGCGAGGGATGAGGAGACAAGGGTGCGTCAGCGCATGCGATATCTGGTCTTTTTGACTTTGACCTGATCTACCTGGTACTCCTTGCAACGCATCCTCCAACCTCTTGAAGGTGGACTTCGCCATTCACTACTACTTCTTTGTAATATCATTGCCATTTCTCTACTTTCTTTTAGGACATATTGCCGACCGGTTCGCGGGCCCTCAAGTGACCACTTCAGGGGACGCGCCGAGCTTTAAAGCTCCCTGAATCTCAGCCTTTTCGACGCCTGTCTGCAATTTTATTGCATCATGGCAAGACCTTCGAAGAATGGGCCTGTGTCGCCTGCAAACTCGAAAACAAACCCTTCCAAGGCAATTCAGAAGAAACCGGATGATTATACTTCAGAGGGCGTTGTGGACAACGATGTCTTTCTCCTCCCAGGGTCGGATTATCAGGTCATGGCCGTCGTAACCCTCGTTGCTGCGGTCGTCAGACTTTTCAGGATATACCAGCCTAGCAGTGTTGTTTTCGATGAAGTACAGTATGTGTTCCCTCCTATACGGACAGAGGAGCAATTCGCTGACACCCTGCCGCCAGTTTTGGTGGATTCGCATCCAAGTACATCAAGGGCAAATTCTTTATGGACGTCCACCCTCCTCTTGCAAAACTCCTCCTCACACTTGCTGGATGGCTGGCTGGGTTTGATGGAGACTTTGATTTCAAGGATATAGGAAAGGATTATCTCGAACCAGGCGTACCATATGTAGCCATGCGACTGTTGCCAGCCATTTGCGGCATTCTCTTAGTTCCTACTATGTTCTTGACCCTGAAAGCTTGTGGTTGCAGAACAATGACTGCTACTTTAGGTGCAGGTCTCATCATTTTCGGTACGTAAACTGGGGATCATACATGGCAAACGCTTACATACTACAGAAAACGGCCTCCTCACACAAGCACGCTTGATCCTCCTCGATTCCCCACTCATGATCACAACAGCTTTCACTGGATTGGCATTCATATCATTCACGAATCAACACGAGCAGGGACCCTCCAGGGCTTTCCAGCCAAGTTGGTGGTTTTGGCTGGCGATGACTGGTCTTGGTCTTGGAGCAACTGTTAGTGTCAAATGGGTCGGCCTTTTCACAATTGCGTGGGTTGGAAGCTTGACTCTCGTCCAATTGTGGGTTCTGCTTGGGGACGTCAAGTCAGTGACTCCTGTAAGTCATCCTATTACTAGAGTTTTATATTTTATGCTGATTGCTAGATAGCGCCTCTTCGCAAAGCACGTAATGTCGCGAGTATTCTGCCTCATCATCATCCCTCTAACTTTCTACATGGCAATGTTTGGAATTCACTTTCTTTGTCTCGTTAATCCCGGTGATGGTGATGGATTCATGAGCTCGGAATTCCAGGCTACTCTCAACTCAAAGTCTATGCAAGATGTTCCTGTTGATGTCGCATTTGGAAGCCGGGTCAGCATTAGACACCACAACACCCAGGGAGGTTATTTGCATTCACATAACCTCATGTACCCAACTGGTAGCAAGCAGCAGCAGATTACCCTATACCCACACAAGGACGAGAACAATGTATGGCTCATGGAGAATCAGACTGCCCCATTGGACGCTGACGGAAACACCATCAACGGCTCCAAAGCTTACGATAATATTACCCCACCTACCTTCATCAGGGACGGAGATACTATCAAGCTTTACCATACTTCCACTGACCGTCGCCTGCATTCTCATGATGTCCGACCCCCTGTCACCGAAGCCGATTGGCAAAATGAGGTTTCTGCATATGGCTATGAGGGTTTCGAGGGTGATGCTAACGATTATTTCCGGGTTGAGATCATCAAGAAGATGTCTGATGGGGTTGAAGCCAAGGAGCGCCTTCGAACCATCCAGACCAAGTTCAAGCTTGTCCACATTATGACTGGTTGTGTACTATTTTCGCACAAGGTCAAGCTCCCAGATTGGGCATCTGAACAACAAGAGGTAACTTGTGCAAAAGGAGGAACTCTTCCCAACAGTGTTTGGTACATTGAACAGAATGAGCATCCTCAGCTCGGGGAAGCTGCTGAGAAGGTCAACTATAGAAACCCCGGCTTCTTTGGGAAATTCTGGGAGCTTCAAAAGGTCATGTGGAACACAAATGCAGGTCTTGTTGAGTCCCACGCCTGGGATTCCCGTCCCCCATCCTGGCCCATCCTTCGCCGTGGTATCAACTTCTGGGGCAAGGATAATCGCCAAATTTATCTCATCGGTAATCCTATTGTGTGGTGGAGCTCTACTCTGGCAGTTGTAATTTTCATGCTGTTCAAAGGCCTAGCAGTCCTGCGATGGCAGAGAGGGTTCAAGGACTATGAGAACACTATTTGGAAGCGTTTCGATTATGAGGTCGGATCCTCAGTCCTCGGGTGGGCCTTCCATTACTTCCCATTCTACCTGATGCAGCGCCAGTTATTCTTGCACCACTACTTCCCTGCTCTGTACTTTGCGGTTATTGCTTTGTGCCAGATTTACGACTACGCCACTGCTCGAGTTCCTAGAATTGGCCTTCGTGAGAATCCTCTCATTGGTCGAGTCGGTGCTGTTTTCTTCTTGGCAGCCAGTGCTGTAGTATTCACCTTGTACTCGCCCCTTGCCTACGGAAATCCATGGACCAAGTCTGCCTGTAATAAAGTAAAGCTCTTCGAGACTTGGGACTGGGATTGCAACACTTTCCTTGATAATGTGAGTCTAGATCCGTCTGATGTACCGGTCTGGAAGGCACCAGTTCGTGGCCGGGGATAATCATGGCTTGATGCTGATCTCCTTAGTATTCTCAATACTCCACTCAATCCGTCAACGCCAACAAGGATGTCCACAAGACAGAAAATCCCTTGGTCCCAACTTCAGCCGCCGCACCCCCAGCTCGACCAGCAGCAGGTGAACAGAAACCTATCGTTCAGGAACAGCCGCCGCCCGTCATGTCGGAAGCCCCAGCCGAACCCATTGTTTCCGCAAAGCCTCTTCCTCTTGGTCAGAGCATCTTATCTCGTGAGGAAAAGGTTGAATACAGAGATCAAGACGGCAACCTCCTTGACCCTGAGCAAGTCAAATCTCTTGAAGGAAAAGTCAGCTTTAAGACTCGATACGAAACCAGAACCCGCATGGTAGATGCACAAGGAAATGAAATTCATCTTGATGGAAACGGCCAGCCTGCGCCTCCACCTAATGTGGCTCCACCTCACCCGGACGTTGAAGGTTCAGAACCCGAAACTGTTGGTATTTCTGAGCCAGAGAAAGCCGAAGCACCGGCTGCGCAGAAAGACGTTAAGGCAGACGAGAGCAAGGAGGAGAGTATTGCAAAGTCGGATACAGGGGCAGCTAAGCCTGCAAGTGAGGGCAATGATGCTACGGCTGTGTAAACTGTTTCTTTTGTTGGTTAGTGAATTGGGTGTGGGCAAAATGGGGTGCGTTTTGGAGCTGAAAGATTTTGTACCATTAAGAAATGCATCTGGAGGCAGGCCAATAATATGATGAACTACATCTAGCAATACGTATTGTTCCACTCCGCAGTGCCCGTGCCGTTACCATGCAAAGCATTAGAGCATTTTGACATGTGAGTTACTAATTAATCATGCTCCTAACCTCTCCCTTTCGTATAGCATATGACATGTGCAATTAATAGTTTCATATTTATAAAAATATATATATTCAGATCCTTCATCTAGCTAGGGTCATCGCTGCGTAGATATCTCTGTTACTGTTGGAAATGGGAGAATATATTGACGAATATATGGATCCGAAGTAAATAGACAATTGCTTGATTTCTATAGGTACGAAAATGAGACTATATATACACAAAAGAGAGTGAGTACTGAATCACCCACGAACAGCTTGCATAACATCGGAGAAACGGTCTAAATATGAGAGAGTGGCTTAGAAACCGACCGCCAGAATAATGCCGTCGGGCCATCTGTGGCATGAACTGAATATTTGCAAGATTTGTGGTTTCTGAAATGGATGGCAATACTGCTATATTTGGCAACAGTTACAACTTGCAAAATCGTTTAGAATACTAAGAGGCTTTGTATGTCACCGTGGCGATAGAATTCATATACCTAGCTTTGTACACAAGCTTTAATTACAATCAGATATCGACATCGAGTGACTTACTCAAATCAAGTGAGGTACGGGATTCAAATAAGTGAGTGACTATGGTCAAGTGGCAGTGCCTGATTCCACAGAAAGTTTTCCAGTTTCTATAGATGTAAATTTTAAGCGCTACACACTCATCAAAGCCATCAAAAGAACCAGAAGAGCTATCGACTCTATAGCCATATTGGTATAGGGCCAACGAACCTTTGCCTCTCTGCCACCACTCCTACGGATGGATAAAAACTCGAAAACGCGGTACCAGCCCCTGGTTGCCTATATTGCCATAAACCTTCCGCTGGCTTCATCCCATTGAGACGTTCTTTACCATCTTTCGTATCCGTCTGCGATATACAAGGTGAGCAACGGAGGTACCTAAATCCCTTCTAGAAATGACGCTAAGTTAGGGAAAGAGACCCACTATTTGATGATATTCGAAGTAATGCCGACACTGTGGCTATTGTAGTTTCCAATGCCTCTTGATCAAAAAGTTCACGGATGCAGTACTTGGCGATAATGGTGGAAGATATATTAGCAGTAATTGATATTCCGCATCCATCAAAGTTGTCATCCTTCAATTTTAGAATTATTGGGCAGTGGATATGTTTGACGAATATTGGATGAGAGTTTTCAGGGTTAGTTTATTACGAAAATCATTTGTAAAGCTTTAGGCAGTGCAATTTAACCTTCGTTGTATGATGCAACTTTGAAGGTGTCGAATATATGATTAGATTAAAGCTTTAACTTAGTACTAAAGTAACAACTTTATCAATTCCAATATTCAATAGTCACAAAAGTAGATGGACTTAATAACCTCTTAGAATAAAACCAAATAAATGTCTAATAGTATTCAGGTATTTCCTTCATAAGGAAGCTTTACCAGGCTCAACTATTACTGCACCATACCCAATTTCGATTAGAATTCCAGACCACAGTTTGAACCATACGATATGACAAACGGAAGCTTTGGTCTCGTTCCTAGTAAAATCAAGTAGTACATAACGTCTTTGGAAAAAGACGTCTAGTACAAGAAATCAACTTTCCTGTTGCAAGGAACAAATCAATCAAAATTTGAAAGAGAGGCAAAAACAAAAAATCTGGAGCGGCAGGTGATCGAAACCTGGACTTCATCGAATCTTAAGCTACGAAGCTTGCAAACGAGGCACTCTACCACTGAGTTACAGCCCCAATAGATAAACACAAAAGTTCTTATTGTACTATTTAACCAATAGACCAAGGTCGATTTTTGAGCAAAAGTGTTTGTGTGTGGAGACTGACTAAGTGGAGTCATTGGGGCAAGCGCCGTCGCTTAACAAAAAGGTTTAAAGTTTGGTTGAGGAGCTATCTAATTTCTATCGATTCCTGATTCTTGCACTATTCCTAAATGGCTAGAGCTAAAGATTTTCAAAAATTGGAAGTATCTTCTACTATCTGTGATCCTTCGACGGTCAAAAGGATATAAGAGGTGCCAATATTGGTATGGCGGGAGACCCATCCTGTCTCGGCTCAGTTGGTGTCCATTTTCTTTAACCGAGACAGCACAAATCCCGAGACCTCGTATATTTTAGTAAGACTTACTTAGTATTTATACATGGCTTTTACTTAGAGAAAAAACTTTCATCGACTCGATTAGATTTTACTATCCATAACCATTGTTGGCATTAGGCTTCTAACATCACCTCTCCTAGTATAATTCCGTAGCCGGCCGGCCCATTTATTCGCCAATCGATATAGGGGGTACCTCCGTATCTGTTTGTATATTTATATTTTGGGGAATTAAGATCGCCAGACAAGCGTAGATCAGAATTACATAGATCTCTATCTTTAGGAAAAGCCTGTCGCTTCTAATTCTATAATAAAGTTGATAGTCTCGGACATGATCGTATGAAGAATATTGAGTGCCTGGGTCTTTTTTATTCTTCTCGCTCCGTACGTTAGACTCCTTCGAAGTCGATGGGTCCTGTCGATTTAGTTATATACCCTATGCAAGTAGAAGTCCTCTTTCTTGTACTTAAAAAATCGTTCGTGCGAATAATACTCCCTGTTGAGAGCTGTGTAACATAACAGCCTTTCCTGGGGGAGAAAAAAACGACTCTTGTGTCTGAGAAGATGTTTGGGAAAGTAGCTCTTACCAGCATCTACCAAGGGAACTCACTCTCTAAGTGAGTTAAGAGGAAAGACATAGATGTTTGTACTATACCTATCCTCTTAGAAAAGCGATTGATTTGTAGTACAAGACAATATAATATCTCCCCGCACTCACTTAATAGTATTTAGTAACCATTCAAAACCAATATATCCTATTCTAAGGAGAATCGAGAAGATTTAGGTCTTCAATTGTCCTTAGAAAGGCGAAATTTATGTCTCACCTATTATATTTCATCACCTGACTTTGTTATACGCTCCTGCAACAAGGGTAAGAGAGAAGGGTCAAAAAGATGGACATACCCTATAAGAAAGGAAGATTTCGGCGTAGATTAGCCATTGCTAGGCGCTGTAATAGCTTGGATAACTTAAAGTATTTCTCATAATGGGCACTACCTCTCATGTGTATTCTCCACCAAGTACATTATATATCAATTACTTTTACTCATTATAATACTTAATTAGCCTCTTCAAATATGTACGTAAGACTCCTCGATGCTCATAACACATATCTCATGAATCATAATAACAATACTTAGCAAGACAACCCGTGCAATCACTCGGTAGTGCCTCGCCGGTCTTCATCATAATCCCACAACCTAGGCAAGTACCCCAAGCACTATCATCGCCTTGTGTAATAACCTCAACGCCATTGGCAATCATCTCGGTCGTCTCTGTTTTCGAATACACAAGTTGAGCGGTAGCAACGTTGGATGCGAAGGTAAAGTTGTGGTTGGGGATGTAGATGATAGTGGCGACGGAAGTATCGTTGCACCCGAAGAAAGTAGCACGTTGGTTCAGGCCTTCCGAGATGAATGTTTCAACGGACGGGATGAAGGGCATGCGGGTCAGATTTGCATTGTTGATGGCTTGTACGTAGGTTGTAAGAATCTCGGTACCGTTGGGGAAGTTGTCGTCTGTGTCCGCTGAGTTGTCGTTCACTAGGATAACATCTACAGCTCGTTCTGGTCGCAAGAATGGGAAGATGGGGTTGTTTTGGAGAGCCTCCCCACCGTCAACGAGACTGAGTGATGACTGGGCAGATACGTTATTGGCCGAGTTGGGTGTAGATGTGCTGGATTGGTAACCGTAGAAGGGATTGGGATATGATGCGTACTCATCAGAAAACACAACCTCGTGAGCATAGTCCAAGATCTGGGCGAGTGTCGTGTCGAGATCCGTGGAAGAATTTGCAGCCGCTGGTACAGAGAAGCATAACTCATTGAAGAGATTGCTAGAAGAACCGAGAATGAAGCCAAGGTTATCAAAATTGTTAGTACATGCGGTACCTGTTGGCTGTCCGTTCTCTAAACTGGTCCCAAGGTAATGGGTCTGTGTAAAGGCACTAATGTCTGCATCCCAGCTTCCAAATTCGTAGGGTGTAAATTCATAGGTTGTTGCGTTGGGGCCTGGAGTGCATTCGCCGAGCCAAGTCTTGACACCTAAAGAGGTAATAACTGGAAAGGGAACCGCATATGAGGTAAAGTTGGAGAAGCCAGTGACTGAAGACAGGGTAGTACTGGCGCCACCATCACTTCCTTCGAGAAGCTGATAACTGAGTAAACGTCCCCACGGATCTGTAAGGGTCGTATCAAAGCCAGCAGCTTCTTTGTCGCTGATGTCGTTCACCACATCGAAGTATGCAACAGCAGCCAACAGAAACTCGGGGTCTATAACAATTAGCAATCGCTTTGTAGGTTTCTGAGAGTGGAAAATACTTAAGAACTGCAGAAGATGCCTTGAGTACAGACGCATTTCTACAGCTCCAAGTCACACAACAACAGAGGCGTGTCTTGATCTACTCACCTAAAAGACTGTCTTGAAAAGCTTGCGCCCATAAATTCTCATGCAGGTACGAGATTGTTGGATAATTGTTTCCCATAAAAGATGAAAGAAGCCAGGCACCTCCTATCCAGGTGTAAGGAGAGTGTCACACTGGCACCAATTGGAAGAACTAACCTGAAAGTCCTGCCTGGTAAGTAAGCCCTTGGTACAAGCCTGAAGTGCTCACATCACTGTCCCGTCCGTCAAGTCCTTGAATCACACCGCCTCCCGTAAGCAACGATCTGTAACCACCACCACTAGTTGTCAAAGCAACCTGTTCAAGTTCAGTACGGTGCATTTGACTACTTCGCAAGGAGAAGTCTTACGGTGGGCAGAGAACTAGTCCCGAAGCCGGAATTTGTCTTCAGCAACCAAGCCGATAGGTTCTCATCGGCCACGGCTTTCCTTGCTGTCCTATAAGTTTCCTCATAGGAATTCAAACCACTGGCATCTCGGATAAGAGCAGTTGAGGGACAAGTTGCTGGAACTGGGGCATATCCCGCTTCGGCGGTAGATAAAAGAGCGCCCATGATGAATGGAATGTACTTGACAAATGGCGAATTCATAACCGACTCTGCGGAGAAAGACCACAGAACTTGAACAGAGGTTGGACTTCAACATGGAACCCAGGGGCACACGCAGATGACTTTATGGAGACTCTCCCAAGAAAGTCAGAGCTTGGCTCTACACTAAGGCAGCGTACCTGAGATCATCACCGGACAAAGCCCCCACCATGCACAATAATAATGGCAGTTGAAAATTGAAATTGAAAGTGAAGGTGAAAGCGGAAGTCAAAGTAAAAATGGAAGTGAACAGGCTCCATTTCGGGTCATCTACTTCGTACGCGTCCCTTACTGCTGCACATACGGTGTTAAGGTGGGTAGGCGGGTGGTACTCTGGGGTATACAGTCGCTCCTGTATAAAAGGAAAGAGTGTGTTGCCGGATTCGGTCAGAAGCTGAGAGAGAGAGAGGAAGGTCTACGAAGTACATCCAGTCAGGCCAATTAACCCAATTAACCTAGCCAATTACCCAATCATGCAGGATTGACATCTTGATCCGAGACTAACGGGAAACTAAAGAGCCAGAACCAGTGGCAACCACACGCGCCACACGTGGAAAAATGGTGGAAACATGGACATCTATCGATATGCATCAAGCGCCGGCCATGCAATCTGAACTGGGACGTCGATACGCTTGGTGGGTCTAAATATGTATTTTAGACTTTGAGCATCGTGGTTCGTTACCGCCCAACGAGCAAAGAGAGGCAGTGCGCCGGCCTAGGTCATTCAGCATAACGGAAGCACCGTCAGAGCTGTCGTCCGTACGCTGCACTTCGGAGTGCGCCATCAAAATAAGGATGCATGTGGGATGAGGTAGGAGAACTACTAATGATGCAGTAATACTACTCGTACTTTACGAAGTATGCAGTACAGTGAGGTGGTACAGGTGGTACAGGTGGTACAGGTGGTACATACTTATAATAGTACAGGAATAATAATGCGCAGGTCCACGATCCGTACCTCAACGACAACCCTGAAGAAATGCGGATACGGCGTTTAGCGACGATGTCTGAGAGGAGGATCACGAGGATGAGATGAAAAGCGTGGCGCCCTGGTATTGTACCGGTGCTGTACTGTACAGTACGAAGGCCTACTAAATTTACTGTGCTTCTCCTCGGATCGGTGCAACCTTGACAGCGGATCTCCGAGCGGGAGATCTTGGGGCTGGGCATACGGGATTACGGGATTACTGAACTGTACGGTGCGGCACTTCGGACGCTGTGAAGATGTTGTGCAGTCTTTTGTGGTGCGTGGCTCGGTACTGTAAGCAGAGAACAATGGATCATCGATAGCAAGGATTACTCAGATACTGCCGAGGTACGAGGTACTGTACTCTCTTTTTCCATACCAGCCTGCGACTCGTACTACGGAGGTATTTCTTGACATTACCCTAATAGACACCTTTTCCGACCCATAATATCTGTAAGTAGACGTACTGTACCTTTCTTTATTCATTGAACTTAGTGACCGTGGTTGAGTGGCCGGCATGTGAGAGGATGACTAGAGTTGTGGTGCGGAGGACTGAGCATTAGATTTCCTTCCTCGATCACTGTTACCAATGCGGTGTATCAACTCTACTGTCGTTATACAGTATCAAAACCTAAACCTATTTAATTCTTTCCCTTAAGTGAGATCGGATGTTTGTGATGACGCTGCACAAACAGGACATAGAGAAGATAGGAGGTCGAGGCTTGCACTTTCCCATGCTTCACCAGCCTCATTCAGCAAGTATACTTTTGCTTACCTTGGTCTCGCAAAATCGGCTTTCTTATTTCCATCCCTCATCATAGCTCCTTCTTGCCCGCTCCTCTAACCAAAGCCTTCAACCGATCAAGCCCGAACATCCTGGGGAGGACCAGATCAAAGACCCAAGTGCCCACCCACTTCAACAAATTAGTACCATGTTTGTTTTTCTCAAAGAGCAGGAGTAAGAGCCTTGAGACATGTTCTCCGACTCATGAGACAAGTGTTTCAAGGGCTTAAGAACAAAGAAATATGTGCTTACAACTTTAGCAAACCACACAAGAAGCGCTTTATTCCCCTTCCAGAGCCATTTTGCCGGCTTGCTCTTCAATGAAGAAGCGACCACATCACGCGCGTATACTTCATTAGGCATCGCATTTTCCTGACTGTGCTTCTGCCTCCTCTCAAACTCGGGAAGCAAGGGAAGATATAATGAATCGTCTGGCAACGACCTGTGTGTCCTCGCAATGTTACTCTGTATTCCCCCCGTAACGATGACGAGGACTCGAACATCAAATGGCTCTAATTCGAGTCTCAACGTTCTTGAATAAGCGTGAAGCGCTGCTTTCGACGCATTATACACACTGCCGAAGCAGTACCTTCAACAAATTAGTACTATGTTTTTTCCAAAGAGTAAGAGTAAGAGCCTTGAGACATGCTCCCGGAGTCGTGAGACAGTGTTTCGAGGGAATGGGAACAAAGAAATATGTTGCTTACGGGAGAACCCCAGCAAGAGATCCTATGTTAACGATAACGCCTTTGGAGGCAATGAGGAAAGGTGTGAATGCCTGAGTGAGGGCTATTATGGCGAAGAAGTTAGTTTCGAAGCATGCCCTGGCTTCTGAAAGATCCACGTCTAGGGCTGGCATAGTATACTAGGAATTTAGTATTAGTAGTGCTCTCTTTGAGAGGGTTTAGGACAAGATTAATGAATGGCGAGGCATGTCTTGAGTATGGAAAGCTCGACACGCAACAATAGGACAAAAAATGAACCGGATTTACGAACGTTTCGACCCCTTTGATGTACCTCGTCAGCAGAAAATCTAACGGCTCGCAGCAGGGCCAAGCATACGCGTTGTTAACCAATATATCCAACTTTCCACCAGTAAGAGCATCAACCTTTTTCTTCGCTGCGGCGATGTCATCGCTGCTGTTCACATCCAAGCTAACCGTAGTCATACCCAATTCCGCGAGGTCCTCGATGGCAGACTTATTCCGTGCTGTGGCAATGACATGGAGGCCCTTTGAGTGATATTCTCGCGCGAGAGAATTCCCTATTCCGCCCTTCTTACACCTGTTGAGGTTAACACTCAACTCAGAGGCTGGCAGCAGCTCGGATCATCTCATACCCTGTCACCAACACAAACTTAGTGCCCTGAGTAGACATGATTGTAGCACCTGAGTACTTCGGGGCAAATTGAGTAACTGGTGTTATTTGTTGTTTCGTTCGTGGGGTGTTACTTGCGCAGTGAAGCTTAAAATTATGCCGAGGCTTGTTGACAGAGCTCCTGGAACGGTTAAAGAAGTACCCGGTACGCAACCTAAACTACCGTAGGCTAAAAAGACAAAAGTCAGCCTCACTTCTTCTTGAATCACGAACGGTGCCGGTTCTCTTGGTCCTAGGGATTATTCAGATTATCTACTAAAGAACAATACTGGTCTCATGAAGTAGTTCCGTAGACTCGGTACGATCAACTGTGTCTCATGAGCTCGAGCGTATACAGATAGTGTAACAAAACAAATCTCATTCATTATCTCGTCAACTCAAGAGCTCATACTGCTCACTAAAATTATGTCTATGGTATAATGTACCATAGCAAGCGACCCAACCTTTAACCTTTCCCAGTTCCTCCTCGCTGAAAAATTATATGTACTGTACTGGCTTGGCAACCGAAACGCCCCTTGATAGAAGCTGGCATGCCAAGCTGTTCCATGTCCAACCAAACCATACCTTGACTTTTCTTTACAATGAGTCTTTCTTATTACTCCGAAACGCCTGCCAGAAATTATGGAATTATGTTGTATGTCTGTAATTAGTCAAACGCTCCAGGGATTGTGATTGAAAGACGCTTGATATCGTCCTTCTCACCTCCACTGGGGCTTGATGATGCAACTTTCAGTGAAGATGCTGAATGTGTGGAAGATCTCGATATTTTGCTCTCCACTGGTGCTTCCTCGACGTGTTCGCCAATTTCGATAACTTTCTTCTCTTCAGTCTCCTGTTCTAGAACAGTGCCATCGTTTTGTGCCGCCTCTACTGGATTCTCAGCCCCGTCGGATTGGATAGATAGCTTTCGTGGAGTCTTCAAACTGTGAACGCTAGTCACCGTCTCGACTGGAGTAATATCCCTCGGCTTAATCTCCCCAGTGCGTTCCAATTCCTCGCTGAGTTTTATCTCTTGCTCTTTTCTTGCATCCTCACTGACGCCAGGGCTCTTGGATGGGGTATCGGTGTTGCTGTGATGATGTACAGCGGGAACTACGCCTCCACCCATACGACACCAGAACATCTGCTCCCTCAATCTCACACTCTCCTCCCAAGCGGCACGCTCGGCCTCCTCCCCATCTGTTCTCCAATGCCCGTCCTTAAGAACCCGTAAGAAGCCCAAAAAGTCACAACTGGAACGGACCCGTCCTAGGCAATACTTGCATAGAGGATACCTCTGGGCATTTTCGCTCTCGTTAGTTCTGAACCTGTGGGTCCGTTTGTGATCCTCGTCCTTCCGTGTCTCACCACAGAGTGAGCATGCAAAAGTGTAAAGCTTTGAAGAGGAGGGCATTGGCTCGACCACAAGGGTACCGTCACACATGGCATTGAGCACAGTCCGGCGGGCCAGCCAGGAAAGACCTGGGGCAGTGTCCAGACGTAAAGTTGGCTCGATATCCTCAGCCAAAGCTCTCTTATAGAACTTGGTTTCCTTCAGTGGTGTAAGAGAGTTCGGTCCATTGTTCGAGGTACTGCTAACAGTAGATGCGGGTGTAGTGGGTGTTGCAGGCGAGGATCCGAATGTTCCAGATGTTGAGATGGATGATGTTGAACCATTTGTAGGAGCCTGATTGGCTGCAGCATGGCCAGTGTATGCACCCAGGCCAAGACCAAGTCCGATTGCTCCGTACGAGCCGCTAGAACCTCTACTCCCAGCAATGTTCTTCGACATACGCAATAGTGATGTGAAATCATCAAAAGCCGCTAGATCGGTCCGGAGCACTGGCTGCAAAAGGTGGGTGAAGCTTGTGGGGTAAGATGGTGATAATGGCTCAGGGAGGTTTGCTTGTTCTGTGCCTGCATCAATAGTTTCGTCTTTGCTATCGAATTTACTAAGTCCAGGTGTGGATGGCTCGGTAAGATTTGTCTGATCATCCTGCTCCTCCGTCATCTGCTCCATAACTTGCTTCAATTCTGCTAGTTGCTCCTGGTGCGACTTCAAAAGGGTCTCCATATCTGCAAGCTGGGTTTTGAGTTGGTCATTCTTGCGGGTAACGATATCGTGTTCCTTTTGTGCCTCCTCTCGCGCAGTGATAACCATCTGTGATTGTTAGCGGTTACGGACCAAAAAGAGAAGAGAGCATACCTTGTTAGCCTCCTCGAACAAGGCCGTTGTCAGATTCTCCAGCTCCAACTCAATACTCTTCTTCTCTTTCTCAACCTCTCCTCTCTGCCTCCTTTCTTCCGTGAGGCTGATCTGGAGCTTTGCCTTCTCCAGCTCGGCCACGGATTTCCTTATCAGGATCCCGCGAGCAACCAGATCCTTATGATCCTTGTTCTCCGCCTCGAGGCGCGCGACCCGTTCCCTAGCAGCCTCAAGCTCATGTCGGGTCGCAGAAAGCGTGTCGTCGAGATTTGTCGTGTGATTAATCGCATTAATTAGTTTATTACTGAGAGTTGCGACCTCATGGCTTAGGTCCGGATGTTGGGATGGGTTCGGAGGGCCAGTTTCGTTTGCAGGCGACATTGCGCGACTCCTGGGGTCAGGAATGGTCCCCAAACTGTCTTCATCATTGTATTCGTAGGGATTAAGATGCCTCGGGTCAGGTATTCCAGGTGCAGACGATACCGCGGTAGCCATAGCGTGGAGCGCCGAGACTGATATTGATTTCGACACCGGCCTCGAGGGTTGTTGAGGTTTGGCGACAAAGGAGGTAGAAGACAACGAGCGGGTGAGTTGAAGCGATTGCCTCTGTGCTATTTGAAAAGACATCCGTAAGGAACAGAGTTTGGTGTGTAATTATGCCTCGAGCTACAAGCCTACGCTTCCGTCTCGCCGTGGGACTTGGCGGGAAGTGTAATACTGGAATCAGAGAGCAGGCATTCACGCTGATATGGTGGGGAAAGGGAAGGTTATCTTGAAGATAGGATTTCGAGGAGCCACAGCGACAGCAGACATTAGAAGCGGATCAAGACTGTGGTGGAATGGTTGGAGGTGGGTCTGGATGTTGGACTGGTCTGGTAAAGGGCGTTGGCGTTGGCGTGGTGCGGCGTGGTTAGTAGGGACGGTGTCTGTACTACTTGTGCAACGGTGTAGGAGCTGCGGTTGGCTTTGTACGCGGGAGAGAGAACTCGTGGTAGGTAGGTAGTGGGCAGGTGGTGAGGAAAGTCCCGTAGTGCCTACGTGCAGTATAATGAGGCGGATGATCTGGACAGCTCACTCTCGCACAGGCCACCAGAGAGCCCTTTGGGTTACGAAGCGAGCAAAACGTCATTTGGCCTTTCTCTCCAGCCAAGGCCAACATGCGATGTAGCACCTGCAGCACCAGGGATCACGTTGTCACTGGAGACTCACCAGCCTACTGTCGCAAACCCCTCAGATTTGATCTCCGGTACGAAAGCCACGCTAGGTACTTTTCGTGCTCACAAGATGTACGGGGACAGGACGGGTCAATCCTGGACCAGCTTTTAATCTCTGGTACAAGTAATATCAGTCCAGCACAGTATTGTAAGGGCGGTACCTGGCAGTAGCCAGGGGCAACTTGCATTCTTGCCAGAACAGAAGAACCATCCAAGGCCAGCCTGTTTCTAGGTATCCTTTAGGCTTTCGCTAGTTTTCGCGTTCACTACAGCAATAAGTCATCTCCGGCTGCTTAATTGGTGGTGGCTCTGTCCGGGCCTAGCAAATTCTTACTTCTCAGTGCTTGGCCAGGTCAGGCCACGGGCCTTGATGCGTCTTGCCCAGCTGAACATCAGACTAAAAAGCCAAAAGCAAGAAGGGAAGAAATTTTTTTTTAACAAACAACACTATCATATGGTAGTGGCATGAGTGGTACCGAGTAGGCGATTAGGTTCTTGAAACGCCAGCACCACCACATTTCTCTTGTTACTACCTATGAGTACCTAGGTACCGTTCGTAGTGCTCAGGTAGTCCAATGTGCCAGTCTTTTGGGGCTTTCGACTTATTAATTTCGACCTCGAATTAATAACAACAGCCCTGGCTCCTCAGCTCCTGATTGGTCTCCTGATCTCCTAGGGATCTGTCCCTCCCCTCGTCCTCGTCGCTGAAGTCTTTCTCGGCACCCACAACAATCAGCGTACTTTCGTACTTTCGTACTTTCGTACACATGGCAATGGTCTCCTCTTCTCTTCTTCAACTGCCGCACTATTGAAAGACACCGATCTGACTTTCTTTTTATCGTTCTGCCGAGCAACTTGTTATGGAATGTTTTTCTGCTTCATGCCGTTCTATTTAAGCTTATCCCTCACGCCTGTAGATGTCAGTGCATTCATGCCTGGGCGCCTTTCCTGGGGATCTTGGAAGCATCTTCCTCGCTCCTGGTCCATCGTCGCACCGTGCGCCCACTGGCTGGTCAATGCATGCCGCTGCCAGACTACGAGTGCTCGTAACTCGATTCACCAATCCACACCATCTGCATTTACCTTTGCGAGACCATTATGCGTTTCGCTGCGCTGCTCGTTGAGACGTGTAGCGATCTGTGCCGCGAGTGCTGAAGAAAGTATATTTTTCAGGCGCCTGGGGAAGAACCACCCGGGAGATCTTAGCAACTAGCTTCGGCCAATTTTGTCATTATTGTCGTTTTGGATTTGATCTCAGTACCATACGATGGAACGGTCCGTGAGATGGAGAGGATCAGACGAAAAGAAAAGCCTGAGTTCCGTCATGGCGTTCGTCTGACAGTCTGAAACTGTGAAACTGTGATTCTCATAACGAAGTGTCTGCAGAGATTTTGACTCTGGTGGTCTGTTCATTCACCTCGCAACAGGAATTATGAGTTACACTTCTTGTGGGGGTTGCGAGACTGAGTCATAATCACTAATTGCCGTTCACTACTTCATACACCGGTAGATATGACACAGAGGAGAAGATAAAATGTGGCCTTTTTATTCCGACATCCGCCTCACCATAAGTCCTATGCTTTGGAGGTTCCAAAACATGTTAATCATTCCCAGAGAGAGGAAGAAATAATAGCGTTGTATTCTTAGCTAGTGAGATGCAAAGCGCCGTTGGTTTTGGATATCATAGGGTAAACATAGGTCTAGTTGACTAGGTTTTGCAAAGATTGAGGGGTTTTGAGTTACCCAACTCGCGAACAATTCTGATTAGCATACTGTGCGAATTGGGTTGTAAGTGTTCATTTTGATCAAGATAAGTCAGTTACTTAAACCAAGCGGGTTACTCAAGTTCCATCTCTTATATCTAAATAGATATCTATCCAAGATGTTCTCTTGCAAAGCAATTGATATGGTATTATTATTATTATTATTATTATTATTATTATTAGATATCTATATTGGTTTTTGCTATAAGGATTGACCAAACGGTTTTGGATTGACTGCAACCTTACGAGGCGCTTTATTATATTCTATTAAGCATTTCTTATATATACAGCAATGCTGCCTAAATATAAGGTATGACATAAAAGTATTGTAAAAATACCCGCGAAGTCTCAGCACGGTGTATCTCAAGAGTGGCGGTAACTGTTGGTAATCATATCTACCACTATAATGATAAAATAAAGGAGTTTTGTATCTCTTGATCCTTAACAAGTATAAAGCTTAGAAAAGTCAGCTTAAGTTCCTCAACATCAGCCCTTGACGGTGAATTTCTATAGCAGAGAATCGGTATCACCAAAATTAACCATAGTCACAACCTTGATGAAAGTAGGAGAAATGGTTTATCGGTAATTCTATAAGTTGATAAGAGCTCCATACTTATAATCCCTTCTACTAAAGACATCAAAGATCAAACATATTATAAGCACAACTCCACTCTGCGTTCTTTCTCCTTAGAATAAGCCCCACAAGAGGAATACTGCTGGTATTCTGTAACAAGGAGGCTAACAAATTAAGTGCAAGCTTCACGGAGTCAGACCGTGAACAATGGCGCATCCGAACCCCCCAAGCGAGCTAGTCACCTCCCAATCAAGAGATGTGGCTTCTGGCACCTCCTCAACTTTAATCTAGAACTCAATGTTATAAAACCAAGTAGCCTAAGTTGTGCACTGACGCGACAAAAGCTGATAGAACGATAATGCCTGCAGATGGTCGTGGCATTTACTTAGACGACGTACAAAGGTGTTGACTTGTATCCTTTGAGCTGACAACATCCTTGGGGCCGAGGTGAGAGCTATGAGCTATTGGGGTAGTCGAGCAATTTTGTGTTTCACTATTGCAGATGTCTTTCTTGCTAGCTGTATCTAGAGTTAGATTCGGTGAAAGAAACTGATTGATGGTTAAAGGCTTGAGCTGGGTTTTCCTTATCTACTGTTATTATTATCTGCTATTCCATTTCTGAACTTTAGTTCTGCTATTTTGCTGCTCGTTTAGGCTGTCTAGGAATATTTAACAGTGAAAACTGTTAGAGAGCCATCGCTTACTGTAGTAGGCGAGGTGCCACCTGCATTTTATTGTGTTATACAGAATACAAAATTAAGTTATCACTTTATGTTGCCAAATATGACGCCCTTGCCAAGGATATTAGTTGGAATATAGCCTATATAGGAAATTACTGATTTATAAGCTCCGGACACTCCTTTTGGTATTTCCTATTCAGGTAATTTCTATATATATATATACATTCATTTTAGTCTATAGAAATCAAGCAATCCTTCATTGACTTCCGTTCTATATTCGTGAATATATCCAACAGTTATAAGCCCGGGCAGCTATTAGCTCCTGGTAAAACGAACAAATCGACATCAACAAAGCGAACAAATCGTCAAAATGACTACCAAGTCTATACTCATGCTCACCGACTCTTCAGACTAGCCCAATTGGCTGCTAGGAGTACGCAAATCTGCCCAGAGTGGCAGGAACCCAGTATAGTCGTATATCGATCCATCATTGGTAACTCAGCCCGCACTTCCAACCACCCCGGTTCAGCCAGTATTAGTGTAAACGCCAATGAATACCACTACGGAAATAGAGGCTGTAAAACAATACTTTGAAAGCTTCAAAATCAGATGGGATATATAGAAACGTTCCACCCAGCCAATCAATGAACAGCTTGATACACTAGCGTCTATCTAGAAATATATATATAAAACCATGGTATAGTAATATCTACCACTAATTCGAAATTCGACAACGATATAGGAGACCCTCACTATATTAAAATCCCGTTTTACTCTATCAGATAGAGCCCGAAGAACGGAACTAGCCTAGAAACTCTATAAGTTGAAATTATATAATAAGAAACAAGGTATTGAAGAATAGCTTCGACAATGGGAAGGTATATATATAGACGCTAAAGACCTTAATATCACTGAAACCATTAGTAACCTTATTCTATTTAACTTCGTATATACTATTCAGGATATTAATTCAGGATATAGATCTACTCTTGAACTTAAATTAGTATTAAAAGAAGATAAGGGTAAAGAACTACTAATACTATATACTCTTATTAACTAATATTAAACCTACTAGAGATCCTCTCCCTAATCCTAGAAGTTTAGTAGAAATACCTTTACAATGTTCTAAGGTTAAAATAACTAATTCACTAAGTCTAAACCTAGACAACTATATATATATAATAAATACTATTGGTTTAAGGAGTACTATTATCTTATCAAAGAAATTCATCTAAAGACCTAGTATACAAGGAAGGAAATTATAGAAATAATCACTAAGAAACTAGAGGGAAATCTAAGTCTAAAAGTATTAGTTGATAGAAGTATCTAAAAAGTAAAGGAAAAATAAACTATAGAGAAGTTAAAACCTATAGAAAATACTACTAATTCTATTAAATTAAGTTCAACAACGACTCCTATAATAATAGATATTATCCTAAAGCTTAGAACCTTTATAATAGACTCTAGTATAGTCTAGAAATCCTAATATAAACTAGTTAATTCTACTATTATCGATTCTAGTTTAGATATCTATATATATAATAATATATCAAGGTTTAAGTTAATAAGATTTATATACTAAAATAAAACAATAACTATAGGAAAAGAAGCTTATTAAATTAAAGCCTATAGAATTATAACTCTTATTATTGATTTACCCAAAGGTAAGACTATTATTAAATTCTATAATATAATATATATTCTAGGATTTAGTACTAATATTATATCTCTTTATAAGCTAAAATATAAGGGAATTAAATAGGATATCAAGAACGATTATCTATATATATAAAATAGACTATTATATAATATTAGCTCCTTGGATAACTTCTAGTACCTTGAATAAAATATAAAACTATTATCTAAAGGTATATTTACTACTAAAAGAAGTATAAAAGTATTCTCTAAAGCTACTACTAAGCTCTAGTATAATAGACTTATATATCCTAGTCTATAGACTATTTATATACTATAAAAAGTAACTATTAATATTAACGTTAATGAAATAGATCTATACCTATAAATAGTTAAATATCTAATATATAACTAAGCTAAAGCCTATAAAATTATATCTAGATTATTATATATAGAAGAAGATTTAGATAAACTATAGTTCTAAGCTATAGCTAATCTAATTAACCTATCCTATACCTGAGTATATAATAATAATAGATAGATTCTCTATATTTAATATACTAATACTAAATTCAACCTTATATACCTAATATTATATAAGAGTAATTTAACCTAAGCTCTAATAAATATAATTCAATTAATTAAAAATCAATAGAGAAAGTATATTAAATTTATTCAATATAATAGAGAAACGTTATATAGACTAGATATCAAAGAATTCTATAAGAGAAGAGGGATTACCTATAAGCTAAGTATACTATATATATAAGTATAAAATAAAGGGTTAGAAAAAGTAAGGTATATACTTATTATAAAAGGTTACTATATAAGAATCTAAGTAAAATTACCCTATAAGCTATAGCTAGAAGCTTATAAAACAACTAGCTATCTTATAAATTAAATACTAGTAGAGGCCCTAGGATAGAAGATACTATATAAAGTACTTAAAGGAATAAAACTATTATTAGTCTATATTTAAATATTTAAATACTATATATATATTCTTAATAAAAACCTTCTAAAATTATATAAGCTATAACCCTATATATATATTAGATATCTTATAAACTTTCTAAATACTAATATATTCAATATATAGGTATCTAGTCTTAATAAGATAATTTAAAGCTATAATATAATATTTAATAAGGAATTATTCTATTTACTTAAAGACCTTAATATTAGATATATAGATAAAGCTATTATTAATTCAATTAGTCTTCTAAATAATATTATATTAGAAGAAGAGTAGAAAGATAATAATATTCTTAACTCTATAAATATTATTTCTAATACTAGTAGTAATTTTAACTAATTAAAAGCTAAGAAATTAACTACTAGAGTAGAAGAATAAATAACCCTAATTTAATAACTAATACTAGAAATATTACTAGAGCTAGAATCAACCTAAGAATCGATATAAGAAATAAGTTAAAATATTAATCTAAATTAACTAGAAATTAAACTATAAAAGATTCTAAGGAAATATAAAAGAGATACTAATAAAAGAAGTATAAATAAGGTACTAATATAAACTAGAGTTATAGTTTAAATAAACTCTAAAAATATCCTCTTTAAAAACTAATATACTATTTATAATATAATTCTAAATATATTATATAATAATTTAAACTTCTATTAAGTCTTTATTACCTCTCTTAACTAAGCTAAATTACCTCCGAAACTCTATTATAACTAGTTACTACTAGAACTAAAGATATAAATATAAATACTAAAGTATAAGTTAATAATAGACTTTATCTAAGTAGCTCTTAAAGAGATACTTATATTAGTATTGAAATATATATTTAAGGAGATAGATAAAATAGAACTAGATATAGATATTTAACTTCTACTACTTATATAGATATTTAAATATAAATTTAATACTAAAGGATATTTAATTAAACTAAAAGTATATTTATATATCTATAGAGATTTATAACTACTATTAAATAATATATATATAGTTATATTAGTTATATAGACGTTCTAAATACTTATAATAATAGCTATAATATTTAACTTAGAAACCTAATAATATAATACTATAAATATCTATATAAATAATAATCTAGATATACTAATTATAGTTAAATAACTATAAGGAATAGAGCTTTTAAAATTTATGAATTAAGAGTTTATTTCTATATTAACTATAGTTAATTCTACTTCTATAAATATATATAACTTAGTACTTCTCCTTCTAAAAGTACTATATAGATTAAAGTAATCTCTATTACTATAGTAATAAATATTAACTATAGTACTTAAATCTCTTAGACTATTAATAGTTCCCGGAGTTAATTATCTATTTATAAATAAATAACTTATATTAATAGTCTTTATAGATAATATAGTTATTATATTCTCTTACTACTACTAGGATTAATATATATACTTTAAAGCCTAACTTCTTTAATGATTTAAACTATATATACTTAGTGAAATAAACTACTTCCTTAGAATTAGAGTTATTTAAAATAGAGAAGAAAGAAAGCTCTAGCTAATCTAAGATAATTTTATTAAAAAGATAATAATAAAATTTAATATTAAGTCTATTAAATTTCTAGATATCCTACTACTAGTTATTAAACTAGAACTAAATAATAAGTAAATAACTCTCTCTTAAATCTTTACTTTCTAATAATATATTAATTATATTATTTATAGTACTACTATTATAAGAGTAGATATTATTTATATAGTTTTAAAACTAGTTAAATTTAATTAGAATCTATTTAAAGTCTATCTATAAGTAGTAGACTATTATCTTAAATACCTTATTAGTTTAAAATATTATATAATTTAATATAATAGAATAACTATTAATCTATAAAAAGTCTTCTATATATATAGTAATATAGTATTTATAGATAATAAGATTATCTAGTTTAGTTTATTTAGAGTTATATATATACTATATAGAGGATCTATCTATTAGATAGTACTAAAGTTAAATTATTAGTTATATTATTTATTACTAAGCTTTTAATATAGATAATTTAATTCTTTAAGGTAATTAACTTTAACTCTATTAATAAGTTTATAATATATCTTAATAATACCTAAATAATAGATCTACTTTATAAGAATACTCTAAGACTCTAAACTAAATTAAAGTATATAGATATTTACTAGTACTAGCTTTATTAAAAAGTTTAAAAAGATAATTTTAATATTAAATAAATCTCTAGTACTAGAATAATAATAAATAGATTAATAAAAGAACTACTATAATAAAAGTATAAAATATTTATTAAATAACTTAAACTAATTAATATTTCTAGTTAAATTAACTCTAGTACTAACTAGTTAAATTATTATAAAAAGAAGATCTTCTCTCTTTTTCTTTTTTCTTTCTTTTCTTCTCTATTATAGATATTATTATTATTATAATCTACTTTATAGAAATAACTAATATTATACTTTATATAAGAAGAATTATTATTATTATAAATTATAATTTTATTAATAAAATTTAAGTTAGATCTACTAGTAATTTAATAACTATATTTAAATAAAATTTAAATTTAACTTTATTATTTATTTAAATCTAGAGGGGTATATTATTAAATATAATACCTTTACTAAGGATATTAGTTAGAATATAGTTTATATAAAAAATTATTAATTTATAAGCTCTAGATACTCCTTTTAGTATTTCCTATTTAGATAATTTCTATATATATATATATATTTATTTTAGTCTATAGAAATTAAATAATCCTTTATTAACTTCTATTCTATATTCGTGAATATATTTAATACTTTAGGTATAGAGATACTTACCTTAGATAATAATATCTACCCTAAGTTATTTAAAACTATAACTATAAGTAGTAATAATTTATTCAAGAATAGCTATAAGTACGATTACTAATAAAGGTCTACTATATTAGGGTTTTATTCTTCGAATAGGTTTATTAGTATAACTTATAGGAAGAAAAGTAGTATAGTAGATTTATACTATACTATACTAATTGTAAGTTACTACTCCCCTTCTACATCTAGTGTTTTGGTGCTAGGTCCCAACCAATAAGCCAAAGAGGTACTCTCTCTGTCCATTTTAACGTTCTTGACTAGAATACATAAATAGGTTGGTTATCGTATAGGTACCTTAGTTGACAACTTTGTATACTCTGTAGAACATGCTGTTACTGTTATCTTCTATCCTAAGTCAACCTATTGCTCTGCGGTCAATTTCTGCTACTAGATACTCTCGTGGCTGCTGAAACCTACAATCAAGGCAGAGACTGTAGTAAAGCTTTGAGGATTGAATAGAGAATTTGTGGTAATGCTATGAACAAGTTACCAGTTCTCCCTACCTCGAGATCAGAAACATCCCCTTAAAGAAATTATCTCCCCAGGGTAGTTCTCCTCTTTCCAGACAGAAATCGCATTATTAGAAGATTAGAACTATGTAAGCTGCACTTTGAGAGCCACGAATCTGGTGTAGCAAGACTTCCACCAAAATCAAACGCCTGCCGACAATGTTTCTTCCATGCAGAAGTTGCCTTCGACTCAAGCTGTGATATAAATTAGGACATTGTCAATAGTATTCCCCAAATATATAAGCTTTACCTCCAATTCGGCAATTATAATCATCTCTAAAGAAACCGAACGAGTCGAGATGCTGAGCTATGAACTCTTTGTTATTTAAAAGTTTCCAGTTTGAAATACTTTCAGGTAAATTTAAGCCTACACAAAGAACGATGATTATCGGCGAGCATCCAGAAAGCCTCAGGGGCACTGCCACACAAAGGAGACTGAGCTTGCAGGAATCAAATAATTAGTTTAAACACGGCCAAGTACTGAGAGGTAATTTTGTAGTTTCGTTTGAGATGTAACCATCAGCCGACTACCATGTACTTATCTCAGGGTACTCAGACGCTTCGGCAAGAGAATTTAACCCAAAACAACTAGACCGACCCACCCCCAATAATTCTTTGTGAAGTGTCTAAGTCGCGATAGTGATCGTTTTAGTAGTAATAGTTGATTTTCGACCCTATACCTCTATTTTCTTCCTTTATTTTCTATATAATAATAATATCTACTTATATTCTTAGTAATAATATCTTATAGTATAGAAGAAGTTTTATTTAATAATATAATTTTTTTTAATATTATTATATTTTATTTTATAAATAAAAGATATACTAGAGAAGGTAAAAATTATAAAATTAAAAAAATTAAAATATTTAATAAATATAAGAGAATTATAAACTTATTATTAGAATATTAATTTCTAGTATTATATATAGATTATATAAGTATACTAGTTTAATATTAAACTAATAGAGTTTTATATTTAAATAAATTACTTTATAAAACTAGTTTAATTAAATCTAGTTAACTAGTTCTAAATACTATATAATTAGATTATTATTTTTATCTAGTATTAGAAGAATTAAACTAATCTTATTATAATATTATATATTAAATAATTATACTAGTTTATTTATTATTATTAGATTAGATTCTATATTAATTATACTATTAGTTAAACTAGAGGATATAGTTTAATAATATATATATACTAAATAGTAATATCTCTATATTATTATAGTTTATTTATTATATTAAATTATTTATATTCTTTTATTCTATCTATAATATATAAAGTTATACTCTATCTTAAAATAGAGTATAGACTACTATATAACTATATAGATATAACTAAAATAAACTATTATTCTAATATAAACTATTAATAAAACTATCCTTTATTTTAATATTATAATCTACTATTATTACTCTTTTATATATTTATTTTATTCTTAAATTTTATATTTAATTTCTCTTAGAATTTAAAAAAAACTAAAACTATTTAAAGGTAAATAATTAAAAGAAGAGGGGGGATAAATATATTAAAGTAAGTTTTATTTTTAATTAAATAATTAAACTTAGTCTAAATTACTATATAAAAGCTTAAGTAAGAAGTTTTAAAAATAATAATAATTTAATATTCTTTTATATCTATCTTATCTTTAATAATATTAATAATTTTAATTATATTATATAATTATATTCTATATCTATTTATTATCTTATATTATAGTCTCTACTCTATATTCTATATTTTTATATATATAGTCTAGAGATTTACTCTCTTATAATACTACTTTACTCTCTTTTTAAATAAGTTATAGATAGATTCTATAATAATCTTAAAGTCTTTAATCTAAATCTAAAAGTATATATATAAGTTTAGGAATCCTTTAATTTTAATAGTATTTTTTAATTCCTCTTATTTTATAATTTTAATAATTTTATTTATTAAAGGTTCTTTATCTTTTAAATTATAAATAAATCTAATAATATTTAAATTATCTTTATATAATTAAAATATAACTTTAACTAAACTTCTAGCTTATTTAATCCTTTCTAGTATTTTATTAAGATTTTATATATATTTAAGAATAAATTATTAAATTCTAAATAGTACTTCTTTTTTATTATAATTAATATATAATCCTTTAACTCTAATATTATTAATAANAAATATAATATTCTAAATAAAAGAACTAGAACTTAAATCAGAACTATAACTACCTTGATATATATAAGTATAGAATAGAACTCTAGAACTAGAACTCAAAGCTTTGAATTATTTTAGGAAAGAACTATAAGACTAGAAAACTAGAACCTAAACCTTAGACTCTTAAAAGACCTAGATATCTATAATAATTCTAATAATATATCTATTTCTTAGGGCGGCCTAGCTAAATAGAAGATTATTATCCCGAGCTAGAAGCTACTAAGAATCGTTATATAATATTACTTCTTATATATAGATAAAGCTTCTCTCAAGCTCTCTCCCCTCCTTAGTTTAGAATTCTATATATTTTCCACCCTTATAACTTATATAACTATAGTCTAAGTATAGATTATTATATTATTCTAGACTTACTGAACTACTCCTAGGAAGGAAATATAATATCCTGAATGAATAAACTAGAACTCGAACTAGAACTAGAACTACCTTAATATATAAGTATAGAATAGAACCCTAGAACTAGAACTAAAGCTCTAAATTACTTTATAAAAGAACTAGAAGCCTAGAAAACTAGAACTAGAACCTTGGACTCCTAAAAGACCCGGACGTCTATTTAACTCTAAAAGAAAAGAACCCTAAAACTATAACCTAATAGACCTATATAGTTAAAACTATAGCTCCGCCCTAGAAAGGAAAGGAAGCTACTAGTACTATAGCTAAGTCCTCTAGATTATTTACTTCCCGGACTACTCTAGTAGGAGACCTAGAACTTAATATAGAACTAGATATAGAAATTAAATAGTTATATCGAGAGAACTCGGAACTAACCTAGCTATTACTTAAAGCTAAGGTAGAGACTCGAGCCTAGAGGAGGGCTTGATCTTTACTAGAACTAAATAACTAGAATAACCTTATTACTAAGCTAGTTAAAGTACTAATTATAACCTATCAAGGAAACACTAGTGGTACTATCCTATCTATAGAAAGAGAGCCCTATTAGTCTAAGTTAAAAGTCCTCTATAAGGTTATTAAACTCAATGATAGTACTACTTCTACCTTTGAATTATAAAAGATTTAAGTTAAAGAAAGGCTTAATAGGAATAGTAACTACTACCTTACTAAAAAGACTTATATACTCTTTATATTTAGAAGTACTATTAGAAAAGCTTAGAGTTACTTAATAGTTTACTTTAGATCAAGAGTAGCCGAGAGTTACTACTTTTAGACTACTAAAGAAATAATTAATTATCTTACTAGTATCTATAAGAATAATAATAAGGTTAGTAATACTTATAATAAGTTTAACTCCCTTTATATAAAAAAAGATAAGGTATTCTTTGATTTCTATTTAGAGTTTCTATACCTTATTGGTCTTAGTTAGATTTATACTAGTAAGTTAAAGTTAACCCTTAAACAATAGATTACCCTAGAACTACTTTATCTTATCTTACCTATATACTCCTAGAGTAAGGACTATAAAAGCTTTACTTATAAATATATATTCCTAGATAAATCCTTAAGGATTCTAAAGACTTATAAATCCTACTACTAGGCTAAGCTAAAGAAAGTAGAGAATACTAGTAGTTGGTAGAAGTCTATTATAGAAAAGATAATAACTCTTAGTAGTACTAGAGAAGCTACTACCCTAGACTATGAGAGAAGTACTAGTATTTATCTATACCCTACCTACGAGGATACTAAGAAATAGAAACTCTTAAAAGAAGGTAAGTACTTTATCTATAAGAAAACTAGATATATAGCTAGAGTTTACCTATATAAGAAAACTAGCCTAAATAAGGTCAACGAATTAGGAAATAAGGAGTCCTAGAGAAAGTCTCCCCTCTAGGATATAAAGTATTATATAAAATTAACTTAAGATAATTAATAAGAGGATAAGCTTTTACTATTCCTTATATATTAGTCTATAATAGAATTACTTTTTCAATCAATACTCTTTATAATACTAGAGTAAATAGGTTTCTTTTTATTAATTCCTAGTATCTTAAAAAACTATAATAATTCTATAAAATTAAGATAGAAGAACTATCTTCCCTCTATTAAGTAAGAGGGTATAATAGAAAACTTAGAAAATCTATTATATACTTTATATAACTAGTCTTATATATAGATAAAAGAAGACTAATAAGTATACTTTTCTATATACTTAACCTTAGAAAATAAAAAGTAATACTTAGAAGAAAATAGTTATTATACTTTAGAATTAATCTTTAGATAACTAAGAGAGCCCTAAGCTAGCCTATAGATATACTACTAATACTACTCTTCTCCTAAGAAATTTTAATTAACTAATAATAGATTAATAATAAGAAATATCAACTAGACCTACTCTTCTAGAAGGATATAAACTAGAGAGAGAAGCTCTTTATAATTGAAGATACCCGAAGGAAGGCTAGATATACTAGTCTCCGACCCTAGAAGATACTAATATATAAAGAACTATTTAACCTAGCTACCAGGGAAAATCAAGAAGAGCTACTACTAACCACCAAGAGAAAGAAAACCCATTGGATACTAATACTTAGAAGAAGAACCTATAAATAGGATATTTATAATAGCCTAAGAACTATAGAATATAATCTCTATAAGATACCTAACCTAGAAGAAATAGAGGAACTAGATAGTAATAAAGAGCTAGAGGAGGCTTATAAGCTAGTTTCTATTAATATTACTAAAATTAGTACCCTAGTATATACCCTCTATACCTAAAGAAAAAAGAACTCTCTATTTATTACTAGTATATATAAAATCAACTACTACCTCAAGGACTATATAGCTAAAGAAGACCTTGAGGAAGATAAATATCTAGTAAAGAAGAACCTCCTAGACGAATATAGAAGATATAAAGATATCTTCTCTAAGGCTACTTTAGATACACTCCTACTATATTATAATATTAACTTTAAGATTAAACTTGAATTAGAAAATACCCTTAGATTTAATCTATTATATAATATAACTACTATTGAACTCGAGGCTATAAAGGCTTACCTAGAAGAGAACCTAGTAAAAGGCTTTATTACTCTAAGCTAGACCCCTTTTATATCTCTTATACTTTTCGTCTATAAACTAAGTAGTAGACTTTATTTTTATATTAACTTTTAAAAATTAAATATAATAACTTAGAAAGACTAATATCTATTACTATTAATAAATAAGACCTTAGCCTAGATTAATAGAGCTAAGATCTTTACTAAGCTTAATATTTAGTAAGTATTCTACTAAATTCGAATTTACCCTAACTCTAAAGAGCTAACTATATTCTATATATATTATAGAGCCTTTAAGTATAAAGTACTCCCCTTTAGATTAACTAATAGACCTACTATATATTAGTATTATATAAATAATATTTTATTTAAGTATCTAGATAACTTTTATACTATCTACTTAGATAATATCTTAATCTACTTAGAAGACCCTCTTGAATATATAGAATATATATATAAAGTACTTAAAAGACTATATAAAGTAGGCCTCTAAGCTAATATTAAGAAATATAAGTTTAATATTACTAGGATAAAATACCTAGGGTTTATTATTAGTACTACTAGTATTGAAGTCAACCCTGAAAAAGTAAAAGTTATAAAAGACTAGAGAGTACCTAGAACTATATAAGTTATATAATCCTTCCTTGAATTCTATAACTTCTACTAGAGGTTTATTAAAGACTATAGTCTAGTTACTAGACTATTAACTAGGTTAACTAGAAAAGTAGTACTCTTTAATTTTAACTAGGACTATAAGACTACCTTTTAAAGACTAAAAGATATACTAATAAATACCTTTATATTATACTATTATAGCCTAGAACTAGAAACTATAATTGAAATAAATACTTCTAATAGAGTTATAGTAGGAATACTATTATAGAAACAATTAGATAGTGATTAGTACCTAGTAGCCTACTTTTTAAAAATAATAGCCCTAGTAGAACTAAACTACTAGATATATAATAAGGAAATACTAGTTATTATTAAGTCTCTCTCTTACTAGAGAGTAGAAACTATAGGATCCCTATATTGAATCTAAATTATTACTAACTATAAGGCCTTAGAATACTTTATATTAATAAAATAACTAAACTTATATTAAGCTTAATAGACTAAATTCTTATCTAAATTCTTCTTTATAATTATATACTAACCTAGTAAAAAAAACAAATATACTAATATCCTTATATATAGAGAATAAGATATTAGACTCTAAGAGATTATTAAAAGTAAATATTAAACCTAGATATTACTAACTCTAGATTAACTCAACCTATAGATACTAAGTAATATAACCTTATATAAATTCAAAGAAATTAAAGACCTTACCCTTATAAAATCCCTTATTAATATTATAGATTAAATCTTATCTATAAATAGAGATAGCCTAACCCTTACTAATAAAAGAAAAAAGGTCAAGAGAGGTAACTAAGATTAAACTATAAATAATAGATTACTATTTTAGAGAAAGTACCTAGTAGTACTAGACGAACTATTTTCCCTACCTAGTAGATTAAACTAGTATTTTACCTTAAGAATATACTTGATCTAGGAAGCCTATAATCAGGTATCAATAGTATACCTAAGTCTAAAGAAGATAATATCCCTACTA